>CM031621.1:29417096-29449596 GCA_018398815.1 Conus ventricosus
GTACCAAAACAAATGAAAAGAATGTATTATAAAGTGAACCAAAGTTTGTCAGAATTTAGAGTTAGATGTAATGAGCATCTGCATGTATGAGACTGAAATTGAAATGTAATGTCTAGTCAGTAGATAAATTACCACCAAAAAAAAGAAAAAAAGTAATGAATAATGAAAATTTAGGAATGCTTTTTAGCTCAGGCTTGAGGATCCACAAACAATCAGCGGTAAGTTGTGGAGACACATAAAGCAAGAGACAACACAACATGTCTCCAGAGGTGTTGTCCACCTGGAGATGAAAGGAGACTGAAGATGGGCATAAACATATGGTTCTGTTCACAGTTCAGAACTCAATGACTCTGCACTGCAAACAAAACACGATTGATTTATGAATGCAGGGGCAGCTTTAAGAAGATGCCTATAGATTGAGTATTCAGTTGTATGATGCATTGGCAGATAGTGGAATGGAGCATTGGAGACTTCTGGGATAGTACAAAATGCTGAAGATGCTGATTATAGGAAGTGCACAATAGCATGTGGGAAGAGATCAGACACCTTTCTGATTTCTTACTTCTCTGTCTCAAGATTGATTGAGGATATTTTTACTTTGGTGTGTTTGATAATTGAGGAATTCATTTCAGGGTCCTGACATCTTTTTTCCCTGTTGTATGATGGCAGGTGGACAGTATCAAGGAACAAGCCCGGTTTATTGCTGACCTTCCTGAAGATGAGTTCAATGAGCTGGTGTTAAATGCTCGGGACTTCAGCCTGGCCCGTGGCCGCCCACCTCCATCCCCACTCTTGGCCATGAGCACCAATGGACAGGCGATATTCAGTGACCACAGCGATGAAGATGAAAGTCAGGTTCTCGGGTGTTCTCAGGTAACCAAACTGGACTTCAGTGCCAGCTCCCCGTCCCACAGATTCTTTGCTTCCGGAGTGAAAGATGATGACTCTGGGTTGCCCTCCTCCACAAAGACAGGAAGGCCTATCAGCGTGTCCTCAGACGACACCATGGAAATGGAGGAGAAGGATCAGTGTGGGTCCGTCCGTCCTCGTCCAGATGAGCAAAAGAAGAGCGGTGTGCAGGAAAAGATGGAGGAGAGAGCTAATGTGACAAAACTGAGAGAACTGGTGGTGGTGAGTCATTCCTACAAGCCCGACTATGATGAAGAGGTGCCACTGGAGCAGGACAATGAGTCCATCGAGTCCCCTCGCAGTGACACATCCAGCACACGGGAGTATGATGTGACTCAACTGGATGGGGAAGATGGTGTGGAGATGACAACATTTAGCTCTGAGCAGCACGGTTACTATGATGAGGATGATAGTGATGACATCCACACATCACCCTACATGGCAGGGGACTCGTGGAGGCCTCTGGAGTGCTCTCGTGACCCCGCTACCTCTTCCATCAATTTCTCCCGGTCTTCCAGGTTCCTGGAGGAAGGAAGAACTATTTCCAGCCTTCGTAACACTGTCACCTCCACCAGTACCAAACTTTGCAGTGTTGATGAATCGGTTAACTTTTCTCTTGGGGATTACTCCACCCAGTCAGAGTATTCTCCAGAATGTGCGAGTGCCACGTCAGGTTTGCTTCGCTCACCACCATTTGGGACTGAGAAAGACTTGCTGAACAAGGTAGGGGAGTCCATCAGCTCCTTGCTGAAGGTGTCTTCTCACGATCTCGGTCAGACTCAAGCAGCCAGGGATGAGGAGACCAGAGACAGCAAGAAGAAACAGAAACATAGGAAAACAAACAAAGGTAAGTTTTACGGTACACGAAACTGAAATAAGTGTACACTTCATTCATATGCATGCATGAATTTTTAAAAATTTATTTATTTATTTTTTGCAGATGCAAGTATTATCACAATATTCTGGTTTAATTTTCTCCTTTAGTTGTTGGAACCAGTAAAAGTATGAGTGACTCAGCTGGTTAAAGTTTTTACTGTCAGTGTATTTACTTCATTGTTTTTAACAGCTGAGTGTGCACATTTGATATTCACTGAAAAAGTTACCAACTCTCGCAAGATACTTTTGGGGTTATTGTCTGCCACGTGGGATCAATTTTTGCCATAAAAAAGGTTGTGCCAGTAGAATAATGTTTACTCTGTGGTTTAGTTAAAGTTTGAAGCTTGTTTTTTTAGTTGTTGATTTTTGCATGAACAGTGTTTTAGATCAAGTATGAGGGTACAGTGCCCTTTGAAGTTAAAATTTTATGCACAGAAAAATCATGGAAATGGTAAGAATTCGAATTGTGTTATTTTCCAGATCTCTGTTTCATCACACACTTGTAATAGCCTATAGAGGTATGCAGTCTGAACAAAATTATCAGTTCACAAGACTTGCGTTGTATTTTTGCCAGAAGCTACAAAACTGTCAATCATTGAGTTATTAATCGGTTTTCAATGAATACAAACTTGTATTATGAATTAACTGACACAAGTTAAGTGAGTTTTCAGTGACAGTCATTACTTTATTTCTGAACACAAAAATGAAGTAGACAAAACTTGAGAGAGAGAGAGAGAGAGAGAGAGAGAGAGAGAGAGAGAGAGAGAGAGAGAGAGAGAGAGAGAAAAAAACAAAGAAATCAGACTGGCCTCTGTCCAGCTATCCCTACACATTTTGTTTTCTTCACCAAGTCGCTTTTGTGGATTTAGAACATTCAGTGATTTATTGATTTCAGTTGCAATGTCAGTGGGATGTGACAGTGCTTGTCTTAGCTATAGCCAGGTGTCGCCCTGGGTTTGGGATGATGTGATGAATGGGGCTGGCATGCTGGTCCAATCGGTTATCTGTCTGGACCTGTTTTGCCGTGGATTCTCAGGCATGTTCCTCATCACGGGCACAGAGACCTCTGGTTTGTACTTCCAGCTGGAAGTGTCTTCACACTTGACCTCAAAACTTTGGAGGAAAGTGACAAGGCCTCATCGGACATGATGAGTTGGGTTTTTTTTTTAACGGTAGCATGTCCAGTTTTACTGTCTCCACTGTAATTCATAGCACACTGATACAGGTGGTTTGTAAACAGTAGGGTCAGACAGTGAAGAACCCAGTTGAAGGGAAAAAACAACAACAAAACTCGTCAACTTAGGGAAATTATTAGGTGGGTGAATGAATCTCTCTAGTTCCGTTACACAAGAATTGGTATCAAGTATTGATTTTATAACCATGACAGATTTCACCCATCGTTAGTATAAAGGTATAATTGAACCTGCTAGAATTTTAATGCAAGGCAAAACAGTCGAGAGACATAGAAAATAGATAGATGTATCTGCTTTTTTTTTTTTACTTCTCGGTAGAATCAGTGACACGTAGACAGGATCTCAGTGGCATGATGAGCATTTGTCTTCTGGAATAACCCCCCCCCCCCCCTTTTTTTAAAATATTTTTTTAAAATTTTTAACCAGTCTGTTGGAGAGTGAGTGGGTGCAGTTCACACCAGCAGTTGATAGGATATTGTTGCATCAGCAGGTCGCTTGCTAGAAGATTGACAGGCTGTCAAAAGAAAATGACAAGTCAGTGGATTTAAGACTGAGTGGGGCAAGTTACACAGCTTACACAGGTAAGCAGCAAGCCTGCTCAGAGATGAAGTGATTGTGAGTTGCATGGATTGACAACTGCATATTTTTATGTTGACAGTCTGGCTATTTGTTGGCAGCTGACATCAAATGCAAAAATATCGCTGCTGTAGAGAGATTTTCCAGGAAGCATGAATTACAAACATTTACCCCCAACTCATCACTAGGTAATTCAGATGGGTAAACATGTGCAGTCAGAAGATCCAGGTAGATATTAGCATTACCTTTAATGTATGAGAGGCAACCTGCAGGATATGACTGATCATTATCATCATTCAGTTAAAGTTGGGGGGGGGGGGGGGGGGGGGGGGGGGGGGGGGGGGGGAGTGGAGATGATCCTTCAGTTGTTTGCTGATCAGTGGTTATCAGGACCAGAGAAACACTGTATGTGGGGTAATTTTTACCAGTTGTGGCTGATCATTGTGCAGGTGTTGTGAGGAGGGGAGAAGGTCGGGGGAAAGATAGGGTGAAAGAGGGTGTGTGTGTGTGTATGAATACTGTCAATGTCTCACTGATGTGAGGGCTCTGCTGACACAACAAGGGGAGAGGGAGAGAGAGAGAGAGGTAGCAGTGTTAAAGGTAAGGTGAATGGTGTTGTTGTTGTTGTTGTTGTCGTACCCTGGCTAAAGGACTCCAGGGATCATCCGAACAGCCGAAGCATTTGAACACTATGGCACAAATGCATCAGCTGGGGATGAGAACATTGCGTGTGTGACCGTTTTTGATTACCCCGCCACATGGGCAGCCACACTCCGACTTCGGGGGATTTGGGAGACTGATAATGTTATGCTAGGAGCTTGTCACGACTGAAGACAATCCCCACATAACTATGCAGAGCATAACAACATTTTGCTGTAGCCTTGGTGTTCTGGCCTATGTCAATTGGTCTGACACAGCCTTAAGCCAAGGCGTAAGGAATGTTGATGGCATATTCCACTCGACATTGACTTTCTAAAGGGAAGATTCCATCCTGAAAGAAACTTCATGTGAATAGTTGAAACCCATTGTTAATTCCTTACGTACAGGGCACCAGCTGCAGCCTTATTAGGACACCATGATGGAGACTTGGAATTTTGTGTGGGTCTTTTGTTCGATATTAGCTGGCTTGACCTGGGAGATCATGGAAGGACGATCCTGTTTTTGGGGACAACTTTGGCACTGAGACAGGAACGGACATACTGCTTGATATTTCTGTTATATCCTTGACCTAAAGTAGTTGGCCACTGCCGTATTCCAGTGTGTTCCTCAGACGAGAGTGTGTGTGGCATACTTGCAATACTCGGGCCCTGTATGAGGAAGGGACAACCAACTGTGAACGATCTCTGCTGGTGTGGTGGTGCATGAGACTGTTCCACTTTAAAACGATACCCCTGTGTGAGAAATGGTGAGCTATACCCAGTTTTTCATAGCACTTAGCTGGAGTGGTGTCAGTCAGCTGAACCTGTTTTAATTCCTGTTGGAAGGAGAACTTTACTTTCTAGTTGGAGCCCACGTCCGGAGTGCTGACACGATTTCAGATTGAGGTTGGCTTCTGACGAAGACCTAAGGGTGAGGTGGTGGACAGGGAAGAATATTCTCTATGATATGATTTTACCTGTTGTTGCTGAGCGTTCTGTGGTTTCTCCATGACATGATTTTACCTGTTGTTGCTGAGTGTTCTGTGGTTCTCATGAGGGAGAGAGAAGATTGAATGGATGGGTGGGACAAATAGTGGCAGTGTCTCTGATATAAGGCATCTGTTGATAGAGAGAGCGAGCGAGAAAGAGAGAGAGAGAGAGAGAGAGAGAGAATGGAGTGGGGACAGGGGTGGTGGTTGTAAGAGTAAGCAGATGGTGATGATATATTCAAGTTGTCACAGTATAAACCACCTTGCAGAGAGATGGATCTGAAACACTACTTAAGAAATCACATTAATAAAACAAATACCATTTTCTTGTCAGAAAAAAATTACTAAACTACAAAGGAATTTTGCTCATTTGATTACAAATTTTTTGGAAGACAGCATAATCTTCTCACAAAGTCAACTAGGCAAGTAAACTTAATTCATTTCCATGCACATTGAATGCCAGTTTAGACTTCAGAAACCTTCATTAGTTTGAATCAGAAGAAAGACAATGCACACATTTTGGCGATGGACACGATTTCATGCTTTTGATGAATTACATGTTTTAAATAAAAAACAAACAAACACCCAAAGCATTTTATAGAAGCGCTTTCGGTTTTTGCAAACCTTCCCCAGCTGACCATGGAAGTCGGCGTCAAAACTAGTTGACGTAATGTGTGTTTTTTACGTCATTAATCCCCCCCCCCCCCCCCAAGCCCCCTGAATTACATGTTTGTTTGTTTTCCCTCCCTATCAAAAGTTTTTCCAAGTAATGAGCAGCTGTCAAGTATGACATGTCTTGCATCAGAAACGGAAGGGAGATGGAATTTATGCAAACCTTAAGTGGTGTTTGTTACACACAGAAGTTGTGCAGCTTATTTTGTGCAATTTTTGTGACTGTTTTCTTTTTTGTTTCTAAATTACACTCTTCTTTGCTTCATTCACCTGTCAAATTACATGAAACATATGTTCAGCTGTCTTGCAACAAATTATGCAGCAAAGATGAAGTGTTTCTGCGGCCTGATTGATTTTGATCAAATATTATTTAGTTTGGTCTCAGTGATGAGTATGTTTGCATCAGAGAGCTGAAGTGGAAGAAAAAAATGGTGTAATTCCAGTCTTTTCTTTTGATCCCATAGGAAACTAACAGAACTAGGTAGGTGTTGCCAGAAATGAACTTTGACTCCGCAATCTCTCCCCCTCCCCCCCCCACTCCCCACCTTTCTTGTCATTAGTTGTGGGTTGATAATAGTTGATCATCCACCACTTTGTATTCATTACTTAGTGCGGGCGCGCTCGCACGCATGCAAGCACACACACACACACACACACACACACACACACACACACACATGTACACTCATATGCCCCTCATCCTCCATTTATACATTTCCCTCTGGTTTGTGAGAGAGGATATGACAGCTGTTCTGTTCACCTATCAGATAACCTTGTTCTTTTTGGTGCATGCGTTAAAAAATAATGGCTGAAAATAGTTCGAGAAGATTTCCTTTTGAACTTTTTGCCCTTTCAGACATCAATTCTGCTTGTATTGAAGCTTAAGGGATTTTTAAACAGAAGGAGAATTAATCAAAAACTCGATTTTAAAATTTTCTTATTTGTTGTTTATGTTTAAAGAAAAATAAATATCGGTATACATCCCAAGGGGCTTTTAAACAAATAGACAATTAATGAGAAACTAGATTTTAGAATTTTCATATTTGTTTTTGATATAAATATTTTTAAAATAGATATTAACATATAATCCAGGCAACATGATTGGTCCAATTATCTTCCTTTTTATGGGAGGCAGAGCCAGTTTCATACACGTTGTTACCCTCACATGGACAGACTGGTCCGCCCCAGCACACTGAGGATATAAACTCATTATATCCTCATGCATGTGTTCTCAACAGTGATCCCATTCCCCAACCCCATCCCCACCCATGCAAAGTTCTTCATGTTCTGGAGAACTGCCCAAGTGCGCAGGAATAACGGTTAAACATGCATGTGTCATCGTGTGCCTGTGTCGACAGTGCACAGTTCGAGTTATCTCCTGTGGAATCAATAGTGGAAGACCTAAGTACAGCGAACCAGTTAGCACCGGTCGTTTTGGTCTCACCTGGGGTGACATAGGCACACATGGTACATAACCACAAAGAGTATGTCTTAGAAGGAAAAGAAAAGGGAAAAAAGGCCAAGGGAAACTCAAAATCGGATGGCCAGAGTGCGTGCGCATTACATTTATTGAATCGAATTATCGAGAACTACGCTGCAGGTGATGAACATCCAACTGTGTACAGCGCGTAAAAAACAACAACAACGGCATGACATTATCTGAACTACCTGTCAGTAGCAGCAGTATCGCTGACTTAGGAGTACATTCGCTGCCGACTCAACGACTGTCACAGCTTTTGCATTTTTAGTAACCGACTCAGTGTGGCTTTTGAGATTGGCGAGACAGGTACAGTTGAGTGTTCTAATCGAGCTCTTCTGCTCGGAATCGCCTCGAAACCGCTTCGTCAGAATGAGAAATCCATAAATTTAGCATTGGCCCAAGTCTGGCTCGGTCAGCGAGAGAGTGGATGTAATCGCTGATGATAAATAAGGAAACCAGTAAACATGTATGTTCAAAAGTAGATGTTTACATGTATTTGTTATAATTGTCACCTCTGGTGGATGTGAGCTGTTATTTGGGTCGACCGTGCTAGTGTCGTCTGCTTTCAGGGAGACAGTGCAAAACGCCTTGCATTAAGCCTCTGACTGTGAACGCATAATCTAGCAGGAAAAAAAAAATTGTATTGAGATAGACAGCGTAACATGAATTACAACATGGAACACTTTTTCGACGTAGATCATGTTAGCTCCGTTTTTATCTGAAATAATCCAGGAAGAACACGATCATCCGGTGTGCGTGTGTGTGTCGGCTACTCCACGCCATTTCCGCCGTTCAGTCTGACTGTCCGGATTCTGTGTCCAACGTTGGAGAGTTCGCCGTGTCATCTCAGACGTGTGCACGTCTGCTGTAGGCCTAGTCCCAGCAGTTGTGTGTAGAAGGGACACGCATTGATGGCGTTTAATTAAACAATGAGAGAGTGACATCCAGGGCGAGTGGGTTGTGAGAGAAGGATAACCGCCAGTCACTTGAGACAGCGTGGATCGAAAGGGGCGTGGCAGGAGTCCGGAGAAGTCATGGGTCCGGTGAAGCAGACGAACGGTGCCAGTATTCCACCTGTCGAGTTGTTCCGATACTTTGCACCTCCTAGCATGGGCTTTGAAATCGCCCAGCTCTTCAGAATGGCTGCTCAGGGTGAGTGTACTTTGACCCACACGGAACCGGGGAAGAAGGGTTTGTCAGCCAGGTCATTCTCTTACTAGTGATGGAGAGCAATAGTCCTCACAGGCTAAGTGTGTCTGCTCCCCTTCCACCTTTCCCTCCTGCCCTTCCCCTTACCTCTTCCTCACCTCTTCCTCTTACCCACACTCATTTCCAACGTTTGTGTGTGTGTGTGTGAGAAAAGATTACATCACTTAATGCATTGCCCCCAATAACTTGTTCTAGTTGTTTTTCAGTCTCATGACCTCTCTGTAGAGAAATGAGGGAAACGTGGAAGGTGTGTGATTTGATGTTCAGTGCATGCAGACGTGGATGCACAGTTGACTTTCAGTTTACTCCCTTTACAGCAATGCAGTGCATGTTGTTTATAGCCCAACCGGCTGCAGGGGACAACATCAGGGCTGTCTCCCTGTCAAAGTCAGTCCCATACAACTCAGACTTTACAACATTATGGTTGGAAACTATAGAAAACTAAAACCAGAGTGGTGAAAAGGGGCCAGATGAAACACAAAATAAAAGGCACAATTGGACCACACAACGAACTATTTATATCGCACATCAACCAAAAAATGTAATTTTAACTCGCATTGAACCAAGAGAACGAAGGAAAAATATATGGATGAAAGGGTTTTAAACCCAGCTGTTGAAGAGCTTGACATTATTTTGTCCAACACATGTCCGTGGAATTTTGTGTGTTTTTTGTTGTTGTAGAACCTATACTAATACTAATAGGCTTTTATACATATTATTCGATATTAAAGTTTTCTCTGGGAAAAAAAAAGTTTTCTCAGTATTCTAGTGAGGACACACGTTTGTGTATATAAAGGTGTGTATATGTGCATTTGTGTGTGTGTGTGTGTGTGTGCACATATATTTTTTTAGGGTATATGAGAATCTGTAACATTTGCATGATGACAATCAAGTAGGTATATAGCTCTATAACCAGCCCAGTCCACAGTTCTTACTGTGCTTTACAATGAGAACACAAACATCAGTTCTTCTCCAGTGGATGCTGCATAATGAATTCTCTTTCTTGCCGATGCGTGAGCTTTTCTAAAATTTCTTTTTACACATCCTGATTCAAATGTAATAGCCCAACGCTGTAAATTTCTTTTGGAAAAAGAGTTTTAAAAAAAAGAACTTTCCTCTCAGTTTGCTGTTCAGTTCCCCATTAAGGAAATTTGTTGTTGTGATGTTGAAAAACAAACTAACAAAACTGTAATTTTGACTGCCCAGCACAAAAATGTCTGACATTCCTGGTTCTGTGCTGTTTATATCAAAGAGACCACTTCTGTTAAATGTGATTGTATCCATTAAATTGTAAAAGGGAGAAATGAGATATTTTTGTTTTCAGTGATTCTACTTGTACCTCTGTACTTTTCATTGAAGTAGCCATGTCAGTACACCTTAGCATGTATGGAATTTAACAACGTGGCGTGTACTGTCAGAACAAAGAATGACTTTCGCACGCAGGTCATCTGGCCAGTTGATCTGTGACATGATGTCAAGCTAATTGGCCTGGTATGACCACAAATTGGCAAGACAGGGAAAAGAGCTAGCCTAGCATAAGATTAAGAACCTTAATTTTCATACACTTGATCAAGAGACCGGCCTGTTGTGACAACGGTCCTAGAGTAGATGCACTGGACTTCAAAGGGTTGTAGTTAAGACTTCAAGTGTTAGAGCTGAGAGTATAGGTGTTGGGAGCTTCGAGTCGAAGTGTTGGAGCTCAGAGTTGAAGTATAGCTGGAGCAAAGTTGAAGTATGGCTCGAGGTGAAAGTTGAAGTGTTGGAGCGCAAAGTTGGAGTGTTTACAAAGTACCATGTTGGATCATGGAGCATTTGAGGTTGGAAAGGAAGTATTGGGTATGTAGTTGAAGTTGTTGTTATACTGAAGCAGATACTGTGTTTGCCATCTGTAGAGCTCAAGCTTAAGTCACTGTTCTTCTTCCCAAGTTCTGAACTAGCACTTGGAGCAAGTTTTTCAAGAGATATAATCTTTATAAACTTTGGAGTTGAAGTCGCCAAAAACGAACAGAGACTCTTGTGGAGGGACCTCACTTGCTAACTGTGGTTGAGCTTTTTTAGGAATCACTTTTGCTTCATGTGAAGCAGAACTAGTTGTTATGTTTAGATGGTGAAGAGGGTATAGGTACTCCTGTTAATATTGGATTTGTAGTTTCCACATCAATTATACTGTTCCGGATCAGAATGGATCATGGATTCATGCGCATTCTCAAATTGTACACACTCTCATTCACATGCTATTAAAACACACACATTCTCAAATGCACACACACACAGACACACACACACACACGCACACGTACGAACATGCATGTACGAACACACACACACACACACACACACACACACACACACACACACACACACACACACACACACACACACATACACAACACACACACTCACTCACTCACTCACTCACCAGCCCTGGGCTGGGCTATAAGCAACATTATCTTATCTTATCTTATCACTCACTCACTCACTCACACAGAGCAGAGCATACACAGTTAAATACTGAGCTTACACACACATGCACATATGCAAACTTTCTCTCTCTCTCTCTCTCTCTCTCTCTCTCTCTCTCTCTCTCTCTCTCTCTCTCTCTCTCTTTGTCTCTGTGTCTCTCTGTCTCTATCTCTCTGTTTCTGTCTGTCTGTCTGACTGTCTTTCTCAGTCTGTCTGTCTGTCTGCCCCCCCCCCCTCTCTCTCTCTCTCTCTTTTCTCTCTCTCCCCCCCCCCTCCCCCACACAAAAAAGTATTGTTCTTTTTATCCTCAAAAATGAAAAATTATCATCATCATCATCATCATTTCCATCACAGAGGATTACATGTTGTAACACACAGTTCTGATGCCAGTTATTGGTATTTGGTCTGAAAGAAGAGAAAGTGATGTCTAAAGTGTAAGTCTAACAAAGCAATCAGAAACTGAAAAGTTTGGTGGTTTTCTTTTTTTTTCTTTTTTTTTTTGTATCCCACTCTCCATCGTGCACACTTGTAAGCAACCTTTTACAGTTTTCCTAGTTGTGATGTTTGATAAGCTCAGTATTTAATTGTGGTATATGCTTTGATGCTCAACTGGTATTAGCTATCACTTTGTGGAGAAAAACAGTGCTGCATTGTCAGCAGTATGTCAGGTAATGTTTTGGCAGCCTTATTATTATCACTATTTTTTTTTTAATTAATTTAAAAAAAAAATTTTATGAGAGTCACAGAACAAGAGACAGGGTAAGACAGAGGGAGCTATAGCACATGATGATAGGAATTCATCTGTGCATGCATGCATGTGTTTGTATTACCAGGCAAGCTTCTAGGTTTAATCCAGTGGGTTAGCACACACTGATCATACCACGTGTATGACAAAGTGGGTCTGACGTAATCACTCAGATGTGTGTGTGTGCGCATGTGTGTGTGTGTGTGTGTGTGTGTGTGTGTGTGTGTGTGTGTGTGTGTGTGTGCGTGTGTTCACAGTGGTAATTTAACAATGGCTTTTTCTCAGTGACAGCAGAACAAAACTTGGCAAAGTAATGAATAGCCGTAAAATCTTTCCAGCCACCCCATGCAGTAAAGGTTTTACTGAATGGTGCTTCAGGTTTTCAGCAGCATTTCCAACATCTTAAACTTGCCACTGTTTTATACATTTATTGGGGAAAAAAAGAGATGGTATTTAAGCAAGTAGGCTGGGCAAATTTGAATTTTTAGGCATCAACAGTTGGGCTTGTGGGTAGAAAAATTCTTGTAGCCTGCCAAAATTTTTGCTGGCCTGATATAGATTTATCACTACAGTTTTTTGCCAGGTGTAGCAACCATTGAAATCTAAAGGAAATATGAGTTCAGGAGATCAGCAGAAAATTCTGAGCTGGGCTTAGGGATTGAAAAATTCGTCTAGCCTGCCAAAATGTTTGCTGGCCCGATATTCAAACTTATCACCACAGCTTTTTGCCAGGTGTAGCAAACATTGAAATCTAAAGGAACTGGGAGTTCAGGAGATCAGCAGAAAATCCTGGCCGAGCAGTTCTTTTCACACTAAACAGTGCTACAGGTAGACTGAGGAAATATTCATGTTCTCGGATGCTCTGTGGAGTCCATTTTTTGCCGTATGACCCCTCCATCTCTTCTCACATTCTTCACTTTTTCTTTTTTTCTTTTTAGAAGTGTTTTCAAGTAGTGATACTAGCACGAAGATACCAGGAGCACAAAGGGACAAAGAAAGCGATGAAGCAGCGATGACTGAACTGAGCTCATAGATGAATCTCCGGACAGACAGTATGGATAAGAGACTACTGCACACCTGCTAAGAGCAACATTATGTGAAGCCAGTGGGATTGTAACTGTAACACCTTCCTGCTTAGCAAATGAGAATGATCAAGGTGACAGCTGTTTCAGATTAGAATTAAAGTTCTAAGTTTATCAAAATTCTTGTAGATGTGATTGCTATTATAGACAGCAAATGTTTGAGTAATTCGATGGGACAAGTTTTGAAATCCACGTGCTTACTGACACTCACTCACATTTGCCTTGCATAAAGCATGTGACTGAATTTGTCCAGCTCTGTTAGTGCAACAGTTTTTTTTTCTTCTTTAAAGCAGTATCAGACCATTTATTTCAATGTCTAGGTAGCTATGGAGGCGACAGAACAGAGATTGGCCTCTAAGATAATTATATGCATTTCAAACATCAAAAATGGCATAGAGTATGATTGGTTGTGAATCAAGAGAGAGAGAGAGAGGCCACATAAAAACATCCTGTCACACAGCCTCACTTTGTTTTCACAGTACCTGTTTTTGCCTTTGTGGGTGGAACAAACCTTGCACCAGTAAAGGTGGGAAAATTCAGAAATGGAAAGCAGCAAATAATAACACATGTCATGGACACCATAGATGTGAGATGGTGCAGAACATTTGGTACAAGTAGGTGCTAAAATTATTATTATTATGAGTACTTATAATGAGTTATATAGCATCTGTTATCTGTTCGAGACCAAGCTCTAAGCACTTTACAATCCACACTTGTTTGACACAACGGACTGCCTACCTGGGTAGTGCCAATTGAAGAGCTGCCAGCTGGCGCTTCATTCAGTTGTTTCCCATGTCATCCAGTCAATATCATTCAATATCGTTCACTCAATTTCCATACTTCATTCTTTCCATTTCTCATGCAGGGTGCACGCTATGTGTAACATGTCATCCATACCAACGGCCAAACTGGCCTTCTCTGTCCGAAAGTTGGTGATGGGATTTTACGTGTGTGCAAGATGTTACATGTGCGTTCACCTCGGTTTATAGTCTCATTCGAAGGACTGTATGGGAAATTTTGATTGGCACAGAGTGAGTAAGTTACATCATTTGATTGGCACAGAGTGAGTGCATGGCATCACTCAACCAAAGACTGCAGTCAAGGTTTATGCGTCTCAATTGCCGGTTTGGGAGTAGCTGCAGTGACAAGACAGTGACACAGGGGCATTTGAATCCAATACGCAAGGTGCCTGTCTTGTTCATACAGCTAGTGAAGTGTCAGTTTTGTGTTGAGGCACCACATACATTTCAGGGCATTTTTCATATAAAAAAAAAAAAATCATGGTTTTTGACTTTTTCATACCGTTAGTGAGATTTATGATGGTGTGTTCGTATGCCCTGTAGGTCTTCATTCATTGTGAAATAACGTTTTGTAAGAACTTTATTTACGCATTCTGAGTAATGTTGCCCTGTGATACAGTGACTCGCTATGCTGTTTATAGCTCAGTTGGTTAGTGTTAGCTTATTTGAAGTGAACAGTTTTATAGGGAACATGACTCGGACTTTGGTATTGAATAATGCTTGAAAAAATAATTTCTTGTTGACAGTTCCAAAAAGTTTGGAAAGTGAATTGAGTTGAGAGGGTAGGGGTTAGGTGGGCTCGTGGTACAAATAAAGCACATCCATGTATGTGTTTGGTGTAAACCTGTTGTGAGAAGAGGGGGGGGGGGGGGGGGGTTTGCAAGTAATGAGTATTTTCTCTCTCTCATCATTTCTCTCTTTCTCTTTCTCCCCCCCCCCCCCTCCTCTCTTTCTGTCCCCCTCTTACTCTCTCCCCACATCTACCCCCATAAGAAAGATCTGTTGATGGAAAGAAGCTTTCTGAATTATTCATTTAGATTCTGTCTGTCAGTCGATTATCTTTCCTGTCTGTGGTCCTGTGACTGTACCCATAAATGATTTATAGATCTATATTAACATGTTTTGAAATTGTATGTTATCAAAACTTGAAATTAAAGAAGAAAGGAAAGTAACTTTTAAAAAAAACACCAAAAAAAAACCTGTTTGGTGTGTTTTGTGTGTGTGTGTGTGAAGTAACTTCAAAAAACAACCCCAAAAACCCTGTTTGGTGTGTGTGTGTGTGTGTGTGTGTGTGTGTGTGTGTGGCACGACAGACAAGAGACAAAAAGAGAGAAAATAGAAGTGTGCCTGGGCGCGCGCGCGCATACACACACACACACACACACACAGAACAAGGTTTTTTTCGATGAAAGGCCAGTAATCATGTCCACATTATGCACCTTTGTGTGTGTTGTGTCCCTTGCTGGACCGTGACAGGTTTCAGCCCTGTTGTAAGGACTGTGAGTGAAACTGCCATAACCAGGCTACAAATAGTACAGTCGTTGCCACACAGGCATTCGCCCAGTCATTGGCGATGTAGAGCATCAGTGGCTCAGCCTTCACCTTCACACTGTTCCCAGCCGGCTTTCTAGTGTATTCCTGACCTTCACCACCACAGGCCTGTACAAGCCAAGAAAACCACCCATGCTGTTTTTATCCCCCAGATAGATTTGATGTATACTACCTTGGGCTCACACGGAATGCAGGTTTTGTTTTTCAGCCAATTCAGACTTTCCACTGTTCTTAGAAGAAAGGTTAATTTGATCCTTGCCAGAAGTATGTGAGATGTTCAATCAGATGTGAGAAGTATGTGAGATGTTCAATCAGAAATTAAATCCTAGGTTTCGTAGTTGTGTTGAACCCATGTGTCTTGGAAGCGCAGGATTATTTGCTGTCATGATATCTTTGAAGCGTTGGAAACCAGAACCAGTTTGGAGGAACTTCAAGAAGCCCATGTTGATTTTCTTTCTTTTTTTGTGTGCATCTATTTTTGATACAAATCAGCTAACACTGAAATGATATGAAGCTGAGCTTCTACAGTCAACAGTGAATGGGCTGCCCATCAGTCCCTTGCTTAAATTTGGGGGGGGGGGGGGGGGGGGGGGGGGGGGGGGGGGATGGAATATCCCTTGCTATTTGAGCACAGCTGAGCATCTTGTAGTAGATTACTCATGCTATATTTGTGTCTCTGTGTGACCTTTTCCTACCTGTAAGAACTTGTATTTCATTGTCTATATTACATGGGGACAAAATCATGCATGATCATTTGGCATCTGTGCAGTTTAGTAAACATGCTTTGTTTTGTTGTTGTTGTTTTTTTCAATCTGTGTATGTCCATGAAATTGCATCAACATCAGTCATGTGTTATTTGTGCTTTGCTTTCATTTGTTTTACTAAACTGTATTTATTTTGCTTGCGTTTTGATTTTTACTGTGTGAATGAATCAATCAAGTCCATTCATTTAACCACACCAAAATGACTTCATGGATCTTCGTTGTCAGGAAAAATTACAAAATGATACCACTGATGTCCAGAAATCTTGTGTGTAACTGTTAAGGAATGGATTGTTAAAAAAAAAAGATGTTATCAGCTGCACGCAAATTTCATTGCTGCCATCCACACTTAGATTTTATCATCTGCAAGCAAATTTCTATGTTGCCTCTGTTTTAACTGATACTGTTACATTTTTTTTTATCATGGAGGAGGGAAATGGTGTAAAAGGTTAATGACTTGGAAGTTGTTGTTGTTGTCGTACCCTGGCTAAAAGACTCCAGGGATCATCCAAACAGCTAAAGTACTTGAACACTATGGTACAAATGCATCAGCTAGGGATGAGAACATTATGTGTGTGACCGTTTTTGATTACCCTGCCATGTGGGCAGCCACACTCCAACTTCGAGGGATTTTGAAAACTGATAATGTTATGAGCTAGGAGCTTGTCACAACTGAAGACCCCCCCCCCCCCCCCCCCCTAACTGGCAGAACATAACAACATTTTGATGTAGCCTTGGTGTTCAAGCCTATGTCAGTTGGGCTGACACAGCCTTAAGCCAAGGTGGACTGACATCTAGAAGTGATTGTAAAATGCTTGGGAAGCACACATGCGGCATTAAGAACTTTACAAGGGTGAAGAAGTGGTGATACTAACGTGTTCTGCATTCGCTGGCAGAACACACCTGTGGTCGGATCGCCCTTCAAGGCAAAGGTACTTAGTATACTCAATTTTCTCCCAGGGTCAAAACGATGAGGTGGAGTGTGGCATCCTGACTCACTGTACAGGACACACACACACAGTTTCCTGGTAGGATGAAGGTCTGGCCTCCTGGGTCATTGTGTTGTGGCAAGGCACACAGTGGGCCTAGCTGTGGGCTTTTTAAAAGCTAAGGGCTCTGGTTGGTGTGCAAGGGGTGAGGAGGGGGATGAGACAGGAGGTTGCAGGGAAGGGGTAGGAGAGACCTACAGTGGGCTGTAGTGGTTGGCTATCATGTTAGCTTCTAAAACAACATCATTGTTCTCTGCTGCTATCTGTACAAAATGAGAGAAGGTTGATCCTCCTTGATGGGACCTGTCTGTGTCCTGTTTGTACAGTATATTGTCATGGTGACATGTTTGTTATGAAGTACTTATGCCACTTGCAGCGTGTGTGTGTGTGTAAATAGAAGGGTTAGTCAGCGCTATGATATTCTGTTGTGAAACATTTTCTATTTTACCAGATGTCACAGTGTGTAAGGACTAATTTGTATGCTATTTAAATATAACAACATTACATGAGCTAATAATGATAAGACCACCACATGTAGAGGTTCAAAATAAGCAAAGGCAGTAGAAGTAAAGAATAGGGAAAAGGTAGGATGCAAGATGTGGGGATGAGTGTGGTAGCAGGTGCTTGGCCCACACAGTCCCTTGGTGCACTGTCAGGCAGTGAAGTGAAAACCAGTGGTTGCCATATTATCCATGAGCTCTTCCCCTCATGAAACGGGGAAACTATTCAGCTGCGTTTTGTTGTTGTTGTAGGAAACAGTGACCACTGCATTCTAAAGTGTTTGAGTAAACCATTGGTGAAGTGGCTGAGCATGATTTCTGTGTTAGTGGCAGGTCATCTGGCTGGATAGAACAGTAGTGTGGAGAGGATGAACAGTGTAATATTTAGCACAGGCACATAACTGAGGTTCATGGTTTCCAGCCAAATCACCACCCTAATGGAAAGAGCCTCTCCATGATACAAAGTACAGGCAGTACTGTCATAGCTGTACACTGCTTGAATATAATACATGCAGAAATTATGTACTTCCCACACATTCAGTGGCTTGACACAGGGGTTACACACCATTGATGCCCAGTTGTTGTTTTTTTAAAGTGTGTCAGCAAAGATTGTTAGAATAGAACTACACAGACACATGTCATTGACGTGTGTGTGTGCACGTTGGGCACAGCTGGTGTGGCCTGACGCTTATGATTTGGCGACAAAGCATGAACCCAGAGGGACACATTGCAGTAATAGTTTGTAACGGTCTTGTTGCTGTTACAAGCAGCCTTGTCGTTTCTACAAGAAACAGAAAAAAACATGGTAGCAACTGTGTAATAAAGAGGGACACCTCAGACTGGTCTCAGCTTTTGAAAGAGTCTGTCTGCTGAAATTTTACTGCAATTAATTTGTGTGTGTACATAAAGTCAACAGAATGAGGGATCCATCAACATGGTAAAACAGAAACTAGACTGGTTTTTAATGTTATGATGAATGCCATTTTCCATACATTTCAGAGAAGGAGTACAATTGAACCTCCATTATTGAACGCAGTCTGGAGTGGCACCTTCCTCACAACAATAAGTTCTGTGACAGATGGTTTACCTCAGAGAGTCGTGCTTTTTTTTTTCTTTCTTTTTTTACCGTGCTAGAACGACCCATCCATCGATTTAAATTAGCAACCAACTTGCCTGACATGACATATTTAGATAATTTGTATTTTATTTTATATTTCACTAGATGCCTTTTAGCAAGCCAGTTCATTACTTACTGGTCCCCATCCTCCACTTTCTCAACCCCTTCCTTACCTGGCTACCCACCTGCCACCCCCCCCCCCCCCCGACTTTTTTTTTCTTTCTGTTCCATCTTCTGTGCCACCTTGGTGGGCATTGCACCCATACCACACATTCCAACCCCTCATCCACAGCCACAGCCCAGTGTGTCCCGTCACAACCCCTGCACCGGTAATGCAAAGGGAGCAGTTCATGTGAAGTCAGCATGAAGCAACCTACCAGGAGAAACACTGCGCTTCTGCCAAGTCACTTCAGTGGTGTTCAGTGGAGCCTGTTCTCACCCAGCATATAAAGGACGCCACCTGCTAAGTCCCATTCTGATGACAATAATTTCTTGGTCGTGGAGCCAGCATGAATGAGCTCTTTCTCCGGAGGGTATCTGTCCTACAACAGTGCTCCTGAATTTGCAGACACCAGGGACCCCAGTTGACTCAAACCAGGGCAACAGACGTGGAAAGGCAATCAAATCTGAGATCACCATCAGAATAGGGCAGGAAAGGCCAGAGAATTTGAGACTTTTTAATGCTGATCGATGAAGATGAGGATGATGAAGGTACGATGCTACGGATTTGTAGTCTGGTGTTAGACTGCATGGCAGGCTGTACTCCACGCTTACTTTCATAATACATCCAGGCATCAACCAGGCTGGAGAGGTACAGACACCTGAAGTGTTGGTCAGGAACTTTTTGCAAACACTCTCTGAGATGCGTCCCAAATGTAGATGAAACTTGACTGTGTGGTCCCAGTCTTCCCAGCTGAGTGTCTTCCAGCTGAGCCCGTAGCAAACTCAACTCAGAGTTAAGAGCTGGTTAGGGCAGAAAAATCCCACCAATAAAATGGCTCTGATAGGAATCGAAACCACCGTTTCCCAGCCATGAGCTCAGTCAGAAACCACAGATTCCCAGGCAGGAGCTCGGTCAAAAACCACAGATTCCCAGGCAGGAGCTCAGTCAAAAACCACAGATTCCCAGCCAGGAGCTCAGTCAAAAACACAGATTCCCAGGCAGGAGCTCAGTCAAAAACCACAGATTCCCAGGCAGGAGCTCAGTCAAAAACACAGATTCCCAGCCAGGAGCTCAGTCAAAAACCACAGATTCCCAGGCAGGAGCCCAGTCAGAAACCACATTCCCAGGCAGGAGCCCAATCAGAAACCACATTCCCAGGCAGGAGCCCAATCAGAAACCACATTTCCAGGCAGGAGCCCAATCAGAAACCACCTTCCCAGGCAGGAGCCCAATCAGAAACCACAGATTCCCAGGCAGGAGCCCAATCAGAAACCACATTCCCAGGCAGGAGCCCAATCAGAAACCACAGATTCCCAGGCAGGAGCCCAATCAGAAACCACATTCCCAGGCAGGAGCCCAATCAGAAACCACAGATTCCCAGGCAGGAGCCCAATCAGAAACCACATTCCCAGGCAGGAGCCCAATCAGAAACCACAGATTCCCAGGCAGGAGCCCAATCAGAAACCACATTCCCAGGCAGGAGCCCAATCAGAAACCACCTTCCCAGGCAGGAGCCCAATCAGAAACCACATTCCAGGCAGGAGCCCAATCAGAAACCACATTCCCAGGCAGGAGCCCAATCCGAAACCACATTCCCAGGCAGGAGCCCAATCAGAAACCACATTTCCAGGCAGGAGCCCAATCAGAAACCACAGATTCCCAGGCAGGAGCCCAATCAGAAACCACATTCCCAGGCAGGAGCCCAATCAGAAACCACAGATTCCCAGGCAGGAGCCCAATCAGAAACCACATTCCCAGGCAGGAGCCCAATCAGAAACCACATTCCCAGGCAGGAGCCCAATCAGAAACCACATTCCCAGGCAGGAGCCCAATCAGAAACCACATTCCCAGGCAGGAGCCCAATCAGAAACCACATTCCCAGGCAGGAGCCCAATCAGAAACCACATTCCCAGGCAGGAGCCCAATCAGAAACCACAGATTCCCAGGCAGGAGCCCAATCAGAAACCACATTCCCAGGCAGGAGCCCAATCAGAAACCACATTCCCAGGCAGGAGCCCAATCAGAAACCACATTCCCAGGCAGGAGCCCAATCAGAAACCACAGATTCCCAGGCAGGAGCCCAATCAGAAACCACATTCCCAGGCAGGAGCCCAATCAGAAACCACATTCCCAGGCAGGAGCCCAATCAGAAACCACATTCCCAGGCAGGAGCCCAATCAGAAACCACAGATTCCCAGGCAGGAGCCCAATCAGAAACCACATTCCAGGCAGGAGCCCAGTCAGAAACCACATTCCCAGGCAGGAGCCCAGAGCACAAATTACTTTGTCACTGTGTGGCTGGTATCTCTCTGTCTTGATTTTGCTCTCTATAATTTCAGCTTGTTTTGTTTTCCTAATGTATTTGATCTTGAGAAAATTAACCAGTTTTTGTGTGTTTTTTTAACCATTTATTGTATTTAGCATGATATTTCACCGTTCTTAAGAATGAACTAGATGTGGATTTGATTGTTCTTCCATGTGCCACCACAACTCTTTTGTGTGTGTGTGTGTGTGTGTGTGTGTGTGTGTGTGTGTGTGTGAGAGAGAGAGAGAGAGAGAGAGAGAAAGAGAGAGAGAGAGAGAGAGAGAGAATAGGTTGAAGATATGGGGGAAGAAAAAGAATAAATGCAATTAACATATGATGAAGTTTTAACTAGAATAGCTCTCTGAGACTCTTTCTTGTCCTTTTTCTCCATGCTCTGTAATATCTTTCTACCTTCGTATCCCCCCCCCCCTCCCCTGAAAAAATCCCCCACCTCCTCCCAGTTCTGTACCCGCAGTGATATCCAACAGAATGAAGATTTCTCTCCCTTGTCATGTACGTGCCCACATGTATATAATTCACAATGCAGAAAGTTTATTCCCCTATGTAGATATATAAAAAAAAATCTTGAAAGAGAATGACAAAGAAAGAAAAAAAAGAAAGAAAAAAGAAAGAAATTGTCCAGCTCTTGTGTACTATGAACACAGGTACTAAACTGTCATTTAGAATTGTCTCATGTCTTACCGAATATTACAAAATGTCTGGATATTCTGGCGAATAATGATCATTCATGTTCATCTCTCATAATGTTGAAATGAACCCAGTTCAAAGGTTAGTCAGGGAGAACACAGACCTCAGAGCTTGAATGGATCGTGCATCTGCTCTTTGATCCAAACCCTCTCCAAAATTGGATGAGCTGCCTCTTGAACTGCATTCCATTGTTCTCTAATTGTCATTGGGGAAAAAAAAAGAGAAAAAAAGTTTGATAATGTTTGCCTGATATTGCTGACTGGATCCAGGATCTATCTGCCTGATGATGTGGATCCCAGACACAGATCCACGTTGAAGAGAAATATAAAGGATTCATCTTCGGGCCACACTCCATCTTTTCATCAAGGCGCTGTAACTTCAGGTCTGTAGCGTGATAGTATTGTCATGGTGACAGACTGACAGACCCAACCAGACAGGCGGTGGACACAAGGGGAAACATAATTATCATGGCAGGGATGATGAAACTTATATTATAGTTGTTCAGGTGGGGTACACAGCTTGCAAAAACAAGTAAAACTTTCTGTTATTAGGCACTCGTGTGCCCACCTACACACACACACACACACGCATGTACGCACACACGGACGCACGCATGTACGTACACACACACGCACGCATGCACACACACACTCATGCACACTCACACTCTCACACGCACACACCAACACACACACACACACACACACACACACACACACACACACACACACACACACACCTTGGGTTAATTGAAATTTGATAGCTTTTCTAGTTTAAGACTTGCATTCAGGCAGTATCCGTCAACGACATATGTTCCTCTCTCTCCCTCTGTCTGTCTGCCTGTCTGTTTGTTTTTCTGTCTGTCACACACACACACACACACACACACACACACACACACACACACACCAACAGACACACACACACACACACACACACACACACACACACACACACACCAACACACACCACACACACACACACACACACACACACACACACACACACACACATGTACACATGTACACATGTGTACACCATCATTCCCTTTTCCGTTCTTGCTCATACAGCATATTTCATGTATTGATTTACTACTATGCTGCAAAGCAGCAAGATATACTCCACATTTGTATGCTTTCCTTTGCAGTTCAGAATTGATTTTCTTGGAGTACAGCAACTTTGTCGTGTGTTTGTGACTGCACAGTGTGCCATTTTCCCTTTGTTATTTTAGTGAGACGTCTTCTCACATACACACATAGTACACTTGAGCACACATATAATCACATGCACACACATGCACACACGCGCGCGCACGTGCGCGCACACACACACACACACACACACACACACACACACACACACACACACACACACACATACACAAACACACACACAAACACACACACACTCGCACACGCACTCTGGCACACACAAATACACAGGGATTTATGTGCATGCACACCACACACACACGTATGCACATGGGCGCACACACATGCTCACAAGCACTGGCACACCCACACTGGCAGACACAAACAGGCATATGTGCACGCGTGCACACACACGCATGCACGCACATATGCGCACGTACACACGCGCGCGCACATGTGCGTGTATACATGCACGCACATGCACACACACACATACACATGCACACACACACACACACACACACACACACACCACACACACACACACACACACACACACACACTAGTAGACAGAGTGGCAAAGCAGGGAGCAAAAAATACAGGCGGAGCAGTCTTTGATTGTTTGATTGTCTATCCAAGAGGGATACAGTTTACTTGGAAATGCATGCTGAAAACAAACAAACAAGCAAACAAACAAAAATGACAACATTCAAGATTGTTTGTAAGTACTCGCGAAAACCAGTTATTGAACATTAATACACTTAATTCATTTTTTGCTCCACCCTTTTCACAGATTGTAATTTATTGTGAACACTTTTCAAACTAAGTTTAGTGAAAATGTAACATACCTTTGTGGCAAAGAAAACTGTCCACATTCTTTTCATCATAACTGATTAAAGGATTACCTACCAAGTTCCCAAAGGGTTCCCTAGAACAGATTTGAATTAGTTTACCACTCTATATTTTAGTTTATTTGATTTCTCTCCGCAAGATTGCAGTTTTGTATTTTACTGTTGCTGTTAGTGTTATTGTTCTATAGACATATTTACTGTATGCAGTTTTTACTGTTTCTTCTTATATCACTTTATGTGGATACATGTTAAAATGAAGAAGTCATGACAAGCACAGACAAGCAAAGGCACACACACACACACACACACACACACACACACACACACACATACACACACACACACACACACACACACACACACACACACACACACACACACCACACACACACACTCAAACACACACACACACAACACACACACACACACACACACTGTGACCATTTACAGCCTTGGCATTTGGAAACCAGGATCTCTTTAGGTCATGCCATATATCCATAAGATAAGATAAGATAATGTTGCTTATAGCCCAGCCGACTGCAAAGGGCCACATCAGGGCTGACCATATATCCATAACACACTTAACTGATCAGTCTACAGGGAGAAGGGGAAGGGTAGATGGGGTTCAAGGCAGAAGGTGGGGGGGGGGGGGGGGGGGGCACAAACAGAAAGTTTTCATTAGTTATGAAATTGAGGATTAAAATTTGAGAAGGAAGGAAAAGACCTCATTTGTCATACAGGTTCTTGATAACATGTTGCTGTTGTTTGTTTGTTTGTTTGCTGGGTTTTTCTGTTGTTGTTTTTTTTTTTAATCAGTTGTTTGTTTACTGTTGTAAGTTTGCTGTTTATTTTTTGTTGTTTTTTTGCTCGTTGTTGTTTGTTGGTGTTTGCTGGTTTTAGATTGCTGTTGTTTGTTGATTTGTTTGTGTGCTGTTTGTTGATTTCTTTGCTGTTTTATTGTTCTGTTTCTTGATGTTGTTTGCTTTTTTCCCACTTGGGTGTGTGTGTGTTGTGTGGTTTTCTTTTATCTGTTGTTTGTTTGCTGTTGTTGTTGTTTTTTTTATTACCTGGCAGTTAGTGTGTTTGCTTTTGTGTGTTTGTTGTCGTTAGTTAATTTCTTTTCACTGTTGTGTGTTTGCTAAAGTTAGTTTGCTGTTTATCTGTTTGTGTTCACCGTGTGTTCCCTGCCAAGTGCTCCTGAGGTCACCCAGTATGGTTACCCTCACAAGATGAAGTTAGATCATTTGAGGTACGTCATGGAAGGATGGGGTAGGTGGCGGGGGGGGGGGGGGGGGGGGGTGGTGGTGTTTGTTTTTTTGTAATCATGTTGCCAGGTATTCAGCCCATTCCATCTCCAGAAGATTCAACTCTTTTCCTGGAGGAGGAAGATTTTTTGTGTGTGTGTGTGTGCGCTAGGAATTTGCCATAGCTGAAGTTAATTGCCACATGTTATTGTGTCATATAACACAGAGTTTAACTGAAAGGAGACATGCTAAGAACAGGTTTGTTACAATCGTGTGACATGAAATTTGGCAAATTAAAAACAAACAAACAACTTGCATGTATAGGAAAAGAAAACACTCTGTTTATGGTGTAAGTTTTTTTGTTTTGTTTTTTTCTTATCTTTTTATATTTAAAAAAAAAATTTGTTCCATTTTGGGGGGGGGGGGGGGGGGGGGGGGGGGGGGGGGGGGGTGCAGAAATTTACAAATAGCATGCATGAAAATCTGTCGGAACATTTGAAAATAGTATAAAAAATGTCCAAGTTGCAGGATAGATTTATTTTAAAAATACATCAAACAAATATTTCATGCCCGCTAACTGACAGTTTCTGCAATGAAAGAAAGTGGGAAAGGTAGATAAGCTCACCTACAATGTTCTAGTATCCATCAGGAAATGCACTGGTGGTCGCAAAGAAGAAACGGTTCCATGCCGGCTGCACACCGGCCATTCATATTTGACTCATTCCTACCTTTTAAAGAGTGAAGTAGCTCCGTGGTGCATTCCATGTCATGTGCCACTCACAGTGAAACATATTCTTTTAGAGTGTTGGGACTCGCATAATGTGAGATACAAACATTTTACAGCAGATTCCATGAAAACCTTGTTCAGAGATGTTCCACCTGATGCGATCTTTGAATTCTTGAAAGAGATTAACATTTTTCATCGGATCTGAGGTTTTATAGAGGACAGATTTTAACAAGGTTCCTGATGGGTTTTTAGAGCATGTATTTAAAAGAGTTGTGTGAATGACTTGAGTTGATTTTAACGTGGTGACAGCTCTGATGTGGCCCTTTGCGGTGGGCTGGGCTATAAGCAACATTACCTTACCTTACTCACTGGGAATAATTAGATGATGTTTCCTTCAAAGCAGTCTGTGACCTTTGTTGTATAAGGTTGTTCAGTGTCGGACCAAAACTTCAAGCTAGGTTGTTTCTCAGAATGAAACTGCTTTTGTTCTGCCATCTTGTTTGGGAAAAGGTTGATCCGACTGGTCTCAGAATACTGCTATCAGTGTGAGAAACACACTGTTTTGGTCTACAAAATAGAATTGCACATAGTTCAAAAGTCGAACCAGTGGTCTGTATAGTTTCACTCGCATTGAAGATTGTGTTTTTGCTCGTTGTTGTTTGTTGGTGTTTGCTGGTTTTAGATTGCTGTTGTTTGTTGATTTGTTTGTGTGCTGTTTGTTGATTTCTTTGCTGTTTTATTGTTCTGTTTCTTGATGTTTGCTTTTTTCCCACTTGGGTGTGTGTGTGTTGTGTGGTTTTCTTTTATCTGTTGTTTGTTTGCTGTTGTTGTTGTTTTTTTTATTACCTGGCAGTTAGTGTGTTTGCTTTTGTGTGTTTGTTGTCGTTAGTTAATTTCTTTTCACTGTTGTGTGTTTGCTTAAAGTTAGTTTGCTGTTTATCTGTTTGTGTTCACCGTGTGTTCCCTGCCAAGTGCTCCTGAGGTCACCCAGTATGGTTACCCTCACAAGATGAAGTTAGATCATTTGAGGTACGTCATGGAAGGATGGGGTAGGTGGCGGGGGGGGGGGGGGGGGGGGGGTGGTGTTGTTTGTTTTTTGTAATCATGTTGCCAGGTATTCAGCCCATTCCATCTCCAGAAGATTTAACTCTTTTCCAGGAGGAGGAAGATTTTGTGTGTGTGTGTGCGCTAGGAATTTGCCATACTGAAGTTAATTGCCACATGTTATTGTGTCATATAACACAGAGTTTAACTGAAAGGAGACATGCTAAGAACAGGTTTGTTACAATCGTGTGACATGAAATTTGGCAAATTAAAAACAAACAAACAACTTGCATGTATAGGAAAAGAAAACACTCTGTTTATGGTGTAAGTTTTTTTGTTTTGTTTTTTTCTTATCTTTTTATATTTTTAAAAAAAATTTGTTCCATTTTGGGGGGGGGGGGGGGGGTTGGGGGGGGGTTGCAGAAATTTACAAATAGCATGCATGAAAATCTGTCGGAACATTTGAAAATAGTATAAAAAATGTCCAAGTTGCAGGATAGATTTATTTTAAAAATACATCAAACAATATTTCATGCCCGCTAAACTGACAGTTTCTGCAATGAAAGAAAGTGGGAAAGGTAGATAAGCTCACCCTACAATGTTCTAGTATCCATCAGGAAATGCACTGGTGGTCGCAAAGAAGAAACGGTTCCATGCCGGCTGCACACCGGCCATTCATATTTGACTCATTCCTACCTTTTAAAGAGTGAAGTAGCTCCGTGGTGCATTCCATGTCATGTGCCACTCACAGTGAAACATATTCTTTTAGAGTGTTGGGACTCGCATAATGTGAGATACAAACATTTTACAGCAGATTCCATGAAAACTTGTTCAGAGATGTTCCACCTGATGCGATCTTTGAATTCTTGAAAGAGATTAACATTTTTCATCGGATCTGAGGTTTTATAGAGGACAGATTTTTAACAAGGTTCCTGATGGGTTTTTAGAGCATGTATTTAAAAGAGTTGTGTGAATGACTTGAGTTGATTTTAACGTGGTGACAGCTCTGATGTGGCCCTTTGCGGTGGGCTGGGCTATAAGCAACATTACCTTACCTTACTCACTGGGAATAATTAGATGATGTTTCCTTCAAAGCAGTCTGTGACCTTTGTTGTATAAGGTTGTTCAGTGTCGGACCAAAACTTCAAGCTAGGTTGTTTCTCAGAATGAAACTGCTTTTGTTCTGCCATCTTGTTTGGGAAAAGGTTGATCCGACTGGTCTCAGAATACTGCTATCAGTGTGAGAAACACACTGTTTTGGTCTACAAAATAGAATTGCACATAGTTCAAAAGTCGAACCAGTGGTCTGTATAGTTTCACTCGCATTGAAGATTGTGTTTGGCATTTAAGAAAGAAAAAAATGAAAGAAATCGTTAACTGTTGAAGTTTATAACTGGGAGGGGGGGGGGGGGGGGGAGGGGGGGCATTAAGATAATGTAGACCTGAGAGTCAGACGGGTTAAAAAACACCCACAGTCTGTCATCATAAAACCAGCAATGACTTGCAGTATATGCCCACTGTCTTTCTGGCAGTATACTACACTTTTAGTGTGCATACACAGGGGCATGTGCACATGTATGTGTTTATGTTCACCAAGTGACAAACAAAAAGTAACCATGTTCTTGTTCATGAAGAACTAAAGAAGTACAAAAGAATGAGTTTTTTAAAAATTGTAATTTGTCAGTTAATGTTGTCAGCTATCCGTTTTGTGTTATTTTTGTGCCTCTATGTGTGTGTGTGTGTGTGTGTGTATGTGTGTGTGTGTGTGTGTGTGTGTGTGTGTGTGTGTGTGTGTGTATGCATGTGTGCCCCTGCACATGTGTGTGTTCCTCTGTGTGTGTGTGCGCACCCATATACTTTTGTTAGAGACCGTGTGATTCCATCTATAAATGTCAATGCCAGTGGCACAGATGTGTGTATGCAAATAGGTACATACAACAGAATGCAAGCTCTCTTTAGTTCAGATCAAACATGTGACCCCCCCCTCCCTCCTCCTTTTACACCCCCTCTCCCCCCCCCCCCCCCCCCCCCAGCTCCCGTCAGCCTGGTATCTGTGTGGGTGCAGAAGCAGGGCCAATTGATCCCACTGTCTGGCAAGATCCCTGTGTTGCATCACCAGTCTGCTGTCTTACTTCCCCACACTGAGGTGACAGGCTTCACCATGAAGGGGGGGGGGGGGGGGGGGCGCGAGACACCATTCAGCCTGTACTTGCCTGTCTGTCACCTTTCAACCCAGGGACCCTTGGATGAGGCGGTTAGGGTTGGGGGGGGGGGGGGGGGTGGGGGGGGGGTGGACAGGGGAGCTAGCCTGGGCTGCCAGAGGGGTGCGAACCCTCTTTTGATTAACCGTAGGTAGCAGCCGTGGGCAACTCATCTGAAAAGATCGGGGAGTCAGAGTGAGGTTTTCTCCCTATCTTTTGTCTTCTTTCATCTCTCATGTAGGAGCTACCCAGTATGTGACTTTTTCCATGTGTTGGAACTTCTTTTGGCATGAACCACAGTTTGTTTTAGTGGTAGAGGATGCGCTACATGTTTTTGTTTTGTTCTGTTTTTTGTTTTGAGGTATAGGATGTACTACCGTTTTTAGTGGTAGAGGACCATCAAAGTTTGTTTTTAGTGGTAGAGGACACTGCAGGGCGTGCTATTGTCATCATCATCATCATCTTCTTTTGTGCATGAGCCAGACTCGGCTAATGTAAGCCACATGCAGCAGTGTCAGGAAAGGAGACAAAAACACTGAAAGAAGGTGAAGGACCAAGGGTCATTGTGCAATACTTTTGCCAAGTTACCTTCAACAGCAACCCCATCAGAGCTGATGTCTTAGACCTACGATAGAACTGTGTGAGTGCCTTTCCCTTCTCCCCCTTCCCCCCCCCTCCCCCCTCCCCATCCTCTCTTCTTCAACCACTTCGCTTCCCCATTTTCCTCCAGTTGGAACTTGTTCTGCGGTTTCCAAACAAATGAGGTCTATTCTCCCGTGCTGTCTTTCTAATGTCTGCAGGGTTTGTGTTCGATCTGACGTGCGGGATGTTATTGATTTGGGCCAATCAATCACAGAGCTGCTGCTTGAGCCTCCTTCTTTGGCAACTCTTCAGCCTGCTTGCGATGACATAGGAAGATTGAACCGTGAAAGAGAAAGAGGAGACAAAAGAGAAGGCGATGGGAAACAGAGAAGTACGGTTAGAGTGGGAAAGGGTGGGAAATGTGGTGATTTGAGGGGAAGTCAAAGAGGAAGGTGTCTGAATTTGACAGACGTGGCCCTGGTGATGAAGTGATCGATAGAAGTGTAATACTTGTGTGGTGTTTGGTACACAGCTCGATAGATAAACATAAATAACTTCCTTGTACATGTAAGTATGTGCTCACACTCCCATGCTCCACACACACACACACACGCACGCACACACACACACACACACACACACACACACACACACACACACACACACACACACACACACACACTTACACTTGAACACTCACTCACTCATTCACAGACACAGACACACACACACACTCTGTCTCTCTTTCTCTCTGTCTCGCTCACACACACACACACACACACACACACACACACACACACACACTTGCATATAGGACATTGTGTTGACACTCTATAGGCATACGTACACACTTATATATACATACATGCACATGATATTTTTGTTTAGATTCTTTTTAGATTGAAGCTTCTCTGTGGCTTGCCATATGTACTCTTAGGCTACATGAACTTGCGAGTTCTTTCATATATGCTGTAAATACCCACAAGCACACATTGCATATTCCAAAATCACTTCATTCCATGCTAAAAACACTTATCCTTTACAAGGGAAAGGGTATTTCGTAAAATATACCTCACATCGTTGAAAGAGATTGGAAAAGAAAGCAGTTTGAAGGCTTTGTTAGAATTGGAGAAGAAAGCAGTTTGAAGGCTTTGTTAGAAGAAGAAAAGCAGTTTGAAGGCTTTGTTAGAATTGGAGAAGAAAGCAGTTTGAAGGCTTTGTTAGAATTGTGTAATTATATATTGTAATGCATTTTCACCGGGCTAGTGAAACATGCATGGATAAGAGGAGTAACACCTTAAAGGCAAAGAAATTCGAAATGATGTAGATTAACATACAAAAGTTTTTTTCATTACTTTTAGCAATGACTGAAGATCATAGGTTTTGGAATTTTTGTTTCGTTCGTTCACTCCTCAAATGAGTCACACCATACCCTGCGGCTGACATGATACAGCAAAGTCTGTGACTGTGAGTATATTTGGCATGAGAGTGTTGACCATATCACACAGGCATAACTGGTCAGGAAATATGGGAACCGTTCTGAAAGGTGAAAGAGGAGTCTGGGAGTAGGATGGGCCTGAGCTGCTCGGTTCAGGCCTTCCTGAGGGCCAGAGCACACTGGACTTTGTGTGGAGCAATATAGGACAGGTATACCACTTGTGTTATCATCAGACAATGAGACATTCACTTGTCAACTTCACCTTGGCTTAAGGCTGTGTCAGACCAACTGACATAGGCTAGAACACCAAGGCTGCATCAAAATGTTGTTGTGCTCTGCCTAGTTATGCGGGGATTGTAAATTCAGTCGTGACAAGCTCCTAGCATAACATTATCAGTCTCCAAAATCCCTCGAAGTCGGAGTGTGGCTGGCCCGCATGGCAGGGTAATCAAAAACGGTCACACACGTAATGTTCTTATCCATAGCTGATGCATTTGTACCATAATGTTCAAGTGCTTCAGCTGTTCGGATGATCCCTGTAGTCTTTTAGTCAGGGTACGACAACAACAACAATAACTTGTCAACTTGGAATTCGGTGAAAAGAAAAACGTTGCAGGGGGTGGGGAAGATGGGTGGGGGGCATGAGGGTTAGATTGGTTTAAAGGAGTGTCGCATGGACGTTTTTGGTAGTCAGGGATCTCTTCGACTCTCTGTTCTCAGTCATGTTGTTACTTCCACCAAGGAGTTACGGTATCAACTGTGTCTGTTGGTTTGTCGGTCTGTTAGCAAGATTCTGCGAACTTTCTTTTTTAATGAGACTTGGTGGGAAGATGGAAAGTGGCTGAAGGAGAAACCATTGAATTTTGGTGCAGATGTAGATCCGAGGGTGGCTTACAGGATCCGTGCAAAACCTGTTGAACACATTGTAACACGACGGTTTGGAGAGATGGAATTGACGACCTAAGGATGAACCCATTCATTCAGTTTGGGTGTGGATCTGGATCAGAGGATCCATTCAGCCATGGCAATGGCAGCAGGGGTCTCTGCTCTCCTGAGTGCCACCCTCCTTCGCTGCCCTGGGTTTGCCTCACCCGAGGAGGTTATTATGAGCTGCCTGCATCTGCAGGTTTGTTTATTTGTAAGATCACGTGAAACCCAACTGAGCCGATTACAGTGGTGCAGGAATGTGGCCCACGGACAAACCCATGGAAAATTCGGTGCAGATCCAGATCAGATAGTGGATCCAAGATCTGTTTGAGCGTGGAAGAGGCCTCTGCTCCCCCAGATACCTCCATTCTAATGATTGCTGTCCCATGACAGCAGGTTGTGATGGTGTCTTTGATTACAGACGCTTGGTACGGTCATGGGACCTCTTTTTCGTTGTCCTGAGTGTTTTGTATCTTGCCTGAAGAAGACGTAAGAGGTCGAAACGCAATGTGATTTGTCTTGTGATTCGTTTGTCTACGTGTTTTTGTTTTGTTTTTGGTGGTGCATTATCACATAACATTTTCAAATTTGTTTAGATATCCGCCTGCA
>CM031621.1:29454596-29612096 GCA_018398815.1 Conus ventricosus
TATGGATTACTACGACCCATCCCCACCCACACACACACTCTCTCTCTCTCGCTTTCTGTCATTCTCTCTCTGTCTGTCTCTCTCTCTCTTTCTCTCTCTCTCTCTTCTACTCTCTCTCTCTCTTCTCCTCTCTCCTCTCTCTCTCTCTCTCTCTCTCTGTATAGTATGCCGGGGTCCATATGTGTCTTTTAGCCAGCCATCTCTTCTCTCCTCCTTACTTTCCTGCCAGCCCAGATTTATTTCCCTTCTTTGCGTGCACACATACACGCACACACACACACGCACAAACACACACGCACGCACGCGCGCTTGCGCGCGCACGACTGCTTATTGATAAGTTCCCCTCTGTAAACAAGTTGATCCGTAGGGCCAGTCCCATAAGGTCGATGTGCAGTCCCTCCCGCACCCAAGCTCTGTCCTCCTGACGGACCTTGTGGTTTGTCTTGATGTCCGTCTCGACAGGATAAAGTGGGTCTGACCAAAGATAGTTCGCCCTCCGTAGGGCGTACAGTCTTTGGTCTGACGCCTCGCAACATACCGCTGGCATGAAAGGTACATCCCTGTAGTTAGTTGTATGTCAGTGTTGGAGATACCCCCCCTCTCTCTCTCTCTCTCTCTCCTCTCTCTCTCTCTCTCTCTCCCCCCCCCCCCCCCCCCCCCCCAGTAAACCAGTCAGTCAGTATGATTCAGTAAATCATTCAGGCATCCAGTGTTGGAATTTGTATGAGAGCCAACCAATACTTGGGACATTATGTTAATGAATATGTCCCGATGGGAAAGAAAAAAAAATTAAAGTAAACAGGTAGGCCTCCTGTACATTGAGTGACATGAATCGATAGCTGTCTTGTGCCAAGACTTGTGATCTACATCAGCATGTAAACGAGTCGTTCTTTGCTTCTGGTCACCATTGGGAGTGACTCTATTTGTCATGCTTAAAAACAACAACAAACAAACAAACAAAACCTTGCCACTCTCAGACTATATTTCTAAAATGAAAGTGTTCTTACAGTTTTAAAGAAATGACACCATCAAGAAAAACTTTGGTAGTTTCCATGGTTTTTAGTAATGTTAATTAAAACATCGAAAATGCTTTCGAAATAGCGTCCGAAATGGGGACCGAGACATGTTGCTCAAAACAATAAATGGCTTCATACAATGCATGACAGCTGTTAAAACTTTTTTGGAGTGTTTGTTATTTTCTGAAAGTGTTTTTTTTTTTTCTTCTGCGCTATGGTAGTCAGTATTGTCACACTGCTTTTTTTCGTTTTCGTAATACATCGTTTATTTACAACCGTTACCTTCGCTACCTTTCGTGTCACACATTCCGATCGATGATTGCCGTCGCCAGTACAGCATGTAACATCATACAGCGAAAGGCAGACTGGTAATAATAATAATAATAATAATAATAATAATGAATACTTATATAGCGCCTATTCTCGGCTAGAGGCCAAGCTCTAAGCGCTTTACAATCAACACTCGTTTACACAACGGGCTGCCTACCTGGGTAGTGCCGACTGAAGAACTGCCAGCTGGCGCTTCATTCAGTCGTTTCCCGTTTACCGAAACATGTAGTCGATCGAAAAGAATATGTTGAAAGAATGATTCAGCAAAATAACGCTAAAACAATCGAAAACTAAACGTTCGAAAATTTCGCGTCGCATGTGAAACGCACATAACGCTCCAACATTCGAAAGCCCCGCTTCGACAACAAAGCTCCGAAATAGTGCTCAAATGACCTCTCTCCTGCACTGTTCATGATTCAGCACAAACCTGTGACCTGTAAGGTATTTTACTACTGATGTGATGTCAACACGTGACGCAGTACTGTTCCAACACCTTAGGTCTTCCCATGGGCATAGCGTAGTGATGTCACCGATTTCTTTCTTTTACCTTGAGTTATCCAGTTATAAGATTTCACACTTGTGCAGCCATTTTGAAATTTTGACACTTGGTCCCTCCTTTAGTTACCAGGAGCAAAGAATGACTCAAATACTTAATTTAGCACTCAATGAATCATCGGTCACTTAAGTGCTTTGGTGAACGAACGAATCAGTATGGTATAGACGGATGATGAAAACATGTTTATGGCTCGGAATGAATAGGTATGGTACGATAATGTTGGAACAAAACAAAAAACAGACAAGAACAAAAAAATCAACCAATCGATTTGCAACTCCAGTAAATCCGGGGAATGAATGGATAGGTGGTGGACAGGTAGGAATGGATGCACGTTCATGATTTTCTCTCATGGGTGACAGTGGAGGTTTGTAAAGTTCACATCATTTTGCTCAGCATCCCCCCCCCTCCCCCCCCACTACCCCACCCTCCAGACTGGCCGCTCGTCATCTGGTTCATCTGGCCCAGTGTCAGCCACTATCGATCGTGTGTGTGTGTGTGTGTGTGTCTGCAGACCTTGTGTTCTGAGCTGATTTTATCCCAGTTTGGGGATGATTGATTAGCCTCCATCCATCCATCCATCCCGTTGCACAGAAGAGCGTGAAGAATCGATCCGCATGGTATTTTAACAAACCCGGAATGCGCGTGACTGCTTCTGCCTCTCGTGGTCGTTCTGCACACGAAGCGTGTTTATAAATAAACGATATTGTGTCAGACCCTACCCGAGGTCCGACGTGCTAGCCACTTCTGAGAATTGTCCAGTGATTATTTTTGTTGTTTGTTACAGAGCGCCGTGTTACGTGTGTGTGTTTATGCCAAATGTTACTGTGACGTAATCGGGCATCGTGTTGTTGCTTGCTTTCGCAATTCTTGAATTTGACATTTTCTTTTGAGATATTTTGAGCCCTCCACAAGTTTTAGTTTGCCGTTGTTCAAATAAAAAGGTGGTTTTCCAGTTCCCGTTATGAAGCAAGTGAAAGATAAGTGTTTGAACCCAAAATGTAAGAAAATATGGAGTGGTGCAAGAATATCACGGAACTTCCAATCCAGAGTCTTGATGTATGAAGAATTACCAAGAGAAGCTACTTTGAGAAGAAACCGATACCTGTGCCACACACACACACACACACACACACACACACACACACACACACACACACACACACACACACACGCACGCACGGACGCACGGAGAGACACGGAAAAATAATGTACAACACGGAGTCTCTTGTTTAAAAAAAGAAGGAAAAAAAAAGAAAAAAAAGGTGAAAAAAAGGTGTTCTGCTGTGGGCTTAGACATGCTGCAGTAGACTAACAGACTGCTGTGTATTTTCACCCACAGGCATGTGAGTTCAGGTGCATTGTAAACAAGAAGTCTTTGCTTTGTTGCCAATTGTAAAAGATGAGCAAATTAAAGGTAACATAATACAACTGTCAGATTGCTTTGTATTGTACATGTAAACGCCGAGAGTGCGAAGCGGGCAGGGGGATCTTGCGTACTGAAGTAACTCAGCCTCGACTAAACTTTTTGATTTTGATTAAGTTTAGTCGTTCTGTTTCAGTCGCTTTGCTGTTAATGTTGTTGAAGAGAAAGACTTACCAATCAGTTCTAGATTATATCCTAGTCAATTAATTTTTTTTAACCTCGTAGTGACGGTGTTTTCCGACACCACAGACGGGCCATAGCACTGTCAGTTTGGTCCGTAGGTGGGTCATTGACCGCTTGCTTCGTGATGACTCCGACCCGTCGACGAGAGAGAGAGAGAGAGGGAGAGGGGAAGATAAACGAATGGATTGTAGGCTTGGATTATAGGTTGATCTCAACTGGCGTATAAAGTTTGCGAAGTACTCCCCCCCCCCCCCCCCCCCCCCCCCCAGCTTCCTCCCCTCTCCCCAGGAAAATGTTTTATCTTCTCCTGTGAATCGCCTGCCCTTCCCGCTTTACGTCCTAAACATATTGACACAGAGAGACGTGCACATCGCATCAAACCTTACTCTCCCCCCCCCCCCCTCCCGCCTGCGCACACTCGCAGCATTCTCCATCTCCCCATCTTTTTTTTTCTTGTGGTCATCTTCTCCCCCCCCCCCCCCCCAACTCCTCCCCGCCGTCTCTCTCCCCTAGACCTATGCTGAAAATGGTTAGTGTACGTATTTGTTCATATAAATTGCCAGTTTTAGAAGCAGATTTTTCTGGATGCGGTGCAGTAGCGATACTGTCCATATGTACACTCCATACATTCCGCTTCTTGTCAATGGGTGCTCTCTCTCTCTCTCTCTCTCTCTCTCTCTCTCTCTCTCTCTCTCTCTCTCGTGTGTGTGTGTGTGTGTGTGTGTGCGCGCGCGCGCACGTGTTTGTGTATACGCGATGTGTGGGCAGAGAGGGTAAGGCTGAGAGAGGGAATTGTGATTGGATATGTGGACGGGCCTTTGGTTCTTATATCCTATGAATATCAGTGTGTGTGTGTGCGCGCGCGTGCATGCGTCGCGCGCGCGCGCGTATGTGTTTAGGGTGTAAAGATTTTTGTTTGTTTTTCTGCGTACGCAGGCTGATACTTCTGCGGACACTCCTTGTGTAAAGAGGCAAGGATTAATTCAGTCTACCCAACAAAAGGAGTGGAGTTTTGTGTGTATGACCTTTTTTTCTTTCATCCCGCCATTAAGGTAGCCATACTCCAACTTCGGGGAAATAAGGATGTTGAAAGTGTCCTTTTGCTCTTCGCGGAGAGCAAGGAGTGGAAACACAGAGTGAAAGAGGATGGTGATTTTTCTTGTTCCTTTTGCGTGAATCTAGTGGTTATGTGGAGGGCATATCTGGACCAGCACATGTCCGTCTTTTCACAATTTCATCCCCACCACTCCCCATCCCCTGTACTTAGTATTATGCATGTACGCTGATCAAGGTACACCACCAACCGCACGTCACGTAGGTGAACTGTTGAGAACTACGGGGTCGGCCTACACCAAGTCAGACACGGTTGGAAGGAGACCCTCAAGGCAAACATAACGACGTATCGTACAAATTAACATGAGGGCGCTAGAGACGTGTCTTTTTGATATGTTATCGTCCTTGCACATGTGTTGCCTGTGTAGCCAACCTGAGCTGGGTAGGGGGTTCATCGGAGGTCAAAACACATGGGTTCAGTCGAAGACACGCCCCTCTCGACACTCATGCTGTACATAATCCTGCGCGGATTGGTGGTGTGTTGACTTCTTTGATCAATACGTGAACGAAGCTTTTGGGTAATAAAGATAGGTAAACATGTACTTTAGAGTGCGAAATTCATGGGGCTGTTTGTACGCACTTTTTCGGGTGTTTCGGATCTTCTCGATGCAAAGAGACGCAAGACACCCTCACCTGCCCACTTTGACCTGTCCTGCCCCACTTGTGGGTGCAAATAATTTATTTCACTTCACAAGTAGGGATATGCATGCGAATCCAATGCGCCATGTTGGTTGCTGATCACTGGGCACTACGTCATCACTACTGGGTTCTTGTCTATAAATAGTAACCGCATGGGCTTCAACCACGTGTGTCAGTGCAACACTTGTTTTCCTGCGGTTACTATTTATAGACAAGAACCCCAGTCGTGATGACGTTGTGCCATGTGATCAGCAACCAAAATGGCGCATTGGGATGTGCATGCATATCCCTACTTGTGAAGTGAAATAAATTATTTGCACCCACAAGTGGGGCAGGACAGGTCAAAGTGGGCAGGTGAGGGTTGTCTTAGTCTCTTTGCATCGAGAAGAACCGAAAAACACCGAAAAAGTGCGTACAAACAGCCCCATGAATTTCGCACTCTAAAGTACATGTTTACCTAAAGATAAGTTCAAATGAACATGTCGTTTTTGTCTAAGGCAAAATGCCAACATGTTTTTTTAGGACACGAGGGAACGTCGAACCAGTTGTTAAAACCCGGAGGCCACATCAGCGCCATGTTACAGCGTTCGGCCAATTGAAAAGCGGTTTAGTCGAATTGTACGAAGCCATTGGCCAATGAGACACAAGGTCACAGAGGGAATAATACGCAGTCTGGTCGTCTGATGATGTGGGCCCCACAGTGAAATCACAACGCCTTTCACCGCCCCGTGTCTTGTCGTCTAGCCAGGTCACTTCTGCCCAAACACATTTGACACCAACCGAAAACAGCGGCTTTCCAAAAACAAAATATCTGGCTGTTACAAGGAGAGGAGAGATAAATCAACGAACATGTTATGAACAGGCAGAACCGGTGACGGCTGGTAGGCTGCTTTTGCGGTTTGATCTTGTTCTGTGTGGTCTTGTAAACTAGTTTATATTGGTCTCAGTAATTTGCTGTATTCATGCTGCTTTTACTCTGTAAATGTGTGACAGTATAGATTGTAATATTTTGTGGTCGACTTTTCTCTATTTTTTTCCCTTTCTTTTTTTTTAAGCGTGTACATACGTCTGCATACTTTGACAGTCAAAGTAAACGCGACAACTTGGGCATTCCCGTTAGCTCGCGTGACATGACGTAAATTTTAAAGTTTTTTTCCCCCATTGCCTGTCGTGTCTTTTGTATAATTCTATAGGTAACATTGTTTAGATCACTTTTTTTTTTTACTCGCAGGATGAAGTGAACATTATTTATCTCGAATTAAAATCAGGAATTGACGAGATTTACATGGAAAGGAAGCCGGAGACGAAATTTAACATTACAAGTTAAGTGAAATATATACATCCAGGATTGTTAAAAAGTCGGCTAGTGTTGGGACACCACAGTGACCCTGATCACTGGTATTGTGCAATCCTCTTTCTTTCTCCCCCTCCTTTTTTATTTTCTCTTTCAAACAGACTAAAAAATAAAATAAAAAACGAGCAAAAAACCAATCAGACACAAAACTATCCTGTTCATTGTATGGTTGTTAGTTGTACAGTATGTGCACAGTGACAAAACATGTGTCAAGACTGTTACACTACAGTATTATGAAGTTACTTTGAACCAGTTTAGCTCAGGAATAGCACTACTAGTGTTTCTTGATGTGTTAAAAAAAAGTTTTAAATGCAGAGTGACAGAAATCTGTACCTGGATCTTGAAGAAAATCAGAAAAGCTCAGGTCATCCTGTTATAATTAACAGTATTTGGAATTTGTAACCTTTGGTAAACCACTTACAATTGATAATTATCACTTAAAGCTAAAACTTCCAAAACAGTGTATGCAAGCAAGGTAGGGTTTGTGTGTGTGTGTTTTTTGTTTGTTGTTTTTTGTTGTTGTGAGGTGTGTGTGTTTGTTCTTTTAATGATTTTTTTCCTTGCCTGTATTAAGATTTCACTTCTTCGATCCTGACAAAAGAATATGAAAGAGCTTGAATCCCCGGTTTTTAAAGATTTTTTTTTAATAGACTGATAGATGGAATGTGTGTAAAATAAATTGAGATCAAGTTATGAACTTGTCCAGTTCATTTGTTGATGTTGCCACTTCCTTTACTTTATAATTGTTCCATAGTACAGCCACAGCAAATTACAGATATGTAACAGGAAGAATTGGCCTTTTTTTTTTTTTTTTCAATGTGTATTCTTATGATTCATGCTGCAGTTGGCAGTACTTAAGCATAGTTCTCCTGTGCTTCATATCTATCACTGTGAAAAGTGTATTCATACCCTTTTCTACTGGGAGGTAATTATATATCCAACAAGAATCTTCAGGAGTACTGATTAAACTGAAACAAGTGTTTGTATGTGTGTTAGGTGCGTTGAAAGTTTTTTGTCTGCTTCTCCCTCATGGGCACTTTCACTCACAGACAGGCATAACTTAGCAGCAGATTCGAAGCTTTTAAAAATGGCCTTAAAACAGTTATTCAGGGCAGAGGAAGAGACGCCAAACTGTTTTCATTAATGCAAGTGTTTGTGTTCGTCAGTGACCCATGGACTTAACAGTTCTCAGGCTCATGGAAGAAAGAATAGGTTCAAGTCTTCCACTTCAGATGGACTTGAAGAAATATTGTTCCAACTACATAACTCTGCAGCCAGTTATCAGTACTTCTGAAAAATGACAAAATAATGTAGTTCTACTCTTTCCATGAGTTTTCTGTTTGAGATTTTTACTTTCAGAGGGTATAAAACTCCCGTTACCAGGTGATCTAGAACACTTTTCCCTCTCTCTTTCTCTCTGTGTCTCTGTCTGTCTCTGTGTCTGTCTGTCTGTCTGTCTGTCTCTCTCACTTCTCCCTTTGGCTTTCCCCACCCTCCTTCCCCCTACTGTCACTCTTTGCATATGATTTTTACGTCCCCTTTCCATTGTCTCACATTTTGAGGTTTGGCAGGAGCTGAAAGGAATTGAGGATGGGAATGTGTTCTGGCAAGCTGTGATGTTCATACTCAGCATTGATAGAAATAAGATTACCTGTGCTGTCACAAAATAGAATGCATGAAAAATGCTTAAGGCATGTTGGGGAATTGTCTTCCCTTTGCCCCCTTTTTGTCTTTCTCCCAATCTCTTTTCCTCTTTCTGTCACGCCCCATCTCTTTCTTTCGTCTTTGTCCAATCCATTTTTCTCCTGTGAATTCCTTATTTCTCTCCATCTTTTTTAGTCTGCCTTGCCTCTCCTGATCATCATCCTGTGTTTTACAAATGCTTCACCCATGCAAATGATCACACATGCCTACCCATGCTCTTACACCCACACAAGTTTGAAGTAAGCCACTTTCAAGTTTCTGGTTTTAGTTTCTCTCTATATTTTTCCCACATTAATTAAACCTCCTCTCTGCAAATCATTCACACTAGTATTACTAAATAAGTTCTTTTAAAGTTTTTGGTTTCTTTATGCATTTTTCAAATATCAAAATGACTTTCTGCAAATCTACTCGAGTTACATTACTTTGGATATTGGAACATATTTTTATGACTATGTTGTGACCTACTTAGCATAGAGGAATGTTTTCTGTGTGCAGATGATGGAACACGGGAGGGTGGAAACAGTGGAAAGATCCTAACCAAGGACATCAACGGAAATCCTGCAGAGACGGAAGACTCTCAACAGATGCGAGAAGCACACCAACTGGATGATAAGAGCTCAGTGGTATCAGTCAGTGGAAAGCCAGGCTCCTCTGGCGTTCAGAATCATGAGATGGGACACGCACAAGGAGAGGATCTTGCAGGCTCCCAAAGCGCTAGTAGAAAAGCAAGACGAAATAAGAGAAACGCTCGTCAGCAAGGCATAGAAGTTCATCCCGATCAAGATGAAAGTTATGTTGGAAATGTATCCAACATCGACGATTTAGTGAAGTACATAAACAATGATATTAGTGCTGAAAATTTGAAGGGGAATGTTGGGGGCCTGAAAATAAGTACTGGAAATGGCCTTTCTAATGTTCCTGCTCCTGCCGTCCCTTTAAAAGGATCCAAGAGGAAAGATCGCAACAAAGTAAAGACGTTTGAAACAGCAGGTACTGGAGTGGTCGCCGATGCTTCAGACACACAGTGGACTTCATCACTGAGTGAGCAGTCCACAGCAAAGCAGGCTGACTCTGAGGAACCAGTTAGCACTCTAGAAGAAACACAGGAGATGGGCAATCTATCATCCACTGAAAATGTAGAAACCAAAGAGGATGGGGCATGGTCTTCATCCTCTATGGTTATTGAAGCAGAGCCTGAAGTTAATAAAAGGAAAATGCGAAAGAATGACATAGTTAAACGTGATTCTGGCAAAACCCAGAAAAATGACTTGGTGTCCAAAAGCAAGACTCCATCAAATCCAAAAGCAAGTACATGTAAAAACAACAATGACAAAACAAGAACAAAGGTGGAAGATAATGGTAAAGATACTGATATGGAGAATATGAAAGCAAAGAACTCAAAGAGAGGGAAATCCAAATCCACAAAAAAGGACCCACATGAGTTTACAAAGCAAGTGACTTCACCGCCGCCTTCATCCATATCAGAAATACCACTTGATGTCCCAGGAAATATCCAAGAGCAGTGGTGCACTGTTGTTTCAAAACCCCAGAAGAAAAAGCGGTCACAAGCACAAGCCTCGGCGATGATGCAGACTTTTTCACCACCGCTAGTTGCCCATCAGACCCGAGCAAAAGACTTTCAGGTTTTGCCAACTTCATGCCCTTTTGATCCACATCGCAGACATCAGCAGTATAGTGCTGTTCAAACGCCAAGCATCAAACCTTTGTCTTATCCCCTGCCTTATCTCAAGACAAGTGAGTCTGAAAACAGAGAGAAAGATCTCAGCCCCAGTGACTTTCCAGTTTTAAATTCCAGCCCCAGAGAGTACCGTCGGTCACTAGAAAATGTCTTTGACACAGGTACACTGATTAGTGACAAAGATAGTGATAAGGAATCTTCAAAGTCATTCCCTGCTGACATTGGTCTGGTTGATAGATGCAGAGCCAGGTATCGCATATCCTATGCTACAATGGCCTCAGGGAACATGGCGCTTGAAAGTGGTGACTCCTTTAAAGCAGAAAGTGTGAACTCCAGTGTGGAAGATTCAAGTGTGGAATTTTCAGCAAATTCTTCATCTTTGAAGTGGAAAGGGTCTCCTCAAGAAAGACGCCACTCCATTGGCTCAGCACCTAAGGAGCTGTCCAAAAACATTTTGCAGAGAACTGGAAGCCAGGAGATGCTTCACTGTGATAAGGACTTAAGGATTCCAGCTGTGACCATTCCTAAAAGTAATCCTAATTGTAAAGATTTGGTTTCAAGTGACTCAACTGGCAGCTTCACAAGCTCAGATGCTGACTCAGCACGTGGTAGTGAGGTTGGTTCAGAAGGCATAGGGGATGAGTTTATCACATCAACTAGTATTGACTCTGCAAGCCATTCTAACACCTTTACAGAAACAAAAGAAACAACTGTCTCTGCTGGAGAAATGGACAGAAATGTGAAGACAGACAATGAAAAGTCGACAGCTGCCAAATCCATTCCAGCAGAATCGGTTCATAGATCTCAGTCAGTCAGAGCTGAGACCAGGATGAGCTCCTCAGGTGCTAAACACGTTAATAATGGGCGAAAAAAAGGGGTTGTGTTTTTTTGCAACAAGAGTGAGAAGTTCACTCCCATCTCCGGACTGCATTTTGGTTTCTTTCCTGAGGAGGAGTATGCTTCCTTAGTGACCAATTCCACTTTGAACAAGCCACCTGTGCCAATTAATACTGAAGAGGTCTCACAGTCTGTCCCTGAAGACAATACGTGCAGCAGCAGTCTTTCCAGTTCCACTCAGCAGCCCACTGCTGCTGCTGCTGCAAGTTCCAGTTCCATTTCTAGTGATAGCAAACCATCCAAAGGTCCTCACATAGCAGGGCTGAATGGATTAGTTTCACCCCAGACTCCTGCCATGGTGCTACACACACCTGACAACCCTTCAATTGCGGTTGAGCAGACTCAAACCCAGCCAGAATCCATAGGTTCTGCTCCTGTCCCAGGTTCAGATTGTGCTGCTGACATTAGTTTGGAAGTTTCGGAAGTCAGCTTGGAACCAGCTGAAAAACTGCAGGATAAGATCATGTTCACATATGGGGCACAACAGAAGAATAAACCACTCAAGTATGCTGTTTATCTCCGTCCACCTGAAGAGATTATATCGCGGGAACCTTCCCAAGATTTTATCATGTCTAAAAACTACCTCAGTACAGGTGAGTTCAAATATCTCCTTGTGGATATGGATGTTCATTATACTAGGAACTGGCTCTGGGATACTAGAGATGATCAACCAGCATAGTGTGGTTTCTTTGTAGATCTAACTTTTGGCATGAAACTTTGACCAGATAAGATAATGTTGCTTATAGCCCAGCCGACCGCAGAGGGCCACATCAGGGCTGTCACCACGTTAAAATCAACTCACCAGTCAAACTCTCTTCAACGTAAGCAGTGTTGTAAACAGTGCCCACTTGTCATCAGAGGGATAGATAGAACACTATAAAAATATCAGATAATGATGTTAATCATTAGACATGAGACAGACATTTTGGAAACGAAAGCAGCAGTGGCTGTTCATCTCAGAATACAACATGCTTGTTTTCAGTTTGCTACTGATCTGGTTTAAGTGCTCAGATAATCCTCACATTTTAAAAGAATCTAGTGTAATTATCATTTCAAAGAAGAAAAAAAGAATAGTTGTATAAAAGGCAATCAAGCCCACAGTAGATCACACACTTTGAAGGACATTTGGCGCATATGCAGTAATGTTATGTGACAAAAGAATTCGAGAAATGACACGGAACATTCATCAGATTTGACATATGTAGATTCAGGTAATTGGGCCAAGGCTGCATGGACAGAATTTTCCAGACAATAATACATCACAACAAAGCATTTAAAGTGTTGAAGTTCAACAGCCTGTTTTCAGTTGTCATGCACTGACAAACAAATCACGTGAGGTTGGAAAAAACTTTCCAAGTTACCACTGACTGTTGAAATTTTTAAAAATCATTTGTTTGCTTAAACAGATAATGTTTAGACCTATAGCTGAGGTTTAGTTTTGTAAGAGTGTGTGGATTTTATGTAATTTATTCCCCAGAAGTTGCTGAGGAACTTTTCAGGCACTTCAAGATCCTCAAGGGAATCATTTTTTTTCTTTTCCATTTCCAATGTATACTTTGAAAATCTATTTTCTTAACTTATGGTTTAGAGCAAAATTGATGTCCCTGGAATTATTAGAATTTTGCGCAGGAGTGTGCAACTTTGCAGATATATATCCCATTTTTAGGTGTCATTTTGAGAGCTCACTCTGAAAGATAAAGAATGTAAAATACACCAACACAGTATATTATGCATTTATGTTTTATTTCACCAATCGTGCATCGCATCAAATGAACCCAATGTTTTGTGTGATTAAGGTAATAGACCATTGAATTTGATCATCACTATACCACTACCAATTAACATTTTATCATGGTACCCAGTATCAAGAAAGTTCACATTTGATTTTTAGGTTGCACTTTGATGATATACTGTTGGTTCGCTGGTTGGTTTGTTTAATGGCTTGAACTGGAGTCTTAAACTAAGTAGGAATAGTTTAAGACTTAGTTTAAGACTCCAGTTCAAGCCATTAGCCCAGCCGACCGCAAAGGGCCACATCAGGGCTGTATATTCCTACTTAGTTTAAGACTCCTTGAACTGGAGTCTTAAACTAAGTAGGAATATACAGCCCTGATGTGGCCCTTTGCAGTCGGCTGGGCTATAAGCAACATTATCTTATCTCCTAAGTAGGAAAGACGAGACTGCCATCTGAAAAGTATACATGTATGTACTTTTAATGTTTTGTTTGTGCAGAATGACAGAAGCTGTTAGTGTTAACAGATAACATGAACTTGTAGTATCATAGTTGCTAATACTGATAGAATGTTTTTTAGTTTATGTGCCTGCATCGTTGTGTGTAGGATAGTAGTTTTGTTGTTGTTGTTTTTAAATCGGTGTACTGTTCAGTAAGAGGTTGTTTTGATCTGATCATCATTTTTTCCGGGCATTAGATTACTGTTTACTAAGGGGGTAAAAAATCAAAAAGTAAGAGACAGAAAGACAGTTAAGTCAGTGACAAATTCTGTAGCATCCTAACTGTAAACTAAAGCCAAAACATTGTCACTGATGTGAAGGTGTCAGAGAGCTGCTACTTTCAATGCTTCATGTACTGAGTGTCTTCCTCTATGATTTTACGATTTCACCTGCATCTGTTGGTTGACTGGTTTGTAGTCTGTTAACAAGTTGGCCCTTTAACTATCAAACTGATTTTACAAAACTTGGTGGAAAGATGGAATGTGACCCAAGAACAAATCCATTAAATCATGGTAGGGTTCCCTATCTTGAGGATAGATTCAGGATCTTGCATGGTCCCATGGTACCTCCTAATCTTTAGTATTGCGTAGGACCTGAAATAATGCTCTTTACACTTGGTTTCAATACACTTGAGCTATCCAGTGCAAACACAAGCATGCATGCATTCACATAACTCTGTAAAGTGTGCACGCATACATAGACATACATGTACACAAGCAGGCACACAAAGTGACAAACAGTGTGAAAAATGGCTCCACACACACACACACACACACACACACACACACACACACAAAAGCACAGATGTGCACGCACACATACATTTGCACACATATCATCAAAAATAATTTAGTATTTAAAGGTGTGGTGTGTGTGTGTGGATAATCATAGGATAATCATACTTCCAATATCTAAACATTGAAGCAGTCCTTGGTGATTTAAAATAATACACTCATATGATACGAAGTAATGTAACTTGGGAAATACATTCCTGCTTTTATGTGAAGTTAGTTTCTTATGATTTGTGGCTTTTTTTTTGTAATTAAATTAAATTTGCCGATTTTCATCAGTGACACTAACAGCATAATCGTGCATCACTTGGTGAAAATACCCCCCCCCCCTCCCCAGCATGCTTTGTATAAAGTCTATTTATTTTTGTTTAGTACTAAGACATCATCTTGAAGCTGATTTAGTTTCAGAATTGTTTAGCTTCAAGAGTTCTCATTCATGTATAAAATGTGGCCATTTTTGGTGATGTTCTTGTGCACAGAGAAAGAAGGTGCTGTTGAATGTTCTTGTGCACAGAGAAAAAAGGTGCTGTTGAATGAAAAAATAATTCACAGTTATGTACTGATAACATTATACCATCCAGAGTAAAATGAAAGGTCACTGTTAGAACAAAAAAAAAGGTTAAACAAATCTCTGAAACTTATATGGTAGGATTGAAATTGCTTTTGGCCCTAAGTATAATGCACATTTTTTTTTTGTTTCTCATGTCATATACTTTTGTATCATGCACTATACAGATTTAGCCATTTCACTCATGTTTTTATTTAGAACACACTCTAGATTGTTTTAAGTATATGTTTTGTAAAATTCCGCCATGAGCTGTCGAGTGGCATATTTAATCCTGACTCTGCTTGGCTTGAAAATCAAATTGCAGATTAAAACTAGACAGACTCGCTCAAAATCTTAATATGGTACCTAAAAGCTTTAGAAATCTTGTACATGTTTTTCCAGGGCTGCTTAAAATCTTAAGCATATATGTCATGGACATTTTTAGCTGTTTTTTAAGCTTTGTCAACAAAAGTTTATGCCTTTGTCGATACACACAGTCCTGCATCTGTACTAAAAATTGGTTTAAAAACAGTGCCATGGGAGTTTGAACAGACCCATACTTTCAATAGAAATCTTGAGTGCTGACCGAACCCATGCATCGTAAAGACTCAGAATCTGAACCTTGTAAGTTATATAAGTGGCCCTTTTGCTGCTATGTTCTGGCTGGCATCAATAACTTTGGGGAAAAAAGAGAGTGCTGTGCATGAGCATTTGGCTGTACATCCTTAGGATTTCAGGTACATACACAATCCTCTTTACACGCTTCCTCTTTAAATTACAGGTGCATGCTCACCTTCCATAGGTGCAAGACATCTAGAAAAGCAAGATGCTGTTTCTCTCTCTTGCTATTTCTCAAACATGCCAGCGTGCAGGCACGCATGAGTGCATGTACACACATTAAAAAACATCCGTGCACGCATGCATGCACACTCGCGTATGCACACACATACACACAAACAGAGCATGCATGCTCGCTATCTTGCACTCGGACATTCACACAAAAACACCACCACCACAAACAACCACACACACACACACACACACACACACACACACACACACACACACATATATATATATATATATATATATATATATATATATTTATATATACCAGTTTAAAATAGGATTTTAAAATGAAGAGATTAAAACCTACAAGCTTGTTTCAAGCTAAAAACGCTCTCCTCAGGGTATACAATTTGGGCACGCCACCGGTGTTACATAATGTGGTGTGTGGGCGTGTGAGTTCTGTGCGTGTGGCACGTGGCCTGCGGGTATTTTCTTTTTGGGGGCGTGTTCAGGGATGGTGCATTGACAAAGATTTCCATTTATGCCTGCAATTGTTTATCATTTCTACTTTAGAGTTCAGGGATGCTAGGTGGGGTTTACATAATATCAGCCACTTTTCTGTAGTACATAAGTTGCATTTTTTAGAAATGTTGTTGTATGGTGTTGCTCTTTTTATAATTTTCCATATGTTGTAATCTATTTTCTTATTTTTCAGCTTCCAAATATATTTACTTAATTCTGTTTGGTTTTTATATTTTTCATTTTTGAAAGACTGTTTATGGTTTGCATATCTGGTTTTAAAGTGGTTTGCCGTGATTCCTATGTATGTTTCTTTATCACTGTCTGTTGTTACCGTAGCTTGGTACACAATATTGTTGTAGAGACATTTATTATTCAGAGGGCACTGGTCTTTTTTTGTGCAATTACAAGATATCCTTTCATCACCCTCTTTGGTTGTGTTGTTTTTGGTTTTATTGGAAGTATCAATTATATTTTTTAAGGTTAGGCATACACGAGTATGATAGCTTGACGGTATTTTTGTTGAATATTTTAGATAGTACATGTTCTTTGGGGAATGAGGTTTTAAGGATTCTGAGGAATTCTTTTCCTACGTTAGTTTTTGTTCTTCCATCATATGGAGGGTTATACCATATAATTTTTCTTTTCCTGTTTTTCCTGTTGCTGTTCATGTTGTTATCTGGGTTGTATTGTAATTTGTAGTTGTAGCCACTTTTTTTCAGCGCCTCTTGATATTCAGCTGCTGCACTGTGAAATTCTTTCTCATTGCATGACAGTTTAGATAATCTTTTGTTTATACCATTAGGTATGGTTTTTAAGATGGAGGGTGGGTGGTTACTATTGATGTCTACGTGGACAGGTGTGTCATTAGGTTTTTTATATGGTTTGTATGTATGATCCTTAAGGTCTAATGTTATGTCTAAATAATTTACTGTTTTTTTGTTGGCTTCTACTGTGATTTTTAGGTTATGGCTTTGAAAAATTTTACAAAGTTCTTTTTTCTTGTTTTCAATGGTTTTTGGTTTATTGTTTAACGTGGCACTGTGGCCTAGCAGAACCTAAATTTAATATGGAGAGAATTAACTTTGGGCAGTGCACTAAAAATATACCTTTTTCCAATCCACAACTCTACATGAAAAAACTCATAGAGCAGACTGAAACATTCGTGCGCAACATGAGGTGGAAAGCGTTTTTCTTTTTGAACCCAGATGCCAAAAAGGAAGATAAAATAACTTATGGTTTTAAGTCATGGAGATCGCCACCTATAATAGAGGAAATGAAACCTTTTGAAGAAAGCATGAAAAAACTAATAGCTAATATTGATTTCAGAAAACCACATAACAATTTCCAAACAACATTGAATAATAACATAAAACAAATCCAGAATGACAAAAAATATTCATAAAGGCGGACAAGACAAACAATTTCTATAAAATGGAAACTAATGAGTACTCTCAACTCAACAAAAATATTCAGAAAAATTATTTAAAAAAAGCTGATAAGACCACATACGACAACATCTGCAAAAAAGAAAAAGAACTTGTGCACCAGATGGATTTAAGTGATAGGATAGAAGCAACAGCAATAAAAGAAGCCTTTATAACCCTTAAAGACCACAAACCTAACTTTCTCAACAACCCTACTTGTAGACTGATAAACCCATCAAAATCTGAATTAGGCAAAATTAGTAAAAAGATCCTGGAAAAAGCAATAGAGGACATAAAAACAAACACTGAATCCAATCTCTGGAAAAATAGTTAAGAAGTTATCCAATGGTTTAAAGAATTGAACAAACAGACAAATACAGTGTTCATTACTTTTGACATAGTGGACTTCTACCCTTCCATTGATGAGGAATTACTTATTAAAGCACTAAGATTCGCCAACTAATACAAATATAACAGATTCTGAGATGGAAATCATTCTCCACACTAAGAAAACCCTTCTCCATAGCAACAGTGAAACTTGGATAAAAAAAAAAACCAGCAGAAATTCCACATTCGATGTCACGATGGGATCTTATGATGGAGCTGAAACTTGTGAATTAGTTGGACTTTTCATGTTGTCTCATATACAGAAAATACTTGGTAAACAGGTTGGCTTATACAGAGATAACGGTCTTGCCACATTAAACAATAAACCAAAAACCATTGAAAACAAGAAAAAAGAACTTTGTAAAAAATTTTCAAAGCCATAACCTAAAAATCACAGTAGAAGCCAACAAAAAAACAGTAAATTATTTAGACATAACATTAGACCTTAAGGATCATACATGCAAACCATATAAAAAACCTAATGACACACCTGTATACGTAGACATCAATAGTAACCACCCACGTTCTGAGTGGCTTTTTAACTCTGATTTTATATTTATATATATATAGATATGCACATGCACACACATGCCTAAGGGACCACATTTACACCATACTGATGCTCGGTCACATCACAGATGGTTTGAGTAGTAAAGCAAGCGAGTTGCATGATATTTAAAGCCAGATCTGTGTGTGAGTGATTGATTATGTGTGGGTGGGCACATGCATACATTTGTAATTTGCTATCTCTTTATTTTCAGACCTGTTTATTAATACAATTTCACTGTGTTTTGTACTTAAGCTTGATCTCTGTATATGTGACTAATATATATAATACGTCAAACTGAAAATAAGAGGGCCAGAAAAAATCTAGCGACAAAGTTCTTGAGCAATAATTGCTTTTTTTGAGTGTCCATAGTGTTTTCTCGGTGTGCCACTGCCAGTTTAGGGATTTTGACCAAAACGCGGCAACTCTTGGTAACTCTTGCATGTGAAATCCTGTCTGGCTGTGTCTGCTTCTTCAGCAACATGCCCTGAAATTAAAAAAACAAAAAACAAAAACAAAACTAAAGGAAAAGAAAAGGCAGTGTGGAAGATTTTTGTAAGGTTTGTGGACAGTCTCTATAGGAAATGCACTCAGTTTTGTTTAAAAGTACACCCATAGCAGTTTTAGCGTAAACAACTGTGCATTTTGTATATATATATATATATACAGTTAGCCTACACAAACATAAAGAAATGTAAAGGAATGCTCTTCTATTCCATACTAAAAAGTGTATTACAAGTTTCATGGTTAAGACAGCACCATGATAAAGGACAACAGGGAAAGAAAGCATAAGCCAGTAGATTTCCACAATGTATGGCAAGGCTTATGTTTAATCTAAATAAGTGTGGGTCCCTGGAGACCCACTTCATACAAGGCAATAACCTGATCCTTCATAAAGAAAAAGGAAAAAAAGAAAGGGGAAGCATAGATCTCTGTAAACCCTTGAATGATGTACAGAAAGACTTTTAGAAAAAGCATGAATTCCTGGAGACTCTTGACAGTGGGCAGGCTTTATGCCTTTACCAAAATCACAAGTTCCTGAAGATCCAGAAGGAAAAGCACACAAAAATGTAGTCAACATACAGTGAAAATTTACTTGTAGGGGGGCAGGGTTGGAAACAGAAAGAGAACTGGGACCAAAAGTCAGTCAGTTGTATCATGTCGACAAGTGTGTATCCCAGTTAGACTGTCAAGGGTGAAGGGCAACCTTTTAACAGCATTTTGTTGAGGATATAAAATGGCCTAGTAAAGCAGCAGCTTCAAACTTGCCACTGCTCTAAAATCAGTTTAGCCTCTATGGAAGTTTCTTTCACGTGCAAAGATGTCCGAGTTTTCTTTTTTTTTTTTTTTTTTTTTTCATGAAAGTTGTACACATATGGAGATGTGCTTCTTCCAGTCATAATAATTTCCCCGAAAATGAAAGGAAGTTCAGACTCCAAAGATGAATTGTGGATTCTTTCTTGGTTAGGTGACTATACATCCAGTTCTCTCGCCAAGCGAATTGTATAACTGATCTAGCATACATATAAGTACATCAAACTTGATGTATCCACCTACGTTTGATTTTGTTTGTTTATTGATATATAAATGTTTCTTTTATTTTGCAGCCTGGAAATGGAACAACAACCATTGGGTTCTGAATGGTATGTATCATGATATTATAATCATGACAGTAGTATATGTTAATACATGTACGTACTTCCCATATATGCACACTCATAATCTCACATATGTGCACACACTCCCTCATTCATATACAGATGTATGAGGGACAATGGGGTCTAAGATTAAATGGGTTCATTAGGCATGGTAAATATGTTCATGGGGTACATGAATATTTGGCAGAATCAGAAATGAACTCGTCACAACATCTTCAGTCTAAATCAAACATTTGATTTTTTTTTAAAAATTAAAGTTACTGTTAAACTTGCTGGTTTCATTACTTGATTTTATTTGTTTCATTTGACGAAGTTAGAGGGGAAAATGAAACAAAGTTTTATTATTTCCAGTTGTATATTTCTAAGCAATACACCAGTGTAACAAATACTGATTAAGGTGATTTAATGTAAATTGGATAACAATTTTAATTCATTGGCAATGTTCTAAAAGTAGGCTTCATGTAATGTCATAACACGAAGGCCTTTTTTTTTTTTTTTTTTTTGAATCGGCAAACAGAGGCAAAATGACGAGGGTATACATAGATTTTCATTAGTGCTACTTGTGAAATTTTCCTCCTTCCAAATTCTAAGAAAAAATAACATGCTCATGTGTTCCATTTATGTTTGTACTGTCCATCAGCAAAGAAATTTGGGACCTTTTTTTTTCTTTTTTAGTCAAAAGAATGTACCCTTAATAGTATTTGCAGGTTCATTGTCAGATTCTTCTCCTGTCACAAGTTGATTGCCTTTCACAACGTGTGAATATTGCCTTTGGTCAACTATCTTGCTTTGGGAAAATATAGACTTTTACCAGTCTCAGAACAACACTCTCGGACATAAATCTATACAGTTTTTAGTCTTTGGAAAGAACTACATAGAAAACCAATCAAAAATAAAGCCTGTATATGTCCTTTAGATTGAAACTTGAATGAAACTGTGGAAAAAAGAAAAAAGATTTTTCAGCCATCTCACGTTTATTTTTTTTAGTAATGCATCAATTTTAAAGCTTCAGCAACTGACAGGAGGGGTCGCAGAATGAATGACAGGATTTTCAGTTAACTTTAAAGGATTGGACTAGATATTGCCCTGTTTTGAGGTTAAGATTGGTGTTTTACAAAGACTGTTTTTTGGCAGCCAACTGCTGAGGTATTAGGGTTAATGTGGGTGGGAGATCACAGGTTAGAGTCCTAGTAGAGGCATTTTGTTTGCAGGATTCTTTTTTGTCCAGGCTCGCTCTTACTCGGAATTGAGTGTGCCATTAGCACAAGTGGAAGGACTGAACCCAGAGAGTTGACTTCCATCCATGTAGGAGGGGGGAGGGGGTGGGTAGTAAGTGTACCTTCATAATTTAAACAGAAGCTGAAGTGAAAATAGCCTGCAATTATTCAGATCATGACATTTAGCGCCCATTAATCAAAATTACGTAAAATTCATGAGAAAAATGCTTTTCGGCTCTGTGACTTACATCATTTTGTGAAGAATGTGTTATTCTGCAGAGTCAAACATATAATACTCATCAGCAGTCAATTCCATTCAGGAGTTTTGTTACTAGCTCAATTTATGGGGTGGTGGTGGTTAAGGGGGTTCTCTTTAGGTCACTTCTTTGAGTTGACAGCCAAAGCACAGATGAAGTTGACAGCTTTTGATAATTTCACAATAGGATTATTTCTAAATCTATTTAGGGAAAAAACAACAACTCTTTGTTGTATGCAGGACTGTCATTCTCGTTTAGCATTCTATACAGATTTTTGCATGAGCCACACAAACAGTAGTGGCACCAGTAAAACTAACATGAATACAATTATAGAGAAAGAAGAAGATTGCTCTCAGATCCAAGCAGAACTTGGGTATGCAATCATGCTATCCATGTACCTGTATGCAGATGAATCATGTACTTTGAAAGTGGAATGGCAAAGGAAGGTCCAAGTGGTGGAGATGAGCTGTTTTCAAAAGGTTACTGTGCATTCCTGTACTGAGCATATCACAAACGGCAAATCCACAGGATCATCAGGCAGCATGGGAGTTGCAGTGAAAACACAGTGTGGAAAAGAATCTTGATGTGGTATGAATACATGACCGGAGCAAGAGGAGTCTGCAAGACCATCTGTCAAGAAACAGTACAGGGAAAAGGAGATAGTGCATCACCTTTACTTCTTCATTGTTTCATCTCAGTCTGAATGCATTGTTATTATTCTTGCATACTGCTGACAGGGGGAGTAATTTGTGTTTTTTCCTTTTTCTGTTGTTTGTAATATCTGGAGGTGACATGTTTGTTGTCAAAAATTCAGTTCTCTTGTTCTGTATTATTATGCAAAATCTGCATAACTTTACACCTTGTTTTGTGTGTTCATTGATAATTTACCTAATTCTTAGGAATGCTGAGGTCGGTTTCATTTTCTTCTGTCTGGCTCCTAAGGTCAGACGGTTAAAGGCACAAATAAAACTGAAGCTGGTGGTGGTGATCAGTCAGTGAGCTTGTAAGCAGACCGCAGCCAGCATTAGCTGGGAGTTACATGCTGTAGTAGTTAGACTATGGGAGCAAAAGTTGCTTCCATGGTTAGTACAAGCTGTTAATGCATCTCTGACTTACCTTATATTTCTTTTAGTTTTAATGTTCTTTTCCATGAGGTATTATTATGTCACTGTTCTTCAATTTTTCAGATGCATAACCTGTGGCACTGCTCGGGGATGAATTGGAGATGAAGAAAGCATATCAGCACAGAGAAGATGATCCCTCTTCCAGTACGATGCAAAAAGCCAAAGGCCAACATTATGAGACAGTCAACCCCAGTGCAAAATCTCCAAGCATAAGACGGTCCAGTTGTGATTGCATTCAGTGTCCTTCATCTGTTTGGTGTGCATGTGTGCTCAGCAGAGTGATTATGTTTCAAAGTTCTCATCATCCTTGCAGAACCATCTGACACCAGTCTTCATCGCTGTGTTAGCATTTTCTCATCAGTCATGGGCTTGGACTGTTGAGGAAAAGAGAAATCTCAGCTCTAGGACCATACGTCCTCCAACAGTGACACAATGCAATGAAGTCAGTCATGTTTCACTGTCACGGAGTACATCTCCAAATGTTAGGGGAGACAGTCAATTCTGGGATCTTGTATCAAAACTTTGAACAATTCCCCCGATAGATGAAGTGATTGTAACATTAGCAATGAGTCTGTTATGCACCGCAGCTGTGGATTGCCATCACAGCTCGACAGTCAAGAGAGAACACTTTTATGCGTAGAAATTCAATGGAAAAATATGGTGTCTTGGTCACTTTTCTGTCAGTTTAAAAAAAAAAGTTGTTGTTGTTATTATTATAGCAAAAAAATAGCTGAGTTTTCTTTTCTTTTTAGATGCAGACGATAAAAGGGTGGAAAATGAACAGCGACAATCAGCAAATACATTATTGTCCACCTATAATCTGTTTGATAGTGTGAGAACATGGACATATTGTTCCTAACAACATCCTTTTTTTAATCTGATCTTTTTTTTTAAAGTTCAAATTGAAAATAGAATGGATGCAACTCTAGTTCATCAAGTTGTCCCATCAATTATCTGTATCACAATTTGAACTTGTACTGGCTTGAAATGGACAGTTGTCACTTGGGGGACAGTGTGTGGATCAATGTCTCAGAGTGACACTGTGTGCAATGAGACAACATAAAAAAGTCATGAGAAAGTCAGTCCCAGTCATTCTTGTTTTCTTCCCCTTCCCTCCTCGTAGAAACATCATTGATTTCTTCTGGGTTCAGGACTCATTTTAGTCAGAAGCACTGCATATTGTAAATACATTGACTTGTTCAATGCGATGTTTTGTTCTTCTCAGAACAAAATGTCGAAACATCTGTAGATTTGATTCAGCATTCAGGTGTATGTATGCGTAAATATGTACATAAGAGCAAAGCACACAACGGAAGCAAGGAAGACGGGTGCATGCAAAAGGAGAGCAGATGGTGATGTGTGTAGTTGGAAAGAATAGACCAGACAGCCATAAATGAAAGTAACATGTCGTCATAGTTTGCTTCCTTGGAAAGATCTGGCTTTTAATTCAGCATCCTGTGACCAGTGCTGCAGCATTTCACAACACAAAATGCAAACAGATACCAGCCAAACACCGCAGACTGTTTCCAGAAGATTTTGATGTTAAACAGATTTCTGTGCACATGCAACTGTGCTCTTTGTGCTGATTCTTCGTTTTTGTTTTCTTTAAACTATGAAGTTTCCTGTGAAATTTTCTGCGAATCAATCTTGAAGTTTAAAATAAATGGTGCATCAGTTCTCCACCCCTTACTCCTTCAGCCGCCTTTCCAGTCCACCCCTCTCCCGTCCCACTTCACCTGCTTTCCTTTCAGAAAAAAGGAAAAAAAGGAATGATGTACCAAGATATCAGTACATTCTCATGTCTTTCTTTAATGACCATGTGACCATGTTATTCAGTCTGTTTCATGTTGATTATGTGTGTGGTGGGTTTTCCCTCCCATTACCCTTAACACTGTAACAAAGTAAGTTGTATGATGATGTTTCTCCATCTCCCGGCCTCCTTTTTCCATCTCTCTTACTCAGTGTCTTGCTTTCTCTCACCCCTTGCCATCACATCTTATTTTGTTGATGATACCCACCATGCAAACGTTGACAGAAAAAGTGATATTTGATCTTTGCTTTTGTGATAACCACAGATGTTTGGCATATGTTGCGAAGTGAAGTGATACCTTGGATCCCTGTGTTGCCTGCTTCATACGTGCTGTGTGCCTTGTTTATGTAATGTATAATGCAAACAGCTTTCCCCCTCATACTTCCCTCATTTGTTCAAAGTGGGGATTTTTTCCCTGCGAAAAAACAACAACAGTTGGCACTTTTTAGCAAGCATGGCTGGTAGCTGTCAAGATGTTTGTGTTCCATCACTTTCCTTGCTTGAACGTCTTGAAACATAGCATGTGTAAATCCATTGTGATACTTCATTGATAACAGTAATGCAGTTCAAAAAACTTCATAGGTAAATAGACATCTTTCACGGCAGATGTTAGAAATGCCATTTAAAAAGAAACAGTTCATGTATATATGCATATTATTGGAAATAGTAGGGACATGAATGCGTTATGATTAAGAATTGAAATCTTGTGTTTAGAGTCCTGAAAACGCATTTTTGACTCTAAGTTTGTAGGAATTGTATCGTGTTTTTCTTTTTCGTAAAAGCTTTTTGTCGTCACATTTTGAAATTGGGTGATTGAAATATATTTCATCAGGTCCTTCAAGCTGTAATACGTGTAAGCTCTCTGTAAACATACTATCTGCAGCCTACTGCTGCTGCTGGTACACGGTTTCAATGCTTTTCGTCCAAGAATAGGAGGTAAAGTAGCAAATGGCTTCATTGTCAAGAGCATGAGATGATTAACTTGTCTGGGAGACAGAACATTGGTCTTGTAATTTAGTATGTTACTCATTTAGAGCTCTGTGTAAGTTGTTTGCAGGCACACTTAGCTCAAAGGGAAAATGAGCCACTGAAACTGTATGAGTACTTAGCTGTGTATGCATTTGATCGCAGGTATGCTTGTATATGTTTTTTTCCCCTGTTGTACATTTCAGTTAATCACTGTTGTTGGTGGTGGAGAGGAAATCTAAGTGCTCGGATTTTTATTTTATGTCAATGGGAGTTTTGGTCTGAAACTTTTTTTCTCTGTGATTTTTTTTTTTTTTTCCTTCTTCCAAGTTCAATGATTGGAAACCACGAGTATATTCAGCTTTCTGAAAGCTTTTGGATTCTTTGGGCTTCTTGGCCCATACTTACACCCTCCTTTCAGTTTGCCTTCACATCAAGTCATTCTTGGTTGAGGTTGTGGATGTTCTGAATGGTTTGACACAGTATGTGAGCACAAAAGTCCTAGAGACTGAGAGATAGCAGTGACTGTCAATACACCAAGAGAAATTTCTTCAAATCGGTATAACATCCAAAGGAAAATGTTATATTTTCATCACTTTGAGTGAATTTCCAGGGAAAATGTCCCTGGTCCTCCAGGCTTGAAGTGCCTTGGGTGCAATATTCTTTTTCCCCTATTCTTTTCTTGTAGCAGTTCTTACTTGTGAGCGTACATACTTGCCCTAGCTCGAAATTTGAAGAGCTTTTGATTTGCGGGTTGATTCATGCTGTAAATGGGGTGATGATAAACTTAATACAAAGCTTCAGCTTATTAAGCAGAATTCCACATTGTTGATGAGTCTTGTACATATGCTACTCATGTTCTCTTTATGATGCAGGAAATACTAATTCTGAATACATGTACATTTTTTATGTTGTGTCATTCTTGGGTTCTCTTCAGTACAGTTTTGTCAGTGGTTTCAGATAAGATTGCCAGATTTCACATTAAGGGTAACAGGACAGGCTTTTTGGTAGTAAAGAAGATAAGAGTGAATATTGGTGCGTTACATACAATTCCAAATTTTTAGACTCTTACCTGAAAAAAGAAAAAGTTATGAGAACTGTATATGAGTGGATATGAATCTGTGTTTTACTATGTTTTTGGATGAATGTGTAAATTTATGTATGCGCTTTATGCAAAAAAACAACAACCATGAGTCTTAGTAATGATTTAGATATTTACTAGGACTAATTCTGCATTCTTTTTACTGTTCTGTTCGCCCTATTGAATGTATGTTGAAGAACATTGCTTGCTTTATTTTGTATTATCATCATTATTTGGACAGTGTCATTTGATGTATGTGTTTTCTGTTTATGAATATATTCCTTGGTTACTTTAATGTAAATGAATTAAACATACTTCACTACTTTAAAAAAAAAAAAAAGAAAAAAAAAAAAGAAACTTGCCTTGGGTACATCTTCTCAATGTGCTAATAGCATAGCAAACAGCATGTTAATCAGAGGTGTGGGGTGACTTGACGGACTGTGCATGAATCGCAGTATTGGTGACTTTTGTTGGTGTGACTTCAAAATGGGCTTCCAGCATGTCTTCACTGACAGAGAGAACGATTGGAGAAGGGGGCTGGTTCAAGGTCTGCCAGAACTGTAACAAAGCATTTCTTCCGTGATTCAGTTGTTTTCATTGCTTTCCACCCCATGGTGTACACTGTCCTGAGAATGAGGACATGCTTGCTTCCTTGTAATGTCAGTACAAGGTGGAAAATGAAACATGAATGGTATCCAAAATAAAAATGCTCAAGGTGCTGAGAAAAATGTGTGGAATGAACTTTAGATGACTTGGCTGCGCAGACTCGGCACTGGGAGGCTGCCGCATGATGATTTGACAATGGTAGCTTCATGTGGACATTAGTAGTGGAACCAGGAGAGAGTGAACCTTCATGCGGCAGTATATCGGGGAGGCAGGATGAGCTGCATGGGAAAGTGATAGCAGTGAGAGAGCACAGAGGATGAAACACAACAAAAATGCAAATGGTAGGAAATGGGGAAAGCTGCCACAAGGAGTCGTGTCAAAAGAATGATTACTTTCTTGCATTTTCCATGCATATCACAAAGGAGTTAAAGGGGTGGGAGGGGTATGGATGACAGCTGTGTTATGGATTTCATTCTGCCTTTTTCTTTTGTATGCTTTGCTGTGAGTATGAACAAATGTCATTCAAGAAAAAAAAGAAAACCTTAATATTTGAATTAGTATTTAAATCTAGCATGTTAGCTTTGACTGGTCCATTCACCCTCTCCCCCGCCCCTCCCCATTACATCCACACACCTCTTCCCCATCACTGACTTTCTCCAATCACAATGCTGCAGCAACCAACAATGGCAGCATGTTGATGGATGGAAGGGTGAGGAGGGATGAAACACCTTTCGGTGACAACACTGTTACAGGGAAGGAAAAGTGGGTGATGGAGTGGTTGAAGGGAGGGGACTGGCTAAAAGTTGATGAGCAGCAAGAGCTGACAACTAACTAGAGGGGACGAGGTGATAGGAGAGAGAGTTAATGCACACAGTTACTCCGAAACATCATGCTGTTGAGAAAAACTACCACAGGAATAGGGGAGAGCCTGAAAGGGGAGGAAGGGATGTAAATATAGATTTATTATAGTACTGCGTTGATCTCATAATGGCCATTCCAGCACCTCACTTCCTGTGCATGTGCTAGGTGTCCAATTGGGGCTGGCTGTTAACACAGAGTGTCTACCAGTGGTGTCCACACACAAAGTGATGCTGCAAGCAGCCGTGGCATATGCATTGTCTTGGTAGTGGGTAATTCCATTGGCTGGATTTGTGCGAGCATCAAATGGACCTGTTTGCAATGGTAGTGCAGCGGTTAGACTAATGATTAAGGCAAGTAACTTTTATTTGGAGAGTGTTCACGTTTGTAAAGTTTGAGTCAGACCAAAGTTTGGTGTTGAAGATCAAGTTTACTTGGCTGATGTACATTTTGTTTTGATGTGGAAGCTTTTACAAAAGTTCCCATACTACTGAAAACGATAGTTTATGTATAAGATGGATAGTATTTCATCCAGGCCCTCCCAGTACAAATGCAGGTCAGTAACATAGTCTGGACCAACTTCCACCAAAGATAGAATTCCTCATCGTTTATTCCAGCATAGATAGAAGAATTCCTCATCGTTTATCCATCGGCCAGATTCTTTGTGAAGGAGACATCTAAGTTGCTTTAAGAGTTCATAGGTAAATTTTTGTGCATGGCATTGCCACTCTTGCACGTTACTTTACTTTCCAATAGTTTCAAAAGTTCTGACTTGTGGTTGATGCTACAAGCGCAGAATATTATTTTCTTCAAGCAGTCAGATAGACGCTGCTTCCTTTTCCTCCTTTTTCATTTTTTAGTGCACTCTTTTTGTTGTTGTATGTCATTAGTAAGGTTTGGGGAGGGGGAGAAGTGTGCTGGAAGGGGGGAGGATTTTTTGTTTGTTTTTTTGATTTGTTACGCAAGTGCAAAAAATGTTATTTCATGATCTTTATAACAACTGACTCATTGAATTTCCAGATCCATTTTGTGCATGGGAATATGTGAAGTCAAATGAAATCAATTGACCAATTTTTTTTTTTTTAAGTTGTGGGATTCAAATGAAATTCACTTTATTGAAGACAAAGGTCTTTTAGATGTTTATTTTTACACGCTACCAGTGCACATGCATGCATGCAGAAGCATGCTCGCACAAGCCCACAGATTACATATGCATGCACATGCGCGCACACACACAAATACACATGCACCTTACATACACTGGCACACATAACAAGGGCCCGTTTGTGCATGTACACATGCACAAGCATGTGCAAACACATGCAAACGGGCCCACTTGCGCTTACCAGTCGCTCACAAACATCAAACACGCACACAGTTATGATAGTGCCTCAGACAATGATAGGGAGATATCCAAGGCCTGACCAGTGTGTTTGGCTGATGCGAAGGTGAGACATTTGCTAAATGGCATTCATGAGACCTTCGTCTTTAATCCCTTCGGCATCTTAAATCCTATCATCTTAGTTATTAATTCACTCATCCATCAGCTGCAAATCCTGCACAATGTGGTCTCAAACTTAGCAAATGTGGTGTACCCAATGTGCACTAGAATACACACAGTGACACTTTGATGAAACGGAAACATTCTGTTCTTCATATGTTGGGAAACCCCTTCAGATTTATGGTACATATACCCTAATTTAAGCTGAAATATATTTAGAAAAAGGATGTACCATTCAGTAATTAGAGTATGTACCATTCAGAGAACCATCGTCAAAAGATTTAACTCTTTTTTATTTCAGGGTATTTGTTGCTGTAGATTTTTTATCATTCCGTATCCTTCCTCCGAAAAGGATGTGTCATATTCAGCTCTTACCTGTTCTTATATCTTAGCGATTTTTGTAAGTTTAATGTTCGTAATATAATAGTTGAGTGGATAGAATAAAAACACAACACAGGAAGCACACTTTAATACATCATTTTAAAGAAAAATTGGGACTGAATAATTTGTTTTGCTAATCTTGAATGTAGTGGGAGTATGATGTTATTTTTCATTAAATTAGAAAAGGCAAATAATTTCTTCAGTTCATGATGATCCTGTAATATCCGTTTCAGGTGAATTGGTATTTTTTGTGATGAGACAACTGTATGAAATAGCTTTGAACTTGAGAATGCATCAGTATATATTTGCACAGATTGAAAAAAGAAAACACTCAGACTATTTGTAATTAATAGTTCACAAGGAAATGCAAAAAAAAAAAGAAAATTGTCAAGAAGCACGCATGCGAGAGGTTTTTAACAGAAACTTTTTTTTTTAACAAGTGCACAGTGTTTTCAAACTTTAGTAACAACACATGAGCAAAGATGTGCACACACATAGAGCATAACACAGTTTCTCTCTGTCGCACACACAAACACACGTGACACTCTCTCTCTCTCTCTCTCTCTCTCTCTCTCTCTCTTGTCTCTCGCACAAACACTCTTGTTTCGTATACACAAAAAATGAAGTCATGGGCGATGAAATCTTAAGATGTTGGCATTTGAGATTGCCATGTTGAAGACAAATAGTAGATGAGGAAAATGATATTTTTGCAGCTTTAGATTTTAGTGCTGACACACTGAAATTGCCTCTTGCGACATGGAATTCTGTAATACCAGTGATAAGATCTCAAATGAATATGCTGTAAATACTTAGGAATTGTGGAAAATGTTATTAAACATTTTCAATTCACGAGGGATGAACAGGTGAGAATTTAGAAAAGAAAAGAAAAAAAGAAGGCGAAAATATGAGTGAAGGGAGAAAAGGAGTAAGAATATAGACAGCAAAAATATGTATCTAATTCTCTCTCTCTCTCTCTCTCTCTCTCATGTGTAATGATGTATTTCTTTTGCTCATAAATGTCATTGAAAGCAAATGATGCTTATTTGTTGCACAGCTTGGTGTGGTGTTTTTATGTTGCCAGTCGGTGGCTGAGTGTAAAAACCTATTGGGTCACCTAGCATTACGATGCAGGTTAATTTTGAGTGGTATTTATTAATGGCATGTTCATACCTGGCTTCCATGTTCATAGATGACCTCGTGTAATCAGTTTCGTCAGCAAATGTTCATGTAAATACTTTTGCAGTGTGCTGTTTTGCCTTCATGTACATATCTTTGGTTTGGAGCATCACCATCTCTTGTCTGTAAATGTATGTTTGGGGGATTTCAGAGATATAAGATTGTTGTATCTCGTAATGGTTGAAGACTGTGTCAGGGCTTCAGTTAGAGATATGGTTGTCCTTTCTAAGGGCTGAATTTGCAGTGAATGTTTACTTTGAGAGCTACAGGTACAAGCATTACAGAATTGATGTGGGGATATGTTTTTATACATGTCCACCCACTGTTGTTGTTTAATGTATTCATATCTGCTGCATTCAGATAAGACATGCGGCCAGTGCACACACAACTGGACTTGTGTGCGATTTTGCATGTGAATGAAATTCCACAAGAAGGAGTGGTTTTGGAGAATAAAGTAGGGTGAAAATATTGTTGGACAGGTAATGGCCTGCTTTCCTTCTTGAAAATGAGCTGAAATGCAGAAATCCATGTCTGAACGGCTGACATACTTCTCCCACACAGTTGTCAATATCAAGCCTGACAGTTGGGGCAAAGATGTAAGTGGGATAAAAGCAAAGATACTGCTTTTTGAATGTCTTTTTTTTTTTTTTTTACCCTAGCAAATGGAGCAAATTTTGTTTTTAACTTAGATATCAATATTTTGAACACCTGAAACCCTTTCTTGCTCTCTTTATGGCCCATTCATCTGTCTTCGTTTTAGAAATTCAGGACAGTTACTTCTGTTGTTATAACTAATAACATGCCAGCTTTTTGTCATAAACTGGCTGCCAGGTAGTGAAATTATGCACACTTATCAGAGTGGACTCTTAGCTGTCTACTCTGCAATGCGTATTTGCCATATTGCTGTTCGTTCCTTTAAAAAAAATTTTGGGATGAAAAATCAAGCGGAATGACTGGCATCCTCAGCACAGCCTAATCTTATGTGCCTAAAGGAGGTCGGTAGATTCTTTATCATGTTATTTATTTTATATTTTGATGGTCATTGTTTTTGTTTTGGTATTGTTTGTTTGTTTTTTATTATGACAGGGCTTTTTTTTTTCTCTCGTTTAGTCCGAAGTTTGAACATGAGGTGGGCTCTGTGTTGTCACCTGGGCTATTATGAACATGAGACTAGAAACTTTTCATCTTTTTTTTTTTTTTTTACTAATGCCATAGTAATCCATTAGGCTTTTATGAATGTATTGGACAACAGATTTTTTGAGAATTTCACAAAACATGGTGCAGAGAGATTGAGAGGAAACATGCTTTACAACTAGTCACTGAGCATTTTTGAAAGCCTACGTTTCCTGACAAAAACATGATCACTATGGAAATAATTGGATGAAAATGGGAAGGAGGAGGTGGAGGAGGGTATGATGGTTGAGAGGATAGCTACTTAGTCGTGTTTTGTGAGCTCAGGATTACTCTGACTTTGAACAGCTATGGAATTAACCTGATCCTTGTATCATCATTCATTCATTTTGTGCTTGTGGCATAGAGTATGCAGATTATATGTGTGTATGTATAAACAAATTATATCATGTTAATCAGAAAAGAATGCTACGTTTGTGTGGGCAACTTCAGCAGATGTGTATGAATTTGCAAGTGCACTCGTGCATGAGTGAGAACTATGGAGATAAAAGATGAGAAGGGGCATTCAGTGTGTACTGTGTAGGTAAACACTATTTTGGCTGAAGCTCATAGAGATTACAACTGTCAACCCTGAAAGTTGTGACAATATGGAAAGGTCATAGTAAATAATTCAGCAGCAAAGAATGTATTTTTACTCTTTCTGTTGAGTAAAATTATATTGAAGATGCAGTTTACGTGATGATCCAAGAATCCTTTTTATATGCTTGCAGTGTAATGTATTTTCTGTTCTTTTTCTTTTTTTTCCAGGAAGTTCTGTTTCAAAAAGAATTCTTTAAATATGTTGTTGTTGTTGTCATACCCTGGCTAAAAGACTCCAGGGATCATCCGAACAGCCAAAGTACTTGAACACTATGGTAAAATGCATCAGCTGGCGATGAGAACATTATGTGTGTGACCGTTTTTTATTACCCCGCCACGTGGGCAGCCACACTCTGTCTTGGAATTTTCATTCATCGTTCGTTCAAGCCATCAGCTCCCACTGGAGCAAAAGCCATCAACAACAATCCACCAGCGCGCCCTGTCCTGGGCTGCCCTTTCCAATTCTCTCCAGGTGTATCCCGCTCTCTTCCTCTCTGCATCCAAGTCTCTCCTCCATGAAGTCCTAGGTCTTCCCCTTCTCCTCTGTCCCTGTGGGTTCCAACGCAGAGCATGTCGCGTAATGTCGTCGATGGGCTTCCTCAGTGTGTGGCCTATCCAACGGCATTTCCTCTTCTTCACCTCTTTCTCTGCAGGGAATTGATGTGTCTGTTCCCACAGATCCACATTCCTGATGGTGTCTGGCCAGTGGATCTGAAGTATCTGTCGGAGGCAGCCGTTAATAAATGTCTGTATTTTCTTGGAGATGGTCTTTGTTTTCCACGTCTCAGCGCCATACATGAGTACTGACTTGACAGAGTTGAAAAGGCCTATCTTGGTTTGTCTGCCGACATGCCAGGAGGTCCAGATGTTCTTTAATTGACGAAAAGCTATCCTGGCCTTGCCAATTCTTGCTTTGATGTCCGCATCTGTTCCACCTTGTTTGTCAACTGTGCTCCCCAGGTATGTGAACTTTTCCACCTCTTCTAGCGGGTCGTTATTCAATCTGATGGGATCTTGTTTCATTGTGTTGGCTTGCAGTGCTTTCGTTTTCCCTCTGTTCACCTTCAGCCCGACCTGTGCTGAAACTTCTGCCAAGTCTGATGTCTTCTCTTGCATTTGCTGATGGGTGTGGGACAGGAACACCAGATCGTCAGCAAAGTCCAGGTTGTCTAGCTGCCCAGTCATGGTCCCCTGGATACCATTCCTCTTCCTGGCAGTCGTTCTCATGATCCAGTCTACCATGAGCAGAAACAAGAAAGGTGAAAGCAGACATCCTTGCCTCACTCCAGATTTGATGGGGAAGCTCCTTGTTAGTTGTCCTTCGTGTATGACCTTACAGCTCATTCCTTCGTAGGAGCTTTTGATGATGTTTACAAACTTTGTTGGTATTCCATGGTGTCTCATGAGTTGCCATAGGGTGTCCCTGTGAACACTGTCAAAAGCCTTCTCATAGTCGATGAAGGTGCAGTACAGAGATGAGTTCCATTCCCGGGATTGTTCGAGAATGATCCTCAGGATTGCAATCTGGTCGGCGCACGATCGGTTTGGTTGAAAACCTGCTGCTTGTTCATAAAGGAATGTGTCAACTGTCGCTTTCATCCTCCCTAGCAAGATTCGATTGAAGCTTCCTGGGACCGAAAGGAGCAGAATCCCTTTGTAGTTCTTGCACTTGCCAAGGTCTCCTTTCTTGGGCAATTTCACCAGGTGTCACTCCTTCCGGTCCAGTGGAACATCCTCATCCTCCCAAATTGTTGTGAAGAGAGGGTAGAGCATCTCTGTTGTATCTTTGTCTGCCTTCAGGGCTTCTGGGCAGACTTCATCTTCGGGGGATTTTGGAGACAGATAATGTTATGCTAGCACCTTGTCACAACTGAAGACAATCCCCACATAACTATGCAGAGCATAACATTTTGATGTAGCCTTGGTGTTCTAGCCTATGTCAGTTGGCCTGACACTGCCTTAAGCCAAGGCGGTTTGAATATAACTTTGGAAGAAATCTTGAAATTTCAAATGCATATGGAACTAGCAAAAAGAGTGAGTCAAAATGTTGGCAAGGACAGTGTAGTGCCTCCACCTGTTGACTAGGATGTAGTACCGTCCACCTGTGAACTAGTGTGTAGTCTCCTCCACCTGTTGACTAGAATTTATTGCCCTCCAACTGCAGGCTTGAGTGCATTCCCGTCCCTCTTCTGTCTGCATTGTGGTACCTCCATTTTTTGACTAGAATGAAGTGTCCTCCACCTGTGAACCAGACTGTAGTATCATCAGTGTGATTCTAAAGTGTCCTCTACCTGTTGGCAAGAAGTAGTTGCCTCCACCTGAGAGCTAGAATGTTGTGCCCTCCACTTGTGGTGCCCAGTATAGTGCCCTGCACTGTTGAACTACTGTTTGGTGCCCTCCACCTTTTTTTCTCGTGTGTTGTACAGTGTGAACTACACTGTAGTGCCCTTTATCTGTGGATTTAAGTGTAGTCACATGCATTATGAGGAGACTACAACAAACTAAGCCTCAGTGTTCTACCTGTCGACATGTGCTGTTGGAAAGTAGCAGATTTTCGTACACTAAACCAGTTCCCAGACACTTTTGTCAGGCAGTCTTGTTGTAGATTTGCTATGGCAGCCTATGCAACTACCCACAATTTTGGCGACATTGAATGTATAGTAAAAGACAGTTTATTTGGTTTTATTGTCAAAATTAGAAACTTGCCTTGAGAAAAAGAGAAGTCTTAAGATGACTTTCCTTAGAATGATGTTTGGGGCTCTGGATTCTTGATTCAATAGCACTGGCTGTATTCATTGTCTGCGCCAGCCAGATGTCCTCATTGTGGGTGCTGAGGGGGTCAGCACTGAGGGGGTCAGGCACTTCTCACCCTGCAAGCATTACTCTGGCTGTCAGTTATGCTCTGTTGCAAGGTGGATTTCTCTTTACAAGTTGCTGAACTTCTTGCCTGACACATAGTGACACGATCTTTCCAGTGCATACCTGAAAAGAGAGAAAACTGATTGGGAAGGTAAAGTACGCGAGGACATGAAAAGGTGCGTGATGTAGGAGACTTCCAGTTAACTTGTTTGCTCTGTAACCTTCATTTTTATTTGAATCTTGACATCAGGTTAAGACAGGATTATCAGCTACGCAAGTAGATCGCCCAATTTACAAGGAAATAAATGAGGAAAGAATACATTTTTGGTAAGTCTGTGTGTCTCTTTGTTTTTTTTCGTTAGAATAAGTTTGCTTGTTTAATACAGGGTTTGCTTGTGTGTGTGTGTTTAAGCAATTAATAATGATGAGCAAGTACTGATCAACTTGGCTTCATAAGCATACAGATATAAACTAGTGGCAGACATCTACTGTTGAGAGCGATTAGGATTGCAGTGTTATTGTTTTCTAAATTGAAAAGGGATGCTGATCTTAATGGCTAGGGTTGTTTTCTTCTGTTCGTTTTCCTCCTGCTGTCTTTTCTTCCTCTCCATTCATTTTTACCTCAAGCTGTCATTGTATATTACATAAAAGAAAATGATTAACTATGTGTACACACTTGGACCTTTCTACCTTTCTACCATCACATTCCTACCTATTTTATCCTCTTGAGAGGATACTACTCTCACATGTTGTTTCAGTCCTTTCACACAAGAACTGATTTTCATATGACCGTCTTGTTCTTGGGATTAAAACAAAAAGTAAATAGCTGATAGGAAAACATAAAATGGTTCATTATTGTGACTGGTGGCTGTTATAACGCTGAGAATTTGGTTGACTGACAAAATTCTGTTTGGTGAGTGAATGGTTCAAAAGATGCTGCCAAACAGATTCTTTCCTCATGATGAAATATGTGTTTTTGAATGAAACAAACAACTCGTTATATCAACTTGTGATCAAAAAGTGGTAATCCTTGCGCTTGTGCTTATGCAGTTTGCCCAGTGGTATTCATAGCCTTTTCCATTTAATCATATTCTGAATATATTGTTCCCATTGATGTACATTTCCAATAGGCTTCATGCAGAAGCTTGTCTTTCAACGCTTTTTGTCATCTTCCACAGTGGATGATTGGTGCCAGATTTGGTTTAATGTTTTTGAATGGGGATTTTTGCATACTGCGTTTTCCTATCTGCATCAAAATGTGATAACTGATCCTTCCAAAGTTTCCAAAGGCTTGCCCTGTCCAGGATGTGGATTGAATGCATGTGGGTGGTTTTAATCAGAGATTATGTCGGAGATAAGTCTTGAAATAACAGTGTGACACTGGTCAGTGTCAAAGCAAGCAGATTGTTTCCTTTTATCCAATGGTAGTCCTTCATTGTCCTTCCTGTCTGTCTTCCTACCTTAGGTTGTTTTTTTCCCCCTCGATATTTGGGTTTCTTTCATTTGGTACAAAGTAATAAAGATCTCCTCAGGTGCATCGTTATATGATAGAATTTGTGTTTGTTTTTCGTTGTAATGTATGTTTTACGTTATGAAGTATGTTTCAAAATTATACCTAAGTGAATGGCTGACAGATTCATTCAGGCTGGCCTGGAATCCCCACATTTGCATTCATGTGTGCACGTACAAACATAAAAGAGAGGGCAAAAGTATGCATGCATAAAGCATCGGTCTTTCCATTTTAGATGTGCATTTCTGGCCAAAGAGACTAAAAATGCATCATTTCGTTTTTTTGTGTGGCCTGTCATGATTGCCGATTCCAAGGGTACAGAAACACCCAAAGTGCCTGGAATCAGTTCCAAAAAGTGTGGTATTGCTTCTTCTTTTGCTTTTGCTTGTTTCTTATGTATGTAATAATGCATTCTTTTGACTTGTGTTCTGTATACTTTGGGATTGAAAAAGTTAGCAGTATTGTTTTTGCAGGGATGGCCGTTATTCTGTATGTTTTAATCAAGCAGAATTTATTTGAAAAAGTAACCAGCTCTCCAATGTGCTTGGAAATACACTGTGCCATGCTTTGGTTATTATATCCATGGAAGAAAAGTCTGAACAATTTTCCATATTGCATATTATGATCACCCCAGGTATAATTTTGAGTCAGGTTTTATTAATTTATTTAAAAAAAAAAAAAAAGGAAACGAAAAAAGAAATCTTCGTGGTGTGCATGAATCCATGACCTTTCATTATTGGAACAGCTAAGCATGTCTGATACGGAAGATTCTTGATATCTCTACACCTGTGTATTTGGTGCTGTCTGAAAACTATTTTGTAAATGATTAGATGAGAGAAAAGGTCCAGCCATTTCCCTCTCCACCCCACCCCACCCCCTCTCTGTCCATCTGTCTCCCTCTTCTTTCTCTATCTCAGCCTGTCTGTCTCTTTCTCTCTGCCTGTCTGTATCTCTTGAACTCCTTTCTTTGGCTTTATTACATATGAATTAATGGACTTTTTTTTTGCTATGCTCTAATGCAGTTCTTTTTACTTGTGCCTGCATTTTGAGTTTGTTAGTGCTTCTTGAAGTGTTATACTTTCCTCATTTCATTCATCATGTTTCAATCAGACTGCAGCCAACAGTTGTCTGCTGTTGAGAGGGTCCTGACTCCTTGCCCTTCCATGATGTCGTTTTTCAACAGCAACAGATGGGGGTTACCAACAACGTGATGGAGAGTCTCTCTCATCCTCATCTGTTCACTATCTGTGTGTATGTGTGTATTTTGGCGCGAGTGTGCTTGCCAGTTCATATCATTCTGGATTGCTTTGTCTGGAGGGTGTTTCAGTTCTGGGTTTGTTTATTTATTCTTTTGGTTGGCGGGTGTTCTGTTTGTAATGGGGTATATGTGAAAAGTGTGGAAGCATGACGGGTTGTAAGGAGACCATATCTGCAGATGAAATCATTGTTCTTGCTTTCTTTTTTCTCTGTGTGTGTGTCTGTGTGTGTATGAGAGAGAGAGAGAGAGAGAGAGAGATCAAGAGCAGGATAATTTATATTGTATGTTCATTAAAAATTGTGCAGAGCAACAACTGGAACACGATTTATTTGTGTGTATGAAAATACTTGTTTTAATCATTATTTTTTTCCTCTTCAATTTACTGTATGTGATTGTAAAATCGAATGAAATGGGTAATTGAGATGAATGATATATTGAAGATATACATGGAAGAACTTTATTTGTTTGTTTACTGTAAGTTCAGCTCAGTATGTGGATTTGACGTCAGGCTGTCACTGTGCAAATTGTATTTCTGACATCGATGTATAGTAAAGGAAGATCACAGATGGGCATGGCAGTCTATTGCTATGGAGTAACATTAGAATTACCTTTGTATGTAGTTGGTTCAGTATCGGTTTAAACATATTTTCAAAGGCATTTTTTCCCCTCATGTGATTTATTTCCCTTTATGACGAAACTATCAAGTCAGTACAAATGTGAAAGTGTACATTTTGCAGAAAAGTTCACAAATCTTAATTAAAGGAACATCTAAAATGAGGAAAAAATACAAACATTGTATTGCTGGAGTTCAACGGTGGGTAGAAAAGAAAATTGACAGTAAAGAACGTTATAGAACATTGTTTTGTTTTTGTTTTTTTTAAGTTTCATTTTATTTTTTTGTGGGGGTGGGGGGAGGATTTTTTTTTTTATGCTCTAATCCTCAAACTTTCCTGCCTCCCTGCCTTCATCATATTTCCTTTTCCAAACCAACTCTGCCACCAGGTGGGTGATTCTTTTAAAATGAAGTCTTGAACAAGATAAAAGAGTGTAGTTTGTGTAAAAGAGTGTTGCATTTGGATGAAATCTTTTCCAAATCAACAGATTTAAAGTCAGGGATCTTCCTATTTTTGACCCACGTCTTCCCACAGTCTGTAAGAATCAAAATAATAGGTTCAACAACAACAAAAAAAGGGGTGGGGTGGGGTTAAGGAGTGTTACCCCACAGAAATCTCAAGGAGAGAAGTGGGTGGATGTGCGGGGAAGGTGTTCCCATGCGAAAGCAAAATCCCAAGTTGGCTCAGTTGGTTAGAGCTCCAATTTCGTTGTAAAATGTTGCGAGTGAGAATCAGGCTGGTGCATGACATAAAAGTCGCCATTGTTGCTAACCATCTGAATGCATTGTCCTTTTGGTGGTCTCCTTTCAACATCTTTATTCTTGAAGTTTATGTAGACTGAAAATAAACCACCACCACTCCTCTGCTCCCACACAACAGTGCACTGCTTAACAGATTAATGTTCATCTCAGGATGAAGCTTGTATCAAACACTGACAAAGCTTTTAGGCCAACTACCAAGTGGGGAAGGGAAGGATTTTTTGTTTATTCCCTTTTTTAAAACCACATTGAAAGAAAAGGCTTTTTAAGGGTGTAAGTCATTTGATAGTTTAAAATCAAAAAACATTTCATTTCCAAGTGGATATATAGACAGGCTTTTTCTGTTTATACTATAGTCTTCTTATTTTATTCTTTTTTTTCCATCACCTTTTCAAAAAAAAAACCAGACTATACTGCTAAGTATTCAGATCTGGCCTTGTTTGGCTGTTCCAAGTTATTATACAGTGATACTAGTAAATATTTGTATACTTTGTTAATGAGATAGTGTGAAATATGTCCGTGTATGTGACATTGCTGGTGGTCAATATCATCAGTGTAATTTCTAAGGAGGGTTTTTTTCATACCTTTTTTTAAGGAAAGCTTTGATTAAGTTTTCTTTTTTCATTGGGACAAGTTTCGTGTCGGCACATAAGGAAACCATGAGGTGTGGAAATGAAAGATTATATGCAGAAGAATGGAAGAAACATATTCATGTAACAATGATCAACTGAGCTGCTGTGTTTGGTCATGTTTGAGTGCAAATAAACTTTTTAGTTGATGCTTGGTGCAGTGCTTTTGGGCGAGTGTGTTTATGAAGTGCTGTCTCAGAATTTTGCTTCTACATGGTCAAAGGACAAGTCTCGCCCGAATCTCTAAAACAGAGGTTGATAATACTTGTCCACTATCTCACTTCACAATCTCTCTTTCATCAGTGTACATTTAATACTCGTCCACTCTTCCCTCTCTGTCTCCCCCTCACATTCTCTCTGTAATCAGTGTGTGTGTAGTGAAAGTGCTGCAAGGCACTACTTCTTGGTGTCATGTGGATGGACCCACCAGACTCGCCATACCTTAAAGGCAGAATCAACATCGTCAACACTATCTTGTCAGTACTGCACTGGCTCCCCGTTTCCATAAGTATTGACTGCAAAAAAATGATACCCTCCATTTGCCACAATATAGTCACCAGCACTGCCCCTGCTAATTACTGGCCTGGTTGCCTTGTACACACCTTTTGTCTCTCCAGTGTTCCAAGGCTGTATAACCGTAACGCTCTTCTTACTGGTTGGTCCAACTCTCCTCTCCATCCACTGCAAAAAGGCCCAAAACTCAGCTGCTTGCCTTACCTTCAAGACCAGCTCAACAACATGAATACTGTACCCCATTATTGACAAAACTCCACTGACTCCCTCTGTCCGCAAGAGTTGACTTCAAGATAACCTGCATCAGTTTGCTACAATGTTGTCACTGGCATTGCTTCCGTTAATCTCTCTGACCTAGTTACCTTTCACACACCCTCCATCTCCCTCCCTTCTTTTTCTGACTTGCGACTTCTTCAGCAGAACTGCATCAACGTATATCTCACGGCTTCTGTTCCTTCACTGTCTATGGTCCCCAGGTCTGGAGCTCGCTTCCATTTAATATCAAGTATCCCACTGCTGTTGCATCATTCAAATCCGACCTTAATCTCCCTAATATTTTGTAGTTTGGCCCCATGACTGTATGATGATGAATGGTGTTTGAGTGAGAGGGTGTGGATGTGGGTGTTTGTGTGACAGAGTATCTGAGAAGCAAGCGTATGTGCGCACGCGTGCATGTGTGTCTATGAGAGAGTCTTTACTTGCAAGGATAACACAAGTAAGAAGATGCTTTGTTTTTCCATCTGGCCCATGTCTCTTGAGGGCTTCAGGATAATAACACACAAGCACTATTACACAATATAGAACTGATCATACAAAACGGTGATAGAAGAACAAGAAAGATAGAAATATCATCTCTTGTCACCAGCATATAAAACACACACACGCACATGTCCAGTTCATCTTCAACGAACGAAAACAAAAAGTAAGAAACAAAACGGCGATGCTTCATAGTAGAATTAGAGCTTGGTTTGTGACTGAGGATAGGCGCTATATAAATACCCTATATAATAATAATAATAATAATTAAAAACATGATTCACACTAAAACTTACACACACACACACACACGCGCGCGCGCGCGGTACGTGCACACACGCACGCGCACGCAACTTGATATGTAAAATTCCTATACAGAAAGAAGATAAGAAAAGAACCATACACCAAAACAGTATCATCAGAATAGCCTGAGGGGGAATGAACAGTGATTCATGAGGCAGTCATGTTTTAGTACACAAGCACGTCTTCATATTCAGCATTCTCGTTCATAAAGCAAGACTGGTTTTAAATTCGTTGAGGAATAGAAGATAATTGAGTGAGAGAGAAAGAGATTCAAACATGTGTTGAGCACGAAAGAAGAAATAGAAATAAATAGATAACCAAACATGAAAAATGATAAAATAGGTTTGGAAGAAAAAAAAGAAAAAAACACAGAAAAAAAAGTAACGCACACACACACACACACACACACACACACAACACACACACACACACACACCACGCACGCACGCACGCATCACACACACACACACACACACACACACACACACACACTCGCACACACAAACACGCACACACACACACACACACACACAACATTATATAAACGACTTGCTAACTTATACATATACTCTGTATGAGTACTTCATAGATCTGCCAGATATTGATATCAGAATGCAACGATATAGCATGTCCGATCACCAATAGCAGTAAATAATCTTGAAACAGAAGTTCCTGTAAACAGCAACAATCACTTTGAGAAAGTAAATGAATTCGTATATTGTTGATGATATTGTAATAGCATATATGTCGATAGACATTAGTGAGAAGAATTATACTGCATATCTAAATAACGGGTGAGAGTTGATAAAATATGTAAACAATATTTATCAGCTTTGATAGCATTTGCGGAAGCAAGTTTCAGAGAAGAGGATCAGAATGACGAAGATTTGTTTAAATAGGTCGGTTCTTGGTAAAGCAACCTGGAGTTTTGTAGAATTTCTTAAATTCATGCTAAAATTGGATTAAATGGTTTATGAGGCTAACCCAGGTACATTCTTTTTTTTCTTTTTTTTTGCATGAACATTCCTGTACTAATAACAAATATATCCCTTCATGGATCAACTGCAATTGGAACATAATCCGATTCTGTGGGACTCGGGGATTTGAGGAAAACTGCTCAGGGTACATTTATAGATGCTGATTAAAGGTTTCATTGAGTCTGTCCTGGCTGGGTCGAATAATGTCTGACAGTAATTGACTGAAGAGAGTATGCATGTGTTAATAAATAATTTTCTGGCATAAAAGTTCAAAAAGTGCTTTACTCTGCTTCAGGCCAGATACTCAACACTCAGGCCTCCAAGGGTGGTACAGGACTGCTCTAAAGGCAGGTGAAGACAGTGCTTCTGTGGGTCCTCCCCAGCACCTTCGGGTGTTTTTTTTTCTATTGTGACGTAAAACAGGGAGAGCGAAAAGAAGAAGAAGAAGAAGATTTTTTTTTTTCCTTTCTCACTTTTTCCCTTCTTCATTTCTATTTGTCCTGAAGTAACCTAAGAGGTCGAAACACGTCGTGTTTTGTCTTGTGATTCGTTTGTGAGTCCTGAGTGTTGTGTGTCTCGTCTGAACAAGATCTAAGAGGTCGAAACGCGTCGTGTTTTGTTTTGTGATTCGTTTGTGTACTTTTTTTTTGACCGTGCATGATCAATAAGTTTTCAAATTTCCCTCAGATTAAGTGAACAACTCTTAAACTTCTTCTTTTTATGATAAAAGATTAATAATCAAACACAATAACATTAGACATAAACGGCTTCGCGGCCTTTCTTTTCCGTTCTTAATGCTTTATCTAATCTGACAGTTTAATTCTGTCCGTTGCAGAAACGGGCTGTGGTAGTGTGAACAATAGTTACTCGACCTGATAAGAGTTGCGTTTACTGTGTGTATAGCGGAAATCCAACTTTTGTAAGTTGGTCACGTGACCATTGAACGCAAACTTAACGTAAGCCTAGTGCCTCCAAAACGTGCTTGGTTCGTATGCAACTTGATAAGTAGCAGCTTGATTGTGTCATTGGAACAGGTGAATTGAAACCATTTCGATTATGTTGGATACATTTTCTGTTTTTTAAACTTGGTTGTTAAGGTTTGTATTGTGTGAGGTCGAACCTAAACACGCCCGGTTTTGAGATTTAACATTCGTATACGCTAACTGCCGCCATGATGTTGATTCTCTGTGCACTAGCTCTGCCTACACACACGCACGCACACACACACACACACCTTTTAATTGTCTGCATTGAAGTCACACTGAATTACAATGACAGAGATTTCAAAAGTTTAAACGGAACGTTCCGACTTACCAACACAATTGAAGTGTTCGATTCACTGGAGCACTCGCTCAAGATAACACATTCACGCACGTGCATAAACATACCATACCAAACACTGTCTTGGGGGAATGTTAGGATTCATGCCAAGCCCTCAATAATCATAATTATAAGAGTGCACAACCATACGTCTGTCACTTTTGGAGCTGCAACTAGTGCAAGGAAGGTCCCACTATTTGAGCATTTCTCATTATTTTCAAAGTCCCATTATGGTAGGAACATGCATGCTAGGCCTATACCCGATTCTGCAGAAGGTAGGTCTTGGACCATAAACGCATCATCATTATAGCATTCCAAGACATGCAGCTTTTATTTTTAAAGTCCTGAAGTACAGTTGGTTTATTGCAGTTGGTATATTCCCTGATGATACAGGTGAAAAAGCAGTTATCAGATTTCTTTATTGTAAAGTCAATATGAAAATGATAAGTGTTGTTCCTTGCAAATTGTTCAAGTCTTTGACAGTTTTTTTTGTTTTTGTTTTGCTGATTACTAGGTTGACCAGTATCGATTATTCTTTTGAAAGTATTCTGATGCCTATTTGCGTTTTTCATCAGTGACACAGATAGAAGACCAGCTGCATCCCTATAAAACGGTGGGAAGCCAGCATGGCATTCCCATACACAGTGATCGGCCCCGGGGCCAGCCCTACATTGTTGGTCAGATCCCCCTGCTGCAGCAGACCTTGACCCCCCAGCTGGTGTCCCAGGTTCCCATGCATGTCACTGCCCAGCCCTTGCAGCAGCAGGTGCAGCAGCCACAGCCTCAACCCCAGCAGCAGAAACTGCCTGACTACATGTCTGAAGACAGGCTGCAGGAAAAAGGTCTGGAAAGAATGAAAACAACAGTGTTTTAACTCTCTTCCATTCATACCCAGAGTTGCTGGGGTCTGTTCTGAGCACTCTCTAGATTTTACCAGGAGGAACTGCAACCATAATTGTGTGTACTTTTTGATCATGAGCTGACCTTTTGTTGTTACTCCAGATGAGAAGTACTGTGCATTAGTTGAGGTTTTCTATTGTTACTGAATTAAGTGTTAGAACTGTTTTTGGATGCTAGTACTAGCTGCATTCATTGAGAATGCATTGAGTAATTAGACCAGCCAAAGTTCACAATGGTCACTTCAGCAAATGCTTTCAAGTTTAAGAGGAATTAAGATTATTTATGAAGTAAAGGATCATTTTCTAGAAGAAATTGAAAAAAATGAAAGAACAGAATACAGACAAAGACAGTTCTGCTGGGAAAGAAAAGGGTGAAAGAGATCAAGATGATCGTTTTGCTTGCCATTTGTTTGAAGCACGGTTGCCACAGTCTGCTGATGTGACTGACCTATGACTGCTGACTGGACCAGCAAGCATTGAGCGATCATCACACTCACTTCTGAATGATGCTAGCTGCATTTTTTGTTAATGTTATGGATGTAGAAACTATTGTTGATGAAAGGAATGCACCAAAAGCATTGTGCAGAAGCATACTTGATCCCATTCGGTGGACAGTATATGTGAAGAAATGAGAGTCTATTGTTGATCAGTGTCATTGTTGATAGGCATATATATAGTAACAGCTGTTATGGTCCTTGTCAACAAATTCCTGTTTCAGCGATCCATTAAGCAGCTGTGCCATGACCAAAACATGCTTTTTTTCTTTGGGTTGAATGGGTTATCATGGCAAACCTGTGTTTTGTGATGAGTTTTGTGACTGTGACATTCAGTAGTAACATTGATTAGACTTGCATTTTTTTTTTTTTTTTTACAGCTGCAGAGACTGTAGAGGTATTATTAATAGTTTCTAAGTATCTGGGGACACTGTTGTTGTTGTTGTTGTCGTACCCTGGCTAAAAGACTCCAGGGATCATCCAAACAGCCGAAGTACTTGAACACTATGGTACAAATGTATCAGCTGGGATGAGAACATTACGTGTGTGACCGTTTTTGATTACCCCGCCACATGGGCAGCCACACTCTGACTTCGGGGGATCTGGGGACACTCATAATCATTGAAGTTGTGAAGTAACTTCACTATTGGTGAAAGAGGGTTGAAATAAAGTTGATGCTTTTGTGTAAAATATTGGTGTCACAATCCCTGCTCCAAAATCAATGTTTTTGTGTGAGATATTGGTGTCTCTGTCACTCGTCCTAGTTAATAATGAAAATTGGTAATAATTGACTCCAGATGTCATTGCAGTTGGCAGCTTTCAAATTTTATGGTGAACATTGCATTTTAATTATTTTTATTTTTCACAATAACTGAATGAAGACTAATGGTAACATCACAATGTCACATAAGAACTCAGATTATGAACATATCAAGTTTATCGCCTTTCAACCACAAATATTGATAACTGAATTAAAAGCTCACAACTTTGACAGTTATAAAGCTCACAACTTTGACAGTTACAGTTGTTCCCCAATGCTGTGAAACTGGTCTTGTGCATAATGTACCACAAATATTCACTTAAATAATGGAGGGGGGATAGTATTTAACTCTAATTTGAAATTAGTTTTAGTGTACAATGAATGAAACCAGTTGTGACATTAACGGGACATCCAGTTGGACCTTCATTGTCAAAGGGAAGTACAAGTCAGTTAAACCTTAGCTTTTATATGACTGTCACTATGAAGTATGACTTGTTTGGACATCACATTGTTATGGTCTTACTGCTAGATTTCGTTACTCTGGTGGTTCATATACTATGTCATAAGATATACATGCAAGCCCACTCTGATGCTTAAATTTTAAAAAATCACACCAAATGTCTAGAGAGAAGCCAAAATAGAGAATAAAAGACAATAGTATTATATAGCGATTGTAGATGTGTGTAAACTTCGAGTGTGCACTTGGTCATGCTCAGATTCAGTGATCCTTTACTCACATACACATGCGCACGCACGCACGCATGCATGCAGCAATAACAATAATCAAAATGTTTGCTTACTTTCAGTAAGATACTGTTTGTTGTACAAGACTTCTTGAAATGACATATTCTTCTCTAAATCAGTATAGAGACTGGTTTGATGTTGCTGAAAGTATGTGTCTGTTAATATCAGTATAGGAATTAGAGATGCTCTGGGCATTGCATCAACAGTGCACAAGTGTGTTTTGCTCGTTAGTACATAATGATAAATCAGTGTAGTAAACAGTTCTGTCTTCTTCTCTTCCTTAAATATAGAACATTGAGTGATTATTATAGATGTTAAGTGTGCTGTTTTTGTTAGTTTGGTGTACGGCTCCGTGGGTTAAACGGCACAGTGCAGCTATTGAGTGTTTAATGTGTTATAAGGATTTATAGCACTTTCAGCAAAGCATTGAATGCTCACCATTTTTGTTTTGGTTACATAAATGTTTCAGATTTTGCTTTCTTTTGATGTTGTTTTGATTTTCTTATCTTTTTAGCTCGAAAATGGCAGCAGCTTCAGTCAAAGCGCTATTCGGAGAAACGCAAGTTTGGTTTTGTGGATGCCCAGAAAGAAGACATGCCTCCAGAGCATGTGCGCAAGATCATTCGGGACCATGGTGACATGACCAATCGAAAGTTTCGCCATGACAAGCGAGTCTACTTGGGGTAAGAAGATTTTGATGAGAGTGATGTTTGTATTGAACATGTGAAATTATGATGTCTTGCTATAGTGAAACCTGCCAGAAAGGAAATCGGAAAATATATTTTCTGATCCTCTTGGTTTGAACTTTGACAGTTCTCCTTGATTCAGATCAGTTGATATTGCAGTGGATGACTCTGAATGTAGAGTCGAACGATATGTGTCTCTTTCACTTTGAGGCACACTACTCAAAGTAGACTATTCAGAGTAGACCGGTGTGTAAAAGGAGAAAAGGATCTCTTACTGTCGGCTCTATTTTTTTCTTTGAAGGCATTGTTTTACTTTGTCAGGAAGATGGAAAACCCTCTACAATGGCATTCCTTGAAGCTTGAGCAGAACAATGATTTTCTTTGATTAAAAAAAAAAGATAATGCAATTACACTTTCACTTTGGTGGTGCTTTCTTTTATGACCCTTCATTAGCTGACAGGCAAGGGGTAGTGTTTGGAAGACTTTTTTTTTTGTAATTTTATTTTTTATTTTTTTGTTAAAGAAGCTGACCATTCAACATGTGGCAGATCTGTTTCTGCAGGTGAACAAGCCATGGTGCTTTGCTTGTGTAAATTGTGTTCCCTGTGGCTTGCAACATGGAAAAGCATGGATCGGTTTAAAGCCTAATGTGGACTAGGGGGAACCTGGCTGGCATTGTGGCACAGCGGTTAGGGCATCAGGCTTGTGGCGAAGTCTGGGATTGGATCCCACTCAAGACAGCGAGGCTGGAAGACATTTTCTCTTTGGAGTAACATCTGTGCAGACTCCATTTTCCTCCTGGTCCTTAAGATGAGACTTTTACATTGACGTCTCCTATTCAAATGCATGCATGAAAATATCTTGCTCATTAGATCTCCCATTCCATCAATCAACGACCAGTTAGCCATCATGTGCCAGGGAGATGAATATGAATATAAACTGCATGCAAACTTGTGTCACGTTGAAATATCATCAATAATCCAAATATGACTTGTTTAATGGTAGATGAAAAAGTCGCATGCACAAGAATCTCACTTTTGGTGAGTGTAAGGAGGTCCAGTCTAAAAATGTGAAGAGAGAGAGAGAGCCCTGATATGTTGATTGTCCAAGAACGTGTGCCGAAAATAGACTCTTGGTAATTGATGACAAAAAGTTTCTTTTACGGACCATTCCATTGAAATTATTAATTTGAATTTCAGTTGTATAAAGTAGTTGTTATTCAGGCTGCTATAACTATGACAAAAACCAGGAAAAGAACAGCATCACCACCACAAACCACATGTACCACAAAAACAAAGAGCAACCAGATTTATCAGCAAGATCAAGGTGTTGATGGGTACACACACACACACACGCACACGCACACACACAGACCCCGTCAAGTTCTCTGCCAGGACACCCTTTGCCTTATTCTTTGGGAGCAGACTGTGATGGGTAAAATCAGACTGGTACTGAATCATCAGTAGACTCAGAGCCTGATGTTTGTGTTTCAAGGACAACAACAATTTGCACATAATGTTTGGTGTACATTTGTGTAAGCATGATTTCAACTGTTTTAATTGATTTCTGAATTTTTTGTTTCGTTTTAAAATATTCTTTATATGCTGTCGACTGTGCCCAGAGATACGTTACTGAAGAAGACCTAGGCCAAAATGTTTGCTGATAAATACAGTAAATGCCATCTATTTTCTTTTTCTAATTGGATATGGATACCGATCTATCTATATCTATCTTTCTATCTATCAATCATTATGTATATGTATATATAAAGTTTCAGGATCCTATCGCATGTTGTGCTGCATTTGAGGATTAGTGGGATGGATGAGATGGTCAAAGTCCGAAGTTCAAGATTGGTGGATTGGCTCCAGTTGAGTTTCGGAACAGGGGACCCTTCTTCACTTGCACCCCTGTTACTGTAAACATACAAGTATGTTGCAGACCTGGAGTAATACAGTTAAAATAACAAAGAAAAAGTCGCCTACAGATTTTCATGATAAGTTTGGTTATCATGGAGACTGAAATGACGTCTGTCGTCAGATGGACAGTTTCACAATAGCTGAGGACACCTGCGACTGAAAGCTGTGAACTTTGAAATCAACACTTTTACACTTAGAAAATTAGTCACGTTTATTTTGTATGTAAGTTTTGTTTTGTTTGACTTTTGTGTTTGTACGGTAATCAGAGGTTCCATTAGACCGGCATATGCCGGTTTTTACCGGTAAATATTTGGCTTGTACCGAAAAAAAAAAAAGCCGCCGGTACCGTGTACCGGCAGAACATCTGAGCGCTTTGACTCTCCTCTATCCCTGCACTGTCTGTCTCTCCGCCTGTCAGCGGGTGAGCGGGGATGGCAGGCAGGAAATAAGCCATGCCATGCCGACAACAATACATCTGACATCACTCCTCTTCCCCCTTCCTTTCAGTCCCAGGACCTTTGCCCCCCTTTTTTTTTCAATGGACAGCGCTGATTACTACAGCACTCGCGTCAAAATGGACGGTTCCATTTTTCTTTGAGAACCCCAGGTTCCCTAGCGTGTAGCAAAGTTTCGTGCCTTTTACATGTCATCGGACGATGCTTACTTAGTCACGTAGACCAAAGTTTCATTGCACGGACTCTGTAAGTCTGTTGATCAGTAGAGACATATGGATTGTGTGCGTGTCATGCTGACAGTCTGACCCTGGATTGAACTTGCGGTAATCCCGACCCAGTTTTCAATTGACTGTCGCTGTTTTCAACATCACTTTGAGTAACTGCATGGTTCGATGACGAACACTGACGGAATTCTTTCGCACGTGTGGATAGGTAAGTGAGAAGTTTGTTAAGTTTGTTTTGTTTGTTTGTTTTTCTTTCAAGTTACGTTTTGGTTGGTTGGTTGGTTTTGTTTTGTTTTGTTTTGCTTTTTGTTTTTCATTTATGATTTTTTTGCATGTTGCTCTCTCCGTCGACTTTTCTGTTGAGTTCAGTTGACTGAAGGCTGTCACTGACAAGCCTGTTACGTGCTGTCTGTGCCGGTAGGCCGCTCGCTATCGCCCGTTCGCGTGACCAGAATTGCGGTTGAGTGTGTAGTGCATGGCAGGCAGCCAAGCGCGGTACCGGCTGATTTAAGACTTGTACCGGAAATTTTTGTTGTTGTCGGTACCAAGTACCGCAAAGTCTATAGTCTAGCGGAACCTCTGGGTTATTTTATTCAGTGTGGTGATAATGCGTGTTTAAGTTCATACATGTCTACGTATCATCACACTTTCAAGTCTCAAGTTTAGCCATGATAGTTGTTTAGATTGTCCGGTTTATATTGTTGTTGCAGAGCTCTGAAATACATGCCCATGCAGTGAAGAAACTGCTGGAGAACATGCCCATGCCATGGGAGCAGATCCGGGACGTCAAGGTTCTGTATCACATCACAGGGGCCATCACCTTCATCAATGAGATACCCTGGGTCATGGAGCCAGTTTACATCTCTCAGTGGGGGTGAGTCATGCGGCCGTCATTCCTCTGCCCTCTGTGAAGCCACTGTCGTGTGTGTGTGTGTTCCCAGGTAAACATAGAAGGGGTGACTAGTATGTACACCTGCATAAGTAAATGTCAGATCATTGAGAGCGTTTCATTGTGGGAGAGGGTCAAGTATGTGGCTGTTTTAGATAATCCATTAGCATGAATGGGCAGCATTTTGTCTTTGGAGGATATGTCTTTCAGAGATTGAAGATTGTTGTGCTGGCTGAAGATGCCAACTTGTAATACAATGCATATGAAACAGCTTGTTATAGGCTTGTTACATTTTAATGCAAAAGCTGTATACTAATGTGGTCTAAGAGAATAGAAAAGTATAACAAAAAAGATTAATCGTGAGGAGTAAAGAGCAGCTTTTGGAAGAAATATTTTTAGGATGATTGCTATCATGCTGATGAGGATGTTGTTGAGTGATAGTCGGTGAATAAAACAAGAAAATGTCATATGTATGTTTGTTTGTGTGTGTGTTTAGAGTGTTTGTCTAGAATGAATTTTCTTGCCTGCTGGTTACTTGCATAGAATATTTCTTGCGGCTTGGTTGCCATGAATGGATGGTTGAGTGAAATGCAGTAGTGAGATTATTTTCCTGTTTATATAGTAGGTAGCGGCAGCCAAAATTTGAATTGCAAATTGCATATTTCTGTTTAAGATTTTTAGATAGAACTTTTAAAGCAAAACAAAGTAAAAAAAAAATTACTGCTCTATCTTTATTAGTTTTAGAGATATCGACATTTTAATATTGCATTTGCCGAACGTTCGCTTGTAATAGTGTGACATGGCATCTTTGAAGCCTCCCAGCAAGAACACCATGCATGTGAGACATAAGATATTATGCATTTGGAGTGTGTGTACCATATACTCTTAGCACACAAATTTACAGGCTGTCCAAAACAAATTGCCTCTTTTGCTTGTGGTCAAAAATGGCACTTCATGCAATTCCGGAAACGTTAAATCGGCACGAGGTGCCATGTTTGGGGACCTACAGATTTTTAGAAAATGACCTCAAATAGTGATTTCTTTACATTTTTTGAGTTACAGTTTGCATACACTTAGCCTAATTTTTTTCAGCTCAATGGGTCTGTAAAACGTTCCATCTAATGAGGTGTAAATATGCTTAGAAAGGCCAAAATGTACAGTGGCAAATAGTCCGTAGATCGACAAAATTAGAAAAAAATGGACATAATTCCTGAACTAATACAGATTTTCACTTCAAACTTGGTTGGTTGTATTCTAAATGGTATCTTTTGTCTTGTAAGTGTTAAATGACAGAAATCAAGCAAAAAATACCTGCATAATCCATTTTAAATGATGCTTAGGGGACCTAAAATCCACAGACGTCAACAGGAAAATTGCAATGTTTCCAAACCACTTGTCATATCCCTCTCAAATTTTAACCAGATATCTAAAATGGTGGTATGCATAACTTAAAACTACTGAAAGTCTTTACAGACAAACTTTTTGCTTATTTAGATTGTCTTAATAATCTACTAACAATACTAGTGTAAAGATCTCAAACCCAAAATCATTATTTTTGAAAATGATGTCAACAGGTTCACTGATAGTGAACTCACTGAAAAGAACATTCTTCACAAGCCCTACCTTTCAAATAACACCTTAGGTCACTTACAACAGACATTTCTTGAAAGAAGCTAATCACAGACGATTTCAAACAGGAAACGTTTGAATGCGTCGTATCTCTGGCGTAGATCATTGGCCAGTCCACAACAGAAGACCTCCCAGATGAAGAAGATGGGGCCAGGGTGAGGTTGGAGGCAAACACCACTGAGGAGTTGATTGGATACACATCAAGTGAGTGTGGCCATCGGTACACATGGCGGGCATGGCACCTTACCCACAGTCGCCTTGGTCATGAAGTTCACCTCTGCTTGATCCTCTCTCAGATGTTGTGCACTGCCCTATGAAGAAGTCATCTTCAAAGTAGACAGCAATGAGCTCTTCTGGCTGCCTGAATTGGTAGTTGAAGTGCTCAAAATTGTGTGCTGTCTGCTCTTCTTCATTGTTATCCTCATCAGAGCTGGGGTGATCTTCACTCTGATCAGAGTCATCCTCAGAAGAATTTGATCTTTCTAAGCGTGGACGCTTGTTCGGCTGAACTTCTGGCTGGATTGCTGGCAATCGTTCTAACACCTCCCCACCAAAAAACTCCAAAAGCTGATTCACAAGCTTTAGAACAGATCCTGTGACCTTGAGCAGTGAAGACTTTTTTTCCAGAATGATTTTCTGAAAAAGATCTCTGCTCGTAAGGCTTTCCTGAGGGCCCTGTGGGTTTCTATAGACTCTGAGCAGCTGTTGGATGTCAGCAGGTGATGAACATGGGCCCTGGTGAGGTCTCAGATCCTCCATTACAGACATCTTCTGCTGACATTTCCTTTCCTCTGCAGCTTCCTTGACCAGTCTTGCCTCTTGGAGAAGATTTGTTTCTTGTGGACGGTGTCTTTTTCCATCTGCACATGCTTTTCTCGCAGTGCAGCAGCTTTTCTGGCAGACAGCTTCAGCAAGTCTTGCTGTTCTGCAGAGGTCTTCAGGGCCAGCCAGGATGAAATGGATTTATTCCGCTTCAGCAGATTCACGGTGGAGTGATGATGCAAGCTGGCATTTCTCCGCTTAAACAGAGAAAAGTCAAGATCGGCGAAGCATTCTTCACTGACCAAATTTGTCAGACTGGAGTGGTCAAGCTTCTGCCGCAGCTCTTCATCCTGCACACTGTGGTACTTTCCACCGGTAGAAAATCTGCTAATTGGCGCTGGTAACCTCTAGCAGATAACCGCAAACCCCTTGCAACAAAGCTGTGACCACCGTTTTCTTTTCTTCCCCAATGGCCAGTAAGGACCGCAGGATGTCTGCATTATGAGGAAAGTGGATGCCTGGAAAAGTGGCTGGACAATCTTCACGCAGGGCAGGAGATCCATCTGTCTGCCAGTCAAGCAACCGGGTGTGCAGGCTTTCAACATAAACATAGAAATCCAGTAGTGAATACTGCCCCTGAGAAGACACCAGTATGGACCTGTTCAAACAGAAACAAGCACCAGATCATAAATATCTTATTACTCTGTTTCAATTTTATCCTTATAATTATTGTCAGTAATGGCTGCTGCTTATTACAAGTTTCTTCTTTTAAAAAAAAAAGTGTGACCAGACACATATACGACACACACACAACAGGTTGTATTGCACTGCAATTACGAAGAAAAAATCATCTTAGCACATCTTTTTAATAAACCAATTATAAAAAGCTAAAAAAGAAGCTTTTGTTGATAATCTGACATACCCAAGTTTTACTTCAGCTGTTCAAATGATGATAGTAGTTGTATAGAGCTCTATATAGGTGTTTAAAAAGACGATCAAAATCAATCTTAATTACCTGTGATTCTGAAGTATAGCAGGCCAAGCACTATATAGCTGTTTAAAAAGACAATCAAAATCAATCTTAATTACCTGTGATTCTGAAGTATAGCAGGCCAAGCACAATGATGTGGCAGTCAATGGTCTCACTGTTGCAGTCAGCCAGCACACTTTCATTTTCCTGTTATTCTTTGGCATGTAGGAGCTCAGGCACTCTTGGGATGTCATGACGATGATAATGGAGGCTGGCAGCAGCTTGGAACATGTTATTGAATCTGTTCTCTCGGAAGCTGGTCACAGTAGAAGCTCTCCCCACCATTAGGCAGTAGGCTTCCCAGCAGTCTGCAGCCATGCTTGTCATCTCCACGCGGCCCCAGACAGTCACATGCCATCCAGATGTACCTACACAGTACAACCAAACAAGTACAAGATATTTTGGGTAAGCAGGAAACATTAAAACGGCCACAATTATAACATAAATCATGTGTATTTGCAACAGAAATTTTGTCTGGCAAACTTCACATATGCAACATTATAAGACAGTCAGAAGTGTTACCTTTACCTCTTGATGATGTGTACCTTTAAAAGTAAATTTACTAACAATCCATGAATACACACACACACACAAAAAAGTCACAATGTGTTTATGTTCAAAGGTTCTGCATCTTTACTTTAGAACTACAAGGATAGTATGACAGCAAGAGTAAAGTGTAAAAAACCGACAACTGTTTCATCAATGACCAAAGTCAAAATATTTTACGTACTTAGAACATTCAGCAAGGTTTTTTTAAAAGGGGGATTTACAAAATGACAGTCAAACTTACCTGTATGCTGAGCAATCTGATGAGCTGAATTGTTGAAGCCAGGTACTGCATCTCTGCCAAGCGGCTCCCCCTTCTCCTTTTCATCTTGGGCCAGCGCTTTTTTGCTTTCAGCACCAAGACCAAGCAGGAAATGGGCATTGCAATGAAGAAACTCCAGTCCTTCATCTAACTGCAGCAGTTCTTGCCTTTCTGCCTCCAACCTTCTGCCAAAAGATTTCATGACTGCAGCCCGGTCTGTCATGATGCTGGACAAGCCAAGGAGAAGATGGTAGAAAATTCATGTGGGCCCCTTCTGGATGGAGATCAGACAGCTCTTCCAGCATCTGTATGGCAATGTCCACAAGGGTGGAGGTGTCCTCTGTTGTCACAGGAAGAAAGCCCATGGAGAAGGAGCCACTGGCGGTGGTAGCTTGCTGACTGATGTAGCTCTTCCACTCCTGCTGGTTCCATCAATGTGCAAGTCCCAGTGCTCGTGACTTCTGAGGACCTCTGCCACATGAGACTTGCTGACCACATGCCCTTGGTCAGCAAAGCGTAAAGCTGACCTTTGTGAGGGCAAATCACCTTCTGGAATCCTGGCACCACACAGCCGTGCAGCAGTTCTGATGACAGCACCACACCTGTGAGCAGGAACTTCAGACTCTCCCACAAGCTCCATAACTGCTATCTTTGCCTCCGGTTTGAAGTGCCCGTTTTCATCTTTGAGGCGCAGTTCTTCAGGATCTTGCAGAACTTCACCAGCATGTTGTTGGTCCAATAGTGTTGCTTCCATTTTTTCCTTCAGAGTAATTATCTTTGTTTTCAAATTTGATGCAGTAGTTTGGCTGCTCTTCAGTTTTTGTCTAAGACCATTTATCTTTCTTTGACAACCTCCACTTTGATGTTGTTTAATTATGTGCTCTGTTTTTTTCATATCATTTTCTTTCCTTTTTAGCCTTTGTAATAATTCGACTGTTGTATTGTTGAAATTTTTCTGTTCGCTCTCTGTAACTTGTCTCTTAACAGAAGTTGTTCTTGATCTGATGATTTCTTATCAGCAATCATTTTAGCCATTTCCGTTTCTAGTGCCATCAAACGTTGGTTTTCTTCATGCAAAACGTTTTTCAGAGTGTCAACTTCCGATTTTGATGTTTTGAGTGCTGCCTGTGTTTCTTCCAGTTGCCGGCGGAGAGCAGCTAACTGTCTCCCATGTGTTGCTAATTTAATAGCCGCATTCCATTATCCATCTTTTCTTCATATGTGACCTGAGGATCTGACAAATGTACTGCAGAGGCAGAGGGTTCTAGTGGGGATAAGTTTTGTTCCAGACTCTTTTTAATACAAAATGCTCTGGAGGCTGCAAAAGAAAGTCTTTCAATTTCTGCTGACTGCTGGGTCTGGAAGCACTTTTCAGCAGACTGTCATAGGGTTTCCTGGTTTTGGCCAATTTTGTGTTGAGCTGTTTGTCAGAGAGCCCTGCAATGTTTAACCCTATCATGTGGAACCACTCTTTTTGTAGAGACAGGCTTCTTCTTTCTGGAAGATCAGCAGATCAATCAGCAACCCATTTGTCACTGACACCTCACACAGCTGGGACTGGTCAAAAGTATCTGGTTGAAAGGAGATGGTGTCGCTTGATTCCTTTTTTCTGCAAGAAGTGACCAATATTTCTACTTTCCAGTTCGAACCTGACATCCGTCTCTAAAAAATCTCTGAAGATCACCATCACAGGATAACGTTGAAACACCTCTGATTGCATGGTTGACCTCTGTTTTCAGTGTAGTGTGTGCAAAAATGTTTTCATCACACACTTTGTCAACAAAGGCGGAAATCTCATCCCAGCTCTTCTCACAGGTCCGTCTCAAACAGTCCAGTTGAAGAAGCAGCTTGTTGGTGGCAACTGACTGCTTGGTCAGGCCTACTTTTCTCCCCTTCCTTCTGCTGTGAGGTACTGCTTCATGCGATGAAAACTGGTCATCTTCAAGGAAAGAAAGAAAATTTTAAGCATTTGACTTCCATTGTTTTTTGCATGCTTCTCAAATGCGTGCACCTGTGTCGGGGGGGGGGGGGGGGGGGGGGGGGGGGGGGGGGGGGGAGGGAGACAGGGAGAAGAGGAAGAGGTGGTTTGTGAGCTTCAATGTGTGTGTGGTGTGGTGTGTGTGCGCGCGCGGCACACACCTATATCAATGTGATTGTGAGTGTGTTTTCAAGACATCACAGACATTTGCAGTAATAACCTTTTTACAATGAAGTGAATGAGATTTACTGGAAAATAATCCAAGTGAGCATATTTTAACAAGGAACATTTCTTTAGTACTTTCTCACCATACATTTATATAAATACTAGAAAGCTCAAAGTGCTGAAGTACCTTAACAATAGCAACAAGAAAAGCAAACTAAAACACTCATTCACTCACACACACAATCGATCTAGTATTTTTTTAAAATGCAGTCTTTTTCATAAAATGTATGTTCTTTTCGTGACTGTGTTTGTATAAGGGGGGAGGGAGAGAGAGAGATAATAAACGGAATGATGTGGTGGGCTCATACACGCGAGAAAAATCCAACAAGTACTACTGCCCCTTCTTCAATACTATTACAAAATACACATACAATGACAGAAATCAACAGATTTGCATGAAAACAAAAAAAATAAACGATCACTATGCGCATTAACTTCGAAGAAAAAACGCACGAACACGGCCGCGCAAGATCGACCAGATCGTTTTGTTACTTGTGACCAAAGTCATTCCACTTCCGGTAATCGATACTGTCAAATAATTTAATAAAATATGCCCCAAACTTTTATAATATAAAAAATAAAACATACGATTCGACAATGTGCAATCTTGAAATTATATTTAGTTAATGTTTAGGTAAAATGAGCCTTTCGATAAAATTAAATCAACTTCGACAGGAAGACAACAAGAGTACAGAACATGTTTTTCCTAACACTTTCACTTGATCACTTCTAATTCAAAACTAACCATAATCTGGTCATTCTCAACCGATCATTTCTTTGAAAGATGTGCTTAAATAATCGATCTGCCATAATCACAAATAAAACTTACCATAGAGATCCTGGACACGGACGTCCCATTCATTTGAAACGATGTGTCGGTCGGACGCACTTGCCATGTAGGTCGGCATTCCGATTGTATTGTTGTGCTCGCGACGTTCCGCACACTCGCTTTTCCCGGCTTGCGATTGGTGGCTATGGCACGGATAGAGCTCATTTGCATACCGCTGTGTTGGACTTGAAATCCTCTTTCCAGCGCACCCTAAGATGATATATCTTTTATTCAGTATTTCTTGGAGATAAAGTAGATTGAAATTTACCCAATTTTTCAACTCGTTTTCTCAAATTAATACTGGACTTAAATTATTTTGAAACTTGTACTGTTTTAAAGAGGAATCTTCGATCTTTATTATGAAACTATTTTTAGATCACTCTGTCCAGCATGTGTAAAGCGAGTCGAGATTTTCCCAAAACACGTACCAACTTCGGGTTCGGCGGACGTGGGCCCAAATTTCGCTGACGGCGAAGCTGATTTTTCTTTCCAGGGGTTTTTTTTCATTTAGATTTTTCTCTCTCACGCATTCATGACAAAAATGAAAATACATGAGAATAAAAGTAGATAAATAAAGGTTTATTCAGAATCAAAAAGCATCGTTATAGATACAGAAATTTACACCAGTACTGCCTGATTGAATTTGGGCCCATTTTCACCTAAAATCAACCTTTCCCTCACTGCTGACAGGGCGTGCCGCTACCTAATATAAGAAGGATTTTGTTTGTAATGAATGTTCATGTCGGGAAAGAATTTTTGTTGGTGCAAAATGTTTTGGAATGGTAGAAACAATGACTGGTTGTTTTGTCTGAAGATTTTTTTTTTTTTATTATGAGTAAGTATATTAGTTAAGGTCAGTTTTTTTTGATATCTAATATAAGTAAAAGAGACATGCCAATCATCCAGGAACAGCCTAGTTGTTTTTGATAAATGTGAAAATCGATGACTGTTCGGTTATGGCATGGATCATGTGGGGCCATAAAAGGAAAAGAAAAAAATAGCAGTTAAACCAACACCTGTCAGCAGATGATAAGTTGTAACTCAAACACTGTGCGCACACTTGTAAGTCCATAACCAGCAATGGAAGAGATGAACTGAGCCAAAGTTAACAGTACTGAAAAGATAGCTAACTGGTGCAAGGAAAAATCGGAATGTGTGAGACTGACAAAGATAGACAAATGAATCCTGCTGTGAAAAAACAATACCTAAACCCAATGCTGGATCTCCAGGAAGTAATCTGAAAAACAGACTGATGAAGATAGCAGTGAATCTTGCCATGAAAAAAACAACAGCAGAATTAATGCCAGATTTTTCAAGGAGAAATTTCTGATGAACAGAAGCCATGTTTACAACCACAAGACAGAGAACTTAAAAAAAAAAAAAAATTGTTCAAAAGTCTGCACATGCACATTCTCCATCAGCCCATGCTGGATGTGACGGTGTGAACGTGCATACATATACATCCACCAGTATCAGATTTGCAAAAATATGGTATATTATAGATTATTTCTGTAAATTCTTGAATATTTGAATTTTCTTATGATTTTTACATTGTTGTTCCCAGATGGAAAGATGTGAACTTAGATAGACGTGAAGGAGTACTTTTAAATATTTAAAAAGGTTGACCAAAGCAGCATCAAATAGGGGATCGCGTATAACAATGGTTCGTCTTTTTTTCATACATTCAGAACCATGGTGGATCATGATGCGACGTGAGAAGAGAGACCGTCGTCACTTCAAGCGCATGAGGTTCCCCCGTTTGACGATGAAGAGCCGCCCTTGGACTATGCTGACAACGTCATGGATGGGGAAAGCCTTTGGACCCCATCCAGATGGAGTTGGACATGGAGGAAGACAAGGCTGTTCTGGAGTGGTACTATGACCACAAAACCACTCATCGCAGCAAGTGGGTTCATTGTCTTTTTTATCTGGAGCAGTTTTGCCGAGTGCTGGAGTTTTTTGTGTTTGTTTTCCACATTATTTCTCTCTCGGACAAAAAAAAGTCCTGTACAGACAGAATTCCATTCACTTACTTATATCTAGTCCTTCGAATGAGACTATAAACCGAGGTTCCGTTTTGTGAACGCACGCATAACATCTTGCACAAAACGTTAAAATCCCATCACCAAACTTTCGGAAGAGAAGGGCCAGTTTGGCCGTTGGTATGGATGACACGTGACACATAGCATGCACCTTCCCCGAAGATGGAGTATGGCTGCCTTAATGGCGGGAAAAAAAAAAGGGTCATACACACAAAACTCCACTGCCTGGCTATACAGGGAGTGTCCGCAGGAGTATCAGCCTGCGTAAAACAGAAAGAAAGAAAAGACTACTTATATCTTTTTGAAATTTTTTGTGCTGATGGTCTTGAAATGTTACATTTCTTCTGATGGGCTTTGACTGTTCATTCCTGGTGGGCTTTAGCTGGCACATTCTTGATAGGCTTTAATTGCCATTTTGTGATGTTGGTTTTGTTGTAAAAAGGTTTCAGGATTCCAACTTTAGTGAGATTTTGATTGTGAGATATATGCATTTTTGATGTTTGAGTTGTATCTGCTTTTTTTTGTGTGTGTGTGTATCCATTTCTTTTCTTCTTTTTTTGCAGATGTTTTATCTTCTTTTTGTATAAAACTGTTTGTTTACACATGACTAAATGAGATTGCGTTGTTCTGAATACTGACATTATAGAACAGTAAAGGGGAGAAAATGGACATATGCACTGGGGGGCGCATTTTAACATGGGAACTTACATTCCTGTGACTGTTTTGTCAGATCGGTGAATGGGAGCACCTATCGTCGCTGGCGCTGAGCCTCCCAGTCATGTCCGTCCTGTATCGATTGGCCAATCAGCTGCTGACGGATTCTTCGACCCTGAACTACTTCTATCTTTTTGACCTCAAGTCTTTCTTCACAGCCAAAGCCCTCAACCTGGCCATCCCGGGGGGGACCCAAGTTCGAGCCTCTGGTAAAGGAAACAAAGAGATGCAGTGAGTATTCAGACTGTAGGGGTCATGGTGTGGTGGTTAGAGCCACATTCGTTCAGACAAAATATGTTCAGTTGGTATGATGGATATGGCATTTTTATATGTGTTTGCAATGTTGCTCATATAGTTTTATGGCGGTACAGTGATGCTGCAGATAGCATCCATGCCTACAAGCACTGAGAGGTGCACAGAAAACAGAAGAAGCCAGAGGTTTCATGTCTTAGCTTTGTAAGGATATAGCCGTTTTACTCCTCAGACCTGAAGGGTAGCCTGGGTACCAGTCTGTCTTCAGAGAGATTCAGCTAAGGAGATGCGTGGATTAAGTTTACTTAAGGAACACTGCCATGTTATCGAAACAAAGGATAAATGGTATATGAGCAGTTGTGCAAAATAAGAAGAAAACAAAGTATGCCTTGGATGCTGGAGAAGTTGCAAGGAATTTCTCTGATTAGAAGTTAAAACAAAGACCATCATTTTGTGAAATTTTGTCTCATCCTGTGTTTTGTTTTTCATGTGTTGTTTGAAAAGAGATGAGGACTGGAATGAGTTCAAACGACATCAACAAGATCATCATCCGCCAGCCGGTGCCACTGAATCCCGGGAAATCGCCTTCCCCTACCTGTAAAACAACATCCCTTTCCAGGTTCATTTGTCATGGTAAGGCACTCCTTTACCTTACACACATGGTATCTGGGCTGTTTTGGTCTAATGGTAATTAGCTTCTCACTGTTAGCTTTTTTTCCCGTAATGATATCAGTCCGCCAGTATGGTGTGCAGTATGGTGTGTTCATCATGACTATTATTTCCCCAGGTACTGCACTATTATGTTCTTCAGACAGTCTGTTTTTCCCTGTCACCACACCCCAGTGTGGGTGCTCATCAAGAATGTTGTTTTCCCAGTTATCAGTCCCTCGGTATTGTTTTTGTCATTAAGAGTACTTAAAATCATTATGAAGAGTACTTTGTATCACCAATCCATGGCCAGAGGTGAAGCTCTACGTGCTTTACAATCCATGCTCTGCAACAGGCGGTTGCCTTTGGGTAGAGCCGACAGAAAAGCTGCCTGCTGGTGCTTCATTCAGTCATTTGCTTTCAAAAGATTATTGTTTATCCTTCATTGTCCTGTGTTTCGTATGACAGAATTCGCCCAGACTACAAAGTTTATATTGGAATTTGCTGCCCGAATTGGGGTACGGGACTTTAAAAAATTGAAAAAAATAAACTAATGGATAAAAAGACTTCAAATTTTCAGCAAAAATCTATGGAAGCTGAATTTTGGGTTTTGCACTTGTTATTTTAGGGGATGTGAAAATATTTTCATGGCTCAACACTCGCAACACCTGAATTTACCTGGAAAACACACCTACGTCAGTGAAATAGGTGACAGACAGGCAATACAACACCCATCAACTTTATAACACCTACCTTTTTGGTGGCAAGTGGTCAGGTTCACCATCTGAAAAGAACTGATGGGGGTTGTGAGGTGTTAGTAGTTACACAGGTAGCTAGGAATATACGCGAATTTTTGTGACCTTTTAAGTCACATAGCAGTTTTCATAGCAGGAAAAAAATAAAATAAAAAAAATAAAGAAATCAAATCATACCATATTTACGAAAAAAGTATTGGAGTGCATGCTTGTTGATCTGCATGAGTTAGTTTGTGTTTTGAGGAAAAATAATTCCTATGGCTGATAATATTTCTAACTAAATACAGGTGTTAGTAGGAAGGAAGAGAGGCAGGCATCACAACACAAAACAACACTCAAATATTTTTGTTGTACTCACCATATGGTTCCAGATGTAATGAATTATATAATCCAAATGTGATCACACACAAACAACACAGTCACTGGGAAATGTTCTTGCTTTTGATCACTTTTGTACCCCACAGATCACCGACATGAAAATTTTTTTTCCGTTTTGCACTTTTCTTACATGCACAAATTCCAGTACTTTTGTATGTGCCCCCTTTCAATATTTAGTCAACCCAAAAACAGTCTGTACAAAACAAAAATGACAAATCCAGTCCTTTATTTAGGTCAAGTATCAAAGGTGTACTTTCTAGGAATGAGTGTGTAGGAACCTACTCACTGCTGGTGAAAAGAAAAAAAGCAGCCACGATCCTTGCCCAAAACCACCTTACCATCACACACTCATGTGTTGACTGGATGGCATTGCCTGCTGGGGTTTTTTCCCGCCTTCCTTCTTGCAACAGACACAGTCCTTCTTGCCTCTGGCAGACTGGATTTTGGAAGGAGTTTTGTTTGTGCTTGTCTGGATTGTCATGAACGACGGGACGGCCGATCCGTTTTCGACCCTTGAAACCATTCACCATGCCCATGACAATTTTCAGTGTGAAAAATCCACATGCAGTTTCAGTGGGGCATCTGCAGAGTTTTTGTAGATTACAAAGGCATTTACTGCAGCAGTGTCCAGGCAGAAGAAGAACACATAATTTCCACCACTTCATGAATTTCTGCTTGGAACAATAATATGATCGCAATTGATCATGCTTCAACACCGTTGTAGTTCTTGGTGTAATCAGCAACAGCCAGGGCCTAGAATACCTGGCTTTTTTTAACACCCCTGCACCTTTTCTGACAAGTCTCCATCGGTTTTTATCATGACAGAAGTAAGAAGGGTGACCTTACGACGGTCAAACCAAGCAACAGCCTGAAGCTTGCCCTTCAAATCACCATAGCAATCTCACGAAACCAGCGCTTTGTGTCCCCAGACTTTTGACACATTTTGCTGGCTTCATATCCTGTGGCAGACCCTTCCTGTTATTTCGCACAGTCCCACATGCCAAGGTTTCTTCTGAAACAGATACTGAATGAGGGGGACTGACGTGAAATAATTATCAAAGTAGTGGTGTGCCACTTGAAATAATGGGGTTCTGACAAGTGTTTGACAACACTCCCCTAGGGCATCACCTGTCCCACAGGCACATCATTGGTCTTCCCAGTATATAACTGAATAATTCAGCATATAAAAAAAATCGGCATCACACAAAGCCCACACCTTGAGGCCCCACTTCGTTGGTTTTGCAGGCAAGTACTGCAGAAAACCACAACGGACCCTTGAACTTGATCATTTGCCTCATCTACTGTGATGTTTTGCCCCGGTAGAAAAATGCATAGCAAAACATTCTTGTGTCATGGAATGAAAAGGTCTGACTTTGAACAGGGGGTCATACCCAGCCTGACCTCTGGGAACAAACTGAGTGGTATCAGCGAGGTTTAAAAAAACTGGTTCAGCTGTTCAAACCTGTTCTTCGACATGACCACTTGACACCCAAGGATTGAAGAAAGGGAGAAGAATCTTTCCAATAAAAAAACACGATGAGGAACAGGGCCATGTTCATAAACAAGAGAAGCCAAAAAAAAGCCTGATTTCATCCACAGTGGTTGGCTCAAACTTATCCTCAGGGAAAACCAGCAGCCACGAGTGTTTGTCTTGCATACAGGTTGGTTTCCCTGGCCATGAGATGGAATGCGGGCCAAAGAAAAACAAGTGAAAAAATAATCAAAAGGTGTTCGAAGATTCACTTGTGGACGTGGGGGGCCCCCGTATGCATCAAACACACGAACTTCAGTCCGAAAGTCGTCGTTTGACCACTGCGATGACTGTGCACATCCACCGACATCAGTGCACTGCGTCACCTGCGTCGCCTTTTCCGAGTCCGAGTCACTGTCACTACTCGCATTCACTCCTTTTGCAACTTCATAGTCACTGTCGCTGTTGCAGAGTCGGATCAATGTCCGATTCATTCCAGTCGTTATTATCGGTCGGCAACACATTCATATGAACATTTGGTCCAAGTCAAGCTCATGTCACTATCACTGTCAGAGTGCGACATTTTGCTCGTAGTCGGAAGTTTGATGGGGATGACCAAAATAATCGATAAAAAATCAAAAAGCCACGAACCGCTCTTTGCAAATGGCGCCGAGAAAGTGTGAAAGGCCCGGATAACGACCGGTTTGTCTTATTACTGTAGTCACCCAAAAAACGGAAGGCACACCGAACAAAACACCCTACTTGACGAACGGGCGGTATAGGGCGGATCAGGAGCCTGAGGGTCGGGCGGAAATAGGGCGGAACGGGGGTAGAAAAGGTTTATCAAAATTTATTTTTCCCAGGTACCCTACCCCCAGTGCAGTCAGTGAAAAATTCTTAGCACAAATGCGTCTCTGACGCATAAACTTCCCATCTAATGCACTGGAATTCAGGCCAGGCATCACAAAATGTACCAAAATTTACTGTGACACACTGATTTTCTCTTGAGGCATTCAACTCTGAGCAGTGCATTTTTCGAAAGGGCTTTCGTCTTATCCGCCACGATCAAAGTCAAAAACGTAAATTTCCTCGATGCTTTAGAACGTTCTGAATCGATGGGAAAACTTCTGCTTGGGAACTCTTCTCTACGAAAACCAACAAGAGTCTCAAAATAGACTAGCCCTCTCCAGTCTATGATTGGACCACAAGATCAAGTGATTCAGTTTTAAATGGGAAAAGCATGGAAAACCGTAGGAACTTGGCTTTCCAGAATCAAAATTCCGACAGTTCAGCTGTGGCTCCTGGGTGATAATTTCCCGCGAATGGAACAAAAGTCAAACGATCTATGCAACATGACCATTTTTGATAATTGAAATGGCTCCATTCTGGACGTACGAATGTGGTGCTTACGAGCAAGATTGGCCAGTCTACAGTTTAATCGTAGGTTCTACGGGCTTTCCGATGATAATTGCATGGCAATTTTAAATTTGGTCTACAATAAAATATTTCATAATTGAGGGAAATGGGGTCGCGTTTGTGGAAAATTTTGTGATGATAATCGAAGGACATCCCACAAATCAAGTGTCACGTTAAGATTCTGATAGTGTAGGTTTCTCACATTTACTTGTGTTAGTTGATAGGAACATGAAAAATGAATAGATGATATTTAAACACTGTTGAGAATGTTTTATTAACTTTATTATGAACACCTCTTTTCTAATGTATTTCTTTTCCCAATTATAAACACTTCTTTTCTAAGGTATTTCTATCTCTTTCTCTGTGCATTTATGTGTGTGAGCCAGTGAGAGCATGCTCAACCCTTTTTCCAAGGTTTTCTATCTCTTTCTCTGTGCATTTATGTGTGTGAGCCAGTGAGAGCATGCTCAAACCCCCTTTTTTAAGGTATTTCTATCTCTTTTTTTCTGTGCATTTAGTGTGTGGGGCCAGTGAGAGCATGCTTGTGGGTGTGCGTTGTGTGTGGTGTGTGTTTTCACTACATTTTCTTGCAGTTAATTATGGCGGCCTCCTAAATATTTTTGTGACCCTGAAAATTTGGGAGTGAGTTTTTCGTACCGAGTCTGACCCCCCCAAATTTTTAAGAAATAGTTATCATTGGAGTGCTCATAAAATTTATTTTTATCTCTTTCCAGAGTAGTCTTCTTCAAGATTATTGTGTCCTCAGCTATCACTTTCTAGTGTAGTCTTCATCAAGAGTATTGTGACCCCAGCTATCACTTTCCAGAGTAGTCTTCTTCAAGATTATTGTGTCCCCAGCTATCACTTTCCAGAGTAGTCTTCTTCAAGAGTATTGTGTCCCCAGCTATCACTTTCCAGAGTAGTCTTCTTCAAGATTATTGTGTCCCCAGCTATCGCTTTCCAGTGTAGTCTTTATCAAGATTATTGTGTCCCCAGCTATCACTTTCTAGTGTAGTCTTTATCAAGAGTATTGTGTCCCCAGCTATCGCTTTCCAGTGTAGTCTTTATCAAGATTATTGTGTCCCCAGCTATCACTTTCTAGTGTAGTCTTTATCAAGAGTATTGTGTCCCCAGCTATCGCTTTCCAGTGTAGTCTTTATCAAGATTATTGTGTCCCCAGCTATCACTTTCCAGAGTAGTCTTCTTCAAGATTATTGTGTCCCCAGCTATCACTTTCCAGAGTAGTCTTCTTCAAGAGTATTGTGTCCCCAGCTATCACTCAGGCATGAAATTCGTCCGCCTAAGGCGGATTTTCCGCCCATTTTTTTCATCTGCGCCGCCCCCCCCCCAAAAATGTGCCGCCCCAAAAAAAAAAAAAAAAAAAGAAAAATCCTGAAATAAACTTTCGTTCGATGCTATTCCCATTTGGATAATTTGTTATTCTCAAAAGAGTCAACCGGTCACTTCCGCCGTCAATCAACATCCGGTCTTTTCGCGCCTGTCGAACGTCGGACATCGTTAAATTGCCAAAGTTTGTCAAGCGCGTCGCGATTTCACGCCAAAAAAAAAGGGATGAGAAACGATTGGAGGTGGGACTAGCTAGACCAGGAAGTGGACGATGTTCGAGTTGGCGATGTGTTTCGCAAATTAGACGAAAAAGGAGCTGCATTTTGTGTTCCATGTGGAAAGATTGACCGACTGAATCAATGTTGTGATGAAGGCTGCCTCATTGTTTTCTTCTTCTTCCTGAAATACTGGTTCACTCAAAAACGAGTAGGTCACCAGCGCGCATGTTAAAAAGTAAAAATAAAATAACACAGAATAATGCGAGTGAATGAGTCAGTATGCACACATAAAAGTATATTATTATATGATCTTTTGAAGTATTATTTTCATTACTGAAAACATGAAAATGTGGCTTATTTGCCCTTCTTAACAGCGCTGAAATAGGGGTTTATTTGCAGTTTTAGGCCTTTTATTTCATAAAAAAGCTTCAGCTTCAGGGGGCCCCCAGACCCCCGCCGATTTTTCAGCCTTTTTTTTTACTGCTGGTCACTTTCATGCCTGATCACTTTCCAGAGTAGTCTTCTTCAAGATTATTGTGTCCCCAGCTATCACTTTCCAGAGTAGTCTTCTTCAAGAGTATTGTGTCCCCAGCTATCACTTTCCAGAGTAGTCTTCTTCAAGATTATTGTGTCCTCAGCTATCACTTTCCAGAGTAGTCTTCAAGATTATTGCAGCCCTGATGTGGCCCTTTGTGGTCGGCTGGGCTATAAGCAACATTATCTTATCTTATCTTCAAGATTATTGTGTCCTTAGCTATCACTTTCTAGTGTAGTCTTCATCAAGAGTATTGTGACCCCAGCTATCGCTTTCCAGTGTAGTCTTTATCAAGATTATTGTGTCCCCAGCTATCGCTTTCCAGTGTAGTCTTTATCAAGATTATTGTGTCCCCAGCTATCACTTTCCAGTGTAGTCTTTATCAAGATTATTGTGTCCCCAGCTATCACTTTCCAGTGTAGTCTTCATCAAGAGTATTGTGTCCCCAGCTATCACTTTCCAGTGTAGTCTTCATCAAGATTATTGTGTCCTCAGCTATCACTTTCCAGTGTAGTCTTCATCAAGATTATTGTGTCCTCAGCTATCACTTTCCAGTGTAGTCTTCATCAAGATTGTTTCTCCAGCTTTCACTTCCCGGTGTAGTGTTCAAGACTATTATTTCCACAGGTATCATTTCCCAATGTGGTATTCAACAAGCCTCGTTATTTCCCCAGGTATCACACCCCCAATGTGGTATTCATCAAGACAGAGGACCCTGACCTGCCAGCCTTCTACTTTGATCCTCTCATCAACCCTATCTCCCACCGCACAGCTGTCAAGGTAAGCATCCCTGTCTTGATATGACACCTGATCAGTTCTAAAATCTCACTCTGCACAGCTGTTAAGCTAAGCATCTTTTCCTTTGACTCCTTGTCAGCTCGTCTCGCAACTGCACTGCAGTCAGGGTAAGTATCTCCGCCCTCTTTTTCCAATCCTAGATGAAATCTGTCTGTCTCTTCATAGCCATGAAGTAAAGCAACTCTGTCTTCTGCCCTTACTCTTGATAAACTCCATCTCACTCCACAGTCATCAAAGTAAGCACCTCTGCCATCTACTTTGATTCCAGGTTACTCCAGTTCTCACTGCAGAGCTATGTTTATCCTGTGTGTGTGTGTGTGTGTGTGTTTACCGTTTGAAGTAGAGAAATGAAAGAGAGAGAGAGCGAGTGTGTATATATATATATATATATATATATATATATATATATATATATATGAGAACTAGTGTGCATGTGCTTTGTCTGATTCCATCCTGTATTTGACTGTAGATTGATGTTGTCCTTGAAGTCAGATTAAATGGAAAGATTGGCTGGAAAAGGACATGTCTTGAGATTTGTACTGTTAATACACCCTCTACAACACAAAACCTAATAAGAAATCGCTTTTCTTTTTTTGTAAATGTCTCGTTTGCAGATTTGTCTTTTTGCGTCATATACTCGGGGTTCGTACGCCCCTTGAAGACCCTTGAAAACCCTTTAAAAAACAACTGGGTCAAAAAGGCCCTTGAAAACTGCAGATATCCCTACCATCCCTTGAAATCCCCTTAAAAATCGTTTCCGGACCAAAACTGACCGTAACATTTGAAGACGAATCGGAGAACAAACGCGAACAAGACTTCGGACATCGATTTTCGCCTCTCGAATCGTTTTGTGCGTCGTCTGCTTTTCAAGCAAAGGGAAGCAATTCGATAGTTGGTTATCGTTTGCGCATGCGCAGTTTGACTTCCGACAAAGAGCGCCATGCTCCCTCATCTTCGGTGGATTCCAACACTGTTGCGTCTGCCATCATGCCTAAGGGAAATTGCGCGTTTGATCCGTTGTGGTTACAGAGTGAAGAATATCGAAGCTGGATCACTGAATGCAGAGACAACAAACATGCGTTTTTTCCGTAAAGTGTGCAAAAAGACCGTTGATGTTCGGGCAATGGGCGAATCGGCGGTTGCAAGTCACGGAAAGAGGAAGAAATACGTGGAATTGGAAAAAGCGAGTAGGCTGGTAGTTAATCTTACGGACTTCGTTCAGCAATCATCAAATTCATCAACTTCAGGTCAGACCCTTTCCTCATTAAGAATCGTCAGCCAATCCACAATAACAGCAAGTGGGACAGATGTGTTGAAAGCTGAAGTGTTGTGGATGATTCATGCCATCAACAATCATCACAGTTTCCGATCAGCTGAAGACAACACGAAACTGTTTGCAGCAATGTTTCCATATTCCTCGATTGCGACGAACTATCGGTGTGGGGAAACCAAAAATAGATATCTTGCAACTTTTCGAATTGCTCCTTTTTTCTGTCAGAACTGAAAAAAGAGTGAAATAACATACTGAATCTTCAGATCTTCAAATCAATCGTCATGTCGTCTCCATAGACTTTAAGTGACTCGTGTGTGTGCATTTGTAAAAAAATTTTTTTCTTAAAATCCTACTTTATTGTTTAAAAGACAGCATTCATACCACACCCCTACCCCCCTAACTTACCTACGAGCTAGCCTACACACACACACACACACACACACACACACACACACAGACACACACACACATACACGCACACACACACACAGACACGCACACACACACACACACACACACACACACACACACACACACACACACACACACACACAGACAGGCACACACACATACACATACAGAGACATACACACACACACACACACAGACACACACACAGATGGCTTGATGTAAAAAAGCAGATATGCTGCTTATTCAATGTTTCCATCTCTAAATAAAATTTTGACTTTTGACTTGACAGATACACATACAGAGAGAGAGACACGCGCGCACACACACACACACACACACACAGACAAGAGAGACACACACACACACAGAGCTGCCAACCAGTACGTTCCGGCCGTATTTTGTCACGGCGGCGAGTTTACAAAAATAGGGTGATACGGTCGAGCCAATATAATACGGTGACGAACTTGCGCAAATGGTACGGCCATTTGTTGCTTTACCGAGGCAGCAGATTTGTAGTGCTAAAAGGGATCCTACAAGGAGACAGAAGAAAAAGGCCTCTGCCAGCCACATATAGTTGATAGACTAGGTAGGCCCTAGCTGAAAAAAAAATTCCATCCATCCTTGATTCCTTTTACTGTGTAGCTCTCGCCTTAGCAGACCACTAGCAGGGCAGGAAATTCCATCTGTCCTTTTACTGTTAAGCTCTCCCTGTAGCAGACGACATGTGTTAAGCTAAGGAATGGCCCAGGCAGCGACTTAACTGCTGTGGCTATTTTTAGTATGCTCATCATACCCCCCTGCTTGCCAACCTCCCTCTCTCTCCCCACCCCTGTAGCAGACGACATGTGTTAAGGATTGGCCCTTAGCAGCTGAGGCAGCAACTGCTGTGGCTAGCAGGAGGGAGGGGAGGGGGGGGGGGGGGAGGGAGAGGTGGGGGGGGGGCGGGAGGGGAGGATGGCAAGTAGTATGCCCATCCTACCCCCCTGCTTGCCAACCTCCCTCCCCCCCCCCCCCACCCCCCTCTTCCGAATGTGGAAACAAAAGCTCCACTCAGTTACGTGATAGGTCTGATGGACCATGTGCTGACTCGAGTGAAAGAAAGCCCGCAAACCCTAAGCGTCGTGTAAGCACTGAGCGGCAGAAGAAGCACATTGGTTTTCTGAATTTCATCATCGTTTTTCATCATCAAAATGAAGCAGCTCTTGGAGGCAGACGTAGACTCCAAAGAAAAGCAGGCTTTTTTGAAGAATGTGGTAATCTTCTACAAAACAGCCTGCCAGTACATAGTGGAGAAGATCAACCCTTCCATGGAGCCCTTGTGGAAGCATGCAGAGGTGGCTGACATCAGACTGAAAGTGGAGAAGATGCACAAGAAAGAAGAAGGACCTGGGTGGAATTCTGTGGACTACTTCCTGGAACGATTTCCCTGCATGCTGCCAGCTGGAACCTCCAGGGATGAAATCCAAACACAGTTCCAGGAATACCAGTCTGAAGAGATCTCTCAGCTGTCTTGGAGCTTCCCACAGCAGCAGAACAGTGGACAAGGATGTCTTCCAAGACTGACCACAATGGAGTGCCCAAGTTTGATGTGCTGGCCAAAGTGATGCTGAGGATTCTTCTGATCCCAGTTTCCAACTGTGCCTGTGAGAGGGTCTTCTCTCAAGTCAGGAAGAATAAAACTGACTTCAGGGGATCCATGGGAAGTAAAACCCTTAATGCTGTCCTCCAGGTGAAGTCCAGAAACACCAAGTGCTATGCAACTCCCCTTTCCTCTGACCTCTTGGCCAAGTGCAAAAAGCCCACCAAAGAGGCCAACTCCAAGTCCAACTAAAAAACAAACCTGCAAGTGTGTATATAGTGTACATAAACTGAGTTCATTTTTTAAACAGTGACAATAATTGATTTAGTGTAGAGTTCCTTTTTTTAACAGTGACAATAATTTATATATTTAGTTTTAGTTCCTTTTTTTTAAAATAGTGACAATAATTAATTGAGTGTCAAGTGAGAAATGCAAAGAGACATTCTAATGATTCACTTTTTAAAATCATTGACAAAAACTGAAGTCAAGTGACAATTCACTTTGCTCAAATTATTGTGAAAGAAAGCTTCTATCAAGTTGAAGGTAAGCCTTTTAAGATTATTTTTTGTGTGTAATTGTCAGTTTTGTCTTTGTCTTATGCTGGTCTGCTCTTTCTTTCTTCGTATACATATGTGTGTGTGTGTATTGTCACTGTGGTGGTTTGAAATGTTCGTGTATATATATGTCTCTGTGTCTCAATTTGTGTATGTGTGTGTGATAGTAGTAGTATTTTTTTCTAGCAGAAGTAGACTAAGTAAGTAAATTGTATGTTATTGTCAAAGAGTAAGTCTTGATCAATCTCTTATGCTAATAGTTTTTAATCACTATTAATTATAAAAAGAAAAGTGCATACAAAATAAGTTGGTTAAAAAAGAAATCAAAACGCCGCGTGAAATTTAATTCCGGTCGGAAAATACTGTCAGATGGTGAAAAATACTGTGAAAAGCCAGGAATAGTACTGGGAAGAAATTTTGGGGTTGGCAGCTCTGCACACACACACACACACACACACACACACACACACACACAAACACACAAACACAGAAAGAGACACACACACACACACACACACACACACACACACACACACACACACACACACACACACACACACAGAGAAAGATGCACACTCACACAGAGACACACACACACACACAGATACACACACACATAAACAGACACACACACACACACACACAAACCAAACCAAACCAAACAAAAAAAAACAGTTGAGTGTGGAGCTGCAGGAAGGCTACCCATGTTCACCTTTTAAAGAGGGATTACCCCGCTCCCTATCCTGCCCCAGAACAAGCATTAGGCTAGTCCAGGCCCGCCAACCATTCACACACACTTCCACACGACAACACATACAGTGGCTGTATTTTAAAAGTAAAGTTTGCTGAGCTCCCGCCTGAAATGTGCCAGAGAGGGGGCCTCGGCTGCAGCTGCCGGAAGAGAATTAATGAATATGTCATGCTTTTTGATGAATCATTGAATAAGGACTTGAAACAGGAGCAGCTGGACATCCCATGTCAGATACTGGTCCGGAAAGCAGATTGAAAGTTTTCTTTTTCTGATTTCTCAATTTCTGTGTAAAGACTTCATTTTTTATTTTTTGTATATGATATTGAGCGTGGACTACAGAAGTGTAATCACCTTATGATGGCTGGATGACATGTGTAAGGCAATTATTCACTCTTTTTTTTTTTTTTTCCAACTGTACGGCTAAATTAGCCCCTTAAAAATTAAAATATCCCCTTTAGAAACCCTTGAAAAACCCTTGAATTTTTTTCCTGTGAGGAAGTGGGAACCCTGTATACTGTACCATGTCAGACCACAGCATTCAACGGCAGTTAGCCAGCTCTGTCAGGCCGAATTTTTCCCGTGGCCAATGCAGTCATAAGACAGTCACTTCCGCCCCCAGAAGAAGCCGGTGTCAACTGAGAATTTTCATTCAGGGATCATGAACAATTTTATGGATAGGTATATGCAGTTGTGTAGGTAGACATTTTACCAGAAAGTGAAGATAATGCCCTCTGACTCCATGAGTGTGTGAAAATGGGGTGAAACTGATAACCTGTGGCCAACATTAGTCATTTTGATGAAAGAAAAGCAAAGAAAAGGAATGGATTGTCTGCATCAGAGCCGTAGATCCTGTTCAGTGTTCAAACCTGTCCACTTCACTTATTACTCTTCATTTTATTGATTTATTCTTTCCTGTCCTGTCTCATTCTTGATGGTTCTTATTCATGCCTAGGCAAAAATGTAGTTTCATACTGTCCCTCTTTTCCTTTATCTCCATAATCCTGCTGCTTCTCACCTTCATGCCTCTTTAATTCTTTTCCCTTACTTTCTCACTTGTATGCAGTTTTAAAATCTTCCTTGACCAAGCAAAGTTAGGTAACTCAAGACTTTTTCCTGCCATAGCAATCAAATGGAATGTAGGTTTGTGTGTGTGTTTTTTTTTTTGTCGTTTGTGTTTATCAAGCTTACAGGTTGTAGTTTCCAAATGTAGAACTGTTTGTGTGTGTGTGTGTATTACTTTTTATTTCATGTGTTATATTCCTTTGGTGGGCTAGTAATTTTTTATTTCGTTGTATTCCCATCTGCAGTCATTGACTTCTTGACCTTATTCCTTGCAGACCCAAGACCCAGTGATTGAGGAAGATGAAGACTTTGAGCTGCCTGAACACATTCAGCCCTTCCTCAGTGACACACCGCTCTACTCGGACAACACTGCCAATGGCATTGCTCTGCTCTGGGCCCCCAGACCTTTCAACCTACGGTCTGGACGGACTCGCCGTGCCATTGATGTGCCTCTGGTCAAATCTTGGTCAGTTTTGAAGACTTACTACTGTACTACTGTTCTTACTACTGATCAGGTGTATTTGTCCACTTAACATACCCCAGTGCCTACTCTAACCCCCCACCCACTGTCCCTGCCACCATCCTATTTTATTTTATTTTTTTTTTGGAGAGATTACAAATGGTACATGGGGAAAAGTTTGGGAGGATGAGGAAAACAAACTTCATTTGCCAATTAGTGACCAGTGTTTGAATGAAGACAGTCCCTAGGAAATGCAAAGCATGAAAAGTTGGCATATGCACATCTGTATGTATGTAAGCATTTGTGTGTGAGACACTTTGAAAGAAGGAAAAGACCATCATTGCACTTTGTTCGTGCAGAAGTGTAATTTAACCCTCTGCCTACCGCATGACTTTGTGCTATATATGACTATGAGAATACCATGCCAAGAGAGGTAACTCCGCAACACATACACACTTGCCATAAAGAAACCTCAACAGAAAATTTGTTTTTAAGACACGATGCATTTCAACCACTTGGGTCTTCTTCAGGCGAAAAATAAATCGCATTTAACATGTGGGACAGTACAAACAAAGAACGAAAAACGAAAAAGAATGAAAAATGACTTATCCGTTGTTGTCCATGTGGTCTGTAGGCGGAAATGACATGGGGCCAGGGGGATTATGGGAGAGGAACGGAGGGGGGGGGGGGGGGGGGGGGGTGGTTGCGTCGGGGGAGGTGTGTGTGTGTGTGTGATATGATAGGGTTGTGTGTCTAGTTTATTGGGATGGTGTGATATCTTTGTGATGGTTGTGGTAATACTTGATACTTACTTACTTGATACTTGATGTATTGGGTGTTTGAGGCCTTTTTTACAAGGCCTGTTCACCACTCCTGTTCAAACTAGACTTGCGTGCGTGGCATGGCAAAAGCAGCCTAGTTGTAACAGCTGGGGTCAAATTTGTTCGGCAGACCTTCCCAGTGGGCATCCAGTCTTCTTTTAAAGGCACTAATGCTCGGGGCTGTCACAACACAATCTGGAAGACTGTTCCATGTGGACACCACTCGCTGCGCAAAAAGTTGGAACGCACATTTAGTCTGCAATGTCCTTTCTCAAGTTTTAGAGAGTTCCCTCTTGTGTCTCTACCTAGGTGGAGCTGGAAATGAGGTCTATCTGTATCATATAAACCATGCACGAACTTAAAAGTGTCAATCATGTCGCCTCTATTTCTGCGGTGTTCCAGGCTTGGCAGCTTAAGTACTGCCAGGCGCTCTGGATATGATTTTTCTTTCAGGGGGCCAATGAGTTTTGTTGCTCGCCTTTGGACATCCTCCAGATCCGCACACAGGGTTTTGAATCTTGGCTGCCATACTGCGTGACCGTACTCCAGAATTGGCCTCACAAGGGACTTGTAGAGTTGGACAAAGGTTTCTGGTGTAAGGTGATCAAAGGACCTTCTGATGACCCCAAGGATTCTATTGGCCTTTGCTGTTGCTTGTGCCACCTGGTTCTTGAAATTAAGGTCCTGTCTACCAACACTCCCAAGTCCCGCTCTACTTCATTCTCTTCCAGTCTAATAGTACAGTCCTCACCCTCAGAGTTTTTGCTGTTCATACAGTATGTTGCCTCTGTTCTGGGGTTACCAAGCCTAATCACACTGCATTTTTGAGGGTGGAACTTTAGTTGCCAATCAGTTGACCACCTCTGGAGTCGGTTAAGATCTTCTTGGAGAGTTTGCTGTGCGTCCTTATTGTCATTTCGGGCAAAAATTTTTGTATCATCAGCAAAAAGCTCAGCATGACTCTGGACATGTCGGGGCAAATCGTTGATGTACAATAAAAAAGAACAGGTCCTAACACACTGCCCTGTGGGATGCCGCTGGTCACATCTGCTTGGCCTGACCTTGTTCCGTTAATATTGACGCACTGCACTCTGTTGGTCAGGAAATCTTGGATCCACTGAAGGACTTTACCCTTAATTCCATGGGCTTCAACTTTAGCTATCAATCGGCGGTGCGGTACGCTGTCAAAAGCCTTCATGAAATCCATGTATATGGCATCTATGCCACCTCCAGCATCCAAAGTCTCTGTCCAGATATCCAGGGTTTCCAGAAGCTGGGTTATGCATGAGCGTCCTTTGATGAAACCGTGTTGCCGTCTACTGATTAGGTTGTTATCTAGTAGGTGCGCCATCACTTTCTCACGGATCAGCTTTTCCATCGTCTTACACAGCACACAGGTGAGACTCACTGGTCTGTAATTGTTTGCTTTGAGCCGACTTCCTTTCTTGAAAATGGGGGTGACCGTTGCTGTTCTCCAATCCTCTGGGATCTTACCCGTCTCTAGTGACTTCCTGAAAATGATGGCCACGGGAACTGCTAGGACGCTTGACAACTCGACAAGCATGCGTGTGCTGATACCATCTGGTCCTGATGCCTTAGAAGCATTTAAATTCGAGATGAGTTTCTTAACTTCTTCTGTGGTGATGGTAAGACCGCACAGTTCTTCTTCATAACTGTACTGGGGTATCTCTGGTAATTCGCCCTCTGTCTCATTTGTAAAGACACTCCAGAAGAAGCTATTTAGGAGGTCAGCTTTTTCTTTGTCGTTTGTTGTTCTGGTTCCATCTTCTTTTTCCAGGTCACCTACTCCTGTTTTCATCTTTGTTTTTGATTTGACATAAGACCAAAATGCTTTGGGGTTGGTTTTGGCCTGTGCGGCGACTGTGGCCTCCAGTTTCTTCTTTGCTTTCTTGCATGCTTTAGATGCCTTGTTATTGGCTTTTGCATATGCCAGATATTCCTTACCATCCTCTGTTTCTGACCATCGTCTGAAGAGCTTGTGTTTTTTGCGCACTGATTTCAACGTTCCCCCATCCATCCATTTTTTTCTCGGGGTGTTTGAACCACTGGTTTTGGGGACATGTTTTTCAGCACACTGGTTCAGTCGTTCCTTGAATTTTTTCCATGCCTCATTGACTGGTAAGCTGTTGAGTTCGTCCTCCCATTTAACAGCTCCCAGATCCCTTTCCATCTCACTGTAGTTTGCTTTATTAAAATTTAACCGGGGGTTGTTCGTGGCTCCTTGGTAACGGCATGAGACATTAATGATCAAGGTGGCATGGTCACTTTTACCCAGTCCTGGAGCTGTAGTAATGGCGTTAATTATGTCGTCTCTGTTTGTCAATACGAGGTCGTCCAGTGTGGGTCTCTGCCCCAACCTTATGCGTGTGTTTTCTTTCTGATGTTGTATCAGAAATGCATCTTGGGTTGTCTTCAAAAATTTGCTTGCTGGGTGATTTTCTCCTGTGCTGCATCTCTCCTTTGCCCAATCAATTTCTGGGAAGTTGAAGTCACCCATCAAAAGAAGGTGGGATGGTTTTGTCTCCACTATGTTCAGCAACAGCTTGTTTAAATTTCTGTTGTTTTCTTCCGTGCCACTAGGGCTTCTGTAAACAAGACCTATGGTCATGGTTTCATCCTCACTCAGTCTGCAGTCGACAAGCACATATTCCTTAAAGTCGATTTTCATCTCTCTATATGATGGTTTCATATCTTGTCTGACATACAGACAGATTCCTCTACCTTCACTTTCCAAGTTGTGGAAGATTTCAAAGCCTGGAATGGCTATCTCGCATTCTTGAACTGCATATCTAAGGTTCTTCGGTTTGATTTCAACAATACCCATGATTGCTGGTTTATGCAGTTCAATTAATGCATCCAATTCTGATCGCTTATTCAAAAAGCTATCTGCATTTGTATATAAACAAACCAAAGAATCAAAATTTCTTATTTTCAAAGTATGTGCAGTTTGTGCACTGCTAGAAAATTTAAGTTTAGTATCTGCATTAAAACTTTGTACATAGCTTTTATTCTTTTCTCTTTCTGTCTTTTGTTCTAATCTGGTGATATCGGATACCTCCCGATATTCACCACTGCGCCGTTTTTTCTTATCCATTTTGCTTTTTGGTCCCCCTCTTGTCTTGACTGCTCCTGTTTCTGTTTAAGTTCCTTGAAAAGAGCTTCCTCTTCTTTACGCTCAGTTGGAGTCAAGTCTTTCTTCACACTTAACTTCAAATACAGTTTTGATTCCTTGTCTTCCGTGCTTGCATCATGGTGGATTGATAATAATGGTAAGGGGAAAGAAGGGGGGGGGGGGGGAACTGAGGGGGAAAAAAAAAAGGTGGGGGGGGGGGGGAATTTAAGGGGAAGGATAAAACAAAATTAAGATTAAATAGATGGAGGGTTGGTGTAACTACTGTATGAAGTGAGTGAAGGGGATATGGTGGTGGTGTATGTATGTGTATGTGTGTGTGTTGGTAGGGATATTGCCAACTGATGTGGAAGTGGTGGGTATGTGTGTTTGGTTATTGTTGGATATTGATGCCTTGGGGGTGTAGTGTGCCCAGTTTGGCAATGAGATGGGATTCTTGAGTTGTGCGTTCAAAGCTGTCACTCTGTGACTGCCAGAGTGCCATAACTTTGACATGGTCGATGTTGTGTTGGGTGTGGTTGAAGTGTAGGGCGACGGGTTTGGGTCGGTGGTGGCGGATGTCAGCCAGGTGTTCAGAGATGCGTGTTTCAAGTGTGCGTGACGTTTCCCCTATGTAGATCTTGCCACACAGCTGGCAGTGGATGGCATATATAATGTTGCGGCTCTGACATGAGAATGTGCGTTTGACTGTGAAGGAGTCTTTGGGGCCCTGTAAGATGGTGTCTGGTTTGGTGAGGGGGCAGATTTTGCAGTTGGGTTTAGAGCAGGGGTGAGCGCCTGGTGGTGTAGCTGTGGTTCTGTTCAAACTGGACCGCACGAGGAGGTCTTTGAGGTTTTTGTCACGTTTGAATGTGATCATGGGTTTGGTATGGAAGGCGGGTTTGTGGTTAGGACTACTCATCCTCCCACAACCCATACACTAAAGACAGCATCCCATACTCACAATTTCTCCGTCTTCGCAGACTCTGCTCCAGCGAGGAAGACTTCACTATACAAGCAGCCAAAATGTCACAATTTTTCACCAACCGCGGATACCCCAGTTCCATCATCAATGCAGCACTCCGCCGCACCATAGCTGTATCCAGAACATCTGCTCTGGAAACCCAGCGTCCAACCAAGACAGACAGACCCACAGCCTACCTCCTCTACCACCCGCACACCCTCCCCATCTGTAGGATCCTCAAATCCAATTGGCACATTGTACATAACCACAAACCCGCCTTCCATACCAAACCCATGATCACATTCAAACGTGACAAAAACCTCAAAGACCTCCTCGTGCGGTCCAGTTTGAACAGAACCACAGCTACACCACCAGGCGCTCACCCCTGCTCTAAACCCAACTGCAAAATCTGCCCCCTCACCAAACCAGACACCATCTTACAGGGCCCCAAAGACTCCTTCACAGTCAAACGCACATTCTCATGTCAGAGCCGCAACATTATATATGCCATCCACTGCCAGCTGTGTGGCAAGATCTACATAGGGGAAACGTCACGCACACTTGAAACACGCATCTCTGAACACCTGGCTGACATCCGCCACCACCGACCCAAACCCGTCGCCCTACACTTCAACCACACCCAACACAACATCGACCATGTCAAAGTTATGGCACTCTGGCAGTCACAGAGTGACAGCTTTGAACGCACAACTCAAGAATCCCATCTCATTGCCAAACTGGGCACACTACACCCCCAAGGCATCAATATCCAACAATAACCAAACACACATACCCACCACTTCCACATCAGTTGCAGGGTTCGTACGGTTTTTAAAGGTCGGTAAAAGTTTGTAAAAATCACCACCTCATTTTTAAGCCTTAAAAAGTCAGTAAAAAACAGCATTCTAGTCAAAGGTTTGTAAAAGTCTTTAATTTTCATCAACTGAGCAGCTATTTCATCTTCCCAGCTTATATTCTGCCGTCATCTGCAAACGAAATCAAACTGCTGCCGCGGGATTCTTTTAAATTTTACAGAAAACTTGATAAAAAAAAAAATAATAATAATCGCGAATCGTTTTGAACTTGACCGGTTTGAACTGGCTTGGTGCAGACGACGCAAGGGAGATAATTAACGAGGCCTAACGCTTCTCTGTTTGTGTACATCCGGGTATTCGATGTGAAGAAAAAATGCCGGCTCGTGCCTATTAGAGCTTCTTGGCTCACAAAGCCGGAATTTTCTCAGTGGCTGAGGCGTGACCCTGCAAATCCAAGGGCTGCATACTGCCACATCTGTGCGAAACGATCAACGTTTCGTCAAAGGGCGGAAAGCTGTAATTGTTCACAGTCAAGGTAAGCTTTGATTTTTTTTTATGTGCGATCTTTTTGCTGAGGCAACCCCCCTACAGTGAAAACCGGGTCGGCTTCTATTTGCCACTAAACTTCAAGACGCTTTTGCTTCTCCGTCAGCATAGGGCTATTAGGCTAAAGGGGTAGTGTTAGGGTTCCTCTATCTTACTGAAAAAGGCAATTTTGAAAAAAACAGAAGAAGCGAGAAATTAGGGGGGGGGGGGGGGGGGGGGGGGGGGGGGGGGGGGGCCTCATCTAGACATTGTCATTTTTTTGCGTTGACGCAACTCAAATTGGGGAAACATCGCTACAATGCAGATCCGATTTCTCTCTCCAGCTCCCCTTGTCTGGTGCGCCCACTGATACACCATGCTCATAAACGGGAACAGCTTCTCTGTCTTCTGTCTGTCTCTCTCTCTCTCTCTCTCTCTCTCTCTCTCTCTCTCTCTCTCTTTCCTCTCTCTCTCTTCTCTCTCTCTCTCTCTCTCTCTCTTCTCCCCCCCCCTCTCTCTTCTGTGAGTCTCTCTCACAAAACCCCATCTTGTTTCTGAGTAACTTTATGTATCTTTGCAAGTTTCTCTCACAACTCTTTTCATCTCTGTGCCCACCCTCCCCTCCATTCCACACCTCCTCCTCTCTCAAATTCTGTCTTTACTGGGTGTTGGCCATGCATATCATAACTTTAAAAACAGTATACTATAGATATTTAAGCATTTGTCTTGATGGTCACACAACACACCCCACACACACATGCACACAAAGCGCCACGCGCGCACACACCACACGCCGCGCACACACAAAACACACACACACACACATACACACACACGCACATGCACGTACGCACGCACGCACACACACACACACCACACACCCCACACACACACCCACACACACCCCACACACACCACACACACACACGCACACACTAGAATAGGCCCCACATGCGCACGCACACACGCGCATTGCCACACACACACACACACACACCCCACACACACACACACACACACACACACACCACACACACTCCAACAAAACCCCACTAGAATAGGCACACATGTGCACGCACACATGCGCACGCACACACACCACACACACACACACACACACACCACACACACACAACACACTCATTCTTTTTATGATACACCTACATATTTATGATTGTTTTTTTTTTTTTCAGATGGCTGGAAAACGTGCGCCAGCAGAAGAGGGGAGCAATTGTCCTTCTTCCTTTTTCTTGTGTCCTATGCTCTCATGCCAAGAACAAGACCGTTTTCTGAACCATCGTGCAATCTTACGAGACTTGCTGGGCATGTTGGGTGACAAGTTCTGAAGGCCAAACTGCAATTTTCTTTGTGACGATTAGTGATGAACTGCAGCCCTGTTAAGGGATTTCCAGACGGACAGGCCCATGATGCCCTTCTTGGTGTCTTGAGTAGCCAGGCTGGTTAAAAGGGTTTCATGGAAAGGTTTTTGAAACCTTCCATTACTTCGAAGGCTGAGAGTGTTGCTGAAATTTCCAGCATCGACTTTCAAAACAAAGGCAATCATGTAGAAATACACAAGGTGGATGGGGGGATTGCAGCTGGTCGAAACCTTTTGGCCAAGATGGGCCCCACTGATCATGCTAAGTACAGCTTCAGGAGCGTCTGCAGGACCTTCCTCATTGCCATGACAAAGAAAATACGGGAAAAAAGTCACCAATCTCCTTCCCACTCCCTCGAAATCTTCAGTGGATGGACCCACAGTGCCTGACAAAAACATTTGCTGATGAAAAAACAAGGACAGTGGAACCCCGGCCTCCAAAAGTCGCTACAGGCAACCTTGGAACTACTGTCAGATGCAAGAAGGTTGCCTAGATACGACAACAGCCAATTCGTGTTCAGCAGCAGTTCAAGGAATGCGGAAAAGAATGTAAAGTCAGCCCCTGATTTTGTTAAATTTGAGCCTTTTGATGGGGATAGAAAGGGAATTGACACCCTTTTTCCCTTTTGAAAAGATTGGAAACAACAAAAGCTGTGCGGACTGTGGGTGTACTAAAAAGGGCCTGTTGCTGTTTCCCCATGGAAAAGCTTCGGTGGACAGAGGCCCTTCAGCGAAAAACAAAAAAGCAAGCACTGAAAATCTTCAGAAGAAGGGCTTTTTAGCAAAGGGGGAGGGTTATGCAAGGCAGTCGAAAGGCGGGGGTGTAACAAAGGTGCCAATCACCAAAGAGTGCTCAGCATTGGGCCTCTGCTAGGCAAAACTCGTGAGTTTCTGGAGAAAAAACGGGAAGGGAGGCCCAGAAAAAAGAGGAACAGAAGAGAGAGGCTGAGAGGAAAAACTAAAGAACTGGAGCAAAAAAGCACGTCTCCAAAAAAAAATTGCTGAGATGGAGAAGTCTGCAAACAATTGTAAGGGATGCTGAAAAAGGTTTGGCCGCTTGGGCTTGATAGCAGAGTCAAATGCTATCGGAGGAGGGTGGCTGAGAAAGGTTGAGATGACACAGTTGAGCGACCATAAAGAAAAGACCCGCTGCTTGTGGTCCATCATCAGAAAGCTGTGGAAAATAATTTTGTCACATTTTCATGTGATATTTAGAAATAGAGGTGGGGAGGATAATTTGATCAGAATGTGAGTGCAGAACAACCTTCACTAGAAAATGAAAATGAATTTGGGATTAAATTTTGTCCTTGGATTACATTTTACAAGAGCTTGCCTAAAACATAGTTATGTGATTTTTTTTTTTCTTTGTGTGTATGTCATTGTATGTATGAGATGTTTTGTGCTGTGTCTTACTAGTCTTAGTGCGGTTGTTTTGTTTGGTCTGTGTTTAGTGCTGTTTGTCATGCCGCATGGGCTTGAAATTTTGGAAAGGGTCTTTTTAAAAAGTATTTAAAAAGTTTGTAATTTTTAAGAGAAAAATGAGTAAGAACCGAGTTGGCATATCCCTTCAACACACACACATCAATACATTTAACACCACATTCCCCTTCACTCACTTCATCAGTAGTTACGCAACCTCCATTTTTATCTTAATTTTGTTTATCCTTCCCTTAAATTCCCCCCCCCCCCTTTTTTTTTTTTTCTTTCCCCCCCCCCCCCCCCCCCCCCCCCCCCAGTTTCCCCCCCCCCCCCCCCCTTCTTTCCTTACCATTTTATCAATCCCCATTCCACAACATCAAAAGTATCACACCATCCCATATACTAGCACACACCCTATCATATCACACACACACCCCTCCCCCGACGCAACCCCCCCCCCCCCCCCCTCCGTTTCTCTCCATAATCCCCCTGGCCCCATGCATTTCCGCCTACAGCCACTGGACAACAACGGATAAGCTTTTCTTCTTTTTTCGTTTTTCGTTCTTTGTTTACTGTCCCACATGTTAAAGCGATTTATTTTTTCGCCTGAAGAAGACCCAAGTGGTTGAAAGCATCGTGTCTTGTCATGTGCTTGTTTGTCAATGTCTTGGCGGTAAGTTCTACAACTCTATTCCTAATTTGCTTCGTTCGCCCGCCATCGTCAACCCCCCTTTAATATTCTGTAAAGTAAGAAAAAAAATTCAAAGACATCACCCCCATCCAAACAGCCCATTTCCCCCCCCCCTATAATGAACTGGTACACGAGGAAAAAAAACCCAAAAGACAGATAACTGTTTCTTCGGTGTTCTCGGGTAAAACTTTTCCCTAAAATTACTGTACCCCCAGAAATCAGGTTTGGAGCACAGAGGTTTTCCAAGCTAAACAAAATATGAAACCTTCAGGAACAAAAAAAGTCATTCTGTGTGGTATGCACACTAAAAAATCAACTTTTGTTTGAAGCAAAAAACAACCACCCAAATTCAACAATTTTGTTAAACTGAAGGCATCCAAAACAAAAAGATTTTCTTCTAAATACTGAGGGGGAAAAAAAAAAACAAGAAAAGATTTGAATACTGGGCTTTAGATTGTGAGGAATTCAACAAAAATGTGCTTTTGACAAGTGCACTGAGCAACCCCCCCCCTTTTCCCTCCCCCCAAAACACACAAAAACCACTGTGGTGATGATGTACCTCTTGTCCGGCTCCTCTTTGCTTTTTGATAAACAGGCAGTTTTTATTTCAGGCCAGAGTTTATGTTCATCCTTTTCTGCTTGCTTTTGTGCAGCAAATAAATTTGTTTCTCGTTAAAAGTCTGCCAAAATTCTTCTGAAATCAAAAGGCTAAAGGTGATGCTCCTACAGGCAAATCGTGGGACACACCCACTGACTGACCCAGTTTCCTGGCTATCAAAACAAGGGAAACTTTTGGGGGGCTTCACTTTTTGTAGCCAACCACTCCAGTCAAAAATTAAAGAATCTCCATCAAGGTTTGTTTTTCGAATTTTCTTTTTTTGGGGGTCTGGGCCCAGCAGCAATGGGCTATTCGACGTCGTCATTATCATCGCCTGAATCATTATTGATTCCGGCCTCAAAATCAGTCAGCAGTCGATCTTTATTCATATCTAGGTCAAGATTGATGTCCGAATCATCTTGCTTCAAATCTTCTTCAAAAGTGTAGCCCGCAAATACGCTCTCTTCATCAATATCACTTCAGAAAATGAATTCTGCAAGTTGCATAGTAACTTGATCCGCCATTTTCCCAGAAAATCTTCGCGAAAAAATCCGAAATTTGAAAATTCACAGCAGTGAAACTACTCCACCAAAACTCGTGCAACAAAAACCAAAATGGCATCCACAAACAGAAGTACCCGGAAGACTCTTCTGTCGCAATTGCATTCTGGGATATGCAATGGTGAAAGCAAAAGTCATTGACCGAGTATTCAGCGGTCGATCTCGGTCGATCCGGTATTCAGAAAGAGGAAATCTCGCGGTCGATCTGGTAGGCATTGGGTTAAGTTTGTTTATCCGTCCTCCCACCTAACTTTAAAATTGTTTGTAGTTTTACGTCTGTGTATCTTGTAGGTGTAGCAGGCATGTAAGTTGAATACCTCATTGGGATTTCTGTATCTGCCCAAGTGTGATGGACTGAACTTACATATATATATCCACCCAATGTGTTTGACAGGTACAGAGAACACTGTCCAGCAGGCATGCCAGTCAAGGTGCGTGTGTCCTACCAGAAACTGCTCAAGTACTATGTCCTCAATGCTCTCAAACACAGGCCTCCAAAGGCACAGAAGAAGAGGTGAGTGAAGAATTGTCTGTCCGTGCTTCCGTTTTGTAAACAATGAATGTGATGTGTTGTGGTGAATAGCAGCATGTAGGAAAGGAAAGCGCTGTCGTTTGCCCTGTGCTCTGTGTTCAGCAATTGTATTTTGTTACAGACGAAATAGTTTTGTACCAATTGCACATAGACATAAACACCTTGCAGCAGACTCCAGGAAAATCTTGTTCAGAGATGTCCCACTTGATGTGATTATTTAGTTTCTGAAAGAGATAAACCTTTTTCATCTGATTCTAAACTCTTGCGGAAGAAAGATTTTTAAGCAACTCCAGCACGTTTTTAGAAAATCTCTTTTAATGAGTGTGTGTGTGTGTAAGCATCTGTGTAAGTTGACGTGAAGGGGGTGACAGTCCTGATATGGTCCTTTTGGGTAATTGAATAACATATTTTGGAATATCATTGGTTTCGTTTACCAATTAGATGGTATCCAATAACATCAAAAATGTAATGAAAATTAGTAACTTTGTAGATAAGTAGCTAGATAAAACACGAAGATGGAGTACTTGCTCAGTGACTGGTGTTGGTAATTCATTACGGTCGGCCGCAAAGTCTTGTGAACGCTTCAGGTTAAAAAAAAATGTTGTGGATATATTAGTAACGTGTAGAAATGCGTCTTAGTTACATGTATTGAAATGCTTTTGTTGCTTTGCATGATCTGTCATTGAAGTCTGTCGTTACAGCGTGTTTTGCGTTGATTTGTGCAGGTAGATGCCTTTTCCAATTGTTTTTAGGATTTGTCCTCTGCCCCTCCCCTCTGTCCCCTCCTCTCCAACATACTGAAGTGTTGTTGCATGAAGGTAACAATACATCTTGTTGTCCAGGTACCTGTTCCGATCGTTCAAGGCCACCAAGTTCTTCCAGACCACGGAACTGGATTGGGTGGAGGTGGGGCTGCAGGTGTGTCGTCAGGGTTACAACATGCTGAACCTGCTGATCCATCGCAAGAACCTCAACTACCTGCATCTGGACTACAACTTCAACCTGAAACTGTCAAGGTGAGCGCTGGGGGACTTGGGTGGCTGTGAGGACTGGAACTTGGACAATAGCTTTTTGGCATGCTCACAGTGCCTGGCCAGGTGTTTATGTGCTTTACCAATCTGCTTACAGGATTTTTGTGTTTTGTTCTTCTGTTTATGATTACTACAATACAATGTAAAGGAAAACTGTTAATGCCACTTCTCTGTTATTGAGAACTTACAGTCTGTTCGTGAAAGAATTTTTTTTCAAGCTTACTCCTCCAATTTGGTCATAGTTTCGTTCCCAGTGTTTGTATTGATACGCTGAAAACATTCTGAAGATTGCCCTGTGTTTTTGATTTAACCACACAGAAACGGGTGTCGGATTCATGATTTCTGAAGAAGTGTTAGACCATAGAAGGAAAATAAAAATTACGTATGGATATTTGGATATCTGATGGAGAGTGTAATGTTAGTGTTTGAAAAGCAGTTTGTTTCAAGTGAAACCAAAAACAAAGCCCATTAAGTTTCACGGGAGAGGAGGTTTGATTTGTAGGTTCCTGTTCAATGGTTACATGTTTTTGTTACAGACTTTGACAACAGATTTTAGCTTTTTGTTAAAGAGTAAAGTGATCTTGTTAGACTCTGGTGAAGGATATCAGATTCCTGTTGAATGCTCAGACAGTCGGTGAATTTGTCTTTGTTGAATAACACATGATCTTATTACATTGACAGTCACATGTCTCATTACTGACCTTGACATCTTGTGAATTTTAGCTTCATATTGAATGATCACAAGTCATGTTAGAGACGCTGAAAACCAATTAACCCTCTTTAGTATGCACTTACCTGAGCTTAGTTATGCCGAAAACCATCGGCAAGGTAAGTAACTCCGTAATTTGAACATGGTTACCCAATTTAAAAATTAATTTAAAGAGAGGAAAGGAAATAGTGAAATGAAAATAATTTTAAAACGTCTACGAATATATATGTTGCTATATCATAAGTTTGAAGAATATCACAGCCATTTACTCGGGGGGAAGAAAAAAATCTTCTTCAGAACTTTCTTCTGAATCATACCTGGAACCTCATCCTATTTATAGAACGGCAGAAATCAATGTTGGCGATGGCGGAAAAAACAGCATTTCGACCACAAAACTTTAAAAATTCGTAACTCGAGAACTGCGGCACGTATCGACTCGTGGTTTTTTGCAAACGGAAGTAAATGGCCACAGGAAGAAGGAAGTCATGTTCTCGCGAGACTTCCTTTTCTACGAGAAATATGGCGGCGCCCATAGTTGCCACGTGTTTTACCGGGCGCTGGCAGGTGCTCAGCGTTTTGGCTGTGTGATTTCCGGTTGGGCGCTAGTGGGTTCTCGCTTGTCAAGAGGGTTAATATCGGGTTCCTATTGAATAGTTGAACTGTTTTGTTACAGACATTGGCAGTTGATAAATTTTATCTTCTTATATAGTCACTTGATCATGTTATGGACACTGACCAGTGGATTGTAGTTTTGTTATCGAATGGTGGATGATCTTGTTACCGACAGACACCAATGGTTTTCATTGGATGGAGTGGCGATATGATCTGATTACAAACACTGACCAGTGAATCTGAGTACGTTATCAAAGGGTTACTTGATCTTGTTACAGACACTGATCAGTGAATTTTCAGTTTAATGTTGAATGATCGCTTGACCTTGTTACAGACACTGATCAGTGAATTTCAGTTTGATGTTGAATGATCTTGTTGCAGACTCTGACAACCAAGGAACGAAAGAAGTCACGCTTCGGCAATGCCTTCCACCTGTGTCGGGAGATTCTGCGTCTGACTAAACTGATCGTTGACAGTCATGTGCAGTATCGCCTCGGCAACATTGACGCTTTTCAAGTATGTCTGAGTATTGTCATTGTTAAAAGAGCTTACTGTTCTCAGGTGTAGCTGACAGGAAATCCATATATTATATTTTCAAGGTCTGAATTCCCCATAACTTAATTTTCACACATATTCATAGGCAAATGATCATGTACACACACATGAACAAACACCAGGTCATTCACCCATGGACATTCATGATCTTAAAGTACACTCTCACGTTTATAAGATGTTATTGGATGCACGCTAAAACTGCTGGTGGGGTGGGGGGAGGGACCTGGTGAAAAAGGTGTAAGTTTTTTGAAATACTAGGATGAAATTTGTTCTTATCATATGGTGAAGTTATTTTTTATAAACGGTAACAAAAAGTATTGATGGGAATAATTACAAACTCCCAGAAGTGTATCCAATAGAATTGTCAACAGGAATATACAGTCGGTCTTACAGTTGTGTTGCATTGAGGTTGCTCTTCATGTTGACAGCTGTCAGATGGACTGCAGTACATCTATGCACATGTGGGCCAGCTGACCGGCATGTACCGCTACAAATACAAACTGATGAGACAGATCCGCATGTGTAAAGACCTCAAACATCTCATCTACTACAGGTTCAACACTGTGAGTGCCAGTATTTCTTATGTCATCTTGTCTTTTTGTTTGTTTGTATTTTCACGGCGTTCTTGTATGTCCATCTAGGATTTGACAGGGTATGCTTTCAGTTTTAGAAATGCGTATATTGAAATGCATCTCTTGTCTGAAGAAGCACCAGGTAAGTTGACATCAGCAATTATGACATGTGCACGGTGTGTTTTGATTTAAGATAATCTAGAATGGATCTGTTGTAGCTCAGACATTCAGTAAGACAGTCTTGAATTGATCTGTTTATCGCTAAAATTCAGGAAATACTTTTTATCTGCATGCAAATAAATGTGGATACATTGTAGACAGATATTTATGCTTCATGCTGTACAAGCAGCACGCATGTAGACATGTCATAGACAGATGCTTACCATACAGACTCTAAGGCTTTCAGGCAATGTACTGTGACTAAGTGTAGATATGATATGGATAGATGTGTATCATACATGCTGTACAGGCTTTTTAGGGTTTGCAGTGAATTAATACATATAGAAATAAGGCAGGGACATGAAAAGTTGCAGTTATTAAAGTCTTGAAATTCAGGATCTGATTTTTTTGTTTCCTATGTGCAGGGTCCAGTGGGGAAGGGTCCAGGCTGCGGGGTCTGGGCACCAGGGTGGCGGGTGTGGATGTTCTTCATGCGAGGAATCACCCCGCTGCTGGAGCGCTGGCTGGGCAACCTGTTGTCCAGACAGTTTGAGGGGCGACACTCGAAGGGTGTGGCCAAAACTGTCACCAAGCAGCGTGTGGAGAGTCACTTTGACCTGGAGCTGCGCGCCGCTGTAAGTTGTGGTGTTGGTCAGTGTTTCTTGGGTGCACAGTACTCTTTTGTTTGTTTTTTTGTTTTTGGAAAAATAAAAAAGGAAAACAGTTTAAACAGTAACAGGATCAATAGTGTGGAGGGCATGTTAAAGTTTTAATCCTTTTGGTTTGATGACGATCAGTTTCAGCAGTCTCGGTATTCCTCGACCAGCTTTCTATGCTGATAACAGTGTTGCCTGTGGCTGCTGAAGTGTCTCCCAAGTTATCTTCATCAAGGCAAAAGGGCTGTTTACCACTTCAGGCTGTCTGTCGCTGCTCTGTGGAGCAGGGGATAAGCTGAGGAATGAAAGACATTCATTGTTGACATCTGGTAAAATCATGTAGACTTGCGGTTGAAAGGTAACAGAAATATTACTGACAGGGTTTTGATGTGAATGTTTTGTTGTTGTTAGTGACTGGGGTAGTGTGTGTGCAGGTGATGCATGACATCCTGGACATGATGCCTGAGGGCATCAAGCAGAATAAGGCCCGCACCATCCTGCAGCATCTCTCCGAGGCCTGGAGGTGCTGGAAGGCTAACATTCCATGGAAGGTACACGGTGCTCATGTTTCTCTTGGACAGTGATACTTCATAGATGTGAATCTGTTATATTTTTCCCCCAGTATTTGTTCTTCTTGTAAAATATATCTATAAATTTAGTGAAAAAACAATATAACTTTCCAAATTTTATAAACGGAGGGGAACCAGTATTTTTTCTTCTTGTAAAAAGTCCTATTAACATGGTTGTAGACGACGATGTAACGGTCAGGCACTGCTGAGTTAACAGCTCAGATGTCAGTATGTATTATACAGGTGTGTTTGAAATCAGTTGGTGACTTAAGTGGAAATGGCTTAGGCGACCAGTATGTAGTTAGTCAGGATTAGGTGAGCAAGCTCTAGTGAGTCAGCATTGAGGTTTGGATCGCGGTTTGGATCTTTAGTGGTCAGTCATAAACATCAGTTCACAGACTCTGTTTGGATCTTTAGTGGTCAGTCATAAACATCAGTTCACAGACTCTGTTTGGATCTTTAGTGGTCAGTCATAAACATCGGTTCACAGACTCGCGCAGAGGTTTTGTTTTTTGTCCAAATAAAATTTGGTATGATTTGGAAAACAGTTGACCAGTTTCATGAATTTTGTCGACTGATCCAAAAAAACTTCACTTGGGAGTTAAGACATGGTGTACCTGTGACTCCAGGTTCCAGGGCTGCCCACCCCCATAGAAAACATGATCCTGCGCTACGTGAAGGCCAAGGCAGACTGGTGGACCAACACGGCCCACTACAACCGAGAGCGCATCCGCAGAGGAGCCACGGTGGACAAGACGGTGTGCAAGAAAAACCTGGGTCGCTTGACGCGTCTCTACCTCAAAGCAGAGCAGGAGAGACAGCACAACTACCTGAAGGTTAGGGGAAAACTTTGTATGTCAGCTTGCCGGTTTGTGTGTGCTGGGTTTGTTAATGTACTGGGATTTTTTGGGTTTTTTTTCATATGTATATGTGTGTTCACAGGCATTCATATCAGTGGAATTCGAGAAATTGTAAGACATTTTGATGGAAGTTTTATAAAATTAAAATTAAAGTGCAGTGAACTTGGGTAGACTTACCTTTATTTCTTGTGCCTTTGTTTCGGAGTGGTTATTTTTTTTCTGTCCTGGAGATTTAAAAGTATGCCTCACATCAACAGTTAATGTATCCATTTTGATTATGTTGAAGGAAAAATTGCAGCCAGTACACTTCTGTTTATCAAGTGATAATTTGATGAGTTTGGCACAACTATGACCTTTTTTTTTTTTTTTTGGTAGCTAATAACTTCCAGATCAGCTTATCTTTTGTGAGTAAAGGAAGTGCATTGGTAATTGGTGTGCATGCTTTTTTTTAGATGAGGAGAGATGAATGAAAATATGGTGTGCTTGGTTTTGTGAATGAAGAAGATAGAGTGCGAACTGGTGTGCATGGTTTAGTGAATGAAGAAGGTAAAATGGAGACTGATGGATCATGTGTGTTTCAGGATGGTCCCTACATCACAGCGGAGGAGGCGGTGGCCATTTACACCACCATGGTGCACTGGCTGGAGAGTCGTCGCTTCTCCCCCATCCCCTTTCCTCCCCTGTCTTACAAGCATGACACCAAGCTGCTCATCCTGGCCCTGGAGAGGCTGAAGGAGGCATACAGGTAGGCTCCCTGTCAGGGGCGGAGTTGAGGATGGATTGATGCGAGGCCTGTTGTCCTCGACAAGTTGTATTTGTTATGAAAAAAAAAGAAAAAAAGTTCAAATCGATGGCCATTCCGGATGTTGCGGTTGCAGATCAAAAGTTATTGAAAATAGAATCCTTTTCTTTGATGCACCTTTTTCTCAGATTGATAAACCTTATGGGAGACGGGAAGTTGTAATTCAAGACGCTGTGGGCATGCGAATTAGTCTGTAACTGGCTCGATGGAGGAGATTAATTCAGTCGAAATGAAGAGAAAGCGTTAACAGGAGATCAATTCAGTCGAAATGAAGAGAAAGCGTTTAAACAGAAAGTTGTTGTTGCAAGCAAATCAGAATGTGTGAAACTGATGTAGAAGTTAAAAAGTGAATCCTGATTTTGAAAAAAGTACTCGGAACTGCCAGACCATCAGAAAATGCGATGAACAGTGGCCTGTAAGCGCACATTCTATGATTCTCCATCAGCTATGATAGCAATGATGATGTTCGTGTGTGAACATTCGCACATGAACATCTGTACAGCAGTACACCTATAAGAATATAGAGTATTCCCCAAAATTCTTGACAATTTGAGTTTGTTCCTGATTGAAAGATTTTGAGGTAGGCATGTCTGCGAGTGTGTGCGCTGGTGTTTGTCATTGGTGGAGATGAAAGTTCTTGGATTGTATGGTGTTGTACTTATTACCCTTTGTGTGGGAGTAGAGGCATAAAACGTGTGTGTTTGTGTCTGTATGTGTGTATACAGAAGTGAAATTATTTTATTTGTGTATGTGTAAATGTGATCAAATGGCAAAGAAAAAAAATCATTTTCCCAACAAGTGAGAGTGCAGTTTCATTTTGTGTACGTTTCATATTGAGTATGTTGGATTCTTCACCAAGAGGAGGAAAGCTGTATTGGTCACTTTTTTAGAACCCGATTTCTTGATGTTACAGTGTGAAGAGTCGCCTGAATCAGTCTCAGAGAGAGGAGTTGGGTCTGATTGAGCAGGCGTACGACAACCCTCACGAAGCCCTGTCCAGGATCAAACGTCACCTGCTGACTCAGCGAGCCTTCAAAGAGGTGTGTGTGTGTTTCACATGAGAATAACGGCTCAACCATGCTGGCAAGCCTGGAATGTGGGACTCCCACAACGCATGCACTCGCATACAAGCTTGGCGTTTCAGATTTGCTCGGGCACACATACATAAAGTACACATACGTGAATGTGATGGTGTGCACACATGAATTGGACTTACATTATGGGAAAGGGGGGGGGGGGGGGGGGGGGGGGAGAGAAGCATCCTTATTTGAAAAAAAAGAAGAAAGATTTGGAGTGTGACAGAATACATTGTATTGTGGGCAAGGAAATAAGTGGTGTGTTGTAGAAGGTATAGGCGTACATACCAATTGCATTCATACACTACATAGATGAGAAGTGGAATGCAGGTCTCAAACTAAGTACAAATTTTTAAACAGTTCCATGTTCATTTGTCACAAATGCTGCTTTATGGGTTAAGGTAAAACAAAGATTGTGAACATGGATCACGGTCTTCTGTGACAGGTGGGCATTGAGTTCATGGACCTGTACAGCCACCTTGTTCCTGTGTACGATGTGGAACCCCTGGAGAAGATCACCGACGCTTACCTGGATCAGTACCTGTGGTATGAGGCCGACAAGCGCCGGCTCTTCCCGCCCTGGATCAAACCGTCGGACTCTGAGCCGCCGCCTCTTCTCACCTACAAGTGGTGTCAGGGTGAGCTAAAAGGCGGATGGTTGTTGTGAAGTGTATCTGACATGCTTGTGCTCCTTTCTCCCCACTCACAGCAGTATCCCAGTATGTTCTGCTACAGTCACGGCTGTTCAGAGCAAGCCACTTAGTTCTGAGAGGCAGGGGAGTTTACAGCTCTCCCACACCTGCAGAGGCCAAGCCGTGAATGCAGGTCAAGGAAAGGGGTGTTTTCTGCAGGCTGCTCCCCACCAGCCAGCTAACCGTGCTGTACTCGACCAACTGAATGTCATCTGTGTACAGCCGGTCTGGCAGCAATGTGTTCGGCATTGATGAGCGGCCATTACAAATGGGGCTCTTAGTTTGATAACCAGTGGTTGTCATGAAAAATGTAATATATCTGTGCTCTTGAGATGACTGAATAGGCGAATTCCCGACAATTCTTTTAATACCAAACTCGACTAGGTTTATTTTCTTGTAGATAATGTAGATACGGCATGAAAGCTTGTACACAAGAGGTCAGGCGATATTCAAACAATGACAACACACACACACAATTGTGAAAGAATGACGTCATCACTTTCTGGGAACTTAATTTTCCCTAGTTAACTAGTACACAAGTTTGATACATGCCTCTGCTTGGACTACAACAACAAAAATGTTGGGTCAGAAATGTGTAAGGCTTGTTCGGCCCTATAACTAAGTGTCTCGAATGGGACAGAAAAATAAAGCTGTGCAGTCCTTCCAACTGTCTGCAGGGAATTATCAGTGTTGATTTGGTTGTTTTTTGTTTTCTCATTCGTGGTGACCGACGTACACCCATTACTCTACTGGCATACATACCCAGTCTTTAGAACAACTTGGCCAGTTTTGATCTCTTTTTTTTGTTGTTTTCAGTGTGAACATGTTTTGTTTTTAGTGTGGACATGATTATAGTGGTTGTGCGGTATCTCAGCCTTCCCATCATATTCTGCGTGCTGAAGGACAGGGATGTTACACAGACTGTATAGTTGTGTGAATGGAAGAAGGATTGCAAATCAGAACAGAGAAGCAAGTACAGAGGTACCCTTCCATAAAGATTTCGTAAGGAGTTAACTATAGGAGTTTAAATGTAAATTTAACTATGAAGTAAATCTAGCTTAGACAAAGAGAAATATGTATCTTGAAAACACTTTATTTAAAAAAGGCAGTGAGTGTCTTTATCAAGAGGTTTCTATGTATATAGATGAACAGGTTGTGAATGTGGTGATGTGTGTGTGTGCAGGCATCAACAACCTTCAGGAGGTGTGGGACACAGCTGAAGGCGAGTGCAATGTCATGATGGAGTCAACCTTTGAGAAGATGTACGAGAAGATTGACTTGACGCTGCTCAACAGGCTGCTGCGTCTCATCGTGGACCACAACATTGCTGACTACATGACAGCCAAGAACAATGTGGTCATCAACTATAAGGTGTGTGTGCTTGTGCATGCATGCATCAAATTATCATCAAATTATCATATGCAGGTCCATGCATGTGTGTTCATAAATGATGGGAACAAGAGGGCTGGAAAAGCGGACCGTATTTTCTGTTAACCCTCTAGCGCCGACTGCTACAGATATGATAAACCCAATTAAAGCGCCTGTGGCGCATACCTCAACGATATCTGACACCCCCATCTCAGTTAGCTGGTTCCAGACGTGTGAAACCGACACCGCTGCTGTGCTACCATCCCCTAACCACGTGTTCCTTATTCCCCACACTTCCCTTTCTACAGTGACTGCTTGCCAGTACCAACATTCTCATGATCTTCTGTTTTTGAGTCTCTGCAACACAGACATGCGAGTATAAATCTATTTTTAATCGGGCTTATTAAGCGCATGATCATGTATACATTTTGAACATACAATGATTTTATATGAAACAGATTGCTGCTTGTCATAAAAATGGCATAAAAAAGGTTTATCATATGTGATAAGAACGGTGTTTGTGGAAACTTAAGGGAAAGACAACTCGTCAGCCATTTATCAGAAATGATAAGAACGGCTTTAGAGGTTGCAAGTGCATTTTTCTAGCTGTTTAAGAGCTGGTTTTGGTGTTTGCTTTCCATTATTCTTTTGATTCAGAACTATGTATTTTTATGTTTGTGTATTAGTATGTTCCATATTATGTCTGAATTACAAAGGAAAGACGGTAAAACCTGGATGTGCTATCTGTTTTCAACATGACAACTAATGTTCCCGTGACGAATATTTGCCGGTTTGTGGCGGGTGACGTGAGAGATTTTGACCCCACTGACAGCAGCGGAGATGAGTGGAGGCCAGGATACGGCGATCCCGAAGGTGATGAAGATGAAGAAATGCTTATCAAAGGGCGAAAAAAGGTGCTAAAGAAAAGAAAGCAGCATCAGGTGAACCGAAAAAGAAATGAGCCGTCTACAAGCGCATCTACCAGTGATGTTGATGACGACATTCCCCTGGCAAGTCTATGAAGAGCAACGCTTGTTGAAGATGACCTTCCCTTAGCCCAGCTGGTGGCCAGGGACACTGGAGATGATCTGGATAATATTCCGTTGGCTGACCTCATAGGTCAACAAGTTGTTGACATCACTCCTGATGAGGTAGAGGAACTTGCTGCAGCACTCAACAATGATCCCATGTGGACGGACACGCCTTTCGATCCTCCAGCAGACAATAGATTGAAAGGGAAGGCAGATGATGCTCCCGAAGATGGAAATTTGACTCCTTACGAGCACTCAAGCCAACAAAGCGCAGCATTTTCCAGAGCCAGATTGCAGACGCGCTGGTGCTGATGAAGAAAACAGTTGGTCGCCCGAGCGGCTGCATGACATCACCATCTCCAGCCAAGATCATCAGGCAGTTCGTTCCCACCCCTGATGTCCGCCTGGATGGTGTTGCCCACCTGCCCCAGTGAAACAGTGGAAGGACATCATGCAAGAACAGGAACTGCCAGAGCCTGACCTATGTCTCTTGTCCAAAGTGCAGAGTGAACCTATGTTTCAACAAGGACAGGAACTGCTTTGCAGAGTTCCATTTGCTGAAATGAGATTGAAACTCGCCCCAAAAACACTTGAAGAAGAATTAACATTACAGATTAACAATTTGTGAAATGACATCTGAGTTAACTCTCAATGAACTGTGTACCTGAGGCAATTTATCATATATGATAAAATCAGTCTTTGTGCAACAAAAACCTAACTTATCATATATGATATTTTTTCTAAATTTGTCATTTTTTGCTTTTGACAGAAAATAACCCCAGAAACGTGTTTCTTGTCCCTGACTGATATTGTTTTTGCATAGAAAGTAATTTTCTTTAGGCTAGATGTACTTTCAGGCGCTAGAGGGTTAACTACATTCTCGACAGCATAACTGATGTTACAGCCGTTGTGCAATTTTAAAAAGAAGAATTTGAAATGGGTGTAAGTGTTGAGTTCTAGCATATCAGGTTTGCATGCCCTTTTCACTCATATTCATTTATTTTTATCATGCAACCCACAGCTCCTCTCCCTCCACCAACCCTTCAAAAAAATAAGAAAGAAAAAAGGCAGTAAAGTAGTTCAGTGACTGCACGTTCAGGAACATTTTGTATTCTTAACAGGATTCAACGTAAGGAAATCCATGGTCAGTGAGAATAAGAATGGACCAGATTTTCCTATAGCATGTGCATGTTCTTATGATATCTTGAAATTTGATGGAGCTGTTTGGCTGTGCAGGACATGAACCACACCAACTCCTACGGCATCATCCGCGGCCTTCAGTTCGCCTCCTTCATCGTACAGTTCTACGGCCTCGTCCTTGACCTGCTCGTTTTGGGCCTGCACCGAGCAAGTGAGATGGCGGGACCTCCGCAGATGCCCAATGACTTCCTCACATTCCAGGTCTGCTGGTGGATTTACTTTCTTTCTTGTGGTTGGTTGGTTTGTCCAATGTCCTTTAAGAAAAATGTGACTTGACCATTGAAGAGATCCATCTGTTTGTCCACTTTCAGGTACCATCTCTGGGATACATTTTCAGATTATCTATTTTTCTGTATTTTTTGTTTGTTTGATATTGGTCTTTCTGTTGTCTACGATATTGGTCTGTTTTTCTGTTGTCTGTAGCTCTTTTACCTTCCTCAGATCTCGACAACTGTTTTCAGTAAAATTAATGAAGAAATGTTCTTAAAGTGTGAATGTGTTTCTTTCTTCTGAAGTCTTTCCCCTTTAATTATATTACATTGTCTTGTAATCAGGATACGTCTTGGAGTTATAACACTACTCGCCCCTGTCTCCACCTGCGTACACCACCTCTACTGCAACTGCCATCTTCCACGCAACCCATTCTCTTCCTTCCATCCCCTCGATCTCCACACCGTAATCACTCAAGCATAAACACTGCAGACACCACATCATCAACAAGAAAAACGTTGGCTGCAATATAATGCTCATGAACACACGCATACACACACGCACACTCGCACGCACGCACGCGTACACGTACAGAGTCTGACATGGTAAGTATACTAGCCAAACAGGGAGTATAATACAAACTCCCCATACTGGGCTTACATAAAGACATGCATACATACATATATACTTTTTTTTTGTGGTCACCATGATTGTTAGTGTAGGTCTGTTCCCGTCCACTTTGTAGTTTAGAATCATTTGACAAAAAAAACCTCTGAAACTCCATCCTGAAAGAAAGGGTAGAGAAAAGGATGTGCTGTGTATTACAATTATTATGCCGGTTCTTATCTAGAGATTTATAGCCGTCTTTAGTATGACTTATTGAGCTTAGTACGCCGAAACCCTGGCAGGTAAGAACCCCGTATTTGACAGGTTCCCAATCAAAAATTATTTAAAGAGAGGAAAGGAAATAGTAAATGAAAATATTTTAAAATTCTACGATATATATGTTGCTAACATAGTTTGAGATATATATGAGCCATTATCGGGGGGGGGGGGGGGGGGGGGGGGGGGGGAAAATCTTTTTTCAGAACGTTCTTCCGAATCATACCTGGAACATATCCCAGCGAAATCTAGGTCACTCTAAGCTTCATTACCAGCACTTTCACTAAGTCTTATGCCGTAAATCCTACAAATCACAGTATCTTCATCACTAAATCTCGTTTAAACGGCAGAAATCGAGGTTAGCGATTGCGGAAAAAAAAAGCATTTCGACCACAAAACTTAAAAAATTCGTAACTCGAGAACTACGGCACGCATCGACTCGCGGTTTTTTGCCAACGGAAGTAAATGGCCACAGGAAGAAGGAAGTCACGTTCTCGCGAGACTTCCTTTTCTACGAGAAATATGGCGGCGCCCTTGTTGCCACGTGTTTTACCGGGCGCTGGCAGTTGCTCGCGTTTTTGGCCGGGGTGATTTCCGGTTTTGGGGGCTAGCGGGTCTCACCTGTCAAGAGGGTTGGAGAGGGGAGAGGAGAGAAAAAAAGAAGAAATTATCACTAGACGCTTCAGAACTTCCATGCGCTATCATTTAATGCTGATTGTGTTTCAAAGGTGAAAACATTTCTTTTGATGGAAGACTTCAGCTTCCAGTGAAGAAACTGGAAGGAAAGATGTTTTGAAAAGACGCTGGTTTTCAGGAAACAGCGCTCTAGGATGAGATAATGACCTCCAGGAGCAGATTTGGGATGTACTGTTCTTCAGTGTACAGGGCAATGGAGGACCTGTGTTCATGCTAAGGGGATGTTGAAGGTTATTCTTGAAAATCTTTGGCTGTGTTTCAGGACGTGGTCACAGAGACGGCTCACCCTATCCGCCTCTACTCGCGCTACATCGACCGCATTCATATTTTCTTCAGGTTAGCTTTCTCTCTGTGGTGGTGTGTTGTACAAATGCGACTGAGTGTGCATGTGCGAGCGTGCGTGTGCACGCGCATGTGTGTTGGGGGTGTTGCTGTATGTAGTGTTTACATGTATGCATATGCGTCTGTGGAGGATGGAGATAGGCGCTTTGGAATGTTTGTTTTTGCTCTGATAAATTGGGAGCTTGTGGTTTTTGCTGTGACAAAATGGAAGCGCGTTTATCTGATTTGTTCGTCTTTTCTGTGTGCCAGTGTTCCGTAGTGCACTCCCTTTTCCTGCCTTGGGTCAGGTTGTAGTCCTTTGCAGTGCCTCTGTCTTTGTGATGCTGTCACATTTCAGTGTTGACCTCTTTGATCGTTGTTTCACAACTGTTTGTTCTTGACCTATGTTCTCTTCCTTCCTTGTCTCTGTTTCTTTGTTTAATGAAGAAATGGTGTGATCAAATGTGATCTACCACATTATCATTTCTGTTAAGCATAGTTTGTGTACCAGTACTCTTGTGCAAAGAGATGTAAATACACATGAATTTTCATGCATGTAAACAAATGTATTTATGGGCATGCATATGAATACACAAAATAGAATGTTAAAGTGCACACACACAGTGCACACACACATTGTCAGAGTGCACACACAGTGCACACACACACATGCATATATACACACGCACAGAGACACAGACAAACTCACAGTTACATGCATATACACACATGCATGCATGCATGCTTTCATGCACACACACACACACAGTCTCGCCCTCCCCTCTCCTTCACATGTACACACAACAGAAGAAGTGTGGCTGACCATACACGTTCATGCTCCATAGAAGTCATTGACTGTGTGATCAGATTCTCAGCAGAGGAGGCTCGTGACCTGATCCAGCGCTACCTGACAGAACACCCTGACCCCAACAATGAGAACATCGTGGGCTACAACAACAAGAAGTGCTGGCCCAGGGACTCCCGCATGCGCCTCATGAAGCACGACGTCAATCTGTGAGTGGAACAGTTTTGGTGCAGATTTGCTCATTCCAGAAATAATGTGAAATGCCACCCCTACCGCCTCTTCTCCTTGTCTCTTTTTCTCCTTCACTTTGAATTGGTTTCTGTATTAAAAAAAGCTCTCGGGGAATCCCCTTGGATTGAAGACTTCCCTTCATCTAGAAACTGGTTTCTTTGAATAGTTCTGTGTCTACACTAGACTTAGCTTTCAGAAAAGACTTGCTTTCTTTGTAGATGTGTTTTACTGGAAAGTTTTGTCTTTGCCCATAGTAGTTTTTGCATTCAGTGTAGATTCCCTCCCGTTTTAGACTTTTTATTCTGGAACATTTTATATTTGTACTAGATTAACCTTTCAGTGAAGTCTTGCTCCTTTGGATCTTTATTCAGTAGGTAACAAAAGAAACTGATGTGATTTATTTTGTATTTATGCAGAAAAGGCCTGAAGTTGTCACATTGGGGTTTGCCAGCATTGATTTGCTTGCATTTTCTCTTTATTGTTTTAATTTCTTTAGGTAAAGGTTAGGTATTCAGGGTTTATGTTCAGGGGAGGGGAAGAGGTCAAACACTACACCAACACCACGAGAACTGCAACATTAAGATGGGCGGTAAAAGTGTCAATTTTGGTTTGTTGAGGAATAGAAGATAAAATGATATGCTGTCTGTCTTTGTGTTTAGTGCTCATTCAGTTAAGTTGTTGCACAAGCCCCTTTATTATTTCATGTGATGGTCCTTTCAAATGCCCTGATCGTTGACGCTTGCTGTCGGGTCAGGGGTCGTGCGGTGTTCTGGGACATCCAGAACCGACTGCCTCGTTCCGTGACCACCATCCAGTGGGAGAGCAGCTTTGTGTCGGTGTACAGCAAGGACAACCCCAACCTGCTCTTCAACATGTGCGGCTTTGAATGCCGGGTCCTGCCCAAGTGCCGTACCACCCACGAGGAGTTCACCCACAGGGATGGTGTCTGGAATCTGCAGAATGAGGTGGGTTCTGTAGGTCAGGTGGGGAGAAAAAATGAAAGAAATAACAAAGTGGATTGCAAATGTCAGTAAGGAATAAAAATAACAAAGGGGATTTTAAAGTCATGTCAGGATGCAATGAAAGGAATACAGACCTGACTACTGCTACGATTCGGCCGTAGCAACTACGTATTTGAGGGGTCTGCTACGGAGCTACGACGAGCGATAATTTTGCTACGTTTTTTTCAAAGTTAAAGTCGATCATGGCGTTTTAGTAGATTTTGCGCTTAGTGAGTAGAGCAGTTCCGTTAGACGCGAGTGTTGAGCGGACTCGGTTTTCCTGTTCCTATCGCGCATGCGTGCAAGTCATTCAGTCTCTTCGAATCGATAATGGCGGCACCGGCGAGCGAAAGCGATTGTGAGATTTCAACACCTCCACGACCTGGTAAAAGACGGTGTCTCGAGGGAAGTGAAAGCGGGCCGAGCAAATGTAAACGTAAAAGAGTTCGTGCGGCAGAGCAGACGTTTAGGCAAAGTTACACGGAAGAATGGCCATGCATAGTGAAAAGTCATAATGGCGATCCACACTATGACTGCTGTAATTTGTGCAAAGTTCAGATCTCGGTGAAACACGGGGGCAGGAATGATGTCTTCAACCACGTAGAGACGAACAAACACAAATCCAACGGCAGAATTGTGAAACAGAACAAAGCTATTGGATCGTACTTTGGGTGCCAGTACGACCAACACACACTGCGAGTGACAAGCACGGAAACCACCATGATCTACACACAAACTTTTTTCTTCACATATTTTCATCTACACATAGCCTATGCAGTGAATGTTTGGCTTATCTAGCAAAATCGGAAATGAAATGAGGTAGGGAACAGTAAACGATAAAGAGTAAATAAGTGGGGTATGAACCACCTTCTGTCATCAAAGGTATGTACCACCCTCTGTCATCAAAGGTATTCATGAACTAGCAAGTCCAAATATCTTTTATCAAATAACGGTCTTCTCTATTATCATACCTAACTCTTGTCTGTCTCTGTCTCTTACTCTGACTCCTGCATCTCTCTTTTTTTTGTCTCTTTCTCTCTCTCTAAGTAAGAATGATGTTTCTATTCATTGTAACATGGTATTTTCTTCTTTGGTCCTAATCCTATATGTTTTAGGTTTGTGCTGGATGAGAATTCATTAATCCAATACCAATAAATTAAGTAATGAGCTCAAAATTGAGTTTGTCATATGTTGTAAGGTAGTTTCTCTCTCTCTCTCTCTCTCTCTCTCTCTCTCTCTCTCTCTCTCTCTCTCAAGGAAATGAAGGTAGTATTTACTATTATTAAAGCAAAGAAACATAGTTTTTCATTTATGATTAGATAGCAGTAGTTTGAAACGAGCCCGCGGTAGTTTGAAACCTGGCCGAGGTAGTGGCTACTGGTTAGAGGGTCTTGCTACTGGAAACAGAAGTCTGTGCTACTGGAAATGGTTTGCTGATGTAGTCAGGTCTGGGAATACAGTGTGGGTACTAAAGTTCAAATCAAGGGGGAATAAGAGGAATGACAAGGTGGTCTTTGAAAGTCCAAGGTGAGATTTGAACGGGACGAAAGGAGTAAAAAAAAAAAAGGGTTCCAAGTATGAGCTTTGGGTGGAATTAAAGGGGGAACACTCGGGTCAGGATGGAACAAGGAGGAATTAGAAAGATTGAGATGGGACAGAAGTAACAAAGTAGGTTCTAAGGGTCAGGTCACAAAGGAATGATAGTAACAAAGTAGGTTCTAAGGGTCAGGTCACAAAGGACTGATAGGAGTAACAAAGTAGGTTCTAAGGGTCAGGTCACAAAGGACTGATAGGAGTAACGAGGTAGGTTCTAAGGGTCAGGTCACAAAGGAATGATAGGAGTAACAAGGTAGGTTCTAAGGGTCAGGTCACAAAAGAATGATAGGAGTAACAAGGTAGGTTCTAAGGGTCAGGTCACAAAGGAATGATAGGAGTAACAAGGTAGGTTCTAAGGGTCAGGTCACAAAGGAATGATAGGAGTAACAAGGTAGGTTCTAAGGGTCGGGTCACAAAGGAATGATAGGAGTAACAAGGTAGGTTCTAAGGGTCGGGTCACAAAGGAATGATAGGAGTAACAAGGTAGGTTCTAAGGGTCAGGTCACAAAGGAATGATAGGAGTAACAAGGTAGGTTCTAAGGGTCGGGTCACAAAAGAATGATAGGAGTAACTAGGTAGGTTCTAAGGGTCAGGTCACAAAGGAATGATAGAAGTAACAAGGTAGGTTCTAAGGGTCAGGTCACAAAGGAATGATAGGAGTAACAAGGTAGGTTCTAAGGGTCAGGTCACAAAGGAATGATAGGAGTAACAAGGTAGGTTCTAAGGGTCAGGTCACAAAGGAATGATAGGAGTAACAAGGTAGGTTCTAAGGGTCGGGTCACAAAAGAATGATAGGAGTAACTAGGTAGGTTCTAAGGTCAGGTCACAAAAGAATGATAGGAGTAACAAGGTAGGTTCTAAGGGTCAGGTCACAAAGGAATGATAGAGTAACAAGGTAGGTTCTAAGGGTCAGGTCACAAAGGAATGATAGAAGTAACAAGGTAGGTTCTAAGGGTCGGGTCACAAAAGAATGATAGGAGTAACTAGGTAGGTTCTAAGGGTCAGGTCACAAAAGAATGATAGAAGTAACAAGGTAGGTTCTAAGGGTCAGGTCACAAAGGAATGATAGGAGTAACAAGGTAGGTTCTAAGGGTCAGGTCGCAAAAGAATGATAGGAGTAACTAGGTAGGTTCTAATGGTCATTTCAGACCGTAAAAGGAAGTGTTCAGAAGAAGGATGGCAAAATGTCATGTCATGTTTGAAGTTTTGTGTGTGTGAATGATGTAGATGCTGTGTCTTCACATATTTGTGGGTTCTTTTTATATACATATAAAATGATCATGTTTGTGCAAGTGTGCAACCATATGTTAATGTGGGCATGTTTGAATATGTTTGTGTAGGCATATATTGCCATATGTTTGCACACACGTATACACGCACTCGCGCACTCGTGCGCGCACGCACGCACGCACGCACGCACGCACGCACACACACACACACACACACACACACACACACACACACACACACACACACACACACATTGTCTCTTATTCCTAAAGATGAATCACATCCTTGATGGTCAGCTCTTTGGACTCTTGGCATTTTGTTAAGGAGATAAAGGAGACAGAAATAGCCCCGTTGTAAGTTAAAGTTTGGCTGTTTCCTCTGCAAACAGGTAACCAAGGAACGAACAGCCCAGTGCTTTTTGCGGGTGGATGAGGAGTCCATGAACCGCTTCCACAACCGTGTGCGTCAGATCCTCATGGCGTCGGGGTCCACCACCTTCACCAAGGTCAGTGACACTGTGTTGTGCTGTGCTCCACTGATGGCAGTGGCGGGTGTCGCCTTACTGCTGGTGGTAATGGCGGGCGTTAACCGTCTTTAGTATGCACTTACCTGAGCTTAGTTACGCCGAAAACCCATCGGCAAGGTAAGTAACTCCGTAATTTGAACATGGTTACCCAATTTAAAAATTAATTTAAAAGAGAGGAAAGGAAATAGTGAAATGAAAATAATTTTTAAAATTCCTACTAATATATATGTTGCTATATCATAAGTTTGAAGAATATCATATGAGCCATTTACTCGGGGGGGAAAAAAAAATCTTCAGAACGTTCTTCTGAATCATACCTGGAACATCATCCTAGTTGAAATCTAGGTCACTCTAAGCTTCATTACCCAGCACTTTCACTAAGTCTTATGCCGTAAATCCTACAAATCACAGTATCTTCATCACTAAATCTCGTTATAGAACGGCAGAAATCAAGGTTAGCGATTGCGAAAAACAGCATTTCGACCACAAAACTTAAAAAATTCGTAACTCGAGAACTACGGCACGTATCGACACGCGTTTTTTTTGCCAACGGAAGTAAATGGCCACAGGAAGAAGGAAGTCACGTTCTCGCGAGACTTCCTTTTCTACGAGAAATATGGCGGCGCCCATTGTTGCCACGTGTTTTACCGGGCGCTGGCAGTTACTCAGCGTTTTGGCCGTGTGATTTCCGGTTGGGCGCTAGCGGGTTCTCGCCTGTCAAGAGGGTTAATGTACTGCTGATTTCAGTGTCGGATGTCATCTTACTTCTGATAACAAAATCGGGTGTCATCTTATTCTGATAGCAAAGTCAGATGTCATCATACCGCTGAAGGCAGTGTCGGGTGTTACCATACTGCTGATGGCAGTGTGGTGTGTTATTGTTGACAGTAATGCTGTGTGCAATCTTACATGAACAGTAGTTATATAGAACACACATCAGTCCCCTGAGAGTTGAAGAAAAAAAGAATGATGCTGGATTGTTTGGTTGTTTGAGATAATGAACACCCCCACTAAAGGCAAATAGCAGTGACAGTTTTTTTAAAGAGAATGCTGAAGGTTTGAATTAAAATAAATCAAACCTACAGGGATGAAAACTCCTCCGCCGTTTATTTTTTGCATCTCCGCCGAAAGAAAAAGTCTCCGCCAAAAAATTATTGGAAGAGTGAAGCTCAGAAATACTCAACTTGTCTGCACAGCGAATTTCTTCTTGTCGGTAATGTTCTCAAACGGCGTAGTTCTCATTCTGCTTCCTTCCAGTATCATTTCTCATCGTGGCGTCGATTCACAGCGAGAGTTTGCTGCCAGTGAGTGCAAACAAAACGAAAAAAAAAAAAAAAAGAATTTATGTGAACCCCCTAAAGACCGAGTGGCAGCAAAAGGACGTGTTGACCGCAGAGTCGCGGATGTAATAAGAAAACATGACAAAGACGGGAATTTGAAGTGTTTTGCGAGCCTTGCCAAAAACCATGTTACTTTGGTAGTCGTGGCTTTGTGGCAATCAGAGATCACATCGAGCGTCCCAGTCACCAACAGAAAATGTGTGTGTTTCCCACACCATTACGCATGTTTTCAGATCATTGGGTATGCAACAATCTACTTTTAAATTTTTCCAAAGATAGTTTGACTCCTACTCTGATTTTTCTACAAGTTCCATTTCCATGATAGTTTGATTCTAACTCTGATTTACTTAACAGTACTTTTTAAGTCCTTTTTTACAAATAAATGATAAACACGCAAGCTTTCGGGTCTTAGACCCTTCATCAGGAAACACTAAACAGTAAACACAAGGAAAAACAGGATACCCAAAAAAAACGGAGGAAAAAAAAACTTCGAGCCCACTGGAGAGATGTGGAATTGAGTACTTCTACTCGTAGAGTCTTCAAAGCAAGGGAAAAAGTCAAAATGACAAAAAGAATATAAAAGAAAAAAATGACATCAAAATAAACTGATGTCACAACAGTATTGTGTAACACTTTTTCCTGGTATAATGCAAACGTTTGTACATTTGTTAGGGGTCTGCAAACGGCCCCCTATGAATTCCTTTTCCACCAGCCCCCTCCCCCACTACATATATACTTCCTCTACTCCTCCTTCTCCCCCAACCCCCACCCTCACCCCACAACACACATACCCCACACACTTCGCCCCCGTCCCCCCAACCCGTCCCACCTCACACACACACACAAACACCACACACACACACACACAAGCACCCCCCCCCCCCCCCCCCACACACACAGAAACTTGTCAAGGGGGGGGGGGGGGAATATGATTAGTTGTAAGGGGGAAGTGTGTGTGTGTGTTGGGGGGGGGGGGGGGGGTTGTGTGTGGTGTACTGTTGTGACATCAGTTTGTTTTGATGTCATTTGTTCTTTTATGTTCTTTTTTGTGTTTAGTGTTTCCTGACGAAGGGTCTAAGGCCCAAAAGCTTGAGTTTTTTTTTTTTTAAAGGACTTCAAAGTAATCATTTTTCATATTGTGTATATTGAAGTCAGCAGTCGTTTTCATACATCTGATTTACTTAGTTTGATTTCCCACTCTGATTTACTTATCTACAGGCCTTATTCTTTATGTCCTGAAAGCACTGTTTGTCAAATTTTCTTTAGCTACAGTTCTGAGGATTCATCATACTAAATGTTTGCTTTGTCTCAATTGACATAGTTTCTTTCCACATCAGTCTCGGTCTTAATGGTGTTAAAAGCTGTTCTATAGAAATTAGAATGAGTTGTTTAGAAGCAAGAAAGTGATTTCTAAAGATTTTTATGCCTTATTTAATACAAAATATGCTTCAGCTTCAGGAGCCCCCTGACCCCCACCGGGCTCTTGCCCATGGACCCCACTGGGGGGGGTCATGGTGAACCCCCCAGATCCCTGCCAATCTCCTCTTTTTTTTTTAAAAACTGTTTTCATCCCTGAACCTAGCATGGGAGTTAATGAAATAATGGGCGTGAGTAAAATAGTGTTTAAGTACTTGGAGATTTAATTTGCGTAGTGAATGAAAGAATAGTTTGGATAGGAAAGAAAAATATCACATTCCTGTTACTACTTTATACTTCCCGTTCTTCTCCACTTCCTTCCTGTACTTACTCTCTCTCTGTTGTGATCATCTTGACCTTAACCCTCACAGTGCGATGGGTCCCGATCGGGACTTCCCGGTAGAGTGCGATGGGTCCCGATCGGGACCCGTGAGTAGTGGGGTTGTAACCGTTAGGCTACCACTCTTTAAACTTCCTGTCACGCGATTATTCTTCCATCCGTGTATCGAGTCTTTGTCAGAGTGTGCCAACAAGTGGTCTATTTCAAGTTTTTTACAAAGTTTGAAGCTTACAACATGAGTGAACCCGAGAACGAAGCGGAAGAGGTGATGAGCGAAGGTGGAACAAGTGGCGAGTCGTTCGCTGTCAGCGAAAGCGATGGAACAGACAGCTGTGACCTTGGTTTTGTTTATTCATCGAGCGAGTGCAGAGCCCGCTGTGTTGTTCAGTTTGCTTTTCGTCTCCGCTACGTACGGAAAATGGGGTTGATAGGGAGGGGGGTGTGATCACTGTACAAGCAGTTTGTTTTCACTCAAATTGAGCTAGAGGACTTGTTTCGTTGCTATTCTTATGCTTCTGAAAGCATTATAAAGTTAAAAAAATAACTCTGGTAACAAGCAAGATGGTAATTTTAAAAAAAATTGTTTTTTATTTATTTTATTTTATTTTTTTGCGGAAAGGTGTTGGTGGGCGTGGCACACGTGGGCGTGGCAACAACCAAAGCATGATGTTTACATGGCTGTAAATTATGTTTTGTCTATGCTATGATTTTATACTTTTTTAATTTTACTTTGGTAAACTTTCTGGGAGGGCATGAGACTGTTCATTGCTTGAATTATTTTTGGTTCAGTTTTTTAACATTGTGGAACACTTTTTGGATTATCCGTGTAGACATTTTGCTGGATATATCCAGAGGATTACCTCCATCTACACACCAGGTAAAGATTGTTTGTTTTTTTATTCTAATTCTACAGAGTCTCTACTTTCCAAAAATGTATAGGTTTGCCTATCTAGCATTACTAATAAGCACACAACAGCCTTAAACATGATGAGAGTAGTAACGCTCTGCTGGCCTTTAATTTTAAGTACACTTCCTTGAACTACATTTAAATTTATGCAGCACTGTGAGGGTTAATAGAGCCTGTGTTTGGCATTGTGCAGATTGTGAACAAGTGGAACACAGCCTGATTGGTCTGATGACCTATTTCCGGGAGTCTGTGGTCAACACCCAGGAGCTCCTGGACCTGCTGGTGAAGTGTGAGAACAAGATCCAGACACGCATCAAGATCGGCCTCAACTCCAAAATGCCCTCCCGTTTCCCGCCCGTGGTGTTCTACACTCCAAAAGTGCGTCTGTGGATGTGTACTTTGTTTATAGATCTTGTAGACAAGTTAGCACTTGCCATTGATTTGTTCCTCCCCCTCCTCTCTGTTTTTAACTTTTCACTTGTTTGTTACCATTCTGTACCAATACATAGACATCCATTGATGGTGATAGAATAAAGAAGAAAACAATTTACTTTTAGCTTGATGTCCACTGATGAAATCATGAGAAGAAAGAGACCGGTGAATGATGCCTAAAGAAGTAGAAGCTTTCTTCAGTATAGTTAGGTAAGCATGGAATAACAGTCTTCACTGACCTGTCCGCCTTTCTTGATATAATGACATTGGATCGTATCTTAATCAAATCACAGTAAGAGCTGTAATTCTCCCTTGAGTTGCAGAGGATTTGCTGGGGGGGGGGGGGGGATTATGATAATATCGGCAACAGTGTGCATTGATACAAAATAAAATAAAAAGCGGGATAGAACAAAATATGAAGATTAAACTATTTTGGTTTGATGGCAGCATCGGAGTTGACGGTTTTCTTCTTAATATGTTATTTGAAAATAAGACAAAAACATCGGGCATACTTTCAGTGGCAGGTAGAGTTGTTGGAATACTGTTTTTAACATGGCGAAGTCAATTTGATTGATAAGCCTCATATGCAAAGATGCGAGTCAGGAAGGGATGGCTGAAATTAGAGGCAGATTTGGAGTTCCTTGAGCCAGACTTGAAAGGTACAAATGTGCCCTTACTGCTATCCCAGCTTAATACTACTAGCATGAGAAGCAGATCAAGTGTGTCACACCGGTAACATTTTTCCATGCAAACTTTCTTTTTAATGTTTTTATGAGTGTATGCTTTTAATGTGTGGCATGTTGCCAGATCAGAAAATTTAGGGTAGACTAGTCTAGCAAAGTGTTTTAAATGGAAAATGATGTTCAGGCATGAAATTCGTCCGCCTAAGGCGGATTTTCCGCCCATTTTTTTCATCTGCGCCGCCCCCCCAAAAAAATGTGCCGCCCCAAAAAAAAGGAAAAAAAAGAAAAGAAAAATCCTGAAATAAACTTTCGTTCGATGCTATTCCCATTTGGACAATTTGTTATTCTCAAAAGAGTCAACCGGTCACTTCCGCCGTCAATCAACATCCGGTCTTTTCGCGCCCGTCGGACATCGTTAAATTGCCGAAGTTTGTCAAGCGCGTCGCGATTTCACGCCAAAAAAAAGGGGATGAGAAACGATTGGAGGTGGGACTGGCTAGACCAGGAAGTGGACGATGTTCGAGTTGGCGATGTGTTTCGCAAATTAGACGAAAAAGGCGCTGCATTTTGTGTTCCATGTGGAAAGATTGACCGACTGAATCAATGTTGTGATGAAGGCTGCCTCATTGTTTTCTTCTTCTTCCTAAAATACTGGTTCACTCAAAAACGAGTAGGTCACCAGCGCGCACGTTAAAAAGTTAAAATAAAATAACACAAAATAATGCGAGTGAATGAGTCAGTATGCACATATAAAAGTATATTATTATATGATCTTTTGAAGTATTATTTTCATTACTGAAAACATGAAAATGTGGCTTGTTTGCCCTTCTTAACAGCGCTGAAATAGGGGTTTATTTGCAGTTTTAGGCCTTTTATTTCATAAAAACGCTTCAGCTTCAGACCCCCGCCGATTTTTCATCCTTTTTTACTGCTGGTCACTTTCATGCCTGGATGTTGAATGGACACCAGAGATGAGACATGATGACACCTTCATGACCTATGTTCCCTGACCAGGAGCTGGGGGGTCTGGGGATGCTGTCCATGGGCCACGTGCTGATCCCCCAGTCTGACCTGAGGTGGTCCAAACAGACTGATGTGGGCATCACTCACTTCCGCTCTGGCATGAGCCACGATGAGGACCAGCTCATCCCTAACCTGTACCGCTACATCCTGCCCTGGGAGAGCGAGTTCATTGACTCGCAGAGAGTGTGGGCTGAGTACGCCCTCAAACGTCAGGAGGCCAACGCTCAGAACAGGTGAGTTAGATAATGATCCAGGGTGTGCAGTTCGTTTTATAGTATGTATGTAACTTGTTCTCATCTCTCTGAATAGAGCTGCCACATGTGTGTATCCAGTTTGGAAAAACAACAACAAAACCATGATTGAAAACTGGTGAACAGATATGTTTTGAACTGGATCAAGAAAGAAAAAGTTCTTATACTTCCTGAACAGATTTTGGTAAATTGGGATGTTGAATAGATAATTCTATATAAAATGTTCTCCCTGGTTTCTTTTCTTCATTCACTCATCACACCTCACTTCAACTTTATATGGATCATGCATTTGGAAATACAAGTTGTGTGATCTGCACACACCCCTCCGTTTTAAAAAAAAAAAAAAATTTAATACTTCAGACGGCTATTATAACGTGGCATGACTGCTTACATAATGGTCTGTGTGGTGAATAGAATAGCATATACGAAGAACTGTGTTTTTAAAAAAATTGATTTGAAGGTTGAGAAAGGAATGGCGTTGAGGTGAAAAATACGAAGTTAATATTTTTTGATAATTTCTTAATTTGAAGGGAAGAAGATGGTTGGATACATTTATGATGATGCTGTTTTATAAATACTTTCTGCATTTCGTTATGATGAAATCGAAAAATCAGATCTGAAGAAATGTTGCCTACAGCATGACAGGCTGTGCCATAGTTGATTCTGAACTAGTGACCCTAAATGTATGTGAGTGCAGACGGCTGACGCTGGAAGATCTGGAAGACAGCTGGGATCGGGGCATTCCCCGCATCAACACCCTCTTCCAGAAGGACAGACACACACTGGCCTACGACAAGGGATGGAGAGTGCGCACTGACTTCAAGCAGTATCAGGTGAGGATCTGACCTGGAGTTCGACAAAAATGGCTGATTAAAGCGCATGGTGGCATTCTAAGGACAGATGGTTGAAATTAAGATTGGGTGAAAATAACATGATATGGTTGGTGTTTGTCTCCTGCCTTACCATACCAAGTGCTGTCAGCCTGCGTAGGTGAAGTTGACTAAAAAGACATTATCAAATTGTCCAGTGAGTGTTGTTATTCACAACTTTTAGTGGAATGAACTCCTTGTGTGAGTGCATTCTGAGTAAATTTTCTTTCAGGCCGTGTTGCACTTTGCTGAGTTTCAAGCATACTTGGGATTCAGGCTTTCAAAGTATGGCACTTAAACTCGGAATTCAGTAAAGGGCAGAGCTTAATCTAGAGCGCGGGATTGGTACAATCCCCCGAATATCTGTTCCTTCCCGCAATTATGGAGTCTGAACGCGGGCAGACTCCCGCACAGTTGCAGGACTGCCCGCCCTGTTCACAGATCGTTGCGGGCGCTCGTTTGTCGTCTGCTTGAAAAACTGAAACTAGGACTGAGCAGGAGCGAACGATTTCTTGATATTTCATTGGCTGTTAGTGTAAATCAACCAATCGGCGGCGTTCATCTCCTCCGTCTCGATCACCGACGAGAAGTTGCGAGAGTTTAAAGGCGCCATATTGGATATTTTCCAAAATGAAGCGTGCACCCACTCTATTCGACTTCGACTTTCGTTGAGGAAAAGTGAAAAAAAAAAAAAAATTCTCTGCCATGCGAGGGTGGAGAAGATCATGAAGAAACCGCGACTACATCCAAAAGCTCGGAGAAGCAGCCCGAAAATAGTGCAAGGGAACACCGGTTTCAAAACGATTGGCTGAAGAAGTGGCCCGGGGAGAGGGGGGGAGTGCCCCCCTTTTTTTTATAGGGGGAGGGGGGGGGGGGGGACTGCCCCCCTTTTTCAAAAATCCTAGATTAAGCTCTGAAGGGTTTTTTTTTTCTTTTTTTTTGTTCTTGCTCCATACCATCTGTGAGACTTTTATACTTTACTTTCATGAAGTGATTGGGCTGGCAGTATTCAGTTACGTCTGTTATTTTGTTAGAGTATTACAAAATTCTATAATTATGACTGATGGTTATAGTTACTTAAATTACATCTGTTTTAATCTTTCTCATGTATAGGAAATATACAGACCCTCCAGGTTAGAGTATGGAAATACTTGCACATCAGCCAGCAGAGGACAAGGATACATTGAAAGAAAATTTTATGTAGCGAGCAAACTATGTTAACATAGGCTGGAAATCCACAGAGATGAGTAAAGAAATCTATTAGTTCATGAGAGCAAGGACAATTGAGAAATTCTGAACAAAACAAAACTCATAAATATGGTCAGTTGTGCCCAGATTGAACACGCATGCATGCACTCAGTCACTCACACTCACACACACAACTTGAACACACACACACACACACACACACACACACACACACACACACACACAAGGAATAACATCAGGAAAATTGTTTACAGCAACCTGCCTGATTTGCAAGTGTCTGTCACCCTTCAGGTGCTGAAGCAGAACCCTTTCTGGTGGACCCACCAGCGTCATGACGGCAAGCTGTGGAACCTGAACAACTACCGCACGGACATGATCCAGGCCCTGGGCGGAGTGGAGGGCATTCTGGAGCACACGCTCTTCAAGGGCACCTACTTCCCCACCTGGGAGGGTCTCTTCTGGTGAGACCACCACTTTTGGCATCGTTAAACTCGGTAGAGGATACAAGTTTAGGAGCATGTGTTGTGAAATCAAGTTGAAACAAAGTTTCCACTGCTTTTTGCTGGTGAGAGGATATTTCTGTCAGTGCAATTGTGTGCAAGCCAGGCAAATTGCTAGTTTATTTCAGTCAAGGAGACTGAGCACATCAATGTTTTAGATCGTGGGGGGAGCAAAATAAATTTATCTTGTCAGTATTGTTGTAGTTGGGAATTAAAACAAGAATGTTGTGTTGGTTTCAGATGGTTCTGATTGAAGCATGATCAAAGAATTTTCAGAGAGAAAAAAGCATTGATGAAAAGCTTGCAGTTAGTGAAAAAGGGTTTGCGGAAATGTAACATTTATCATCCAGAAACAGTGGTAACTGTTGCTAGCATGTGACAGTTACGCAATCATGGATGTTGTGTCTGTGGAGGTTAGGAACAGTTTTGCTTTGGCCAAAAATTTGAACAAGGAGGGATTTTATTTCTGTGGAATGGTGTCTTCAGATTGATCTGAGAGAAGTAAGCGCGGCAAACATTTATTCATCTGTAGACATTACACTTAGCTGAGTTGCCTTGTTTGTTTGTGGAACGAAGTATGGCATGTAAAGCTATGTACCCATACCTCTGCAGGGAGCGAGCCAGTGGCTTTGAGGAGTCCATGAAGTACAAGAAGCTGACCAACGCTCAACGGTCGGGTTTGAACCAAATCCCTAATCGTCGCTTTACCCTGTGGTGGTCTCCCACCATCAACAGAGCCAACGTAAGGTTCATTTTACTCTTCACTTATTGAGGGACATTTGTGAAGTGTGATGTTTTGTTAAATATATTCGATTTGGTTATCATTGCAGGGCATTTCTACCTCAGAAAATCAGCAGAGTTATATCCAGATACCACTTATATTTGGACAGTTGTAGTAGAAACAAACGCTCACCCTCAGATGGTCATGACACACACCCTTACTCCTGCCGTCTCATCCTATATCTCTTTGTCTTACCTGTTCAGCATACTTCATCCCCCTAAATATGTATGAGGATACATATGAAAAATTGAACCCAGCCTTTAACTTAATATACAGACACAAAAGAGAAAGAAAAAGTTACGGGACCAAGAGTTTTTCTGATTTTGACACTTAACGCTTGTAAGCAGAGGGACATGTAGGATCAAAAGCGTTCACTGCCATTGGCCCAGTTGGACACTCGTTCTGCAGATCAGATTTTCTGTCTTTGTCTCACCGCATTGCTTTCTGATTGTATACTTGATTCACTTATTTTACAGTGGATCCATCCCAAATTTGCAGGACATGTCAAATTGCATGCAGATTTTAACCTCATTGGTGTGAAATACGGGTGTGATGTGCTCTTGTCACACAGATGGACACGTGACCAGAGTCTGTACCTGACAATATATATGGCACCTTTTTTTTTTTCTGACTCCACCACCATATCACCTCTGTGGCATCACTCCCATGCAACTCTTTCTGGCTCACCCATACAGAGTCGCCCCCACATTTGTCCCATCGCAGTTCTAGCATGACAGTCCGTCCATTGGCAGTCAACATCAAGACGAGCGACAACCCACAAGAGAAGACGCTGCTCTTCTGCCAAGTCGCATTGGTGGTGGTCAGTGCTGCCTGTTCTTAACCAACTTCAGCAGTGCGCCATCTGCAAAGCCTCATACTGGCAATGATTTCTTCAGTAACGGCATCCCCTTATGGAGGGCACCAACACGATTGACAGCTCCCATCAAATACTGTTGCCAACACATTTGATATAAACTTATCGTGGGTGTGGAGACAGAAAGAACACTTAAACTGAGGTCACTGAAAGGTCACCAGAAGGGCCTCAGAATTGGAGATTTCTTTTTATGATAATGATCATTGAAATGATGAAGTTGATGCTGTGGAGTACTTTCTGCTTTTAGACTGTATGGTCAGGACCTTCCTCTGTGCCTTCTTTTTGATAATATGTAACGGTGTCAGCAAGCCAGTTGGATACAGAGACCTGCTGCTTCAGTCGGGAAGTGGGATCAACACTCACAGAGATGCATTCATTTAAGCAGATGAAATTCAGGTGTGGGAGAGGAGAGGGGATTAATTGAAAGTTGGTGTGAATTGATAAGAGTTTGAACAGTACATATACAGACCTTCCAACCGTCCCGTTCCCACCGTATTTTCGTACGGAGAAGAGGAAAAATACGGAAAATACGATCGACTGTAAATCAATACGGAGATAAAATCTCCCAAAAATAAGCTCGAGAATGGCATAATAAAACCATTCCAGTCGTGTGTTTCGACTACACAGACACTGGTCGAGAGAGACAGAGAGAGAGAAGGGAAGGGAAGGCTTGGCTTGTGTGCGACGAACATCGCAATGGAATGGCTCAGTCGTGTGTTTCGACTACACAGACACTGGTTGAGAGAGACAGAGAGAGAGAAGGGAAAGGAAGGCTTGGCTTGTGTGCGACGAACATGGCAATGGAATGGCTATTTTTAGCCTCTGCCTGCCTCAACATCGACCATCGACCAATCGCGTTAGCTGTTGCGTTAAGCTATTCCAACTTTTGTCCAGTCAACGAAACTTTTTGAGTTGCTTCTGCTTTCCGGTTGACAGTTCTACTATCCAGAGATTGTCCAAGTTTAATCGAGGGGGGAAAAATGGAGAAAACTTTGCAAAAGCGGAAAATCGAGGAGTCAACGGCATCAGGCAGTGGAGGAAAAAAGCAACAGAAACGAGATCAGCACTTCCTGAAGTCGTACACTAAGACGTACCCGTGCACAGTGGAATCCAAAGTTGGATCAACTTTTGCCAGATGCACGGTGTGCGATTTCGACTTTGTAATTAGTGCCGGTGGTGCCAACGATGTTGGCAGGCACGTGAAGTCGGCAAGACATACGAAAAAAGGAGCAGCTCTGGTGCAATCGTCCAAAGTTACCAATTTTTTCGACTTTGTCTCTTCCAAAGACAAATGTGATGAGCAGGATGTGATTCGTGCTGAAACCCTGTTCACTCACTTCCTCGTGGAGCACAACATTCCACTGAGTGCTTCCGACCATGCTGGGCCCTTGTTCAGAGCTATGTTTCCAGGCAATAAAATTGCCGAAAGCTATGCCTGCGCAAGGACGAAGACGACAGAAATTGTGAGAACCTGTGGTAGTCAGGTGTCAGCCGGACTTGCAGACTCCATGAGAAACGGCCCCTTTGTACTGGGCACTGATGGCAGTCAAGAAGGAGAGGAGAAATTGTTTCCCATCGTGGTGACTGTGGAGCGTGATTTCCAGATTCACACTGAGCTGCTGAGTATCCCATCTTGCGAAGGGTCGGCTACAGGCGAAAACATCTTCAGCATCATTGATGGGGAGTTGACCAAGATGAACATCCAATGGTCCAACTGCCTTTGTCTCGTTGTGGACAATGCCAATGTGATGACAGGTCAGCATAAGGGGTTGATTGTGCGTCAAAAAGTTGCACAGGTTCATCTTGCTGGCTGTGTCTGCCATCTCCTAGACCTGGCAGTGAAGAAAGCGGTGAAGCAATCCAGCAAGTTTGATCTGAATGACATCCTGCGACAGATGAACTGGTACCTTGATAAAAGCACCATCAGACTGCAGAGATTCCAGGCTCTACAGGAAGAATGCCATGCCCCCCGCCACAAGCTGCTGCAGCATGTGCCCACCAGGTGGCTGTCACTAGGACCTGCGCTGAGCCGCATACTGGAGCAGTGGGAGCCACTCCAGCACTTCTTCCAAGCAGAATGCCAGACAAAGCAGACCAGCTCTCAGTGCTCTTCACTTCTCAAGAATCTGAAAGATTTCTTCAGACGCAGGACAACAAAAATCTATGTGTCTTTCTATGAGGCAGTTCTTGAGATGTTTGAGATGACCAACAAGATACTGCAAGCAGAGAATAGCAGGATCCACCTGGTGAAGAGGGACATGGAGCAGCTGTTCCGGCGGCTTGTCAACGCGTTTGTGAAGCCATCTGCTATGCACTGTTTGTTGTTCGAGGTGGACTTCAAGTCATCCTACAACATCAAGGCAGACAAGGACATCTTCATTGGAGACAAAACCAGGAAGTTGCTAGAAGCTGGAATGGAGCCCAAAGAAAAGGAGGCATTCTTTATGAACGTCAAGTGTTTCTACAAGACTGCCTGCACCTACATGGTGACCAATCTCAACCCGGCCAAAGAAATGTGGAAGCACGCAGAGGTGGCAGACATCCGCCTGAAGATGCAGAAACAGCAGAGAAACGAGGATGGGCCACAGTGGGGATCCCTCGCCTACTTTCTTCAGCGCTTCCCATGCATGCTATCCTCTGGTAGCTCTCTAGATGATGTGCAAAAACAGTTCCAGAGCTATCTGTCAGATACTGATCTGTCTGCTGTTCTGACCTTGCCTACAGCTGCCGATCAGTGGACAAGGATGTCTACTCTCGTCGACCACAATGGGGCCATGCAGTACGACCACCTGTCAAAGGTCATGATGAGGATCCTCTTGATTCCTGTCTCCAACTGCAGCTGTGAGAGGATCTTCTCCCAAGTGCGCAAGACCAAAACAGACTTCCGAGGCTCCATGGGCAGCAAGACACTCAATGCAGTCCTCCAGATGAAGTCAAAGTCCAGCAAGTGCTTTGAAACACCCCTACCCAGTGATCTCCTGTCCAGGTGTAAGAAAGCCACTGGGATGTCCACAAACAAGTGAAGTGACTAAATGAAGCTGGTTCCTGTGTGTATGTGTGGTATGAAGGGTGTACCTGTGTAAAAAATGCAGATCTACGTTCAAATGTTTGTTAATAATAATATTGACTAAGCCTGAAACTGAACCTGGATAGATTATATGAAGTAGTATTATTGTGACACTGAAACTGAATGGATTATTTGTGCAACAAAGACTGACCTTCCCTGTGACTAAACCAGAAACTGAAGCTGAATGGATTACTTGTACAACATTAATCTACAATTTAAAAGGTAGGCCTACTCCTTTGCTTATGTTTGTGTTTTTGTGCGACATCATGTTTTCCCCCCTGTGTATCTCTTCTGTGTGTCTGTATGACTGCTAGTGAACCATGGTTCTTTTATAATGATTTTTAGCTATAATTTTAATAATGTCTGTGTATGTTGTGTGTACATGTACATTATACTATATGCAAGGGTTATGTTTATAGGTTTTTTTTTCTCATTTAAATAATATAATAAATATCTAACATGATTATGCCGTGCATGCGATGAAAATACTGGCAACTGCTTGAAAATACTGAGAACAGTTGCAAAAGATACTGACAAGCCATTTAGGTATTGGAAGGTCTGCATATATCCAAACAGACTGTTAAACTTTCATGCAGTGGTGTGGATGATGCAAAATGTAGAGGTCATTCATGACTGGCCTGATTCTGTTCCCAGGTGTATGTGGGCTTCCAAGTGCAGCTGGACCTGACAGGGATCTTCATGCATGGCAAAATCCCCACATTGAAGATCTCCCTCATCCAGATCTTCCGCGCTCACTTGTGGCAGAAGATCCACGAGAGTGTGGTCATGGATCTGTGCCAGGTGAGAAGAGCCACAGTGCGAAAAAGAAGGAAGTGATCTGGTGTGTTGTGTCCCTCAGCTAGTGAGAAAGCATATTGTTTTCGTTTTGGTATGGAATGTTTGCTTCTGAACACATATCTTAAAATGACTGTTGCCATCTATAACTCCACCTTTGGTGTTGGGATGTGTGTCTGTAATTTACTGTCACTGTTTTTGATTGTTTCTCTAGTTTGGGGTGTTATGGCTTTGATTTACTGTTACAGTCTGTGTATTTTTTTGGTGTTGGTGGTTGTGACTGTCATTTATTATTGTAGTCTCAGACAACTTATGTAGTTGTGACCGTCAGATAAGTGGTGTTGAGTGTCATGGGTTTCATTAACTGTTGCTGTCTTTGTTGATCTGATTTTGGGTTTTGTGACTGTCTTTTATTTCTGGTGTTTTGACATTAGTTCTGGTGTTGGATGTTGCGGCTGTTACTGTTTGACAGTTTCTTTATAGTGTTGAATGATATGGCTGTCATTAACTGTTCCTGTATTTGACAGTATCTCTAGTGTCGGTTGTTGTGGCTGTTTGGCTGCTATTTTGTTTTGTTTTTACATGTCTTTGACAGTTTTCTCTGATGCTGGACGTTGATAGCTGTCATTGACTGTTTCTGTCTGTGACAGTTTCTCTGATGCTGGACGTTGATAGCTGTCATTGACTGTTTCTGTCTGTGACTGTTTCTCTGATAGCCGGAATAGCTCAGTTGGTAGAGCGCCCGACTCGTGATCCTGGGGTTACGGGTTCGAATTTCGGTACAGGGGGATTTTTCCCTCGGAGTTAACATTGGTTCTGACTCCATTCCCCATACAGTCCTTCGAATGAGACTATAAACCGAGGTTCCGTGTGTGAACGCATGCACAACATCTTGCACACACGTAAAATCCCATCACCAACTTTCGGAAGAGAAGGCCAGTTTGGCCGTTGGTATGGATGACACGCTACACATAGCATGCACCTTCCCCGAAGTTGGAGTATGGCTGCCTTAATGGCGGGATAAAAAACGGTCATACACACGCAAGTGTCAGAATCTTCAACTCGATGAAGGTGGACACTCAAAGAAAGAAGAAGAAGAAGAACTCTATTTTTTAACCTCGAGAATGAACGATATCTTTACTGTATGTTTGCTTAGAATTTTGATATATCCTGTCCAGAAAAAAGAACAGAGATAAATAAATGGAAAGCAAACAAGTGTGCCATTATGAATTAATAAGCTTATTTTATGACAGTTTATGATTTGACTTTATTTTGATAATGTTATCTTTGTTATCTTTAATGTTTACAAACAATTGGTGCTTCTGCCACAAAATGTCTTATTGAATTTACATCAAATGTCTAAACATGTGTACATTGAAATATAATGTGTACAGTATGTTTGATCGACTAACGAAGATTGTCTCACTTTGCCTTCATTCTGTATTAACCATGCCCTCTGTTCCAAGGTGTTTGATCAAGAACTGGACGCCCTGGAGATTGAGACAGTGCAGAAAGAAACCATCCATCCCCGCAAGTCCTACAAGATGAACAGTTCCTGTGCTGATGTTCTGCTCTTTGCTGCCTACAAGTGGAACGCGTCCAGACCTTCCCTGCTGGCAGACTCCAAGTACGTTGTTTAGGGTTCATACGCTTTCTAAATCTCCTTCAATGTTGAAAATTTTTTTTTCAAGCCTACAAATCCCCGTGGAAATAGGAACAATAATTCATGTTTGAGGAGATTACATTGAAAATCAACATTGCTTGTTTTTTTGTCACTTTTGATTTTAAAGGATGATGTATGTAAATTTAAAAGATTAAGAAAAGAATAGACACTGTCAGACCTCTTCCAGTAAATATGTCTGGGAGGTCGTGGGTTCGAATCCCATCAGTCATGTTGGTTTTTCTGCCCCGACCGGCTCCTTCCCAGAGTTGAGTTTGTTGCTGACTCAGTTGGAAGACTGGGACCACACAGTCGAGTTTCATCCACTTAACGGATGCGTTTCTGAGAGAGTTGCTCAAATTTCCTGACCAACACTGCAGGTGTCTGTATCTCTCAGGCCTGGTTGACGCCACTGGGTCCTTTGAAGTCCTTTAAAGTCCTTATATTTAGAATTTTTCAGAAAAGGCCTTTAAAGTACTTTAATTTGACCAAGAGGTCCTTTAATATTTTGTCAAGGGCCTTTAAAATGCAATTTGGTCAGTTAAAGTCTTTTAATTTTGCGATACAAAAGAATACTTTCGGTTGCGGAAAAGAACTTCAGGTATGAAATCAAAAGATCGGCATTTCTGTCGGGTCGCGCAAGCAGACGATGCTTCTCGCAGCCAGTTTCCTCGCAAGTCTCGCGTTCGAGATTTGACGATACTTCCAGGCGCCATCTTGCATCGTTCACACGTGTTTACCTGCTGAAAATTTTAAGCCCAGTTTTTCGTCCACAATGCCGGGCAAATATTCTTTTCAAGATCGTTGGCTGAGAGACAAGGATTACAAGGACTGGGTGCAGAAAGTTCTGAGCGACAAACATGTAACGCGCTGTGCGTTTTGCGATTGCTCCGTAAACATCGCCTCAATGGGAGAATCCATGCTAAAGCAACACACAAAAAGTGTGAAGCATCAGAAGAAAGAGAAACAGCATCAAAGTGACAGTAGATGCAGTGTTGCTGATTTTTTCGCTGTTGGTTCAACGCAGCCCCAGAGTCATGATGATTCACAGCCAACTTGACAGCCTGAACCGACACATGTTTCAGCGTCCACTCCAAGCACGTCTGATAAAGACCTGTGTGTGTGGTGTGTCAGACCTGTGTACCTCCACAGAATCATGAATAGTTTCCACGGAAATGGTCTGTTAATTATGGTCCTATGGTCATACAATCTCGAACCATGGAGAGGGGGAGGTGAGGGGACAAAAAAAAAAAGGTCGATAGTAACAGCCCAGGCAAGGGAAGTAAACAGAGTAGATAAGCTTCTGATTATGCCCCCTTCTGTCAGACATGCATGCTGGTTCCATCCCTTACAACACACACACACACACACACTCGCTCACTCACACACACACACACACACACACACACACACACACACACATGCATCCCTTTCACACACACACACACACATACATCCCTTTCACACACACACACACACACACACACACACACACACACACACACACACACACACACACACACACACACTCGCTCACTCACACACAAACACACACACACACACACACACATGCATCCCTTTCACACACACACACACACACACACACGCATACACACACACACACATACATCCCTTTCACACACACACACACAAACACACTCGCTCACTCACACACACACACACACACACACACACACACACACACACACACACACACATACACACACACACACACACACACACACACACACACACACACACACACACACACACTCGCTCGCTCGCTCACACACACACACACACACACACACTACAGAGCAAGGCAACCATCATGACTAAGTGTGAAAGGCCTGCCTGGGTTTGTGAAACCCGACACCCATGCTAGTTTAGTTGCTGGGCAGTGCAGTGGTGGAAGGGTGAGGGATAGGACAACAGATAAGGGGAAGGGGAAACTGAAAAGGATAGCTGGTGGATCCAGAATATGTAGTGGCTGTGACTACTGACAGTTGAGCTCCAAAACTATGACTTGTGTCGCCTTGACCACTGAAAGGTGAAGTGAGGGGTAAACAGGTCTGGTGCGTGTGAGTGTGCGTGGGTGCTTGCATGAGTGTGTGTGTGTGAGGAAGAGATCCACACCCTCAAGAGGAGAAAGACAGCCACTGAAAAGGATGCCAAACAGTTGCTGTTTGAAGCTGATGCACTATGCCTCAAAGCCCAGCAGCAAAGCAGCTTGAGGCTCTTGGGACAAGCCAATGAACTGTGTAGTTCTTCCAAAAATAAACAAGAAACAGTGACCCTCTTAGAGAAGGAACTTGTCAACAAACAAGAAGAGCTGAAGCAAATGTGAAAAACACAGACAGTAGAAGATATTTCGGTAGGTCCTGTTTTATTTTGGTAGGGTCCTTTCATTGGTCCTTTAAAGTCCTTTTTTTGGTTCATAAGGGATACCTGGGATGCATGGCCAGGATATATTATGAAAGGAAGCGTTGAGTACAGCCGTCATGTAGTCTCAGACCGAAATGGAAATCTGTAGCATCATCTTAATCATCCTCATTCTCATCGATCAGCATTGAAAAAAAAACTGTCTCAAATTCTGTGGCCCTTCATGCCCTTCTCTCATGGTGACCTCAATTTCGATGTCCTCTCCACGTCTGTGGCCTTGGTTTGGTTCCGTCGGGGTCACCGGTATTGGCAAGTCCATTGGGGCTGTCGTTGGACGGACATGGTGGCACCCTCCGGAGGGAGAGCTCACTCACGCCAGCTCAGCGACTAAGCAATTATTGTCGTCAGTAGGGGCTTAGTAGGTGGTGTCCTGCATATGTTAGATCAGAACAGGCGCCACTGAACACCACTGAAGTGACTCGGCAGCAGTGCAGTGTCTCCTCCGGTGGGTTGCCGCTTGACGACTTGACATTGACTGCTCCCTGTGGATTGCTGGTGCCGGGGCTGCGGTGGAGTTGACCGGGCTGTGGCTGTGGATGGGGTGTCAGAATGAGCAGCGTGGGTGCACTGCCTCTGAGGTGGCACAGAGGCTGGGAGAGCAAAAAAAAAAAAAAGTCAGACACAGACAACTACAAAATTTTCCAAGATAAATGTACATTGACAGGCAGAGAAATTCAAAGGATAGGAAATGGTGCGAAATCAGGAATTTAGTCTGGAGACAAACTGGAAGTGGAAGTTGGGCTTTGCGGGCTACTTTAGTACTGTGTTGGTCTTGGAAACTTAACAGAAACAGTAAGCTCATTGATTGATAGAGTTTTAGATGACAAATAAACTTACCCAAACAGGAAGTATTTAATGAAAAAACAACCCTTTCCATTCAGCAGTTTACCATGCATTTTCTTTTCCTGATAAATGTTTGAAGGCCGTATGTTTGCTTTATGTTCAGTGGCTGATGTGACCACTTAGTTTACTGGATGATTTCATGTATGATAAGCCAAGGCTTGGCCTGCTGGCAGTGAGTTGATGGCCGCAAAATGACAGAGGTCCTCTGGTACCCTTGAGTCCCGTCTTTTTTGTCGTTACACACTTTGTTTCAAGGATGTCTTTTTGCATCGTTGAACTGGTTACATGTGGTTTGGTCAGTCAGTTGTCTTTGCAGTTATACAGCTATGGAGAAAATTTGTCATGAATCTGGCAAAAGTAAAACAAACCAAAAAAAAAAAAAAAAAGCAAACCTTATTTTTAATGCCAAGGGTGGTTATGACTCGAATTCAGCAGAATGCTTCCTAGAGATTTTCTATTGAGTTATAGTCAGACTGAGCACAGAGAAACAGTAGCTTCAGGAGGTTTGACACGACTACACCCAGATAAACAGTGGTTTGTAGAGGTACAACAAGACTATATCCAGAGGAAGAGTGGTTTATGGAGGTGTGACACGACGGAGTCCGGACAGACACGACAGAGTCCGGACAGACGGTGATTTCTGGAGGTATCGCTCGAGTATCCAAGATAAATGGTTTTCTTTTTCCTTTTTTTTTTCCTTCTGTCTTGTCTTCCATGCCATTCCAGCAGTATTGCTCCCATCCTGCACATTTTGGCCCCCATCCACACTCACAACCTGGATTGTCCTGTGGCAACTCCAGCACCAGTGATCTACAGGGAGAATCGATATCAAGCCATCGAGAGGCAACCATAAAGTGCGCTCTTTGGAGGTGTGCAATGAGTCGTCCAGGTAAATAGTGGTTTATGGACACGAGCCCAGGTAAAGGGTGATGTATGGAGGTGTAACTTAAATGAACTCTGTGAAATGTTGGTGTATGGAAGTATACGACATGACTGAACTCTGCTAAATGATGTTTCATGGAGATGTGATGCGACCAAGGTCTTATCAACGCTGATCGGTTCACAGGGACACAATGGATGGGGCGACAACGCAGAAGTACTGGATCGATGTGCAGCTGAGATGGGGCGACTATGACTCCCACGATGTGGAACGTTACGCTCGTGCCAAATTCCTGGACTACACCACCGACAACATGAGCATCTACCCCTCTCCCACAGGGGTGCTCATCGCCATCGATCTGGCCTACAACCTCCACAGGTTCAGCTGGCCTTCATTTCTTCTTCTTTGTCCCTTTTTAGATTGAACGTAATCCCATGACATTAGCAGTCAGTCTTTAGTGGAGAGTGCAGTATTTTGTTTTGTTTCGAATGAATGATTAGATGTTGTTCGGTAGAATTGAGCAGTTAGGTCTACTCATACATTTTTGGCATATTTGTACATTCTTTTTACCATCCTTTTATCAAAAGATTTAATTTTTAAAAAAAAGAAAATTACACACTCTCACACAAAACTTCCAATGCCTTGTTATAAAAGTTATTGCATTCACAGGTCATGTGTTAGTTTCTCATTGTTTCATTCTGACACAAAATGCCGTTTGTTTTGGTGTGTTTATCAGCCCTGAAAGAGTCCGGTGTGGCTGTTTGGGCTGCAGTTGACTTGAAACTAGGTCACAATGACTTGCAACTTTAAATCATCTGTCCCAGTCTTTTCTTTCAGGCCTGATCTGTCTTTACTTTGTTCTGGTCTTCTCATTCAAGCCAAAGAGTCTTGACTTCATCTGTTCCAGTCTTCTCATTCAAGCCAAAGAGTCTTGACATCATCTGTTCCAGTCTTCTCATTCAAGCTGAAGAATCTTGACTTTGTCTGTTCCAGTCTTCTCATTCAAGCCAGAGTCTTGACTTCATCTGTTCCAGTCTTCTCATTCAAACCAAAGAGTCTTGGCTTTATCTGTTTCAGTCTTCTCATTCAAACCAAAGAGACTTGACTTCATCTGTTCCAGTCTTCTCATTCAAGCCAAAGAGTCTTGACTTCATCTGTTCCAGTCTTCTCATTCAAGCCAAAGAGTTGACTTCATCGGTTCCAGTCTTCTCATTCAAACCAAAGAGTCTTGACTTCATCTGTTCCAGTCTTCTCATTCAAGCCAAAGAGTCTTGACCTCATCTGTTCCAGTCTTCTCATTCAAGCCAAAGAGTCTTGACCTCATCTGTTCTGGCCTTTTCTTCCAGGCCTGAGGAGTTCTGGCTTGGTCTGTGCCAGTCTCCTCTATCAGACCTGAATAGCTATGGCAGCTGCTGCGCTAGTCATTTCGTCCAAGTCTGAAGACTTTGGGCGTCATCTGTGTCGGTCTAGTCTTTTATGTTTATAGAGTTCTAGTGCTATCTGTGCCAGATTTTGTTTTTGTTGTTGTTTTTTTCACCTGTTATCACCCAAAGAGTGGCTGATCATCAGAATAATTGCTGGCATAATTTGGTCCAGTCTTCCTTTTCAAGCTTGAAGAGTTCTAGCATCAACAGTGTTGTGTCAATCTTAAAACCTCGAGTTCAGGCATTATCTGTACCAGCCTTCTCTTTTCAAGTTGTGTCATCATCAGTACCAGTCTGGTCTTTCAGGCATGAAGAGTTCTCAGATTTTGCATAATCCTGACTCGGTTTCAATACAGTCAACATAGCGCTGGTTGAACATTTATTAATGATTAGATAATCTGACAGATTGATTAAAAAAATTTTTTTTTTGCTGTTTACAGTGCCTACGGGAACTGGTTCCCAGGAGCCAAGCCTTTGATCCAGCAGTCGATGGCCAAGATCATGAAGGCCAATCCTGCCCTGTATGTGCTGCGTGAGCGTATCCGCAAGGGTCTGCAGCTGTATTCCTCAGAGCCAACTGAGCCCTACCTCAGTTCTCAGAACTACGGGGAGCTGTTCTCCAATCAGATCATCTGGTTTGTGGACGACACCAACGTGTACCGAGTCACCATCCACAAGGTGGGGCTTTTTGCCTGGTTGGTCTTGTCCTCTTATTTGTGTGTATAGGGTAGGGGGATCAGCAATGCAGATTAACTAGACTGGTACTTATACTTTTATACACAGCAGTGGTTTTTTGTTTGTTTGTTTTGTTGTTTTGCCATTGTTTTGTTTCAAGATCGCAGTCCGAAGGACAAAAACAGAAAGGAGTTACATTATGAATGGATTGGATTAGATGAACAATAGGAAAAAAGGGAAAAGACAGGAGTGTACAGCCTGTTTTGTGGATTGGTGTCTTAGTTTTAACAGTGCATTGTCGTCAGTAATAAGTTAACTGCTATCCGCTAGTTGTCAGAAGGTTTGCTGCATATTTCCAGAGTCTGTTACAGAGAATAAATTGTCTTTAGTCATACAGCTGAATTTTTATCATTTTGGGGTGTGGCTGAAGTTAATTTTACCCTGTGATGAACTGTAGCTTATTGTCCCTTCTTTATTAATCAGCTTTTTCCTGTTTCCTTGTCTCCCTACCCCCTCCCTCACTCTTCAACACACCCTTTCCTTTGTTGTTTTGTTTTTAGCATCATATACTTTTCAATTTCATTGGAAACTAGGTTATGGTGAATATGTGCCTTTATCTAGTCAGATTCATTTATTTCCGCATGAGTATTGGTATAGAACATACAGAATTTACTTTGTGCAGTGTATAGTGACAGAAAGCAGATATTACATGGCACCTCCATCGGAGTGGCAATAATTGGTTAACCTGGCATGTAGGATGTAGGCATAGGGCACAACATTTTGTCCAACAGAGTGAATTGGTCATGTAACTTGGTGCTATTTGATGTAGACTTCGTATTTGTCAAATACTGAGTAGACACTTCAAAACCACTCTTTCACATTGCATGCAGACATTTAAAACATTGTCTCTTACTACGTGCAGACGTTTGAGGGTAACCTGACCACCAAGCCCATCAACGGCGCCATCTTCATCTTCAATCCCCGCACAGGGCAGCTCTTCCTGAAGATCATCCACACCTCAGTATGGGCTGGACAGAAACGTCTGGGCCAGGTGGGTTGACAGGGACCGTGTCATTGGTGCCGATCATTGTTGCTTTGTTCAGCCTTTGATCTGCTAGGATCTCATTGGCAAGTTTGGTTGAAATTCTCTTCTGTCTTGCTTTTTCCCCCATTGGAGTCACAGTGATGGATTCAACAGGTAATTCATCTTTATTTGCAGCGATTTGAGCAGGGACAGTCTCTAGATGATCAGATCAGCAGAAAACTTTCCCATCATTACTGACATATATTTAGGCAGTGTAATTAGGATTAGATTAGGATGCTGTGGTGAGTGCAGACTTCTTCCACTGTCAAATAGTCCTCTTAACATCTGTGAAACTCTACCAGAATCCATTACATATCTGTTAATATTTTTTTCAGTTTCTCTTAGATAATCAAAACTGGGATACCACACAGGGCCTTCTGTCTCGGCTACACTATAGTGGTAGTTGCAGATTTCAAGACCAGTTTGTTACTGTGCATTGATTAAGTGTCTCTCCCCTCCCACGCCTTCCCCATTCCTCACCCAATTCTGTTAACCCTTTGCTGGGCACAGCATGGCAGTTTGTTTACTTCCTGCAGGGCAGAGAAAATGGCTGAAATGGGCATGTCTGTGGGTGTTTGTGTTCAAAACGCAATATCTTTGGAAAGAAAGCATGGATTTCATTCAAATAAGATGTAAAACATGCAGAATTAAATAAAGAATGATATACTTCCTACCTGGTGTTGATTTCTTCTTTCTTTTTGAATGACTCGTCAGCAATCCACAACCAGATCACACAAACAGTTCACTATTTACACTATGTACAGTTCACTGCAAGTCACTCAGCTACTGGCCATAACTTTATTTATTCCTGGCACCCCTAGCCTGTCATCAGTTGACCAGTACATCTCTTCTTGTGGTAATGAGTGAATTCCCATCAGAATCTGAAGGCCAAAATACGCTCTGATTTCTGCTGGTGTGACTTCAGTCCACAAAGGATCGCCTTGCGGTTTTGTGGCGATCTTGACACGTGCATACTGGTTGGTTTGCTCAGCAATTGTTGTAAACATTTCTGGGACAAACAACTGATAAAAAAAATCAATCTGAGTACCATTCTCAGCCTGAAAACCATCGATATTTACTCCACTTTGGGCAGTAAACGCCTCAACATCGAACAGTCGTGTTTGCTGACTCCAGCCGAACTGATCACGATCGTCGTCGAAATCGTCATCCCTATCACTCCAGTCGCTCAAATCCGATGTGTGCACACTGCTAACATCACTCACATCGATGTCTGAGCCTGCTTGAACTTCACGAAGTTCAATATCTTCCGCACGAAACCCAAAAAACTCCTCCTCACTCTCGGAATCGGTGAACGGATCCATCTTGAAAATCGCCGAACTTTTTCTCTCGCTCCACGTGTTGAAATTTGCCTTGTTTACAACTCAATGCAAAGCCACAAGTGAAAGAAAGTGGGACAGGAAGTGGCGGAAGTCTCGTGGCTATAATTGAACGAGATTTGGCGCGAGATTTACGGAAACTTCCATGTATGGAAGTTACGAAGATGACCGAACATTAGCAGACGCTTTCGGACGTTTTGCCCATCGGCATGAACGGACGCTTTCGGCCGCTGTGCCCAGCAAAGGGTTAAACCCTCTCTTACTCCCCCCCCCCCCCCCCCCCCCCCCCAGCCCACCGCATCAAGAATGTTATTTTGCTCCTCGGATCCACTCCGTGTCTTACAAGTCCATAGACATCCATACAATAATCCTGCATTTCTTTTTATTAAAAGTTAAGTCCATGCATTACTTCTTGGGAAATTTACAAAAATTGCCCTGTCTTAGTGTTACAGAAAAGGAGAAAGTTGTTGGATAGGCAAACAAAATGTGATGTGTTGTTCATTGGGTCTTCTTTTGTCTTTTCACTGGGTTTCGTCAGTATTGGTTCAGTAAGTTTTGGGATGATCTTGCTGACAGACAGACAACCAGTCAACAGTAAACAGAATCTCCTATACAGAGGTAAAGAGGCCAGCAAAGAACTTCATCAGCTAGAAGTTTCGTTTTGATCGTGGGTGCCTGAACAAATGGACAGAAACCTTTGACAGAAACTGAATGTCATCGGTCATGCTTTCCTCTTTCTTTGTGGCTTTCTGTTATCATTCCCATACTTTAAACTACTGTTGCCATTGTGTCTGCAGCTGGCCAAATGGAAGACTGCGGAGGAAGTGGCGGCTTTGATCCGCTCGCTGCCAGTGGAGGAGCAGCCCAAGCAGATCATTGTCACCCGCAAAGGCATGCTGGACCCGTTGGAAGTGCATCTCCTTGACTTCCCCAACATCGTCATCAAGGGCAGCGAACTGCAGCTGCCATTCCAGGCCTGTCTCAAGGTGAGCTTTGTGTCAGTGTTGGGATGGGAAGCTATTTTGTGTGTGCTCATCACCCGGTTTTGAAGAATGATTTCCATTCACTTGTAAGCTTTGCAGTTTGTCAGATGATGTGGGTAGTGTCGGAGAAGGGAGGGAGCCGTGTGGGAAGAAACGTACACAATGACGTATGAAGCCTCACACGTTTGCATATGCACACCCCCAGAATTTTCCTTACCCATCGTGGCGATGTGGATGATTCGCTGTTTCAGGTGGAGAAGTTTGGTGACCTGATCCTGAAGGCCACAGAGCCCCAGATGGTGCTGTTCAACCTGTATGATGACTGGCTCAAGACCATATCCTCATACACTGTTCGTAAAACACTTTTTTTTTTCTTTTTTAAATTAGTTCACTGCTGTAGAGAGTTACACAGCTGTTGTATAAAGTGAATTCCTAGTAAGGCTTTTCTGATTGGTATTCCAGTGTTGCTTGTATCAGAAATTAAACTTGAAGCTTATGTTGTACCACTGTCATGGACCAGTAATATTTTTGTCATGTTGCCTCAGATAAAAAGCTGTAAAATGATTTTTCTTTTTACAATTAACTTAACCCTCTTGTATTCATAACGGGCGCAGATGGGAGCGCTGAGACAGCGCGCTAGATTTCGTAGTGGGCGCAGACGGGAGCTGCCCGCCGCATGTGTATGGTACTTTTCCATCACATGCTGACTCTGTGAAAATACTCGGAGAGCTACTATAAGTTGTTGGGGATTTCCCACTATAGCCCAGTAATGTGGCAGCACTATTTTTGGATGCTGGCACCACTTCCATTCACTAAGAAAGAGGAGAAACTGCAAGCGAAGAGTTGTGCGTGAGACTGACCGATTTTCACAATGGCGTCGTCTGCTAACAACAGCGAGGTTGGTGATATTCCTGAGTATTCAGCGGAGGAGTGGGATCAAATTATGCAAGAAGTAGAGAAGTATGAAAATGGAGAGTTAGGAGAAGAGAATGATGTTGAAATCGGCACCAATGAAGGAGAGGAAAATGGTGAAAGCGACCCTCAGTACAACGTGCTACTCGCCGTTCTGCAAAACAGTGGCGACCGGCTACACATCCTGCCCATGTGGTCGCATTCCAACAGCTGACAGGCCAAGCGCACTCACTGCCGAACACTGCCACCACACTAGATTATTTCTTTTTTCTACCTCTCAAATTTTTCCAACTAGTAGCAGAAGAAACTAACAGATACGCTCAACAAAGACAAGCAGCTAAGGGCACACCTGACCCCTCTGGTTCGACACAACACCTGACGAAATGCGGGGCTGTCTCTGTACTGATTATTCCGTATGACAACTAAGGGATGACGCGTAGAAACGTCATATATGTGTTCTTTCTGCCAGGTGCCTCTATACTTTCATAAGAATGACTGTTTCCATGACTACCATGCGCAGAAAGTGGCTCAACAGTAGGGCAGTTTGCTAGTCTCTCTGTGTGTACGTGTATATATGCTTACCTGTAGTTTATGTTGACAGTGCTTTGATGTCACTTGGCAGTGACACTCTACTCAATTTCTTCACACATTGTGTAAATACATATGGACATGTATACGGTGGTTAGAACAGTGACAGAAAAAACAATGAGGAACTGTGCTTGAATCTACAGTAACTGTTCAGTAGTGACAATTGACACTAGTTGTGTGTGACATTCTGTGGATTACCTGTGGTGACTGAACAGGCGGACAGAAGACAGATCATCTCACTTAGGCCGCAGCTTTCATTTTACAACACTAACATGCATGTGCATGGGATAACTGCATGTTGGTGTGCTGTATTAGAATTGTCACCATCGCATGTGACACATTGGGTGACAGTGACACGACCTTTCACCTCGAGACACACAAAATCTTGCTCACAGTATAGAACACAGCCTTGTGACCATACATGCGGAATTTCGTAGCTCTAGAGGTTTTATTCTTGGTTGTGGTGAAGCATGAACCATACATACTCATTTTAAGGCTAAATTCACCAAACAAATCTGAAAACTAGGGGAATTTGGCCTCAGAGAATCTGAATACAAGAGGGTTAAACTTGTTTCATATGTATCATCTTAGAATCCATTGATATCAAAGTACAAAGAAAATATTTTCAGATTCCAAATTATTATTTGTTTTCAGGTTGTAGGAATCGTTTTTCTTAAATACCCATCTTTGTTAGTGTTGTACATTTTTATTGGTTGGAACAGTAACATAATTGATTAGTCCAAACAGTAACAATCTATCTACCCTTGTTAGTTATCCACAAATCTTCTGGTTCTTACCAAACTGGTGTATGCTTCAGCAGTGTAATTTGAGTCCATTTTGATAGAAAATGAATTTTTATCGTTCAAAATATGTGTTGATTTTCTACCTCATTTTCATAAGTTGATTGGCTGGTTTTTGTTTTGATGGCCATTTTATTTGTAGATCTTAAAAGAAATGGAACTGTAGTTGAAAGTGTATAAAAAAATGATAGTCCATTTGCAACCGATCTTAATCTTAATTGCTCCTTTTCCAGGCTTTCTCTCGTCTGATCTTGATCCTGCGAGCGCTGCATGTGAACAATGACAAGACCAAGATTTTGCTGAAGCCAGACAAGACGACAGTGACGGAGGCCCACCACATCTGGCCCACACTGACTGACGAGGAGTGGATGAAGATTGAAGTGCAGCTCAAAGACCTTATCCTGGCGGATTACGGCAAGAAGAACAAGTAAGTGACGAGGGCAGGTGAGCACTTGGAAGATAAAGATGATGTGGCTGGAAGACGTAAGTAATTGAATTTTTAGGTAGCATTGAGGAAATAAGTAATGTTAACATGCATGTAGCTTTGGAAAAAAAAAAGGGGATGTGGGCTTTTGGAAGTAACTTTGAAGATAACGGTGGTTTGACGTGTAAGCAGCTTAAAGAAAGAACAAGTGTGAATTTGTATGTAGCTTTGAAGAAATAGTAATGTCAACTTCATAGTGGCTTTAAAGAAGTAAGTGATATGAATCTGTAAGCAGCTCTGAAGAAGTAAGTGATGTGAACTTGTATATAGCATAGAAGAAATAAGTGATGTGGATTTGTAAGCAGTTTGGAAGAAATAAGTGATGCAGACTTGTAATATTAGAAGCAGCTGTGAAGAAAATCTTCAAGAGTTTAGCCGGCAAATACGCTCTCTTCATCAGTATCACTTCAGAAAATGAATTCTGCAAGTTGCATAGTTACTTGATCCACCATTTTCCTTGAAAATCTTCTCGAAAAAAAGCACCGAACTTTGAAAAATTTCACAGCAGCGAGACTACTCCACCAAAACTCATGCAACAAAAAACAAAATGGCGTCCAGAAACTTCCGCACAGGAAGACTCTTCTGTCACGATTGCATTCTGGGATATGTGATGGTGAAAGTGAAAGTCGTTTACCTAGTATTTAGCGGTTGATCTTGGTCGATCCGGTATTCAGATAGAGGAAATCTCGTGGTCGATCTGGTAGGCATTGGGTTAAACCATCCATAACCATGTTAATCAAATTCTGTTTCTGTCGCTTGTTGTCCATCCTCCTTGGCTCAAATTTAAGATTTTTTATCGACTGTTTTGAAGGCACTGACAATGGTAGCTGCAAGAAATGAAGCTGCCAGGTCAAAACTGTACGTCTTTTCCACTCAGCACTCTCCAAATGTTGTCTGGGCTGTAAGCAGCACTACCTTACCTTATCCTACGGCTGACCCCTTGAAGGCAGATGAGTTGTGAGTGAGCAGTAGTGAACAGATGAGTTTTGGCAGATTGGAAGTTGGAAGGTTCACAGCTTGATTTGGAATGAAAGGCGGATTCCCAATGCCCTAAACTTGCTCTCCCTGATCCATTACACGATTAAGTGCAAGCCACTTAGGATGAGGATGAAAACTGGTTTCAGTTTTGAAGTTTCAATTGAATTGTTATGACTTGCCTGATTTCAGTGTGAACGTGGCCTCCCTGACGCAATCAGAGATCCGTGACATCATCCTGGGTATGGAGATCTCAGCTCCTTCCGCTCAGCGCCAGCAGATTGCAGAGATTGAGAAACAGACCAAGGAACAGTCACAGCTGACAGCCACCACCACCATCACAGTCAACAAACATGGCGACGAGATCATCACCTCCACCACCAGCAACTATGAGACGCAGACCTTCTCCTCCAAGACTGAGTGGCGTGTGCGAGCTATCTCTGCCACCAACCTGCACCTCCGCACAAACCACATCTATGTGTCGTCAGACGACATCAAAGAGACGGGCTACACCTACATCCTGCCCAAGAATGTGCTGAAGAAGTTCATCATCATCTCTGATTTGCGTGCTCAGGTGGGTGTTTGGGATAGCTCATCCATCATTTTTGCCTTCTTTTGTTTTCTTCTTTTTTTTTTTTTACACGAAAGGTAGGCTTAGTGTTTTTATGACACTCTCCCAAGCCTTTACCGTTATTTTATTCCTCAAAAGTACCCGACTTTGGATTGATGCTGCTGCTTTCATTTAAAAAAAATTTTTTTTAAGAGCATTCCAGCAAGAGTCGTTGTTCTGATCACCAGTAGACTGGCTGTGACATTCTGGTGGAGATGACAATGGCCACCTCATTGTCAGTGGTGTTTGGTTGTTCCTTGCTTCATTTAACATTTGGTTTATTCAGCGAGTCAAAACAGGCAAGGAAAAATACTTGGGATCACATTGTCGGTCTTAACTGACAAAGACTGTGACTTGGAGACATTTGGTAACAGCCGCGGAATGTAGACATAGACGTATTGAAAATTGGTGTATGTATATGGCACTAATATGGGGTGGGTGGGGTGAGGGGGTGAGCTAGAACCCTACACCAATGCTGGCTTAGTTCAACACATGTTGTGTTCAGCTCTGTGAAGAGAGAACCACCAACAGGTATGTCAGTGTCCAGTACTGTTCAGCTTATTCACTATTGTGTATACATTTATATATAGTGTAACAACTAGCTTATTGCAGATCCCAGAGGTTGACTTTCTGATACGTGAAGCATGTGTACCTGATCATTGTTCAGATTTTTGGCTGCCTGTATGGTGTGACTTTCTGATAAATGAAGCATGTGTACCTGATCACTGTTCAGATTGCTGGCTACCTGTATGGTGTGAGTCCCCCTGACAACCCCCAGGTGAAGGAGATCCGCTGCATCGTCATGCCCCCTCAGTGGGGAACACATCAGACTGTGCACCTGCCCAACATTCTGCCAGACCACGAGTACCTCAAGGTAGGGGATGCCACTCTTATAATAGAGTAAAACCTGTCTTGACTGTAGTCCTCTTGGGAGATGTATCTTATGTAGACAGATTTTAATTTTCTGTGAAAAACATTTTTTTCAAGGGAGTTTCAGTTTGAAGGGTTATGTTTTCTTTTAGTGGGTATTCCTGTTTGTTTGTTCTGTGTTTATTGAGTATTTCATAGCTCTAGCCTCTGTTACTTGCTGTTTCTTCTGCTCTTTCTCTTTCTTAAAACAGTAATTTTGGAACAGACCGTAGCATTACAGAGGGCAAGAGTTAAAGGTCTACTTTAGAGATTTTTGATAATTTGTTAAAAACAGGTCTACATGTCATATAACTACGGTATGGTATTCATTTTTTAAATAAAATCGCCGAAAGAATTTAATAGATAAAAAACGACTTTTGCACACCTGTTCAAACCCCGCGCGGTAGACCGAAAACCGTGACGTCATTTGATGGACTGGCCGTCAGCCGCGACCTACACAACAAACCAACGCCAAGTGAAATCAACATGAGTTGCGAACCCCTACAGCCTAAAAAGTCATGAGGGGGTGGCAGATATTGTACTGTAGGCAAGTGCAGCCGCTCAGCAGGAGACGGATATTCTTTGCACACATTTCCATCTGATCCAGATACTCGAAAGAAGTGGATTCGGTTCGTGCAACCATGCCGGGCAGCTAAAGTTCTTTCTACCACGTCAGTTACAGCTGGACCGCGGAAACGAGCTATTCCGACAATTGCCGAGCGCGTTTGAGTGGATCAAAAACTTCGTCTGCATTGTGCGCGTATACTTTGAAGGCGGAGTGGTAAGCTCGTACAGATGAGTACGATAGTCGCACGTGTATTCTGTTCTTATCTATGGACAGATCACACTTGTTAAATTGAATGAACACGTTAAGGCTTGAAAGAAGGAGAATCTCCGCTCGCCGTCCACGCGTGATCGCATCAAGAAGTCAGTCGGTAGCCTCCTTCGAGACTTCGGTAAAGTCCGTACGCCTTCGGAATGCTGTGTTCGGGCGTCCAGCTGGAACTGAACTGACGTGGTAAAAAGAACTTGGCGTTCAAACTGATAAGGTACAGGCCTTGCAGAAACATCCCCAGAGTCACATTGGCTGTCGCAATCATAGTCACTGCTTTTACATGATAAATTAAATACCGAGCGAGATGCGCAAGAACCATCAGAATCGCTTTCTGTCGCCGTCGCTGTCCATCATGTGACGTCACATCCAAGAGCAGTTAAGCCATGCCAAATTTAGTTGATTACCTCCTGTTTTCTTGATTACAGGTGAAAATGCCCACTTTCGCGGATCGATTTCGTGTGATCGGGAGCGAATCGGATGTTTATTTTACCAATTTATCAAACATTTCATATTTCTGCATAAGCTGACCAATTATCGAAAACCTCTAAAGTAGACCTTTAAAGTCTATGAAATTTGACTAAGGTAACTCTTAGAAATTAGTCCGAGTTACTTCTTCAAAACTGGATTATTTTTGTCATTTTGTGAGGTTAATTTTAGACTTAAGTTTGGTCAGATCAGATTTTTCGTGACAAACATGATCACAGAAGCCAGGAGTCACATCAGGGCAGATGTCACCATGAGAAACTTTACTAGAAAAGTGCACGTCTTGATATTATGTAGCTAAACAAATATAGAATATGAGGATATCTGACTTTGTACTGCCACTAGATGTGTCATTTGCTTCATTGTTAGGGATTTAGGACGGGAGGAAAATATCTTTGACCTAGGATGCTTGAAGAAAATCTGTGACATTTTTATTACGAGATCAGAATTACAGGATCAGAATTAATCTGTGACATTTCAATTGCAAGGTCAGAATTAGCACTGCGGTCACGTACAGTACCTTTAATTATGTTGAGAAAGTTGTTAGTTTATTTGCTTGAGGAGTGAAAAGGTTCGGTACGTATCAGGAAATGAAATGGTTCATTAAGTTGGAGGAGTGAAATGGTTAAGTCTGTTGGAGGAGTGAAATGGTTCATTAAGTTGGAGGAGTGAAATGGTTCAGTCTGTTGGAGGAGTGAAATGGTTCATTAAGTTGGAGGAGTGAAATGGTTCATTAAGTTGGAGGAGTGGAATGGTTCAGTCTGTTGGAGGAGTGAAATGGTTCAGTACGTTGGAGGAGTGAAATGGTTCAGTCTGTTGGAGGAGTGAAATGGTTCAGTACGTTGGAGGAGTGAAATGGTTCAGTCTGTTGGAGGAGTGAAATGGTTCAGTACATTGGAGGAGTGAAATGGTTCAGTCTGTTGGAGTGAAATGGTTCAGTACATTGGAGGAGTGAAATGGTTCAGTACGTTGGAGGAGTGAAATGGTTCAGTCTGTTGGAGGAGTGGAATGGTTCAGTCTGTTGGAGGAGTGAAATGGTTCAGTACGTTGGAGGAGTGGAATGGTTCAGTACGTTGGAGGAGTGAAATGGTTCAGTCTGTTGGAGGAGTGGAATGGTTCAGTCTGTTGGAGGAGTGAAATGGTTCAGTCTGTTGGAGGAGTGGGATGGTTCAGTCTGTTGGAGGAGTGAAATGGTTCAGTCTGTTGGAGGAGTGAAATGGTTCAGTACGTTGGAGGAGTGAAATGGTTCAGTCATGGCTGCCCACCGTCCCGGAGTATCCGTATTTGTCCCCCGAAATAATGAAATCATGCAGCCTGTCCCTGGAATCCACTTTTTTATTCTATGTCCCGCGAAAAAAAATTCAGGAGAAAAAAACAACAACAACAAAAAAACGAAGTCGAGTTCGTCAGCTGATCACCGACTGACCGACTTCGGTCGTGGCCATCCTGACCAAATCCGTCGGAAAGACCCGAACATTGCCAAACTGACCAGTGCGCATGCGCATACACCGTCTTCCCGAGTTTTGAAAGCGAGAAAAATGGACGCGAAACACGGAAAGCGTAAAAATGCCGACGGCGATCTCGACTATGGGGCTTCTCTCAAGAAGAAGAAACGTCGGCAGACATTCCTGTCAAAATATACGGAAACCTGGCCGTTCATCAAGCGTGGCAAGATCGAGACTTTACGCGTCTTGTGAAATTTGTGCGTGTGAGTTCTCCATCGGATCTGGAGGTAGGGATGAAATAACCCGTCATGTCGCCACTGAAAAGCACAAGAAGAACACAAAAATCCGTGAGAGCGAGAAATCTTGTAACATTAGCGGATTCTTTCAGCGCGCTCAGACGTCAACCAGTCAGGAAACTTTTGATGTCATAAGAGCTGAAACGATGATGGTTGACCTTGCAGCTGAACTGAATTTGCCGATGGCTGCGCTGGACAAGCTAAACAGATGCGTTAAATTGATGTTTTCTGACTCGGACATCGCAAAGAAGTTTCAGTGCGCTAGAAGCAAAGTAGCATTGTAGAAGTTGTACACAGTGTAAATATAGGTAAGCTTTCACTTTAATGTTGATGTGGTTGTGATATGTGCTACGGCTGCATGTGTCCCTGGAAATCAGTCAGTGTCCCTGGTTTTGAAAAAGTGTGTCCCTGAAAGAGGCGGAAGGGGGTAGGCAGCCCTGTTCAGTACGTTGGAGGAGTGAAATGGTTCAGTCTGTTGGAGGAGTGGAATGGTTCAGTCTGTGGAGGAGTGAAATGGTTCAGTACGTTGGAGGAGTGAAATGGTTCAGTCTGTTGGAGGAGTGAAATGGTTCAGTACGTTGGAGGAGTGAAATGGTTCAGTCTGTTGGAGGAGTGAAATGGTTCAGTATGTTGGAGGAGTGAAATGGTTCAGTACGTTGGAGGAGTGGAATGGTTCAGTCTGTTGGAGGAGTGAAATGGTTCAGTCTGTTGGAGGAGTGAAATGGTTCAGTCTGTTGGAGGAGTGGAATGGTTCAGTCTGTTGGAGGAGTGAAATGGTTCAGTACGTTGGAGGAGTACGTTGGAGGAGTGAAATGGTTCAGTACGTTGGAGGAGTGAAATGGTTCAGTACGTTGGAGGAGTGAAATGGTTCAGTACGTTGGAGGAGTGAAATGGTTCAGTCTGTTGGAGGAGTGAAATGGTTCAGTACGTTGGAGGAGTGAAATGGTTCTGTGTGTTTGATGGAGGAATGAAATGGTTTAGTATGTTGGAGGAGTGAAGTGGTTCGGTATGTTGGAGCAGTGAAATGGTTCAGTATGTTTGCTGGAGGAATGAAATGGTTCGGTATGTTAAATATTAAGAGGAGTGAAAGTGGTTCGGTATGTTTCTGTCAGGTCTAGATGGAAAAGTAAGCACACAGTGTGTTACACTAATTTGAGCCAAGACCTTGAATCACTTTTGTGACTGGCATGTTGGTGACAGGAAATGGAGCCTCTGGGTTGGATCCACACGCAGCCCAACGAGCTGCCTCAGCTGTCCCCTCAGGACATCAGCACTCACGCCCGCGTCATGGCCGACAACCCCACCTGGGATGGGGAGAAGACTGTGGTGATTACCTGCAGGTTAGTGCTGTGCTCTTTTAAGTGCTGTGGTTCGATGTCACATACATTTAGGAGTATATTTCCACCTGAAATAACAGGCAGGAAAAAAATTAGCCTTTAAATGACCCTTAGCAACATGCCATGTGCCTGCCATCATTAACTTTATCCACCTGTCTGTCCATCGAAAACCACTTTGTATTTCTTTCCCATTTGGCACACCAAGTATTCGCAGACCTACCAACCCATCTGTTTTTGGGTGGAATTTATCCTGCTAAGGTTCACTTCATTCTGATGTTCCACTTGACGCCCCAAAATTCCATCAGCACTGGGAAAAAAAGGAAAATAAATTGGTTGTGATTGCTCAGTTTATAGCCAATTCACATTTTCAAATGGAAGTCCAGTCGGCAGCTTCTGTTCACTTCAGTGCTGCTACCATCTTGCTGAAGCATGGATACGATTTGCATTGCCTTGAGCCAAAGTTGTTGGATCTAGTGGTAGTATTCACCAGGCTCAATGCATAGTGAGCCTGTTAAGATTCCACATCAAGGTTTTGTGAATGATAACCAGCGTTACATGCACTTGACAAAAACCAGATTGATTTTTGGTCTTCCATGCGCCAGGATACCACAAAGGCATTGGTAGCCCTGAAATATGAAGAGGGACCATACTTCAAAAGTGAAATGAGTTACAACTGAAAGCAGAAATGCAAAAGACTCGCTTCAGCTTCTCTGGAGCACATGTACTGTTTGGAGGGCCCATGCTGCCTTAGTCATAGTCGTGATAGTGGTGTAGAAACTGACACAGAAGTGAAGAGGGAAAAATATGCAGTAGGCACGACAAAAATGAATCATTTTGAATGTTAAGTTTTTAAAAAGGGTATTTGGAATAGCAAAACGCTGTGGTTTTTTTTGACACATGGAAGACAGTAGGAGCTTCATGGCAAAGCAATAGGAGCTGGAGTTAATATAATATTAATTGGGACTTTTCATGCTCCCACTTCATTTTGGATTGGAAAGAAGGGAAGGGTCCACACTTGATGATTATTTTCTTCAACAAATACATGTTGTATATATGACAGCACAAATAGGCTGTAATGTGGTGGTGTTTTTTTAAATTACAGTTTCACGCCAGGCTCTTGTTCTCTGACGGCATACAAGCTGACGCCCAGCGGCTATGAGTGGGGTCGGCAGAACAAGGACACGGGCAACAACCCCAAGGGCTACCTGCCGTCCCACTATGAGCGTGTGCAGATGCTGCTGTCGGACAGGTTCCTTGGCTTCTTCATGGTGCCCAGCCAGAGCTCCTGGAACTACAACTTCATGGGTCAGTGGCCGTCTTGTCTTGTAGTTGTGTTAATGCTTTTGTAGTTACCAAGGCTTTACTTCTGACACTGTTTCATGAGAGAAAAAAATCTGCTCCGAGATGGGGGGGGGGGGGGGGGGGGGGGGGGGGTGATGACTAAAGGAATTCAACTGTAAAGTAACCTTTGCTGTACATCATGGGTTTAAAATGACCCACGGTCATAATTTCTGACTTGATCACCGGGACAGATTTTTTTTCTGTCTTCACAAAATTTTATGACTGTCAGTAAAGCATGGCTCCACATCTGTACCAAAAATGGTTTGTTTAGGCTCACAAAGGAGTGAATAAAAAACAAACCTATTGCGAGGCTTTCCTTCTTCAATAAAGTAAGTGCAGGTCCCTGGAGACCTGGGAGAGAAGTGTTTAGTCTTTCAGACAAACCATAGGTCCATGGGGACCCATAACTGTGGCAAGGCTTTGTTCCTGCACAAAAGGCAAGGGTCCCTGAACACCCACAATGTATGGCATGCAGAATTCTTAGGCCATATACTGCAAAGGAAGAAGGAAATTTTTGTTTATGACGGGATGAGAAAGAAGTTTTTTTTATACTGATTCACTTTTTTCACTGTAATCAGGCATTATCTAAAGATTTTATGAGATGTTGTTGGAGATTTCCTTTGGTCTCCTGTCACCATTCATATGTATTTAGAGTCATGAAGTATTTGCGAGTGCTTTTGCATGCGTGTCATTGTGCTGACCATTTTAACTCTTCATTCATTGTGTTTTGTTGTAGGCGTGCGCCATGATCCCAGCATGAGATACGAACTGGTGTTGTCCAACCCCAAGGAGTTTTATCATGAAGTTCATCGCCCTACACATTTCCAGATCTTCACCAACACGGAAGAATCCCTTCAGATCGGCGCTGACCGGGAAGATTTGTTTGCCTAGTTTCTGTGTGTGGGTGAATTGACTTGACTACTTGCGAGCAGGAGTGGATGATCCAAGAGTATGTGGGCTGAGTGCTGTTTTACAACCCACAGTTCCGTTGTGTGAATCTGTACATAGGAACTTGATTGTTGCATCACATCTTCAGTAAAACAGTGATTGGGACATTGGATGAGTGGAATACGGCTTCTCATCTGTTGACATCAGTCTGTGCTGATGTTTGTGGCATGTCTGTGCTGACATGTAGCAGAAATTTCCTTCCCTCCCCGCACACTGCTTTTTTTTTTTTTTTATATAATGAAGAAAAACAATGAATATAGTAGAAGTTTTTCATCAGAAAGTAATGGATAATCTCTTAAATGTGGCATATATGGTGGAATGTGTAGAAACTGCAGTCTCGCATCAGTTGATAAAAAAAATAAGTTTCTTGCAAACTGTATTCAAAGGAGTTGAGAGGAAGTACAACAGAACCAAATGCGAAAATGATGATCCGATTTCATATGTTCAAGGATGCAGCTTGTGCAGACAGTTGTACAGAACAGGATGACTTGGCTTGTATATATATTGACTTGATTTTACCGGTCTCTTTGAGGTGGTGTTTTGTGTGTCTTGTTTGGAAATGTTTTGCTTTCATGTTTTTCTCCTAATTGAGAGTTACGTACTCGGTGTTTATGATGTTCATGTGATTGTAGATTTATGGTCATTATGGGAAACAAGATTGCTCTTTCATTTAGCATAGTGCTTTGCCGTTAGGTCTGAAGTCAGAAGCGATGTTCAGATCCTCATGAATCTACAGTTTTACATTTTGAATGTTCAGTCGTAAAGAAGTTTTAGAGTGCATATATGGAAGAAAGCATCAAATGTAGATATTGTCATATCTATTTTGGTAAATGTTTCTGAATTAAGTGTTCCACATTTTGTCACACATCATATTAGGTTTTTTTTCATATTTCCTTTTTTTTTTGGTTTCCTGTTATAGCAGCTTTGTAATTTTCTTTCTTTTTCCCCCCCTGTTGTTGGAGCTTTGTACTGTGGATTTGTGGAACTGCTATATATTTTTGTAATTGTGTGATAACAGGGGCATAAAAGCAGGTTAACTTGTTTTTGGTTTTAGGAGGGTTGAATAAATTCCATCCAACTTTGTACGTTTACATCCGATTTCATTGAAGAGTTGGGATCATTATCCATCCTGTTTCATGTGTTCTGGAAAAAAAAAAATTTAATGTCTGAAAATAAAAATGTACAGGTCAGAAAATAAAGCATATGTGTTTTAATTTTGGTTATGCAGATTCATGAGCAAGTGTGTGCATTCTCTCATCTTTACTGGTGCATACGCACAGTAATACTGAAATGTTTCCTGCAAATATGTAAAGTGTGTTAATTTCACATGACTGAAGATGTGTTTGTGTTCCTCTTAAACTGTCTGAGCTGTGCGTGTCAATCAATTGATCAATTGAAAGGGCTTCGGCTGGTTCAAGCCAGTAGAGAGTCTCGGTGATCTTGTAGAAAACATGTGATATCCCATGCAAAAGATTTGATTAGAAAATACCTTGGAATGCTTAGCATTTCATCATGGATATTGGATCAGGACTTGATCAGGTTATGAAGTAGCAAGATTATACCTCCGATTAAGATTTAGGTCCCCAAAAGTGGGCCAGATGTGATGCAAGGAAGAGATACTGATATAAGAAGAAAACATGAGCCACTGACCTTTGGGGTTTGTGATGATGGTGTTTTTCAAATTGTTGAGGTTCAATGAGTATTTGTGTGGCATTTATTAACGCTGAAATATGTGGTATACTGTTCACGTGAAAGGACATTTCTGTAAGTGTCTGGAGATTAGGCTCGTTTGTTCATGCGTCTTTTGGCTAGCTGTTTTTCAACCTCTGTGCTGACAAGTTTAAACTATGATCTGCACATGACCAGACAGTTTCTACTTCTTCATCTGCAGATGCGTAGCCAAGCCCCTTCAATGATTGGTCTCAGGCCCATAGTTGAAATATTGCCTGCTCTATAATGTTTATGACCTATGGTCCGCAAAGGACAAGACACTATGAACATATTTGTCCCTTTCAGTAACCTGCCTTTCTTCCCTTTGACCAACAGATCATCACTATCTGTATTCAGAAACATGAAACTCAGCATAGGTTCATTTTATTAAACTGTTAGACAGGATGCCACCTTGGGCCTCTTCTATTAATGCTCGACTACCAGACTGCCTTGTGTGCTCCTGAGCCAGCCCCACTCACTCTTTGGAGATTAGGCAAGCCCTTGAGCTAAGAATGGCACTATTAGGAGGAAGCTGCCTACTATGCAGGCCAGGCATCCTTGATCGTCTGGGTTTTACCATCACGAGTGGGCCTTTTGGAAGAGTTGCGCACAATGTATTAGCAAACCTGGAGGTCACTTCCATGCATGGAGTTATCTATACAGATGGGACCACCTGCCACAGATAATGGCATGCGAACATCACCAAAAGCTTAAAGTGAAAAATGAATGTAATCAGAATAGAATATCAAAAATCTTAAGCCTGCAGATTTTGGTGATGTCCACAAGCTATTTTAACTATTTTTGTTTTCATGATTGACTTGGAACATTGATGGTAACAGTATTATCTCACACAAGAAGACATGTTAGGAAAATACCAATCATGTCATGCACCAGTGTTTAAGTTACACGACTTCAGAGTTCACAACTTCTTTCAGAGCATACTGTGTGTATATATGTCATCCATGCAAACGGCCAAACGGACCCCCTTTCTGAAAGTTGGTGATGGGATTTTTTTGTGCATTAACTCATGGAATCTAGGTTTATAGTCTCATTTGATAGATTTTTTTGGGGGGGGGGGGGGGGGGGGATGGTGTCAGATCCAATGTTAACCCGGAAAGAAGAGAAAACATGTACCTAAACGCCCCAGCAGGGATTCGAACCGGCAACTCAAGGATGATGAGTCCAGCTCTCTGCCGACTGAGCTGTTCCTGCCCAACATTTAGTGCATGTGGCGTGTCAGTAGTGTACATTGCTGGACATGACTTCTTTTCCTTGAGCAGTATGAGCCCTGAAAGGACCATATGTAATTGGCTGGGCTGTAATATTTATTGAACTAAACTTTTGGGGGCATAATGTCAGTTGGAAGGTCATAAGGATTGTCCACCTTCAGGACATGCACAGTGTTAGCTGACAGGTTCACATGGACAGTCTTACCTGCAGAAACATAGTGTTGATTCACAGGTTCATGAAGACTGTCCAACTCTTGAAACATAGCGTTCATGGGGTTTCATAGCTAACTTTAGAAGCAAAATGTCGACATACAGGTTCATACAGTCTGTCCAATTTGAGAAGATTCATATGGACAGTCCGACTTCAGGGAAATAATATCAAGCGATAGGTTCATATGGACTATCTTACCCAGGGATTTATTACCAAATGGCATGTTCATATGGTCTGTCAGACTTGGGAACATTGCATGAAATAGGTTCATATGAACTATCAGACAACGGGGACATACAACTAATTGGTAGGTTCATATAGACCGTCCAACAGTAGGGATGTGGTATCAGTTTGTTAGTAAATATCGACTGAATATTGACCGACTTTAAGGGTGCAGTATCATTGGGTAGGTTCATAGGGAATAACTCCAGGCATAATAACATTTAGTTGGTTCATATGAACATTCCTGCAACAGTGACATGGTTGGTTCACATGGATGAAACCTAGGGACTTGGTGTCAACTTGCAGGTTGATATGGACTGTTTGTGTCCAGTGGGGACATGGTGGTACAGTATATTAATTGGCAAGTTAATATGGACCGTCATACATACAGGTACGTAGTAGTATAGTGTCAACTGACAGGTTCTTGTTGACTGTCCCACCATAGGGATTGTTTGTGAAGAAACCGTCCACTGTTTCAGCACGCTTTCCATAAAAGCAGAAATGATTGATAACTTACTTAGATACATGTCTTTTCATTTGTAGACTTCTGATGGAGGCGACTGCCTTTCCTCTAACATTACAGTTCACATCAGAAGGGATTGTGGCGTCCTTGACATCTAAAAATCTCTTTAACGTCAAATAAAGGGTAACACTGGCTGGCTCAGCTCTGTTCTTTGAAAAGTGAGTTTAAAAAAAAAAAAAAAAAAAAAACTACAACCATCAGTCTTTGTCAAAATTACTATCAGTCAGACCATAGATAAAGAGGAAGAGAACCAGTGCCTTGTCTTTCATTACAGTTCCATTACGTTTATTGAAGGCATTCACCACTTCCTGTTGATCTGATTGTCTCTGTGTCTTTCAGATTCTGTTCATGCATCGGCTGCGTTACTACACTTTGCTGCAGATAGTGTCAAACTTTGAAGTCTGAAGCACACATGCTATGGTTTTTGCACAGGCATATGGTATTTGCAGGCACTTGGCTGACCATCGGACAGCATGGCATACATATATTGATCTATATCGGCGAATGGAATTCAACAAAAGTGAACAGTTGGGAAACCGAGGCTAGATACTGATCCTCTCCTCTCTAGATCTACGGTGAGGCTCACCACACACTTTCCTTGCAGATCATGCAAAACTATGGTTTCTTCTTTTCGCTTAAAGAGCAAAGTAAGAAAGGTATCTCGGAAAAGGGATCGTCTGACATGGCACACAGCCTGTGAAAAATGATATGGTTTGCAGTGTTGCCACACATTCCTGCTGATAATGTCGAAACTATCCGAGTCTGAAGTAAATGTACAATCATTCTCGTGTAGGCCAAGGCTGTGTAGGCAGGGACTGAACATCGGACAACATCACAATGTAGTAATCTACATATGCGAATGGGAGTCTTGACAGAAAAGAACAGTGGGAATCTGAGGTCAGATATTGATCCTCTCTTCTGATCTATAGCGAGTCTCACCTCAAACATTCTGGCAGACCATACAGAACAATGATCTCTTCTTTTTTTTTTCACCTAATGAGAGGGGGGAAACAGCACCTCGGAAAAGAGATATTCAGATCGTTCCTGACAGAACACCTCTAGGTGGCACAGAATACATCGTAGTCCTAACATTACAACAGGTACTACACAGATAATTCCACAGAGACGAGACGAGACGGAATGCTAATCTGTTTTCTGATACTTGACAACATGGAGATGGACAGACCTAATGTCACTTTTGGTACGATACCGCAAAAGAGACTATCAGCAGCACGATAAAGTCTCTGGTATTGTGCCACACAGAGACGGTCAGACCTAACATTACAAACACCACAGCAGTGAGACGATCCAAACCATGGAAAAGATTGGGGAAGGGGGCACATGAAGACAGACCTAACATCGCAACAGGCGCTGAACAAAAGAGACTATCGGCGGCTTCATAAGGTTTTGGCCACACAAAGACATTCAGATGCATGTGCGCGTGCACGCATGGATACACACTCGCACATGCGCGCCCACGGTACCGACACACACAGCCGGTCAGCTTTGCTCGTTCATCATACCCATGTAAAATCTTTTATCATAGCCAAACCACACTGGCAAAGCTCTTCAGGATTCCAACTGACTAGCTGTGTAGAGTTATGTGTGGAATTTTTTTATTTTTTTTAAATTTTACTTCCACTCTCCCCCTCCCCTCTCCTCTTTTTTTTTCCTTTCAGTTAACTAATGAGTAATGAGTAATTTGTTGAATTAGAATTGCGCTATAGAAATGCAATCCATTATTATTATTATTAACTATTACCGTTTGGGCTCTCCTCAGTTTTCCCACGCTGGTATAATACCCAAATTTCAGTTTCAGTTTCACCAAGAAGATGTCACTGCATGCGGACTTGTCCATATACGCTACACCACATCCGCTAAGTTTCGAGAACATACTGCGCATGATTTAAAGCTGATGGATAAATGAATTGATGACTAAGATGAGAAAATTTAAGAAGAGGGTCTCGTGGAAATGTTGTTATGCTCTGCATAGTTATGTGGGGATTGTCTTCAGTCGTGACAAGCTCCTAACATAACCTTATCAGTCTCCAAAATCCCTCAAAGTCGGAGTATGGTTGCCCATGTGGCAGGGTAATGAAAAACGGTCACACACGTAATGTTCTCATCCCCAGCTGATGCATTTGTACCATAGTGTTCAAGTATTTCGGATGATCCCTGGAGTCTTTTAGCCAGGGTACGACAACAACAACTCGACAGATGTCACCTATGCATTAGACCAACTTGCTGGTCAGACTTTGGGTACCAACCTGGATGTGCCATTGTTATCATTGTATGTGTGTGTGGTGAGTGTATATGTGTATGCATGGGCGTGTGAGCATGGGCCCATGTGTGTGTGCCAGTGTCTGCGTTGTGCATGTGTGTATGGTGTGTGTGTATGTGTGTGCATATGCATGTGAATGTAGGCATATGTGTGTGCATGCGTGTGTGTGTGCACAGATGTGTATGTGTGGGTGTGATTTGTGGGCTAGGGCGAGCATGCTTCTGCAGGCACGCATCTGCACATGTATGTATACATACATGTGTGTGTGACTGTGTATATGAGCGTATACGCATGTGTGTTTACCTGTATGTGCACCTGCGCACGCACGTGTGTGTGTGTATGTGAGTGTGTGCGCATGTATGCGTGCTCGTGCACACACACACCAATGCATACACACTCATCTACTCTCCAACTTACAACCTGCATTGCCCCACCAGTGAACACACGTCTACAGTACACACTGGGGTCCCTGAGAGATTCAAAGTCTTATCTCACATGACATGTTTTTGATCGTTTGCATCTGTTATTGGAAATGCCTAGTATCAGTCTGCCCTAATCTCATGGAGTCTTCCAGTACTGGTCTTGAGATTATTCCAATGTTTGTTTGGTTAGTGATGTTTCTTGCTCTTCCATTAAGTCTGGGTGTGCAGCCACTTCCTCTCTTGATGTTCAGATATGAAAGATGATCTATAATATGGTGGCTTTGCCCTTGTTTAGGTGATTCCTTAGATTTCCAATCGCATCAGATTGACCAGGCTGGAATCTAGTTCTTTACGTTGCCTTGCCTGCCAGTGTGTCTGCTCTCTCATTTCCTTTAACATCTGCATGTCCAAGGCATAAAGTTGACATGAATGTTATTCTACTGAAGAAAACCGGTGAGGATAATTGTCCTGATGTCTTTTTGTTGAGAGTGCCGACCAATATCTGGGCTTTTGCAGGGTTGATGGACGATCCAGATTCTTGACATCACCGAGTAATGTTGTTCAACTTCTGCTGAACTGCTTTCGTTCTTTCTTGAGCATTCTTTGATGTTTCGTAGATCAGATCCTATGTTTTATTGCGGTCTGCAAGGCCTTCAGTGTAAACATTGTATAAAACAGGGGAGAGGGGGAACATTGAGGTAATGCTACAGAAAGTTTATCAGGTTCAGACGTCCAGTCTCCAAATCGTAGGATGACGGTTCGCTCCTGAAGTGTTGCTGCCATCAATCGTGTAAGTGTCCTGCTGCCTCCGTAGCCAATAAGTACGTCCTTTAATGTGTGCATCACCCAGATCTGTTAGAACTGGCAGCGTTTCTTCCTTTTTACTCAGAATGTGCGTGCACACTTGACGACACATACAGCATCAGGGGTAAACATGATCGTTTTTCTGATGAAATACACACACATACACACGCACGCGCGCGCGCGCACCCATTCTCTCTCTCACTGTCCACGTTCATCATCCGCCATACAGACGACCGAAAAGAAAAAAAAGCAACAATACAATTTCGGAAGATTGTGCACCAGCAAGTGCTGTTTGAAAAGAGAACCTTTAACGCTGGATTTAAAAGATACAACTGAAGTGAACTGTCTCGATAATATTGAATGGAACTGGGAATTCCGACCATGGCATCGAGATCAACGTTTGAGACAAAGTACGTTTGTTCTGACCATTGGGAACTTATCATAGTCGGACATGTAGTAATGTTCAAAGCCGACCTTTTACACAGACTTCCAGTCACAGCAGACACTTCGATCCATTCATTTGAAACCGAGGGAGCATTGGAGCGACAAATCGCTCATTCATGTTGAAATGGATCTGAGGCGGGTGCTTGTGGGATTTGCAAAACCTCGAGCGAATACTATCAAAGTTGACTACGGTTCAAGATTATAGCGTCTCCAGCTGACTATGTTGACGGTGCCCTCAATCTGACCTCACTTGACCTGATCCAACCTTTCGAGAGGCAAGTTCGTTTCGAGATTGCGTCTACTTTTGCATCTTCCAACATGCGCAGTGATCGTGCGCAATTGACAACCGCAAGCTGGATTTGAACGGAGTCAAAACAAATGGTGAAGGGTTTCCGTCTGGATTCTTTGTTTGGATCGTACGGTTATTAAGGCGTTTCACTGAATATGTGAGTAAGGAGACTATATATAATATTTTGTCAGAGTATGCATGAAGGTGCTTCATATTTGTAAGCAATGTATGGATTTGTAATCCGACGTGTGCACATGCTCTTGTCGGCGTCTGCTACTAGAGTCCATACTGTCTTTGCAAAACCAGAAAAAGAAATTTTATAATGAGGTGATCAAGTTTTGTTCTGGAATTGATCTGTCCAGGAAAGTAAATATTAAATATACGTGTTAAGGTGGCATGGTGGTTTTTAAAATTTTGTAACGGTGTACAACATGGACGGAAGCATGATCAATGCAGACTTCCATTTTCGTTTTTGTCGCGAGCATCCTACCATTCATTACCACTGGCATCATTCTTCGTTGGGCACCTTGCGTTAAGGTATTAGACTAGAATTGTGGTAGAGGTCGTTTTAGAGATTCAGACAGGCCTACTTATTCAAGATCGTCAGAAAATAATTTTACTTCCAGGGACATGAAGCATAATGCTGAAATTTATGGCTAAAAAAAAAAGGAGAGAAAAAAAAGAGAGTCCGGGACTAGCACTACAAAATCAAGATAATAAATTAACTACTCCAAGCTAGAGTTAGCATATCTACCGAACACAACCAGTGAAGTAAATTCTGGCACATCAATAACAGTTTCTATCTAAGAAGAGTAACATAGAGGAACAGAAGGCTTTTAAAACCATGACTTGCAAGCATTTTACAAGATATGTAGATGGTCACTGGAGTCACTTGAAGAGTCCAGTTGGGTTTGAAAAAAAGGGCCATCTAAGGGTTCTGTAGAACAAAGGCCAGGTGTGAAAGTCCTCTCCCAGATGAAAATCATCCACATTTTTGTATGGCATCTGCCAAAATATGAAAATGTTCTGCACCTCCTCTCCACTTGTTCTGCATCAGGCAGTGTTGAGACTGTTCAAGTAGCTCCAATTAGTGTTGCCCAACAGTTTTGTTCTTGGTAGCTGGGTCATTCAGTAGGTAATGCCCTAGGGATGTATTCCTTCATGTTGTTAGATAGGAAACCCATGCTTAATCTGAAAGTGTGGTTAGGGAAGTTTGTTTGCATTGTGGGCATAAAATGCTGTGTGCACTTTTGATTTGTTAAAAGCGTGTGTAGGAAAAAGATTGTGAGTGTGTGTGTGTGTGCGCGCGTGTGTGTATGTGTGTGTGTGTGTGCACGTGCGCGCGTGCATGATGAATGAGATTGTGCTGCTATTTTATACATGTCAGAAGATGTCTTATAATCACATCACTGAAAAATGTTAATATGTTAGAAATGTATGTGCAGACACACTTTTCTTCAGAAATAATTTTAACATGCTAGTACATGTGCAAATGAGGGAATGTGGCAGCACTGTTTTACCATAGTGTTTCATGGAGAGGGAGATACTATGATTTATATTGCAATGCATTATCAAAGAGAGCGAGGCAGAATGTTACCTTGTTTCTGTTCAATATGTTTGTGAAAGTCACAAAGCGTTAATTTTCACTTAATTTATGTGTGTGTGCATGTCAATACCTTTTTTTCTCTCTTTTAAACCTAAGATTTTATGTTTATTATCAGAATGATTGATTATGTGCATGAAACCTCGAGTGATTTTCCTAACCCATCTTAAACATCTGCTCAGTGGTGTTTATGCTCCTACACCAGTTATTCTGGCTGTCTCATTCATACCCATGCACAGATTTGTTCTGTTGCTATCCTAGAACCAGCAATTGTTAAAGAACTGTATCATTTTAAGTAATCATTAGGCTACCCGCCAGACCAGACACTGCACTGCTGCTGGGTCATTTTGACTAGTGTTCAGAATTGCCTGACTCTACATTGACACAGTATCGCCTACCACAGAACTGAACTTTGTGCTGACAAGAAAAGAATAAACATTTAGTTACTCAGCTTGGGTGATCATTCCTTGTGAAATAGTGGTAGAATGCTAGCAACCCCAATGAATTTGCTGACATGAAATATGGAAATAATCAATTAGAACTTGTTATTGGTATGGATCAGGGGGAAGTGAAATGGAAAGTGATTTTACAGTGATGGCATTTTAATCAGACATGAGGGGCCACAGATCTTGAGACAGTTTTTCATTTGTGTTATGAGAATAATGGTGATGTTTCATACTGCTTCCCATTCCATGCCTTTAATATTCCCAGTGTCAAACATTAGACCAGGCCTGGGTGATCCAATCCAGACCTGTAGTGCTGATCAGGAAACCTGATTAATGGTCTTTAAGATGTAACATCATTAAGTCATAATAATAATAATGATTATTTATGGCGCTTTATCTTACACCATAAGCCCTAAGCGCTTACAGGAAAGGTTAAAAAAAGAAAATGAAAATAAATGAAACTAATAAGAAGATGAAATTACAATAAGTATCATACACCTACAAACAAGGGTGCATATTGACACCCACCCACACACACGCACACACGCATGCACGCACGCATGCGCACACACCCACACACACACCCACACCCACACAAAGTGGATGAAACTCAGTTGTGTGGTCCCAGTTATTACCCTTTTAGCCCAGAGCTGTAATTGTTATTACCAAATTCAACAATTCAAGGTGGAAGCTGGCCACAGCTGTAAAAATCCCACCTGTGTATTGATATTCTAAACTGCTACCTATGTGGCCGGTGGCTTGTGCTCATAATAATATCTCAGATTCTGCATCCTTTACACTTTCTTTCATTATTTAAGTAGGATAGGATAATGTTGCTTATAGCCCAGCCGACTGCAAAGGGCCACATCAGGGCTGTCATTATTTGAGTGTCCTCAAACAATTTCTGTATAAATACTGTATAAAGTATGTCAAGATCTCTGGTGTCGCAATCAGTAGATTCACTGAACATGTCACTGGAGTGTTGGATCATTTTTTCTTTGTATTGGGAAGATGCACATGGACTTTTTTATGATTGTTTTCATCTGTGGGATCATGAGAAGTTTTCACTGTTGTGTATAATCATGTTGAATTGGAAAGTTCTGCAAAATAGCGTGGTGGTTTCATACTGTCATACTCCTAGTTTGTGGCAGTGTGTTGTCTGTCATTAAGCCCATCATACAAACCTTGTGCAAGGACTGATGAGTGATTATAAGTTATGCCAGTAGAAGCCACTGAGGAAAAAATGTCTTGGATACAGGATAGTATAACCAGCTGGAAGCCTTTTCTTTGTTTTACTGTTTATCCACCTTTTTGAAAACTCTGCTGCAAGGGAGATGGACTATACATCTAGCATGATCTCAGCTTCACAGTCAGTGGAGAACGTTTCATTCTTCATCAAACTGAATTTAGCATTTACTGGAGAGGATTTCCATAAATTACTGTCCAATTAAAGTATAAAGCAAGTTTGTTTGTTTGTTGTTTTTTTTTTTAATAACAAAGCTTGCAAACATTTCTTTGCAATTGCACAATATTAGAACTGGAGAGGAACAAAACATAGTCATTCAGCTGAATAACATGGGTTTATCCATTCCACTCTTTATTATTTATTAAGTAAAGGCTCGTGAGACATGACATTGGCTGGCCTTGTTGTCCGGCAGATCCGTTGGCAAGGGATTCCGTTATATCAGTCAGCTGTCTGAATAAATGATGGATGAGGCTTAGCATGTCCACATGCAATGGGGCAGTTGGCTGGCCTGGGTGTTAGTGTTAGTGTAGGGTGTTATGTGTCTGTGTGGAGGAGTATTTATAAGCCATTGAAGCCTGTCTGGTGGAAATTCCATTCTGCTGTGAGCAGAGAGACATTTTGTTTTCTTTGTAACTACAATTAGGTTTACAGGTACATGCATATATATTGGCATAAAGATATGTTCCAAGACAGTGGCATTAAATGTTTGTGAGTTCTGCATCAGGATTTTGTTCAAGAGAGCACTCAAGGCACAAAACTGGAAAGGAAAACAAAACAGAATAAAGCATTGATGTAACATCTTTCAGTGTATTTTTACAGTCATGCACACGTATTGCAACACACACATGCACACGCACACACACACACACACACATACACACACACACACACACACATACACACACACACACACACACACACACTCACTCACTCACTCACTCACTCACTCACTCACTCACTCACTCACTCACAAAGCATGCGCATGCCCACACACACATACAGACAGATACACACACAACACACACACACACACACACACACACACACACACACTGACACTCACACAGACACACAGACACACACACACACACACACACACACACACACACACACACACACACACACACACACACACACAACTCACATGCGCACACACTGTCACATGCATACATATGACTATGAGCGTGCTTCAAGGTTAATATTATTTGGTGGGTAGATAGACTACACTAAATCAGTACACAAGATTAAAAAAAAAGGAAGCATTGATAAGGGTTAGCTGAAGGGAAACTTTTGATGAGGCTAGTTTAAATGGTGAATACTAATATACTCAAGCTTGTGCACGCTAGTCATTTCCTTTAAACTCTGGTCCCAGACTGATGAAATGATTACTTATGATAGCATCAAGAAAAAAAGGAATAATTACAATTATAGCACCAAGGAAAACTTGCATAGATCTTGACTGTAGAAGTGTTCTGGTCTTGACATGAAAAACCCCCAACTGAAGTGTTCTGGTCTTGACATGAAAAAACCCCCAACTGAAGTGTTCTGGTCTTGACATGAAACCCCCCCCCCCCCCCCCCCCCCCCCCAACTGAAGTGTTCTGGTCTTGACATGAAAAAACCCCCCCAACTGAAGTGTTCTGGTCTTGACATGAAAAAACCCCCCAACTGATGTGTTCTGGTCTTGACATGAAAAAAACCCCCAACTGAAGTGTTCTGGTCTTGACATGAAAAAAAACCCAACAACTAATTAATTTATCTGTGTGTTGGAATTGGTATTCAAATGACTTGTAAAGAATTTTTATTTTGAACTCTTGCCCTTACCTGACCCCTGTAGAGGAAGAAGTGTGGCAGACAGGCATTGAACTAAAAAACAAACGGCCAAAGACCAGCTAAAACTGCTTACATTGTCTAGATAGATTGAATAAGGGGAGCTTAGAATCAGTGCGAGTTACTTCCAGATGAGGACCTTTCAGCAGAGGCACCCTGAGTGATTGATCAGTGCAGTGATGTTTGGATTGGCCCAGGAAGCATGAAACTGTTGACTTATGTGCTTGTGAGGGATTTAGTGGGGAGTCTGTATTAAGAGGATTGACAGGTGACTGGAACGTTAGTCAGAGTGACTCAGTGAGTGAACCTGAGAGTGAAAGCAGTGGAAGCTTGTTGCTTGTGGTATTGAAAATGTTTCTTGTGGGATTGAAAATGTTTCTTGTGGTATTGAAAATGTTTCTTGTGGTATTGAAAATGTTTCTTGTGGTATTGAAAATGTTTTCATTCATTCCTTGCTTGTTTAAGTATGTATGTGGAGAGAGAGAGAGAGAGAGAGAGAGAGAGAGAGAGAGAGATTTTGTTTTTCTCTCTGTTTTGCTTCTTGGATGATTATCACTTTGTATTAGAATTAAATCAGAATAAGAAAGATGAGA
>CM031621.1:29617096-29652096 GCA_018398815.1 Conus ventricosus
AAGGCCACGCAGGAAAGACAAGGTATGTCCCTGGTTGTCAACATGGTGTTTTGAGCAATTTGTGTGTGTGTGTGTGTGTGTGTGTGTGTGTCCACATGTAGTGTAGGAATAACAAGAAATGAAGCACTTATGTTACAGATGTGTGGCCATGTTGTGGTCATGGAGAAGGCGGATAATCAGTGTGATTATATTCCAAGTGTGTGTGGTCAGTGTTTGTTGTAACTGAGGAGGAAAATGGGAGAAAAGGGATAAATTCATATAATTTGTAATATATGTTTTAGACATGAGGCCACTAATTGTGAGGGCATGCATTCATAAAGGTCGTAGAGCTAACAGATTCGTGTTTTCCAGGCAACCATGAAGCAGTTATAATATTAACAATGAGGCCTTTAGTTTTAGATACCAAAATCTAATTTGTGAAGTGTATAGTGCAGGGATGGATCTTGCTGTGCTGTGCACCACTGGCATACCAATTTTCATTTTGACCGGAAAAAACTGGACATCAGGTCAGAGGTCACAATACATTTGCACTGTGTTCACAAGTGTAACCAACTGACTATCAGTATCAAACAAAATTTGTTAGCAACAACCTGAGGGAGGTAAAAGAAGAAACAATGTTGCTAATAATTACAGGCCATGTGGATGGTTAAACAACCAAAATATTTAACCTCTTCAACAACAGAATCATCTTGGCACCACTGAGATTTACAGCTCAGTGCCAAACACAGTACTGACTGGATGATTTTTAAATATTTTTGACATTATGACATTGTTTTCTGGAAAACCATATTGAAGTGTTTAGTATGTTTTTTAATATAGAACATGTTGGACATTATGACATTTTTTTCAGGAAAAATAACATCAGATTTTTAGCGTGTTTACTGTGGACATTGTGACTTTCAAGTCAGTGTCTGATGATAACACTTGTTCAGTTATTTACAACTTTGAATGCTCTCATTGGCTGTCAAATATTTAAGGGATTCCATATGAAAAAAATACATGTTGTGGCTGATCCGCACACTGGTGAAAAGTTGTTAAAACTGTTTTACCGGTTACAATAATTGATGTTAACAACACCCTGATATAGTAGATTCTGGTTTTGCACCGACTAATCAAGCTTCACAGTATGAAGTGTTAATGTCCAAAATCATTGCAACTCCACACAGAGTTCCGCTCAGATGCCCATTTTTGTGTTCCGTCACAGGAAAGAACATCTTTAGTGCAGGCACAGCAAAGCCTGACAGCAGGAACATCCCAGAGCTAGTGCCAGTGTATGGACTGGGCACACATGGGGAAGAAAAGCTTGGGATAACAGGCAGTTGTTGTGTGTAGTATATGATTTCTGTGTCAATGAAATAACAGCTTCCTGCTCAAGTTATTGAAATTGGTTTCCTGTCCGGACTCTCTCTCTCAGTCTCAGGGAGGTCAAGTAAGGGGAACACTTGAGCATTGTATCTGAAAAGATATCAGTCATCGTGTGTGGTAAATCAGGTTGATGTGTTAAGAACATGTCTTAATTCATCCTGTTGCTTGTATAATGGCTAGAATATACTTATTACCAAACTCTGAATTGTGTGCAGGAGACAATGATCATACAAAGATAGACTGATAGATGAAATAATCAAGCAGGGGTCATATTTATAACTGCTGTCTAAGTACTTTTTTCCTCCTCAAGATGGTAGTTTTTCTGTCAGTTTGATGCATGATAATTAAAACAGAGATTTTACTACAGATTAGGAATAGAAACTAGAATGAATTACAAAGGAGTGTGGTGACTGTGGGATCCAGATGAGGAGAAAACCCCTACACCAGATGAGCGAAGCCAGGATCCTCAAGGACAGGTTAAACAGTAAGATGTTTGAGAGGAAAAAAAAACAAAACTACTCTGCAGTCATCCCTAGAGAATCGTTCCTCATCACCTTCCCCCTCCACAAGCAGTTCTTTGTTTTCAGACTGATTTAAGTATTTAGGTTCATAAATTTGTTGTCTGAGACCTGGATTTATGTTGAGCTGATAGTGAACTTAAAGCATGACAACTTTCCAGAAGCAGGTAAAGGCACTGTTGGGAAATTCACTCTAGCCCCATATTTTGTTGGGCTCTAAAGTCTGCTGTCAGCTGAACATGTATGAATCCCAGCCCTGGGGAGTACAAGGGACCATGCAACAAGCTTTTACCCTTTTAAGGAAACACAAACTATCAGTTTGGTGATCTCAGCCTGTGACATCATTGGCTGGTCAGACTTGATTCAGAACTTTGTTATCTTGTTTTGCCTGGGGCCAAAACAAAAGCTTGAAGGGATCCATTTATATCCCCCGCCTTCTCTTCTGACACCGCATGCTGAAAATAGCTGGCAGAGATAAATTAGGGTACATATTAATACTTGCGTAGAGCTGAGCACTGGATTGCCATTTGAGGGTCCTGTAACATGGAGTATAGTGTTTTAAGATTACATATCATCTTAAAAAGACATGAGATTTGGAGTCGAAAACATATGTTTTGAATTTGGTGGTTTAGTTACAGTATTTGTCGCAAGGCTTTCAACTGATCGTATGTGCTTTTTGTAATGACTTGGTGAAAAACGCTTTGAAATCCCTGCAATTTGTGTTTTGGAATTGCAAATATCTGCCCACATGTATGCATGATGAAACCATTGAAAGAAAAACTTTGAAGGAAGATTACTCTTTTAACGTCATACCTAAATCGTGAATGAGAGCAGGGAAAACAATGTTGTGAATGATTTGAGACTTTGTGGTTCATGAAATATGCTGAAAAACTAAACAAAGACAACCAGAATTTGGTGATGGACACAGTTTCTTATTTCATTTTTCTTTTTGTTGTTGTTTGTTTTGAAGAGCTTGGTTGACTACAAACACATATGTCTTTCCTCCCTCTAAAGTAAAAAGTTTATGAATCTTTATACACGCTCTTTGCCTGGAGTGCCCAGTGTATTTCTGTATTAATTGTGCTAGATAAATTGTAAAGGTTCTGACAGCACAGGTATGTTTCTGTTTTGTTTTTTGTTGATTCCCTCTGCTAGCATTGCATCCTTTGGGAGAATGGACAGCCATTTTTGGTGGCTTGATCAGTTGATGTGTAACTTGTTGAGATTCAGAAAAACAGCTGTATAAACATGGGAGGTAGTTAGTGTCAACCATATATGTGAGCATGTGAAATAAGTGAGTGTGACTGTGAGAGAGAAGACAAATAAGTACATCGATTGAGTGCATTATTAGATGAACATTGACTAAGCGACAAGGGGAAGGAAACTGTTGCTTTTGGTATATTTTGCCCCAGATCCAGTAGCAATCTTTCAAGCTTCAGTTTGTGGTTTGTTTTGAAATTCTTGATATATATGTGAACCAGAAGTAATTATGAAATAATCCATGAATTGTCATTCAGTGATCGCGCTAGTTAGATAGTTTGCAAACCAGTCCCAGTACTAACTACCCTACACTGTTGCTCAGCATCCAGTGTCAGAACCAGTCCCAGAGAAACAAAAACCACTGACAGTAGATCAGTCACTAAGTAAAACAGGGCTACTAGATGGTCTTACATTATTTATCTAGTTTTATTAAAGTCGACAAGGGACTCAAACCTTCAGGGTCTGGTTTTGCATTTTTGTTGAAGAAAATCTTGATCTTAACTAGGCTGACCCTGGAGAAAGGTCCAGTGACGGTGAGGAAAGACCCACTGACCACAGGGAAAGTCCTGTTGACAGTGGGAAAGACTACAACTTTGGATTCTCTCTTGAGGGCACATAAGACCGTATGGCGAAAGCTTGGCTGTGTCTGGAGTGGCACTGTCTTCATCTGTCCGTGGGCAGGGGTGGTTGGGTCTGTGGGGTGTGCTCGGCAGCTGGAGGGTGGTGTATTTCGCCGGTGGGCTCGGCAGTCATGAAATACGGGCTGGTACACCCATGGGGATGCTACTTTAAGGCTGTTATGAGCTGCATCCTGTAGTCTAATTTACCTCTGTTCAGGAGCAGTTATGTCCCTTGATATCTTAATGGAGTGTCATGTGCGTGCCTGTACCCATCGTCAACACAGCGCAGGCCTCCAAGGGTGGTACAGGACTGCTCTAAGGCAGGTGAAGACAGTGCTTCTCTGGGTCCTCCCCAGCACCTTCGGGTTTTCTTTTTCTTTTTCTTCATCTAGTTTTATTAAAGTCGACAAGGGACTCAAACCTTCAGGGTCTGGTTTTGCATTTTTGTTGAAGAAAATCTTGATTTTTGTCATTTTTTTCCCATGGTAGCAGGCTTAGGTCTGAGACCACAAAGGATCTGCAGACCACTGATTGCATTGCTATCACTTTTGAGAATTAAGAGCGTGCGTCTTTGACCCAGAGTCAGAACGAAAAGCAGATGCCCTGGGCTTAATGTGACCAATTGAAAATTGCCACTACACTCAATCAGTCAGTGCAGTCGATTTAAAATTGGAATTGACTATAATGCCTACAGAACTTTTAAATTGATGTACAGACTTCAGAAAAAATTCTGATGCAACCTCTGTTCCAGTTTAGTAGTTAAACCCAGCCGTTCGTCTCTATGACCAGCAGCTAAAAGAGAAAAAAAAAAAAAATCTGCTTATGCAAACAATGTTTTTACCAGCAAAAAAATCAGCTTTTGCAAACAGTGTTTTAAGTAGAATTTACTGGATAACGCGATCACTGTCAATAGTGTCATTGTATATCTTATGAGCCCCCTCCCAATCATGAAGCCCTGATGTGGCCCTTTGCGGTCGGCTGGCTATAAGCAACATTATCTTATCTTATCCCAATCATGAGGTATGTGGTTTCCTGGAACTCAGTAAAGTCAGTTGCTTTTGCTTATTGATCAACACACCAAACAATTGTAAACATGGGTATAATGAAATTTGAATCAATTTGGTAAGTTCGCTGCATATTATTTACAGTTTTGATTTCAGTCTGTTGAAAGCACTACCTCCCCTCACCCCCATACTTGCCTCCCCCAAACTTCCCACCCTTGGGAACCTTCCTGACCCTTTCTGTTTTCATACCATCCCTGCTCCCATGATCTTGAAAGAGAGAGGAAGAGAGAGTGTTTCTTTCAGTTTGGGCTTATTTTAAATTAATGTCATTCATACAATGTGAATGAATTTGGGAAATTTTGTAATAAGATGAAGAACATGGGATAGCCACAGTCACAAACAAGGGAAACAACTGTGCATAGTAGCAGTGACAATGTGCAGATCATGATTACTGCTCTTACTTTTCATGTTTCAATGCTGACTCTATATTGAACTTTTCCTTACATTAAAAAATTTTTTTTTTTCTTTTGATATTGGCTGAGTTTTTATCATATTTTGGTGTGTGCTGCTGAAGTCTTGTATTCTGGTGCTTGTTTTGTCCTTGTTTTGTGTGTTTTCAATGTCAGTAATTGTTTGAAAAGACCTAAAGGAGAACAAACAGTATTGTCCTTAACCATCCATGTCTGTTGCTGCATGTATACAGATGTGCACTCATAATCGTATTGATTAATTTTGTTGCGGAATCTCTTGCAAGTTGAACATGCACACAAAGAATAGAACATTTGTGAAATAACTTCTTCAGAGTCTGAAGTTTGTGATGTAGAAATTCCTAGACACCTTGAACACAAGAGAATCAGTATGGTACTAAACCTGTAGTAGCGGTTTGAAGCATAATCAGCTGTGCATGTTTTCAAAGGCGTTGTCAGTTTGCCTACACTGCCAGAAGAAGTGCTGTTTACAGGTGCTCAAGATTGGCATGCCCACCCTCTTGGTGGTGCAGTAGCATAAATCACCGCGTCACTGAACACTGAAGTATTTCTATACCTTGTGCAGACACTTCATGACAGTCCTGGACCCACTAATTTGTCATCAGGTTGTTTGGTGCTTAGAACTGATTGCAGATTATACTTATAGCCGTCTGCTTTGAATGTGAAACATGCCAGGTTTCTTCAAGAGCTGACAAAAGGACCCCCCAGGAGAGATCAGATTTGACAGATTTGATTTACATGTTTGCTAAATTGCCTTTTGTCATTTTCTCCCCTCTTTAGATAAGAGTATCTTGTTGACTCACTCTGCAGGGTAGCAGACTGGAAGGATTGGGGTCTCTTGAAAGCTGCAAGGTGAAAGTCATATTAGAATATAAACTTTTATGGGAGAGTTTGATTAGAAAATTGCGGAGACCTGCTATCACCCTGTTAACTTGCTGTTGTTTGGCCATTTTGCTGCAGCAGCCACCAGTACTGCCCCAACTTCATGGCGGAGGTGTGTATAAATTATTGTCCCATGTTCTGGTTTGTTTTTTTTCAGTCGAAGCAAGACGTGTTTGTTCCTCGTTGCCTTTCCTAAGTGGTCTGTTTGCATCGCAGTTCGGTTCTCTTCATCTAATCACCACTGTCTGCCATCACCCGCCTCATTCACCGCATGTTTTCACCGAGCTCTGACTACTCTCATTCTGATCAATACGCTACCTTGTTGATACTTGTTTCCCTTCTGTCTGCTTTCCTCTTCCTTCAGCTCCTGTAGTGAAGTAAGAAAAAAAGGAGCATTTAATTCAGATTTTCAACACAATTGAGAGGGACAGGGTTTTATCTTTGTTTTAGTTAGAGTGGAGGGAAAATGTTTGGTAACACTGTTAAGGAATTTGGTACTGTGGGTTTTCTGCTGTTCCCCACCCACCCTTCCTGGAATTTTTTTTTCCCTTTTTTTTTTTTTTTTTTTTGTGAACTGGTCTGTCACTTGCGCTTTGTTGCTGGAACATGTGTAATGTTCATTGGGGGTGGGGGTGGAGAAGAAACACCATTGAACAGGAACAAGAAAAAATGTATGAAAACAAATGACTTTTTCATTTAGGAAATGAAAGTATGGTTCAGACTGTTTAAATGACTTGGTGTTATTTCGTTAATTTGAAGAGAAGGTAAAGGAGATGGTGGGGGGGGGGGGGGGGGGGGGGGGGGGGGGGGGGGGGGGGGGGGGGGGGGGGGGGAGGAGAGGGTGGTGGGGGGGGGGGGGGGGGGGAGGGGGGGGGGGAATGTGAGGAGGGGGTGTGGGTGGTGTGGGGGTGGGGTTTCATGGTGTGGGGTTTGGAATAGCGATGTAGGTTGGGGGTACGGGAAGGTTGTGGTTCTAGGAAGGTGGATTTGGGGGGGGGGGGTAAGGGAAGAGGGAAAAAGGGAAGTTGGATTAATGCTGATTTTTAAGAAGGTCATGAACTAATTGAAGCAAAGCATTGATATTGTTAATTCAGAATCAAAATGCAGAGCTTCAGATTGTTTAGGGGTATCAGAGGTCAAAGTGACCTGTTGATGGTGAAAATGAGGGGTTAGTTTTTGATTGAAAAGACAAATTCAAACATTACAGCAAAAGTGTAATAAAAGTGGAGCTGCAAAAATTGGAGGTGGTATCAAACAATCTCAAGGCAGGCTGCAGATATTTAGGGGATGGGAAGGAACGAAGGAGGGGGATATATTTGTTCAACCTGTGCTAAACAAAGAGGAACTCTTTTTTTTTTTCAGTAGGCTTTATTTATTGTAACAAATTGAAGTAAATAACTTGTGGCCTGTTGTCTTGACCTTTGCTAACTGATGTCATAGCCAAAGCGCTCATCAAATTCAAAACATTGAACATGCTCAGAGCATACATTATTAAGATTACGAAGACTGTAAAAAATAAGAATGTGAAAGTACACACTAATCTGCTCTTTTGTTTAAAAGAATAAATCAGGTTTGCGTGTTCTTTTTCAGAAGCGGGTTGAAATGACCATGATTTGTGCCCTTTTTTTTTTTCGTGAAAAAGTAAAGCCAGTGTTCATCAGTAACAGAACGTAAACAACAGCCAATCAAGACAAGTGAGTGCCATGCATTTCCCGATGTAAATTCAAAAATGTGTTGCGCAATTTGGCTGTAAAGCGTCAAACACTGACACTGATTTGTCACAATGATTTGTTACGGGCTGACTCAGTGATTGATATGCACCCGAGGGGTTGCATCGGTCAAAGAAGTAGGGGTCTTTAAAAACATTTCTGCACCAATCTGAAGCTCTGAGTATTTTTTTGAAAGGTAAGTAAGATGACTGCATTAAAAAAAAAAAAAGTGAGGTTCTGTCATTTAGTCAAGGCTGTATTGTGTTCAAGTGATTTGGGGCTCTTGTTCCCTTGAGCCCAGTCAATGGCATCAGTTAAATAAGTGATCAGGAATGGTTCTCTGTTTTGATGTGAAACATGTCTCTTTATGTATTTGTGTTTTGTGCAAGGCAGCATTACTCATCCTGTTTATATATCTGTCTCGAAACTTCCCTGTCTGTAATGTCTGTCTATAACTCTGTCACATGCAGGTCCCTGTCTCTCTCCTCTCTCTCTCTCTCTCTCTCTCTCTCCTCTCTTTTCTCCCCAGATTGTATAAAATGGATTTGGTATATTTAGTATATTTCTTAAAAGAAAACAGTGTTTCCTTAAAATAAATGAAAAAATGAAAGAGAGAAAGGAGAAGAAGCAGAAGAAAGAAAGAAAAGGGGATGGGAATAGGGTTTCTTGCTTAAAGATAAGACATTTCATATTTATGATGTGTTATGCAAAACTGATGCTAAGGAATTAAAAGACCGTGATAAATATTTAAAAAAAATTAGCCAGACTTGAAAATTAGTCTTTAATTATAATGAATGGCACAAGGGGTTTAGTAATGTGTTTTTTTTTTCGTGATGAAGACCAGGCTACTGCTGTATGTCCATTATTAAAAAAAAAAATTTAAAAAGATATCCATAACATGGGCTAAGGGTGAGGATCCTGACTAAAGAAACCCCGCCTTTCTCCTTTTTCTTGTTTCTGCCTTTCTTGTTTGGGCCCTTTTCTATCTTCGTCTCCCCTTCAAGTCTTCTTTTCCACACTCCTTTTTTCTCTGTGGTCCCTTAAGATCCCCGCGTTTGCGGTGGGGTGCGACCTGGTCCGAGGAATGAAATCCTGGTGATTGAGAGGGCCACGCTCCTCAACACATCACTTTGGCTCGACCCCTCCTAGACAGGGATTTACACTTGGCCCGGGTGTACTTACGGCTCCCCTTCTTGGGCTGGGTCAAGACAGCTTTCCCTGCTGGCCATGTGAACCCCTGCAGTGCTCAGCCTCTGTCCCCAGGAGTTGAGCATGATCAGGGGGATAGGGTTGGGGTGGTTTCTGTTTGTCGTATATCTCTCCGAAGCCTGGAAGGGGTCAAGACATTGGTTTCTTGCCCGGGCCCCTTATTGGACTCCAAGGTGGGTGGTAAGGGAGAGTTTGAAACATCATAATATAAATATGGCTTTTTCAAAAACAATCCCCCCAAAAAAGAGAAGGCCATCCCCTATTTCAGGGATTTCGATTCTGAAAAGCGATTCGGATATGGAGGTACGACAGAGACAGGTTTCGGGGTTTCCCCTGGCTCGTGATGGAAGGGACGGAGCGGGAAAAGACCCCTTTCAGCTCTGAGCCCTTTTGCTACCCCGAAGGCTTTCAGGTTTAGCGGGTGACCCTCATCCACAAAAGATTGCGAAATGGCTCATTCCTGATTCAATGTAGATAAAAAAAAAAAACCAATCTGAACAGCTGCGAAGGCAACAAACTAGTGGACAGGGAGATCAGGGTGACTCCCCACAAACATTGAATTCATCGAAAGGATTGATCGCTGCAGGATTTACAGGTGTTTCAGAGGCAGAGATAAAAGGGAAAGCTGGCGTCCCAGGTGTGACGGGGGGTGCCCCAGGGTGACAGTAAAGAAGGGTGCAGAAAGAGTGGCCACCAACACCCTCTTTCTGACATTCTGCAACCCGGCTGCCTCCGGTCATCAAAGCGGCTACCTGAATGTCCGGGTTCAGTTATATGTCCTCCCGTTGGGGTGCTTCAGATGCCAGGTTTGGCCATGTCAGGACCGCTTTTCTGGGCGGGAGGTGCGGTGTTTGCTGCAAGCAACCCATAAAGGGGCCTGTAAAGATCCGCACATTGTGATAACGGGCGGTGGCGACCATCCCTCCTCTTCAAGAAACGTCCTCTTTGGATTCAGGAATCCGCAATACAACGAAAAAAAAACTAAAAAGAAAATTTCCTTTTTTGAGGCCCGCAAACAGTTGTGGGCAGTCAGACGCCGACAGCCTCTCCTATGCTTGGGCCGTAAAGAAAGTTCCACAGTTTCATTTCGTCGTCTCCCTGCCAGACTGATGAATTCAGTTTTCGAAGACATTACAAGGTAGAATTGTCAATCCTGGGGGTAGCAGGTCCACCACCTCCCAACCCAAAGTGAATGCCCCTGGTGAGGCAAAAAATCCGCCACCCCTCAGACGCCCAGCATCTACAACATCGCTGCGGGGCAGATTAAAAAACCAGCCCCCCTACCTCGAACTCCTCTGTCCATCCCGTGCGGGCAAGGGAGTTTCAGTCCATGGGAGATGGTGGAGATAGGAGAAGCCCCCCCCGTCTCCCAAATCCAGACCTTCTTCACCTGTTGGCAAGTCTGCCAGCGGGGCTGAAGACCAACACAGTCCAGTGAAATTAAGCAACAAATTTACACCTTTTAGAAGCAGATGTTGATGGGGAGATGACCTGATCTCTCTCCTTTTCGCCCTCTGCACCATGGATAGTACAGTATTCCATTGAATATCCGTGATCTAAATTTCCCAAATTCGAGGAGCTACAGCTTCTGTGTCAATCTATAAAACCTTCCGTCGAAACTCTTCAGGAAAATCAAATTCAAAGCCAGAAGACCTTCACTTTTCTGCTTTAAAAATCTTTCAAAACCTGCACAACCATCCACGTTGGGACTGTCGGCGGTGTTGCCCTTCTCATACACAAAACCTGCTGTATATCCTGTCGCTCTGTCTACCTCCCTTCAAGCTGTGCTGCGAGAGTCACTCTCCACAAGACTGTGACAAATCTGTTCTCTTTATTTACCCCCTTCTGTCCCCGGGTTTTTCCCTCAGGACCCTTGTCATCTGATAGAGAACTTTCCTCAACCTTTTTTGCTGTTGGGTGACTTTAACGCACAATCCCTTTGGGTATGTCCGTACGTCATCCAGAGGTCCCGCTAATTGAGGATGCCTTTCGGATTTGGATTTGTGTGCTGAACGACGGATCGCAACTTACCTCCACTCTTCCACAGGTTCACTTTCGTGTTTTGATTTGTCGGGTTTGTGACCCTCGCTGGTCCTGACTATGAGTGGTCTGTCCATGACGATCTGCACAGAAGTGACCATTTCCCCGTCCTTCTACAACCCGTCATAACTGAACACGTCTCTGTCCTCAACATCTAAATTATAAGAAAGCAAACTGGGATCTATTTGCCAGCCACTATTTCTAAGGAATTTCCCGGACACTGATTTCTTCAAGTCTGGACCCACTGAATCTCTGACAAAAACTGTGATCCAATGTGCAAAAACCTGTATCCAGTGTCTTCCGATAAACTTCAAATGCCAAAAACACCCTGGTTTTGATTCAGACTGCCAACAAATTTCCAAAGTTCGAAAACGGCTCAGCGTTTGGGTATACCAACGACCTTCGGTCCCAACGCTCGAGCCCATCAGAAACTCCGTGCTAAATCAAGACACACTTTTAAAATCAGTAAACGTCGGTCCTGGAGAAGCTTCTGCTCCAGGCTGACATCGAAAAATTCCAAAAAAATGTGGAACATCATTAAAAAAATCAAAGGAAGAAACACCTGTCCCACTGGAACCATCTCAAGTTTGCTGACTCTTAATAACAGACAAAAAAGCATTTTCTAATCTGCTTGCTTCAACAATTGAAAAGAATTCCCCCTCTTCTAACAAATCGGCCTCTTTGTCAAAAACAAAGCCCTAAAAAGAAAAATCACCCTGCAACTTTTTGTCCGACAACATGGAAAACTACAATCTTCCTTTCACGTTAAACGAGCTGAAAAACTGCCTTACTTTCTTGCAGCGAATTTCCCCTCCAGGTAAGATGAAATTCAATTACACTGTTGAAACATCTTCCGCAAGAAGGTCTGAACATACTGCTACAGGGATACAACCATGGTGGACTACAGGTTTCTTTCCACCCCTTGGGGAAAGAACTCAAATTTTCCCATCCCCAAACCTGGAAAAGATCTTTCAATCCATCAAACTACCGTCCCATAGCTTTGACCAGCTGTGTCTGTAAATTGATGGAGAAATGGTCAATGCTAAAGGGCCCTGTGGGAAAATTGAAACCGATGGCCTTTGGCGAAAGAACAGTGTGGTTCCGCAAACATCGGACTACTGTTGACTTTGAATTCGTCTGGGAAACTACACTCGGAACGCCTTCGAACAAACGCATGCAGTGGCAATTTTCTTGACTTTGGGGAAGGCCCACGATACTACCTGGAAGTCGGGGATACTTCATGATCTCCACATCTGGGTTTTCGAGTCATCTTCCGCTTTTATTCAAAATTTTTGGCAGAACGACATTTTCAGGTCCAGGTTTGGCACCACTCTCTCTGATGTCCACGAGCAGGAGTTGGGTGTTCCACAGGAGCATACTGTCTCCTGCCCTCTTTAGTATTAAATCAACAACATTGTTCAATCAGTCCAGCAGGGGTTTAGACGCTCATTGTTTGGATGATTTCGCTGTCTACGCAACTGGGAAACCTGTACCCGAGTGTCCACGCAGGCTCCAGCTTTGCGTGGATAAATCCATCATGGCAGATAAACGGTTTCACTTTTTCTGCAACAAAAACACAGTGTATTCACTTCCCTAATTTCCGTCAGTTTTTTCCAGATCCTGAACTTCAAGTAGGGAAACTCCCATTCCAGCTGTTAAAGAGGGCCAAATTTCTGGGAGTCATTTTTGACCAGAAACTTAACTTTCTCAGCCACATCAAAACCTCAAAACTGCTTGCCAAAAGCACTGAATATTCGCGGTCGTAGCGCACACCGACTGGGCGCTGATAAGAAACTTGCTGCACCTCTACAGAGCCTTGGTCCGTTCCCAAAATGACTACGGTTGTGCGTGTACAGCCCCCGCAAGATCGTCTTACTCAAACCTGGACCCTATCCACCATCAAGGGCTTCGTCTCTGTCTTGACGTTTCCCCACCACCCCGTGTACAGCCTGTACACGAGGCAGTGAACCTTCACTGTTCCAACCGCAGGCTGAAACTGTCTTTGAATTATTATATCCGACGTTCTCAGAACCAGAAAACCCTGCCTATGACTGTGTCTTTGACCCTCCGTCCAAAGTAAGTTTGAAAACAACTCTAAATTTATTCCGCCGTTTGTCTTCGATGCAGCCTCACGGCGGGAAAGCAGGGCTAGACCTAGGAGTTGTGTCCGATTTTTCCAAGTTTCCGGATCAAACCCCCGTGGACCTTTTTACACCAAGATTCGTTTTGATCTTGCAGCTTTTCGCAAAAAGTCTGCCCGCTCTCTGGCGAACAAGGGATTTTATGCTGACCCTCCCGTCCAAATTCCATCCTGTCAAAAAGTTTTTCACTGACGGGTTTTAGTCTGAAGATGGGGTCCTGTGCAGCCTTTCTGCCCTGGGCTTCCTTCTCAGATACTGTTGGAACATAACATTCAGATGCTTTTTGTCTATTCCGCGAACTTACCGCTCTGGGTTTTGGCTTTGAAGAAATCTCACAATCTTTGAAGAGCGACTTTCTGGGTTTTGTCGGGCTCGCTTCAGCTTTGAAGGCCATAGCTGGCCGCAACCTTCAGCATCCAGAACTTTTAAAATTTTTTGGAACTTTTTAGCACGTTGAAAGCGGACGGTTACAACATCACTCTTTCTTGGGTTCCTGGTCATGTTGGCATTGGCGGGGAAAGAAATGGTTGATCGTTTAGCCAAGAACGCCACAAGAGAGAAACTGTCCAACATTTTTATCCCCTGCTCAGATGTAAACCCAAAATTAACGATTAAATTTAGAGACCTCTGGCAGGAGGATTGGGAAAACACAGACGAATAACAAACTCTTTCAGATCCGTCCAAACCTTAAGGACTTCCTCCCATCTACGTCGGGAGGTCGTAAAGAGGAACGTTCTGTGCCGGCTGCACACCGGCCATTCGTATTTTACCCATTCTTACCTTTTAAAGAGTGAAGAAGCTCCGTGGTGCATTCCATGTCATGCGCCACTCACAATGAAACATGTTCTTTAGAGTGTTGGGACTTGCACGATGTGAGACACAAACATTTTACAGCGAGTCCATGAAGATCCTGATGTGATCCTCGAGTTTTTGAGAGAGATTAACATTTTTTCATCTTATTTAAGATTTTACGGAAGAAAGATTTTAATGAAGTTTCTGGTGCGTTTCTAGATGATGTCATTTAAAGAGATGTGTGAAAGGTGGTGTTTTTTTTTTTTTTTTTTTTTTAAATGACTGGTGAGTTGATTTTAACGTGGTGACAGCCCTGATGTGGCCCTTTGCGGTCGCTGGGCTATAAGCAACATTAATCTTATCTTATCTTACCTTGTGGCAGTGATCAAGATGATCTGCTGCTGTATAGCTTAACCAGTGTATTTGACTCATGAAGTAATTGTCAAGATGATCCGTTGTGGTGTGGTGTGTGTGTGGAAGGGAGAAGACAGAGGGATGGGGCTGCAGTGATGGGTGGGAGATGGTCAGAAAGAAGAGAGCGAGTGAGTTAACTGAGATTATATATTTGTTCATGAAAATATCTGAATGAATTTGTCATTGTTATTCATCCCTCCTCCGCCCCTCTGCCCTGCCCCCCCCCCCCCCCCCCCCCCGACCCCCTCTCTCCTTTGCAAGAAATGGCAGTTATAAGTGGCAGTCATTAATTGATCTACCAGGTCGAAGACAAAACAGCATCACCCTCTGATGTTGCACATTTGCAAGATACTGCAAAAGTGAAAGGTTGCCAAAAGCTGCACAAACAAATGGCTCAGGTTGTGGCTGGACAAGAAAAAGGACGGTACACTAATGAATTAATGTTTTGATTTGCACCAGCCTGCACCAGTTTGAAAGTTTCAAAGTTTGTTTTCTATGGAAGGAGTGCCTGCTTAATTCTTCCATCCCCACCCCTTCACCCCTCTGCCCCATTCACTCCTCCTCCCCCCCCCCCCCCCCCCCCCCCCCCCCCCCCCCCAATTCCAGTGCTTTTGTGCATTACTTCAGTGGGAGCTCTGACTATACAATTTTCTACCATGAAATCTAATTACATAAAAGGCATTTGTATAGACTGTGCCTGTGCATATGAATTATGCAAGTTATAAAAAAAAAATGGAAAACTATGTATTTCATCTGGGCTCGTTTTTCTCTTTTTCATCAACTCCTGTCCGTATCCTGTCATCTTGTCTGTCTCTTTCCTGTTCTCTGTGTCCCCCCCCCCCCCCCCCCCCCCAATGTTCCCCTCCTTCCCCCTGCCCCTCCCCCCCCCCCCCCTCCCTTGTCTGCCTTTGTGTCCCTTGGCTGTTAAGTTCTACTCTATTCAACTGTCTCCCAGCTATCCATTGTTATTGATACTATATAAATAATAATTATAGTATTGTTTAAGAGTGATTGAAAGTACATATATATCAGATTGACACAGGATGGGTTTTGTCGTTTCATGTTGACACAATGAATAGAGTTTGTTTCTTTGATTTACAGCAGGATTTCAGTTGTTTTGTTTGTTTGTTTCTTTGTTTTATGTTCAGTGATTTGAAATTGTTGATGAGCTTGCATCCAGCATACAGGTAAACTCCCCACCCCCCATCCTCCTGTCACCCTCATATTCACCCCCTAACTTGTCAAAAACAAATTTAACAGAATGATACACATTGACATTTATCATAGCATGAAGCAAATTGTGTAGTTTTTATTGTCTTGACTGAAGTTCACTGCAAATGTTGCCTGGTGTAGACTCGAGCTAGACCCATGGAGCAGTCCAGCATTGTAGTTTGTATCCTGGACTCGGTGAACTTACAGCATGACGTTTTACAAACTAATGTCTATGTGCATGGGTTCAGTTTCAACATAATAGCGGAGGTCATGCTGTTTGATGGATATCCATGACAGATATGTTTGTGCCTGTTAATTCACATCCACCCATCCATATGTCAGCCCATTGATCCAGCCTTTCATATCCCATTTTGTATGTAATCATATGTTTAAACATACCGTTGATTGATTGTTATGCCCTTAATTGTTTTTATAGTGTCGTTCAAACACTTGTGTACTTATTTGCACATGCTGGAGACATGCAATACACACATATGAAAAGAATGACATTTTGTGAGTAAGAATGAAAGATGGTTTACAGCTTGTTTCAAATCCTGTTATATTGTTTTTATAGTACTGCTCATCATGTAATGATATCCGTGTGGTACGGTGTTATGTTTACGATAGTTAATACATAGTGTTAATCGGTTCACAAAAGTTGTTTTCGCTTCTTCTTTTTTTTAATGATAGTGGGTAAGATTGGTTAAGTTGCTTGCTGAAATGAAATTGATTGCTTTGCTTACTTTGAGGCATTTCTTTTTTCTTTTTTTTTTTAAAGGTTTGTTGTTGTTGATTAGTAGCATTTGATTTGTTTTGAATTCCATGGAGCCAGAGGGAGGTTGTGCTCACATTTGTTGCCATTGCCAGTGCATTATGATAGATGATGTTGCTTCTTAGTTTGGTATGCAGTATCTAGTGTGAGCCTGAGCTACTAATCATATGCTATATTCATGTTTCAGGTTTTAGATTATTTACTTTGACATTTCTTAAAAGTATGTTATCAGTAACATATCCTTCGTTAAAAATGATGACCCATGTCGTTGAAAGGGTGATGTGTTCTGCTTTTTACATTTGTCAGCATGTGTGTTGCCTTGAAAACTTTCAGGTGTGCATTTTAATGTTTTTTACATTCCAGGAAGTCCCCCAGAATGTATTGTCTGTCTTTCAATTCTTGTACATGCTTGCTTGAGTTTTGTCATGGGAGCAAAGTTTATTTGTGCTGCTTTGGTCACATTTTGAGATTCCATTCCAGCTTCGTTACACTGGTTCAGGGACCATGTTGAATTCTTTCACTAGTGCCTGATACAAGCTTGAATGTGAGTTGCATCTCTGTCAAATATGCACACAAGTGACCTTAACACATTGAGGGAAAGAAAAAAAACATTGAGGACTGTTATACTGTGAATTGAGAAAGAGAATGATGTACTCATTCAGCAAAATGAAAGAACTATGAAACCGAGTCTGTTTGAAAGTATTTAGTTCAACTGGAAATATTCTGTGAAGCAATTCTTCGTTTTGTAGATAATATGACACAGGCTGAAGAGCCCTTTTGCCTGCTCTGTCTGATTTTTGGCGAAAGGCATTTTCATTACAGGAGGGTGTCTGGCAGCATCAAGTGGCTGACTTCACTCTTTATGTGATGTTGAAATGTGTTTGGAAGCAGTTCTCTTCCTGGTATTTATCAAGCTAATTTTTACACTATTGAATGTTTCGGAAGTCATATCAGTTCCAAATAATAATCCTGTTAGTAAAAAGTTTGCACAAAGATTAGTTTTTAACAAATGGGTTTATCATGTAGGTATTTCTATAGGATGACCTTTTGTTTGGGATTTATTATAGGAAATTGAATTACTTGTAGTTTGGGTATCATAGTAGCCACGTAAAATGTTATATCACCTCTGCAGTTCAGTATTCTGGACTTCGCAGTTTAAGGATTTTCAGTCTTTATTCATTACACTTAAGAGATTTAATCAAATGATCTGACTGTGAATCTTATTTGTACATAATTTGAAAATGTTGTAAAAAGTTGGAACCAAACAAATGTCTGCCGTATCTTGAAAATTGGCCAGACCAATGTTAAAAAAAATAAAATAAAAAAAAGGCACAGAACACGTTTGAAGCCCACAGTGGGACTCTGCGGAATAAAAACTTTGGAAACCTACCAGTTGTCGCTAGCGGACCCAGTTTTCATGATTCACGGCTGAACTTGGTGATCTTGTCTTTCACCAGCACGGCCACAGAGACCGAAGATCACCTGACAACTCTTTAAGAATGTGACACGAGTCCAGTCAACTCCGTTACCGTTGTTTTTAAAGGGCACTATAATGTCAGAGGGTTTTTCCACTCTCACCAGCGCTGTCCTCCTCACCTTGATAATCGAACTGACAGCGATGAACGGGGGGGGGGGGGGGGGGGGGGGGGGGGGGGGGGGGGGGGGGGGGGGGGGGGGTGCGACATGAGATATAGGGTATAGCACCTGCCACCTTCACCACAGGTCCATTGTTGTGGCATGTGAGCATGGCCATTAAGGTGTGAAATTCCCATTGTCCTGACGAGGTTTTGCGGACTACAATAGTTAGAGGCGAGGTGAAGGGAGGGGGTGGTGTGTGTGGTGGGGGGGGGGGGGGGGGGAGTCTCAGTACAGTTACGCATGTGAAAACGGGAAAAAAATATGGTCGACAAGAAGAGAAAACGGGAAGTTCAAAGTCGCGAAAGCTATTCGGTACACGATAGGAGACTTCGGAAATGGTGAAACGAGATGGATGCCTCGTGAATGGAGATGTGGATTTTTGTTTTCTGTCATCCTGCTCCCACCCCCATCCTCCCCGCTACTCCCTCCCGCCCTCCACACTTCTTCCCTTCCTCCTGCAGCGAAAACTTTCATTTTATGTGTCAGCTCTGCCTTTCCTACGATGTGGTCAGTATACAATCTTCGTACTTGTGCACGATCACTGCGTCAAAAAGCTTATGTGTATATATGTCATGAATGTAAGATAGAATAAGTATCTTTAAAAATATACATGCTGGAATGGAGAGGAAGGGGGGGGGGGGGTGCATTGGGATGCAGTCCGTTTTTTCCCCCCGTTTGGAATAGAGTATTTTTTGAACGAGATCATTGCAGTATTGGGCCAACTCTGGCTGTTTCTGGCTGTGTCGTGTAATCAACGATAATTGTACCGTTTTGCACTGTAACTATCACATTCACAAACGGTAGTTCTAAGAATGTTGTCTGACTTCTGTTTTTCTTCGTTTGTGGCCATTTAGTTAAACTGTGTGTGTGTGTGTGTGTGTGTGTGTGTGTGTGTGTGTGTCTGCTTGTGTGCGTGCGTGCGTGCAGTTTAGTTTCAGTCTTTCTCTCAATTCCCTTTCTTTCTCCTGAAAAGGGAAAGATCCTTTGCAAATCATTATTGATGCCTGGAGTGTAAATTAGCTTTGTCTGGCTGCAAGTGAACATCTCGTAGATTACAATAGAGTTATTGACTCTCGAAGCCCACTCTCTCTACCTGTTAGTAAGTGTTTAATTTTTTCTTTCTTTCCTTTTTTTTTCCAGCGATCAGTGTCTCTCGTTTCATCTCTTTGACTTCTTTCGCTAGATCCTTTCTTCTCTCTTACACTTTCATAACTCTGTCTCTTTTTTCCCCCTACTCTGACCCACACTCCCTTCTCGCTGTGTGTGTGGTGTGTGTGTGTGTGCGCGCGCGCACGCGCGCGTTTGTTTTTACACAGACACCGCCCTTGCCCTGTTAACCCATGGAACCCTCATCCCCTTTCCTGCATGTGTGTGTGTCACTGTGTGTGTGTGTGTCACTGTGTGTGTGTGTGTCACTGTGTGTGTGTGTGTGTGTGTCACTGTGTGTGTGTGTGTGTGTCACTGTGTGTGTGTGTGCGTCACTGTGTGTGTGTGACTGTGTTTCTCTCTGTTTTTGTCTGTCTGCCAGTCTGTGTGTGTGTGACACACACACACACAGTCTCTCTCCTCTCTCTCTCTCTCTCTCTCTCTCTCTCTCTCTCTCTCTCTTTCTCATTGTTCTCTCTGTCAGTGTGTGTGTATGTCACTGTTTCTCTCCCTCCCTCCCCCCCTCTCTCTCTCTCTCTCCTTGTCTGCCTCCTTCCCTCCCTCCCTCCCATTCTCCCCTCACACACGCCACACACACACACCTGCGCAAGCGTGCGCGCGCGCGCCCGCACACACACACACACACCACACACACACACACACACACACACACACACACACAAACTCTCTCTCTCTCTCTCTCTCTTCTCTCTCTCTCTGTCTGACATGTGACATCAGGCCAGACGCTGTAAAGCTGCTAATAGCAGAGCGGGGGCAAGCGTGAGCCGTCAAAAAGTGCTAGACTGGGTGGAGTCATCGATGCGAGATCTGATCCACGTCTCCTTCCCATTCGGAAAACTGAATGTATGATTGTGGGCTTGACCGGAGGGTTGTAGCCTTAACTTTCTGTTGCATAGACCGTGTGCGTGCGCTCGTGTGCGTGCACACAGTGTGTGTGTGTGTATGTGTGTGTGTGTGTGTGTGTGTGTGATTCAAATTGTGTTTATTTACATCATTTACTATACACAGATTCGCTTTACGATCACTGTGAAATGCTTAGAGAATGTTGAGAAGCACTGGCTACCGCGTTTTCTTTTAAGTTCAATGACGTCATGTCCTTCTCTCTGCGGCAGTCAACACGCGTTCTGTTCGTTTTAGGCTCGAGTCCGTTAAGGCCGTAACCCCTTGTGTACTCGGAAAGAGAGCCACAGGCCTTTTGGACGCACACGTACGGGGTGCGTGTGTGTGTGTGTGTGCTCTTTCTTACCCATGCCCCCCCCCCCTTTTTTTTGGTTCTTTTTTCATGAAAGCGCAACTATCCCCCCCCCCCCCTCCCCCCCCCCCCCCCCCCTCCCCCCCCCGTTCTTGTCTGTGACGTTTCCTGGTCACGGCTCCTGATACTGTTTTGTACTCGGCGTGTTAATTAACGCCGCACGTTTACTGTCAGGCACGGATTAATGTCAGGAAGAAGACTTTTTTGTGGATGTGTGTGTGTGTGTGTGGGGTGGGGTGGGGGGGGGTAGTGTGAGGGTGTGTTCATGTCATTTGGAGACCCGTGCTTTTTTGTGACTGGACAAACTGACCGTAACTAAGCGTTGTTTTTTATTATTATTATTTTTTTTTTAATATTTTAGTGAAGGTTGTGCATCCTTGTGAAAATACCTACTGCACATTTCTAACGTGAATTTCATGATGTGGGCAGGTTCCATGGTGTGTGATCGATCACTTGTGTCTCTGTACTGTGTGTGTGTGTGTGTGCACGCGCGCGCGCGCGTGCGCGCGCATTTGCATGTGTAGTTGGCTAGAAGCAACACATCTGTTTATCTAATTTTGTCTTTCAGCATTAGATCTCTCTCTCTCTCTCTCCTCTCTCTCTCTCTCCTCTCTCTCTCTCTCTCTCTCTCTCTCTCTCTCTCTCCCTCTCTCTCTCTCTCTCCTCTCTCTCTCTCTCCCTCCCTCTCTCTCTCTCTGTCTCTCTCCAGTCCTGGTATGGTCTCTGCGGTCTGCCGAGTCATAACCACCTCTGCTTTGCTCAGTCTCTGTACCGATACTGCAACAGGCCTAACTATAGCATTATTTCTAGTGCGTGGCCCCGTGCACCTTTATTAGGTGCGTTCTGTCACCCCCCCCCCCCCCCCACACACACACACACACACACACCTCCGCTCGCATACATTGGCATGCGCGCATTCACTGCACATTCCTGTCTTTTATTACACTACTCACACCGCAAGAGCGATGTTTCCGAAGCATCATACCTGCCATAACCCTTTCAACACAAAACTGTGGGAGACGCGATCCACTGAGAAGCGCTTGCGTCTTACCCTTCCTCTCTACCCCTTCCTCCTGCCCTACTCCCATCCCCACCCCCACTCCCCACCCCCACCCCCACCCACCCCCAAAAAGGGAAAGAGACGGGGGAAAAAAGCTGTGAGGGATTTTTTCTGTATTGTTCGGTGACCGTGGGTCACAAGAGCGACGTGACAGGTGCTCGGACAACCAATGATTTCTTTTAAGTTCTGCCCTCAAGTCCTGTTCAGCAGGATAGAGACATTGCCTTGTCCTTTAGGATTTGATTGAATTTTTGTGCTCGGACAACCAATGATTTCTTTTAAGTTCTGCCCTCAAGTCCTGGTCAACAGGATAGAGACATTGCCTTGTCCTTTAGGATTTCATTGAATTTTTGCATAGATCTGTGACAACATCTCGGGGTGATCACACTTAAAAATTTTTTAAGCATGACTGTACAATTCAACACAATACGGTACAATACAATACAGTACAGTTAGCATTTGAGAGAGAAGCAAAGTCCTGCATGTGTAGGCAACAGCTTTGTAATGCTCGCATGGATGTTAGCATCCTCTCTCTCTCTCTCTCTCTCTCGCTCGCTCTCTCTCTCTCTCTCTCTCTCTCTCTCTCTCTCTCTCTCTCTCTCTCTCTCTCTCTCTCTCTCTCTCTCTCTCAGTCATTGTTCTTCTTTAGAGGCAAACGGCTTTTCCCTATCCGTAGGCTGTGCTTACCTGTGGGCTACACTGACCCCACCTAAACTGCGATGACCCAGAAGAAAACGGTGCCAGTCAGACAGGCCAGCCCTGAGACTTCTATGCTTCCTGTGCGCACTGGATAGAGGAATGTAAATGTATGTCTGTCTCAGCTATACAATAGAGACTTTTTTTCTTTTTCTGACGCCTTGACTTCTGTACTGCATCAGCTGCTGCTCACATTCAAACCCGAGCCCTGCTTCCCGAGTGCTTGGCCTGCGTGCAGGATAAGGAGTTGCTTCCACAAAACTTGCCGGATACCTCCAAGACGCATATGTGTGTGTGTGTGTGAGTGAGTGTTGCGAGGTAGAGGGCAGGGAGGTGAGTGTGTGTGTGTATGTGTGTGCGCGCGCGCGTGCGCGCGTGTGTGTGCGTGCGTGCTTGCGCGCGCGTGTGTGTGTGTGTGTGTGTGTGTGTGTGTGTGTGTGTGTGGTGTGTGTGCTGGTCCGTGTCCATCACTGGTAGGGATCCTAATGAAATGCTGTACAAGAGAATGCAATGTAAGATAATAGTGCAACACAATGTTATGTAATATAAGTAATGTAAGACAAGAGATTGGCGATTTTAGTAACCTGTGCTTCAGCTTGTCGATGGGCCAGTGGATCAAGTGCAACACAAAACACAATGAAGTGCAACACGACGCAGTGCGGTGTAAAACAAGGTACATCATATAACAAATGGCAGTGCGGAACAACACAATAAGACGTTGCTGCACAACGCAGTGCAGTATACAGTACGACACAATACACTGTAATTTAGCACACATCTCGACAGTGGGACTCGCATTGCGAAGGGCCAAGCCGGTGAATGGAACATGGCAGACTTAGCGCCATCATTTGCTGTAGAAAGAAGTGGAGGGGAGGGGTAGTGGTGAAGGGGAGGGGAAGGGGAGACGAAGAATGAAATGAATGTAGGCCTGATTTTTACAGCATAACACAATACCATGCAAGCAATTCCCGTGGAATCTGCGGGACTCTTTCAGAGTGAGCACACACATACACACAACATACACACACACAGCACACACAACACACACAACACGCACACATGACATACACACACACCGGAGCTTGGATGACCTGACTGCATTATTTGTCGTTGAAGGGAATGCAAAATGTATCACGTCATTGAATTTCAGTGGAATCGTGGGACTCCTAGATCCTAGTGTGTGTGTAAGGATTGTCTCTCTCTCCCTCTGTCTCACCTTCTCTCTCTCTCTCTCTCTCTCTCTCTCTCTCTCTAAGGTCATACACAATGTTTTAGGTTATACTCGCTACGTTCAGAAGACGGGGGAGATTGAGCGAGGTGGGGTGGGGGTTTACGGGTGGGGGCGGCTAGCGGCTTGGAGCCGGTGTGACTGTAAGTAATGCCTGACTCGTGCGATCAGTCGCTGGAGGGGAAGGGAAAGGTCGGCGGGGCGGAAAATGCAAGGTGGTGGGCAGACTAGCACTGCGGCAGCCGACTGGAAGACGCATTCCGGCTCCCAACAACAGTTACCACTCCGCTTCAAATTTGGGCGCTAATCTACTTAATGAAGTGTGCCTCCTGTTGTTTCACTTCTGCCCTTGTTTATTAAACTCTCTCCCTCTCTTTCTCTCTCTCTCTCTCTCTGACCAGAGAATTTTATGGTTTAAGCGGTTAATTTACCCCCCCCCCCCCCCTTCCCCCCTTCTCTCTCTCTCTCTGACCAGAGAATTTTACGGTTTAAGCGGTTCGTTTACCCCCCCCCCCCTTCCCCCCTTCTCTCTCTGACCAGAGAATTTTACGGTTTAAGCGGTTCGTTTACCCCCCCCCCCCCTCCTTCCCCCCTTCTCTCTCTCTCTGACCAGAGAATTTTACGGTTTAAGCGGTTCGTTTACCCCCCCCCCCTTCCCCCTTCTCTCTTTAAGCGGTTCGTTTAACCCAAACCGAATGAACCATGCTTTGGATGAATAAGACCAACAGTGACGTAAATGTTTTTTTACGGCGTCTTTGTCGGCCTATTAGGAATGATAGTCAAGTGGTAAAACGAGTCGTCTAAAAGCTTGACGATCGAACTCTTACGGATGAAAAGCAGGAGAATCCTGTACATCTGTTGTTATCGAACTGTTTTCATACCTGGTTTTAGCCGAGGTCTTTCATGTACTGGGGTAGGACTGATCTTTGTAGCATGAGAGACTTTCCGTACCTATTTAATTTAGCGGAATAAAAATGCATATTAAAAAACAAAAAAAGAAAAAAACATAGCTGTGTATTCCCAAGCTGGTGAGATGCCCATATTAGTATTCTTGGCGTCCCTTTTTTTTTTTTTATAGCATGTTCATTTCCTTTCTTTCTTGTCTGTATGTTTGTTTCGGGTTTTTCTTCTTCTTCTTCTGCTTGGATTTGTAATGTTATGCATGTTCAATTTCAGCGCAGTGGCGGTCGTAGTGGACCAGTCAGGTCACATACGGCTTGCACGTCGTCATGAAAATCCGGCCTCAAGTGGTGAGCCCCGTTTGGCAGCGCGGCTGCTGGGACAGGTGGTCTTTTGTGTCCGCGCCCTTCATCAGCTGGCTGCCCTTTTAGCGCCTTTGTTCCGGCCAAAGGAACGACCTGAGGGTCTGGCTGCTCCGAGTAGAATGGGCCGTTGTGCAGTGTACTGCACGCGTAAATGGTGACGTACGTCGTGTCGCCTGCATGTCGTCGACCTCTTGGGGACTCCGAACCGAGCCTCGACGGTCGCGACTACAACAGACTTCCGTTTTGTGAATTTTTTACGAACGAGCCCACGGATTCCGTCCCCGCAGACAGAAATACAATACATTGGGGCTGTGAAGGGTCAGTTTGAGGGCGTTCTTGTGCTAACTGTAGCAGTATTTTGTGCATTGTTGAAGTTGGTAGATCGTTCCTTTCTTTCTTCCACTCAGTTAGATTTTCACTCGGCTGACGTGCCGAGTTTCTTCTGGTGGATTGCCTCACGACGTACCGACACGGATAACTTCCAGTGGTCTTCTGACAGTAGTACTGAGGCTGCGACAGGGTGGCGTGTGTGTGTGTGTGTGTGTGACCCAGAAGGAGCGGCGTGGGAGTTATCAACTACCCTACCAGTAAAACTGCCAGTGAGAGGGCTCTTAAAGAAAAAAAAAAGAGAAAGAAAAAGACCTCCCTTGGCCCCCTCCCTCGTTTCCTCTTCTTCCTCCCCATCCCTACCTCCCACCCCACGCCCTCTCCCCGAAAAGAAAAAAAAATCAGTTCTCATTGTTAGGCATCCGTTTTTGGCAGGCGCGCCACCCATAATCCAACCACGACCGATCTTCGTCATGGCGTATTGTGTATTGGGCCGTGCAAAGACCGACGAATCAAGACTTAGGAGGAATTGGAGTTGACTTCCTTTCGTCCAACGGCCGTTCTTTGACTTTCGTCCAACGGCCGTTCCTTTCGTCCAACGGCCGTTCTTTGACTTTCGTCCAACGGCCGTTCCTTTCGTCCAAGGGCCGTTCCTTTCGTCCAACGGCCGTTCTCCGGTCTATGACAGATAGGTGTCTATATGACTTGTTGTTCTGAACCTCGAAGACGACCAAGGAAAAGTGAGGGGGAGGCCCATGCGGTCCGCCACAGTGACAGGACAGGGGAAAACAATAGGGCAGAGGCGTCACGAGATGGTCGCTAGTCAGATGACAAGTGTTGTGACGACGTTATTCAGTTGACCCCCGCTCCCCTCCCGCACACATAGCCTACACCCATATCTGGCCACCTGCGTGTGTGTGTGTGTGTGCGTGTGCGTGTTAAGACTTCTCCGTTCAACGAGAATACTTTATCGTCACGTGCAATTGAATTGCTGAACAATAGAATATGGAAATTCTGTCTGTCTGTCTGTCTGTATGTGTGTGTGTAATAGACAAGAACTTGAATAGCTGTGAGTGAAGGGGGGGGGGGGGGGGGGGGGGGGGGGCTGAGGAGAATGGATGGGGGAGGGGGCAAACAAAACTCGCTGTGATCATGTTTTATGGGATGGCGGAAGGAAACATGACTGAAATGTCATCTAGCACAATTTTGCGCAAGGAAGTGAGTGACATTTATGTGACATAGGTTTCCTGACAAAATTAATGTTACGCCTATGGCACGCGCGCGCGCGCCTACACACACACACACACACACACACACACACACGCGCGCGCGCGCGCACGAGATAGCCGAGGGCTCACATTTCACAACACCGCGCGACCTGTGTGCGCGTGCAATACACGACGCACGTTTAATATACATACTGACATATCACGTGAATGTGGAGATTTACCCTGCACCCTCCCCTTCACCCCCCTCTCTCTCTCTCTCTCTGTCTTTTGTCTGTTCTCTCCGTGGCATATGAAGTAGATTTCCACTAAATGTCAGAGTCGTGCCTGGTTGGCTTGGTGCGACGGTAACCGGAAGTGAAGTCCAGTGGGAGCCCAGTTGATAACGAAAATGGTCATTTGTTGTCGTTCTGATGGAGACCTTGGTGAAGTCCAGTGGGAGCCCAGTTGATAACGAAAATGGTCATTTGTTGTCGTTCTGATGGAGACCTTGGTGAAGTCCAGTGGGAGCCCAGTTGATAACGAAAATGGTCATTTGTTGTCGTTCTGATGGAGACCTTGTGGTATAAAGTTTGCCGCCACCCCCTTCCTCCCCTTCTTCCATCGTCCAAGGATGGTTATCTGTCCTCAACTGCCGAATCGCCTTAGATGGACGTAAAAGCTGAATATTATTCCCAAACACTGAATCTGGAGAGGATGTGGGTACGGGACAGTCACACCACCGCAGATAAATGCGGGTTGCCCAAATGGGAATGAAAAGCCGGATTGAAATAAACGTGGAGTGGGATGTTTTATTGGAATGACTTTTGAACAGTGCGAATAGAATGAGGTCGCTTCAAAGAACATTATAATCACGTTTTTAATCCAAGTTAGAAGAAGAAAAAAAAAAAAACCTGTAAAGGACATACACGTTGGAAAAGAAAGTGCCAAATGTGTTGCTTTTATTGTTAATTATTCATATTCATATTATGTTTGTTAAAAGTGATGAAAACGCTCTTTAAAAAAACAACAACAACAAAAACAACAACAACAACAAAAACAACAGATGAAAACGCGGTCACTGTAATTGACAGGGAAATGTGATATGCATACAGAACTTGACATTAGAGAAAAGTACGCACGGACACACAAATACGCGCTTAGAAACTCGGTTTTGTTGTTGTTGATGTTGTTTCGTGTGTGTTTGTGTGTGTAATACCGTCTGCTTGAATAGCTAAAAACAGAAAAGAAGCAGGAGTATTTGGAGTGAAGAATGTACCATCATTAACTCTTTGTTCATTAGGCGCATTTTATGGTTCGGTTGATTGCTTAATGTTATTCCTTTTCCTGTAATTTAACTTTTCATCTGTTGATAATTATGTCCAGGAATTTGAATGCTGTGCCATTCCCCCATGTAACAATTATATTACTGCAAGTTGTGAAATCGCAGAAAGAATTGTGAAAAGATTAACGAACCATTTCATCTTAATAAGAAAAAAAAAAAATCAATGACGATGGAGAGACTTTTTAGCTTCAAGCTGACTGCAGAAACGTCGAAGAAAGAGATCTGCACAATAATGATGAAAATTTAACGGAAAAACACCAAGCATTCTATTAATTACCTCGAACATGTAAACTCTCTGATTTCAGGTAAACAAGCTGTTGCCAATCTATTGGCCTCTACTGTTGAACAAAACTCTCCATCCATCACAAATACACCTGCTGATTTTTTGGTTTGTTTTATTTTGTTTGTTTGTGTGAAAAAGCATACGACGGAAAGAGACATTTCTGTAACTTTTTTCTTTGACAATACTAAAAACTGCAGTGTGCCATTTCACTTGATGAACTGAAATTGACTCATCAAAACTGTGGTGATTCTGCACCCGGCCTTGATGACGTCTTTCTTTCTTTCTTTCTTTCTTTCTCCGTACGCAGGCTGATACTGCCTGTATAGACAGGCAATGGAGTTTTGTGTGAATGCCCGGGGTTTTTTTTTTTGTCCCGCCATTAAGGCAGCCATACTCCCCATCTTCGGGGAAGGTGCATGCTATTTGTAACTTGTCACCCATACCAACGGCCAAACTGGCCTTCTCTGCCGAAAGTTGGTGATGGGATTTTACGTGTGTGCAAGATGTGTGTGCGTTCACACACGGAACCTCGGTTTATAGTCTCATTGGAATGAAAGGACTGGATGGGGAATGGAGTCACAACCAATGTTAACTCCGAGGGAAAAATCCCCCTGTTCCGAAATTCGAACCCGCAACCCCAGGATCACGAGTCCGGCGCTCTACCAACTGAGCTATTCCGCCCCCCCCCCCCCCCCCCCCCCCCCCCCCCCTGATGACATCACTTTCCAACTCCTGAAATGTAGAAAGCTGTCTGCAGGCACTTTTGGAAGTACAGAATCATATCTGGACTACAAGGTTCTTTCCGCCGAGCTGGCACAAAGCCCTCGTCATTTTTATTTCCAAACACTGAAAGGACTTGACCATCTCTTCTGATTGTCACCTGGTCTGACCAGCTGCCTTTGTGGATTAACGGAAAAGATGGTCAACTCTCGTCTGATGTGGAAGCTGGAACCGGTGGTCTATTGGCCAAGAAACCGTGTGGTGGTGGTTCCTTACCATCCCTGTGCACAGTCCGTATGCAGAGGCAGGAACCCATCCCTCTCCATCCGTCGACTAAAACTTTCCGTGATCAATTGTCTGAACATCTTCTGTGACTGTTTTTGACCCGAAACTCCACACTGATGTCGAAGACAACGCGAGTTCCAGTCTAGTGTAAGTGATTCGTCAATATTTCCTGACAAACCACCATGGACTGTCCACACCCCGGAGATCCGCTCATATCTGGCCTCATCGCAACTGCCAGCTCTTGTGCGTACAAGACATTTTTTTGTAACGCCGAACTACCGAGGGCTCCAAATCTGAAGAAAAAGTTGCTCCTGCTGCGTATGGCTGAACAACTCCCTCGCAGAAATGGTTTAACACATTCCCTCAAACAGATTCATCTACACTGCTGAGCTCACAGCGTTGGTCCTGGCACTGCAAATGGTCTCTTAAATCACTACATAAAAACTTCCCTATTCTCTCGGACTCCTTTTATGCTTTGGAAGCCATTGCTGGCCGTTGCCTCCAGCACCCTCAACTGCTGAATTGGTTTAAACTGTACACCCCTCTGAAAGGTGACGGTTACAACACAACCTTTGCGTGGGTTCCTGATCATGTCGGCATTCGATGCAACGAGGTAGTTGACCGGCTTGCCGAGCATGTTATAAATAAAGAGTTGAGCAGATATTCTCTATCCCTGACACCGATCTGAAACCTAAAGCTCAGACTTAATGTCAGTGAACTCTTGCAGGAAGCCTGGAACACGCAGACGGATAACAGACTCTTTCAGGTCCCTCTGAACCTTAATGTGTTTTGGTAATTTGCCATTGGTTGCCTTAAAGACGAAAGGGTTTTGATGTCAGACGAACACTTTAGAGCAGACTCCATAGAACTTTGTTCGGAGAAAAAATCTGATCTAAGATTTTACGGAAGGAAGATGTTATTGTGAATATAATTTTTGGTGTGTTAGTAAGAAATCTGTTTTTATGAAATGTTTTCGTATGATATGAAAAAAAATCTTTGTACAAAATTGATTTAGACGAGGTAATTGCCATGATATGGCCCTTTGTGGTCGGCTGGGCTATACGCAACATGAACTCACCGTAAACCTACTTTTAAAAAAAAGAAGTTTTTTTTTTTTTAATGAAGAAAATTGACCTTGAGGGAATCCCAACCATGCGCTCCAATTGATGCCAGTCCGTGCACAGTTCAAGATAATGGAATAGTTTTTGTTTTGGACCAGGAACAGTCTATAAACAACTCTTCCAAATCAAAATTGACCCTGCTATCGCGGAGTTACCTTGCGCAGACAGGGCCAAAACACCACCATGTTTAACTGCGTCATGACATGCGTGCAGGGTTACAATGTGAGCTGCGTTGGAGGTGTCGCAATGCCCCTTCGCGGCTTACAGACAGTGTTGGATTTTGTTGTTTTAGGATCGGATGACATTTCTCTGATCAATGGTATGTACTGAGGACGTGGCTCTTGAGATTCTTCCCCCCCCCCCCCCCTCTTCCTCCCCCTCCCCACACCTCCCCGCCTCTCCGCCCCCTCTTCTCCCCCCCCCCCCCCCCCCCGCCTCTCCGCCTCCGTTCTTCAGCATCATTCCCCTTGAGTGGAAAAATGTGGGGCTATGATGTAGAGGCATGGGGGAGGTTGGACTTCGCCAGTCCTTGGTTGTATTACATTTGTGCTGTGTTTTCGCCTCAGTAGCTGCAGCAGCAGCAGTAGCAGCAACAGCAACAACAACAGCAATAATAATTAGAAGGCGGAGTGAAGTTTGTGTAGGCTTCCTATTGAAGGATCCGTTTTGGCCTTTACAGGCAGGGAGGATTCTTTCTTTTATTCCAGAGCGCGTCCAACCCAGCGTCACGATGCTGAGCTGATTTGATAACTGCATTTGCCAAACGTCCTCAACTCCACTTCGCAACCTTTCTCGCCCATGCACCAGCCGATCAGTAGTAGAACAAATGTCACCCCAACATGCGTTGTTCAGGCACGCCACGATTTCGTGTGTCTGAACAAAGCTTCCGAGCAGAAAACTGAGAAACGGTGCTTCGTCTTGTGTCTCTCCAGGGACATACTCCGGCGACCATTCCAAATTAGAGGAGGAGGAGGGAGGGAGGGAATGAAGAAGAAGAAGCTTCGAAGAAGAAGAAGAATCAGAATAAGAAACGTGACTTGTGGCCATTTGCGGGTTTAGCTGAGATGCATTATTGATCACAAGATGTTGAGGACGGGAGTGAGACAGGGATTATTTTCTGTTTGGGAGATCGCACCACCAGTGCTGCGTCCACCGTAGCACAAGGGAAAGCGGGGCAGGGAAAGTTGTGGTAGTGGTGGAGGAGGAGGAGGAAGAAGAAGAGATTATGTCCTTTTTGCGAGGCATCACGTCAGCATGTGGCTCAGTCACATACTTGGTGAAAGCACACACCCGTACGTAGCATATAGACACACCCACGCGCCCGCGTGCTTGCTAGCGCTGTATATCTTTGTCGTAGTGAAATAATGTTGTTACAAATTTTCAGTAGACATGAATTTGAATAAATGACATCATAGAAAAGTAAAAGAAAAAGAAGCTTTACATGATGCATATAATTTGTTCATAAAGTCATGATCTGAAGAGATATTTTGTGGACAGGACAGAGAGAGAGAGAGAGAGGGTGGGTGGGTTAGAGAGCTTGGATCTTCGCAAGGTGGATCGAATTTTGGGTCCACTCATTAATCTGGATTTGCACTATAGGTACGCATCAAAGTTTGTCTTTCGGCCGCGTCCCCATCTTTCCAAGTTTAGTACTTTTGTGTAGTTTTGTTCACATGCACACGCTCTCTCTCTCTCTCTCTCTCTCTCTCTCTCTCTCTCTCTCTCTCTCTCTCTCTCTCACAACACGCACACACACACACACACACACACACACACACACACACACACACACACACACACACACACACACACACACACACACACACACACAGTAGTAGTAGTGGTGGTAGTAATAATAATGATGATGATAATAATAACAACAACTACAACAACAATAACACGGGTAAAAACGTTATCACTCTTGCAGAGATAACCTTCTTTCCCCTTACTATGCCCATCCTCCCACCTTTTTTTTAAATATTTTTTTTACAGCATATAATCGGATAGCCGAGAGAATCGAAGAACAAATACGATCTTCGCAGTCGAAATCCAGCTCCGCGAAGAGCTGTAGCTTGAAGTTAACTATACTTGAATCGGTTTCATGGCTACCAAAAGACACGAGTTTAGCACAAGGAGTTCCCCAGGAGGCCAGGGACGATCCCAATGGATCCCACAGCAATCTCCCCCGATGTTCTCCTCAGTCTCATGGTTTCTGTCTCTGCGTGTCAGCAAGGTGGAAAACAAACAAACGAAAGAAACAAAGGCAGAAAGAAGCAAACAAACCTGTTGAACCAGTTCTGAACGACACTTGAAAGAGAGATCGAATGTGGCTCAAGGACGAAGCCATTGCATTGGGGTGCGGATGTGAATCGAAGGACTGTGTGTGTGTTAGTGTTGGAAGACTGGACATTTTCCGACATTTTCGTTAAGTCTCACCCGCTGTCCTCTTCCAGAATAATGCGTGCATCTACCTCCTACCCCCTTCCCTTGGTCAGATTTTGAGTGGATCCGGATTACGAAACGGATCCCTTGAGCAAAGGACCTTGGTTTTCACAAGAGTTCTGGTGCCTTTTTAGTCTTGTTATTTCCCCCCTGAGGAGGCGGTAAAGTCGTCGCCTGCGTCTGTTGGTTTTCCGGCCAGTGGGTCTGACTACGCTAAAAACTACTGAACTAATTTGAAAGAAGCTGGGTGGAAAAATCATTGGAGTGTAGATTTAGGACAAACCCACTGAATGCTGGTTCAGGTCCGTAGTGTGGATCCAAGACACGTACGGCAAAAGTTCGCCAAAACTTTGGAACCGATTCTTAACGAGTCTGGGCGGAAAGACGTCATTTGGCTCGAGGGACGAACCCATGAAGTTTGCGTGCGGGGTCCGGGTCAAGGGGGCGGGACTAGGATCCATTCAGCAGGATGACGCAAAATCTACCGAACCGATTTTGAACGAAATGTTCAAAGTTGGAAAGGTAGAATATACGGCCCGGGCATGAACCCTTTTGGATGCTGGCTCGGGTCCTGTGGTTCTGGCGGAGGTCTTCGCTCTCCCTGATTTTTTTTTTGTGTGTGCAGAGTGTGGGTGTCTGTCGCCATGTGTGGTCGGATGGATAAGTGTAATGAAACTGACTCTCTTCTCTCTCTTTGTCTCTGTCTTTGTCTCTCTCTCTCTCTGTCGTATATCCCTCTCTCTTGTGTCTGTCTGTGTCTGTCTGTCTGTCTGTCTGTCTCTGTCTCTCTCTGTCTCTCTCTCTCTCTCTCTCTCTCTCGCTTAGTGTCCGCCTGCCAGTCTGTTTTCGTCTGTCTCGTTATCACTTCCTCCTGCCCTGGCCTTGCCATTCGGCCTGTCTCCCCCCCCCCCCCCCCCCCCCCCCCCCCCCCCCCCCCCCCCCCCCCCCCCCCCCCCCAGTCTGACGTCGTTTAGATCCGTTTAGTTTGAAGTTCTGTGTACGCTGCATTTAGACGACGACGCCTGGGATGTGCACCGAGTGACCTTCCTCAGAAATCCCCCGAAGGCCCACATGTGTTATGTCTGCCCGTGAAGTCGGTTCACAGCCGATCGCGGGCTATGTATTCACGTGCAGTGTGATGCAGATCCACTCGTGTGTATTTGTCTGTGCACGCACGTTGTGTTCATGCAAATGTTGCATATCAGCGAGCGCACGTGCGTGTGTGTGTATGTGTGTGTGCGCGCGCGCGCGCACACACAATTCACTTGCCATCCGTACACATTAACGGTCGATTGGTGATTCGCTGACAGATGGCAGGTGCACTTCGACTGACACGCGCAACATCACTGGCAAACCGTGGATGAATAGCAAGAGACTATGGTAACAATTACGCTTTTAATATTGGTGTTTTAAGCTGTGGTGGTGTCTGTCTCTCTTTGTCTCTGTTTCTGCCACTCTACCCGGTAATGTGCTCCTCTCTCTCTCTCTCTCTCTCTCTCTCTCTCTCTCTCTCTCTCTCTCCTCTCTCTCCACACACACACACACACACACACACACACACACACCATTTGTATTCTTATCGCAGTCTCTCCCCCGGCGGTATATGCATGGATGTACCCCATGCAGCACTCGTGTTCTCTTCCTCGGAACTCTACATACATACATACATGCACGATCAGCATTCAGATGGTGGGCGCGTAATTAGGTTAGGTAGGGGCAGGCACCACATGCGCAGACTTTTCTAGGACTGAAGCTGTCAGAGACGGGAGGAGGTAAAGTGAACGAATTCCACAGATGATGGTGGCGGTATGCTGTTTGTTAGTTGAACGAAAGAGGCTTTGGTAGACTTGCTGAAGTCTGCCAGATGATAGGGAGGTCACAAACCGTACTGCGATATCAGCAGCTTTTTTTTTCTTTTCTTTTTTGTCTTTTCCTTTTTTTTCTTTTCTTTTTTGTCTTTTCTTTTTTTTCTTTTCTTTATTTTCTTTTCTTTTTTCTTTCTTTTTTTTTTAATTTTTAAATCTCTTCTCCCCCAACGCCTCCACACTCTACCCTGTTCCATCCCCGCTCTCGCTGAACTTAACACAGATTACCTCCCTTGCATATTTTCGAACATCGTCAGCTGTCATCAGATATAGGCTACGCTTGTAATAATAATTTTGAGACCTGACTTTTTTTTCTTCTCAAAAATAAATCCTAATCCTTGTTCTATATCAGCGGATTGAACGATAAATGTCACTCCTTTCATTGGTTAGGCCTTGGATCTTGAAAGTGCCCGAGTGTTTAAAGGGGTATCAGAAACAAGTTCTTTATGCTCAAGGACTCAAAGACTATTATCCAGGGAATGGAGAACATATTGACGCTTTTATTAAAGTGAACAGGTACAGTAACTTTGGCCGTCAACGTGACTCTATTAATGAAAGGGAAATTACTATAGGTTTTAAGAGGTACTTGACATGCGTATTGCATTCTTCACGGTTATTTTTATCCATTTTTTGTAACCGCACGTCCAAGAATTCAGGAAAATAATAGTTTTGTTT
>CM031621.1:29657096-29672096 GCA_018398815.1 Conus ventricosus
CCCTGACCGTGGATTTAAATACATCTTAAATTACCAGGATCATTTCACAAAGTTTGTAGTGTTGAGGCCAATGAAGTCCAAAACCGCAGCTGAAACGGCATACAATCTGATTGACATTTTTTGTTGGATTACCCCCCCGGCAGTACTGCAATCAGATAACGGTCGAGAATTCACCGCATCTGTCATCAATGAAATGAAACTGATTTGGCCACAGATGAACATCGTCCACGGATCCCAAGACATCCACAGTCCCAGGGGAGTGTTGAGAGATCGAACGCCGACGTGAAACAGATGTTGATTGCCTGGACAATAGACAACAACTCCAGTCAATGGGCTGAAGGTCTGCGGTTTGTAATGCTGCAGAAGAACTCTCCCCCACAGGAATCTATGCCAAAGAACACCCTTGGAAGTCTTTTGTGGTCGAAAGGGTCAATCTGGTCTTGAAAGAACATGTCTGCCTAAAGAGGTCATAGAGAAGTTGGAGAAAGAAGAGGAGCTTGACCAGTTTCTCGCAGAATTGACAGGTTCAGATGAAGCTAACGAAGCTGAAGTTGAAGTCAAAACAGAAGAGGGTGCAACTGGTGTTGACGTTGTGGCAGAAGAACGTGCAACTGGTGTTGAAGTTGTGGCAGAAGAACGTGCAACTGGTGTTGAAGTTGTGGCAGAAGAAGGTGCAACTGGTGTTGAAGTTGTGGCAGAAGAAGGTGCAACTGGTGTTGACGTTGTAGCAGAAGAAGGTGCAACTAGTGTTGAAGTTGTGGCAGAAGAAGGTGCAACTGGTGTTGACGTTGTGGCAGAAGAAGGTGCAACAGGATTTGAAATGGTAGCAGAGGAGGGTGCAACAGGATTTGAAGTTGTAGTGGAAGAGGGTGCAACTGGATTTGAGGTTGTAGTGGTAGAGGGTGCAAGTAGGGTTCCAGAAACCGATGCACAGGTTTTGGGAACAATAGCAATCTCTTTAGATACTTGCAGACGTGATGCAACTAAGGGTCAGGAAAAAAGCAGAGCTGAAATGCTGCACACAACTCAGGAAAAGCTTGTACCTTTGCAGGAAAATGATGTAGTTCTTGTCCCTGTTAGTGAGTTTGACAGGGGTAGATTAGATTGTCGGAATGTACCCGGTGTTGTCATGGCAGTTCGAAATGACAACTACCAAATTGGTACAAAGCATGGCATCGTGAAGGGTTGGTTTTCAAGAAATCAGGTCATTAAAGCAGACTACGAGATAATGTCACGGGACATGGTTGATGAAGTCAATGTACTGCCGTTCAGACGCATCACAGCACTTCATTCTAGGCATGGTGGGCAAGGCTTTACCAAATGCTCTTGCCAAGGTCTTTGCATGACGAAGAGATGTCAGTGCAGAAAAAAACAAACCATGTGCCACAGCCATTGCCACCCACAAAACAAAACGTGCAAAAACAAATAACTTATTTGATAGAATGAACTGAACAATGAACTGTCCTTAGTACAAATAGCAAATCTTCAGTAACACCATGACATTTCTTGGCGCTGATAAATAGAAAGGATTGTATGACATTTGTGTAAAGATAAAATGTTTGGTGTAAAGATTAAAATGAATCATTAATCAGAGCTCTTGCTTTAGTTTTTGTTTTTTGTGTTACAAAAGGATAATCTATGAAAAAAGTTAGGCAACGCCACTGCCTAACTTACAGACTAGGCAATTCAGTTGCCTAATCTACAATGAAAAAGAAAATCCCAGCATTGCCTAATATGTAGACTAGGCACTTTTTGCCTAATCTACAGAGTAGGCTGCCTAATCTAGAGACTAGGCTGCCTAATCTGTAAATCAGGCACTGTTTTAAAATCAGTTTACATGTTAGGCAACGCCACTGCCTAATTTACAGACTAGGCAAATCAGTTGCCTAGTCAACAAGTTAGGCAAATTTACAAATTAGGCACGACATATATACGTGTGTGTGTGTGTGTGTGTGTGTGTGTGCGTGCGTACGTTTGTGTGCATTTCCATAAAAAAGCATAGACCCCCCCCACCCCCACCCTCAGCCCACCCCCTGCTCAACAAGAACAAATTAAGATGATTTATTCACATGATAGGCCAGGACCCTAAGGAATGAGTGCCCCCCTCCCACCCCCACCCCCAGAGAGAGAGAGAGAGAGATAGAAGACCCTTCAGCTGTATTCAAATCCGTTGTGTTACAAAGTATTTTGGGATGTAGTGGCTGATCAGTCAAATGCAGTCCCACGTGCCGAATTACAAGTCTTTTTTTTTCATTTTGTCTTTCTTTTCTTTTGTTGTTGTTGTTAAGTACAGTAGGTTTTCAAATTAAACAGCACACACACACACACACACACACACACACACACACACACACACACACACACACACACACACACACACACACACACACGCACACACACACAGAGAGAGAGAGAGAGAGAGAGAGAGAGAGAGAGCAAAGACATGGCAGAAGACTTCAGGAAAAGCAACTTTCATAGTCTCCTGCCATTACCTTTTCCACGTATGTAATTATAAGCATTCGAACACATTATAAGCGTTAGCTTGTTGTCGTTCGAATTTTGACATTGATTGTAAAACTGTATGATTGCTAATTCGGAATAGATTCATTGAAACCATTCAGGTGTATTTGTGTGACAAAGTCTCTCAGCCAGAGCAAAAAGATTGGTACCAAAATAGTCACTCCGTCTCATCTGCATTGTCATTCTCCGCTGAATTCCTTTGCCAGTTCGCCAACTGCAGTTTTGTTTTCTGCAGGATTCTGAAAGCATTTCATCAGTCTGTAGGATTCCTATGGTAGATTACCAGTTGCATTTTCGTTTTCTGCAGGAATTCTGTGGCAGATCACCGACTGCATTTTTGTTTTCAGCAGGATTCAGAAAGCATTTCATCAGTCTGCAGGATTCCAATGGCAGATCACCAACTGCATTTTCGTTGTTTGCAGGAATTCTATGGCAGACTACCATCTGCAATTTCATTCTCTGCAGAAATTCTATGGCAGATGGCCAACTGCGTTTTCATTTTCTGCGGGATTCTCCAACTTGACAGTCAACTAGCGTTGACACAGAATTATATTTCTGTAACCAATTTATCTTTCTTTCGGCTTTAGTATCCTAGTCCATTTTTACCGATGAGTATCATTTCGTTGGGACACGAAAAGCGGGAGTCAAGCTGACTGTGTCCTTGTTTGCTGGCTTAACTTTCCAGTCGTGATTTGCATCGTTCGTTCTCACCTGTCACTTAAATAACTTGCTCATAGTGTTGTAGTTTTTATTCTTACTGCACACATAGAACTCGGAGTCTTGTTTCCCATGTTACGAATGGGAAAGCGCGTCCGGTTTGGGATTAAGGCGATCAGTTGAGTTGTGCTCCTACACAGTGGATCCATTCAGGCGAAAGGAGAGGAAGCGGTTTGGGATTGACCAACTGGCCCCCACACATGCTTGTCTGACATTCTGATTCAGTGAAGTGGGGGGAAAAATCTGACCGCTAGGTGCCCCTACTTCCGTTGGCTGCGGTCCATTTGGGTGAGCAGAGTAGCAGACAAGAGCATGATTCACGCTGTCCCGGCAAAGACCCAATTTAGGGTCTTTAGTTCCGGTTAGCAGCAGTTTTTTTTTTCCCCCACTCTCCGAGTTAGCAGTATCAGGTTGTGACAAATTATTTACCTCTACCCCCACCCCCACCCCTCCTCCTCCTCCTCATCGCACCTCTTCTCCCGCACCTCTCTCTCTCTCTCTCTCTCTCTCTCTCTGTAGTTCCCAGCCAAACTTCTCCATTTACACCACCCCTACCCCTCCACCCTTCCGTAATCTCTGTCATATCTGTATGTCGACAGACAGATAAAGATGAGATAGATAAGTGATAGATAGGTAGACATGTATCGCATTATCACACTGGAACAAAATGAAAGGAAATGTCAGTGATGCAGAGGGGAAGAGATCAGTGTCCCCGCCTTTTGGGGGAGTTCCGTTGCGCCCTGTAGAGGCGCTGGTCACTGCGTGTTGGCTCACTTCGGCTAGGTGTCTGCGCCCTGTAGAGGCGCTGGTCACTGCGTGTTGGCTCACTTCGGCTTGGTGTCTGCGCCCTGTAGAGGCGCTGGTCACTGCGTGTTGGCTCACTTCGGCTTGGTGTCTGCCTCCTGTTCGCAGACCGGCTGTCAACGCACCATATATATATATATTTTTTTTAGTAACCCATAAACTCAAACTGTCCAGTTTGAAGCTGTCGCACGCGCGATGGTTCTCGTGCAGGCAAAGCCTGACTTGCAGGACATTGGCCGAACTCTCAAGAAGAGATTGGTGTACGGACATTTGGAGCTATACTGATTCTCACCCTCTTTACACCTTTGGACATCTGGTCGAGGCGCTAAACAAACAGACAATAAACACAGGAAGGAGGGGGTGGGTGGGAGACATCTTTTGGTCCAATCGTGAAACGATGACTTGATCCTTAACTCCCAACTGTAGGCGCCGCGAGCAGCGTTACTTTGGAGCTGTGGACATGGTCATTGTGTCACCATAGGCACTGACATTGTGTTCTCTATGAAGTTGTAAAGACACGAAATGACCAGATTAGTGTTACATCTGTTTGACCGATCTCTTCTCCCTGACCCCTTTCTCCTCCTTTTTGGATTTTGTCAAGGGACTAGTGGGTAAGGGCAGAGAGGAAGGGAGAGGAGAGAGGGGGGTGGGGGGGGGGGGCGTGTATGTGTGCACCTTCTTATCCTTCCCCCCTCTCCCTTCCTCTTCACCATGTCTGGTGTTGGTCGTAACCGACCCGCGCACATTTAGTTTTTTCAGCCCGTGTCTTGCGGAAGGCATGTGGCAGGCCCAGCAATGCGCCATGTCCGCACTGTCCACTTGGGACTCTTATATTGGCCCTAGGCCGTGCCCTCCACCACCGCCACCGCGTGTTGGCGGCTGAGCAGGAGGACTGGTTTGTCCGCTTACTCATCTCTTTCAGATCACGCGCTATACTGCTGGAATCTGTAACGGCAGATGTCGTGTGGGCGTCGTCAGCCACTTGACACGCAAGAAGTAATCACTTACTCAGTTTAGTGGGGGAGCCTCGAGAAGGGATTGCGTCTGCCATCAGCTAGTGGTGGAGTCTCAAGAAGTAATTGCATCTACCGATAACTAGTCGTGGGGTCTCGAGAAGTAATCGCATCAACAGTTTACCAATGGTGGAGTCGCCAGCGAGAAGTAATTGCATCTACAGTTAACTAGTGGTGGAGTCTTGAAGTAATTGCACCTACAGTTAACTAGTAGTGGAGTCTGGAGAAGTAATCGCATCTACAGTTAACTAGTAGTGGAGTCTTGAGAAGTAATCGCATCTACAGTTCACTTGTGGTGGAGTCTCGAGAAGTAATTCCATCTACAGTTCACTAGTGGTGGAGTCTCGAGAAGTAATTCCATCTACAGTTCACTAGTGGTGGAGTCTCAAGGAGTGATCACACCTACAGTTAGTGGTGGAGTCTCAAGGAGTGATCTCACCTACAGTTAATCATGGAGTTTCAAGGAGTGATGACACCTACAGTTAGTGGTGGAGTCTCAAGGAGTGATAACACCTACAGTTAGTGATGGAGTCTCCTGATGTGATCACACCTACAGTTAGTGATGGAGTCTCAAGGAGTGATCATACCTACAGTTAGTGATGGAGTCTCAAGGAGTGATGACACCTACAGTTAGTGGTGGAGTCTCAAGGAGTGATCACACCTACAGTTAGTGATGGAGTCTCAAGGAGTGATGACACCTACAGTTAGTGATGGAGTCTCAAGGAGTGATGACACCTACAGTTAGTGATGGAGTCTCATGATGTGATCACACCTACAGTTAGTGATGGCGTCTCAAGGAGTGATCTCACCTACAGTTAGTGATGGAGTCTCATGATGTGATCACACCTACAGTGAGTGATGGAGTCTCAAGGAGTGATGACACCTACAGTTAGTGATGGAGTCTCAAGGAGTGATGACACCTACAGTTAGTGATGGAGTCTCATGATGTGATCACACCTACAGTTAGTGATGGAGTCTCAAGGAGTGATCACACCTACAGTTAGTGATGGAGTCTCAAGGAGTGATCACACCTACAGTTAGTGATGGAGTCTCAAGGAGTGATGACACCTACAGTTAGTGATGGAGTCTCATGATGTGATCACACCTACAGTTAGTGATGGAGTCTCATAATGTGATCACACCTACAGTTAGTGATGGAGTCTCATAATGTGATCTCACCTACAGTTAGTGGTGGAGTCTCAAGGAGTGATGACACCTACAGTTAGTGGTGGAGTCTCAAGATGTGATCACACCTACAGTTAGTGATGGAGTCTCAAGGAGTGATGACACCTACAGTTAGTGATGGAGTCTCATGATGTGATCACACCTACAGTTAGTGATGGAGTCTCATAATGTGATCACACCTACAGTTAGTGATGGAGTCTCAAGGAGTGATCTCACCTACAGTTAGTGGTGGAGTCTCAAGCAGTGATGACACCTACAGTTAGTGGTGGAGTCTCAAGATGTGATCACACCTACAGTTAGTGATGGAGTCTCATGATGTGATCACACCTACAGTTAGTGATGGAGTCTCAAGGAGTGATGACACCTACAGTTAGTGATGGAGTCTCAAGGAGTGATGACACCTACAGTTAGTGATGGAGTCTCATGATGTGATCACACCTACAGTTAGTGATGGGGTCTCAAGGAGTGATCACACCTACAGTTAGTGATGGAGTCTCAAGGAGTGATCACACCTACAGTTAGTGATGGAGTCTCAAGGAGTGATGACACCTACAGTTAGTGATGGAGTCTCATGATGTGATCACACCTACAGTTAGTGATGGAGTCTCATAATGTGATCACACCTACAGTTAGTGATGGAGTCTCAAGGAGTGATCTCACCTACAGTTAGTGGTGGAGTCTCAAGGAGTGATCACACCTACAGTTAGTGGTGGAGTCTCAAGATGTGATCACACCTACAGTTAGTGATGGAGTCTCATGATGTGATCACACCTACAGTTAGTGATGGAGTCTCAAGGAGTGATCTCACCTACAGTTAGTGGTGGAGTCTCAAGGAGTGGTCACACCTACAGTTAGTGATGGAGTCTCAAGGAGTGATGACACCTACAGTTAGTGATGGAGTCTCAAGGAGTGATGACACCTACAGTTAGTGATGGAGTCTCATGATGTGATCACACCTACAGTTAGTGATGGAGTCTCAAGGAGTGATCTCACCTACAGTTAGTGATGGAGTCTCATGATGTGATCACACCTACAGTTAGTGATGGAGTCTCAAGGAGTGATGACACCTACAGTTAGTGATGGAGTCTCAAGGAGTGATGACACCTACAGTTAGTGATGGAGTCTCATGATGTGATCACACCTACAGTTAGTGATGGAGTCTCAAGGAGTGATGACACCTACAGTTAGTGATGGAGTCTCAAGGAGTGATCACACCTACAGTTAGTGATGGAGTCTCAAGGAGTGATGACACCTACAGTTAGTGACGGAGTCTCATGATGTGATCACACCTACAGTTAGTGACGGAGTCTCATAATGTGATCACACCTACAGTTAGTGATGGAGTCTCAAGGAGTGATCTCACCTACAGTTAGTGGTGGAGTCTCAAAGAGTGATCACACCTACAGTTAGTGGTGGAGTCTCAATATGTGATCACACCTACAGTTAGTGATGGAGTCTCATGATGTGATCACACCTACAGTTAGTGATGGAGTCTCAAGGAGTGATCTCACCTACAGTTAGTGGTGGAGTCTCAAGGAGTGATCACACCTACAGTTAGTGGTGGAGTGTCAAGATGTGATCACACTTACAGTTAGTGGTGGAGTCTCATGATGTGATCACATCTACAGTTAGTGATGGAGTCTCATGATGTGATCACACCTACAGTTAGTGATGGAGTCTCAAGATGTGATCACATCTACAGTTAGTGATGGAGTCTCAATGAGTGATGACACCTACAGTTAGTGATGGAGTCTCAAGATGTGATCACACCTACAGTTAGTGATGGAGTCTCAAGATGTGATCACATCTACAGTTAGTGATGGAGTCTCAATGAGTGATGACACCTACAGTTAGTGATGGAGTCTCAAGATGTGATCACACCTACAGTTAGTGATGGAGTCTCAAGATGTGATCACATCTACAGTTAGTGATGGAGTCTCAAGATGTGATCACACCTACAGTTAGTGATGGAGTCTCATGATGTGATCACATTTACAGTTAGTGATGGAGTCTCATGATGTGATCACACCTACAGTTAGTGATGGAGTCTCAAGATGTGATCACACCTACAGTTAGTGGTGGAGTCTCATGATGTGATCACATCTACAGTTAGTGATGGAGTCTCATGATGTGATCACATCTACAGTTAGTGATGGAGTCTCAAGATGTGATCACATCTACAGGCAGTGGTGGAGTATCGTCCATTTTTTGTTGTGTAAAGTGTGTTGGCTTGTGGCAGGATAAATGCTCGTGTGCTGTTCGTACCGAAGCTTATGAACTCGGATTGTCAGTTCTTTCTTGTTCGAGCACTTAGTTTGCTCGGTGGTAAAGCGCTGAGAGTTTTGAGTTCAAATCCCGTTGGCAGTCAACATTAAAATTTTTTTAAAAAAGCAAGAATGTTGTTGTTGTTGTCGTACCCTGGCCAAAAGACCCCAGGGACCATCCAAACAGCCGAAGCACCTGAACACTATGGTACAAACGCATCAGCTGGGGATGAGAACACCACGTGTGTGACCGTTTTTGACCACCCCGCCACATGGGCAGCCACACTCCGACTTCGGGGGATTTTAGAGACTGATAATGTTATGCTAGGAGCTTGTCACAACTGAAGACAATCCCCGCATAACTATGCAGAGCATAACAACATTTTGATGTAGCCTTGGTGTTCTAGCCATGTCAATTAGCCTGACACAGCCTTAAGCCAAGGCAGAAAAAAAAAAGCAAGAATAATTCCCAACATTTTCGCTGGCCATTTTAACGCGTTGTCGTTGCAGTGTTGTTACTGTTAGGTAGCCCCGTACTTCCTATCTTTAGAAGGATCCCCGTCTGCTGTTTCACGTATGCTAAGCGTTGACACTAGACCTGAAAACAGCCTCTCTCCCTTGGAATCGAAGTTCATGAGTGGAGAGTCGGTTCTCTCCCTTCGAGTGTATTGGGTTTTGCCGTGAAGTGTCCCGTTCCTCTTTACCTTGTCTGAGTGAGGGTCGTTTCATCCTTCCACTAAACTTTATGCATGCAATAGAAGGAAGCGAACGAGCCCATTTCGGCCCTGGTTATCTACTTGAGGCAGTAGGATTTACATGGAAGATGGTCCCTTTTGTCCTGTCCGTGCCGTAAACTCGAGCGCAGCGGATTTTAATTGGGATACATACAAGTCATTCTTTCCCATATACAAGTCATACCTTCCGATAGTTAAAGTCTTTCCCCTCGTGAGAACGTGCTATCTTTAAAATGACCGCAAATCACGAACAATCAAAAAGTGTTATCTGGTGCATTCATCAGCCGAACATGATAACAAAAGCACGCGATTTTTAAAAAAAAAAAAAAAAAAAAACCCGTGGACCGACGTTCCTTAATAATCAACCACGGAATAAAACTATGACGTGATGCGAATGAACCAGCTTCGGGAAACAAGTGGGTGTGGGGTTGGTGTTGGGCAAGAGCGTTTCCGCGGATTGGCTGAAGGGCGGGTTGTGCGTGCGAGTGGGAGGGGCGGACGCGGGGGGGTGGGGGGGGGGGGGGGGGGGGGGGGGGTGTGGGGGGGGGGGGGGGGGGGGCGGGTGGGGGGGGGGGGGGGGGGGGGGGGGGGGGGGGGGGGGGGGGGGGGGGTTGGTGGTTGGATGACTCTAGCTCCGTTGACAAGGCTTTTTAAGCGGTCTGAAGGGGTGCATAATTACAGTGCACGGACAGTCTCTCCTTCCTACTACCGGGCGAAAGAAGGTGGAGAAGAGGGTGGTGCTGTGTGGAGGGAGCAAGTTTGGGCTTGACTGATTTTTTTTTTTTTTTTCGTGGATTGTAGATTATAAACCCCTGAGGAGGGAAAAGAACAAGGAAAGGGACTTTTTTTCTTTTTTTTTCTTTTTTCGCAAGCCAGCAACCACACACACACACACACACTCAGGCGCGCGCGCGGACTGAGGGAGCGGGCCGGCTAACCCGTAAATTGGAGAGAGAGGGCCGTTTCCTTCAGTGTGATGTTTGTGTCATAGCGTGGGATTTGGTGGCACGTCGCGAGTTCCCAAGATGGATTGAGTTTCGTGCAGTCCGTCCACAGTACGTTTCCTTTCCTTTTTCTGTTTTTGTGGGTTATACATACCGTCAGCAGTTTCGGCGTTTGGCAGTCAGTGCTGGGTCACACGGGCTTTCTCAAGCCAGGTTGTTTCTCAAATGGCCAGTTGCTAGTGTGTGGGCCTCTGCTTTATACAGGCTTGGTGGTGGTTATTTCGCTGGATGAGGAGAATAGTTCTTTTGGAAGCAGAACGGGTATTCGCAGAACACGGTTGCGTGTGTGTGTGTATGTTTGTTTTTCTGGTGTGCTTGAATTTCTTTCCATCTGAATTATCGACCCATCTGCTCACCTTCATCCCGACCCAGCTGAATTAGTGTCAGCGTCGGATCAGGTGATGGGGTTTTGTTGTGCACGGTAGTCTGGCAAGCAAGTCTACATCATTGCGCACCTACAGCGTCGTTGGCAGGGCCCATAACCGGCCTAGTTTTAATGTCATTTGCGCCAGCTTTTAGTAGCCCGAAGCAGGAAGGCGGGTTGATGGATTTTCAGGTTGGGAGGCAGGAGGGAGATGGGTGTGTGCGTTGAGGGTGGGGTGGGGTTAGGGGTGGAGGCGGATGGCGCGGACTGCTGGCTGCTTGTTATCTGTGCAGCGCCTGAGTATAAGGGGAGTTGGCTGTGTGACCTTTGTAGGGTCGGCCGGTGGCGTTGCTTTAATCCCTCCACCGCCCGCCCCACTCCAACCCATGCCCTTCTTTCCTCCCGTTTCCTTCCCCCTTCCCCTGTGTCTGGCTCATGACCCAGGCACAGTTTATCGGAGGGTGGGGGTAGGTGTGGGGTTGGGGAGGGGGGGGGGTGCTTGTAACGGGGCTTCTGTTCTACTGAGGGGGTCAGGCATGCAGCTTATTCCGTAGACCTAGCTACAAAAGTCTCGGAAGGGGAGGGGGGGGGGGGGGGATTTCAGGTTTTTTTTTTTCATTTGGTTTTGAGACAGTGCTGTTTACTACGGGTGGGCTCCGTAATTTTTGTTTTTTGTTTTTTGTATGCTTGCATGACGTTCTTTTATTTTTTTGTTTTTGTTGCTTGTATTGCTTGGCATGACGTGCTGTGCCACGGTGATAGGAAACTCGGATGGTGTTAACCTTGGCGCGTTATTACAGACCAAAGTCATTTCTGTTGCTGGTGATTTAGATTTTGTTCCCCCCCCACCTCCCCCTTCCCCCCCCACCTCCCGCCCCCCCACCTCCCCCCCTCTCCCCCCCCCCCCCCAAGTCCTGAACACGTGTGTATTCGGACTAGAGAAGTCTGTACAAAATCTGGGTATATGTTACTAGACTTGTATAATGCATTTATGATACTAGATTTTTATAATGTACTTTCAGTGAATAGACGCTGTGTGTGTGTGCGTGCACGAGCGCGCGCGCGCGTGTGTGTGTGAGCTTGCGTTTGTGCGTGCGTGTGTGCGCTCGTGCGTGATACGGACGTTAAAGGATCTGATAGGGTCGATCTGTGGCGTTGGCAGATGGCTATGTTACCCTGACTCCCCCCAAATGGAGGGCCGGGATCAGGTGCCACTGTAAGGAGCGACTCACTCACCCAGCAGGCCTCTGCCACTGATGAAACCCCTATCATGTCTCATTGCTAATCAGCTAACCTCTAGACGGGAAACTGATTGCTGTCGTAGTAAACCTGATAACAAAGGTACTTACTTACGTCGTGGATTCTGGTTGTGGTAGCCGTGTGTTGTGTGGGGTGTGTGTGTGTGTGGTGTGTGTGCGCGCGCGCGCGCGGCGTGCAAGGCGTAGTCGTACACATTAAAAACACCCGCTCCCATCCACCCCACCCCACCCCCACCCACCATCCCTCCCGTTAAAAAAAATGGCGGTCAATTCGTCTGCCGCTGCTAGGCCGAACGGCGACGATCGATGGAGAGCGGGAGGGGGCCGGCCACCCTGTGGAAGGCGACTGCTGAGCCGAGAGGACTGACTGAGGGGGTGGAGAGGGGAAACCTAGGCAGTGGCGCTCCGACTGTGTTTTCTCAAAGCTCAGCCATCCCAGGCCCCCATTAACACAGCAGCCACGGTGCCGGTTGGGAGAGAGAGAGAGAGAGTCCTGGACATAAAGTGACAGAAATCTCCGCGTGGTAGCGATGAAAGGACTTGCTCTGGTTTACACCACAGTGATCGGAGGACAAAATAGCCTTGACTTCGTGGATGTGTGTGAGAGAGTGTGTGTGCGCGCGCGCCACCGGAGTGTCAGTCAGCCCCCCGTGAAAGATACATAAAGCGGAACTGACTCCTGTTTGATTTGTGTGTAGTTATTACTGTGACCAACACGGTTGACAGATTTTTATTTTCGTTCTTAAGTTGAAGAGTCGAAGCAAAGCGGCAGGACTCACTCTTCAGAGACAGAGACAGTCACAGACTTGGTGGATCTGGCCTTGGTGGTGGACAGAGACAGGCCGTGGTTGGTCTTGTGGCAGGGGCAGTTTCTGTGTCGTCTTTTCATCATCGTCGTCGTCGTCGAACCGGTGTTTGTTTTTATCCCTTGTCTTGCTGAAGCGGTTGGCACCATGGGGGTGATCAGTTTGAAAGGTGAGAGAACTGTTTGCTTTTTTTTCTAAAGCTTTTTTTTTGTTTTTTGTTGTTGTTTTTTTATTTGGCGACCGGTGTCATAGTCGTCGATCAACCCTTTTATCGTAAAACTGTGCACGTGCTCTCTCTGTCTCTCTCTCTCTCTCTGTCTTCTCTCTCTCTCTGTTTTCTCTCTCTCCTCTCTCTCTCTCTCTCTCTCTCTCTCCTCTCTCTCCTCTCTTCTCTCTCTCTCTCTGTGTGTCTCTGCCCCCCCCCCCCCTTTACAACTCTGCCATTCAAAATATTGTTTACAAGTTCATCAGCAATATCTTGGCTACTGTGTACACATTTGTCCAGTCGTTTGTTTTTTTTTCAACTTTTTTTTTTCTGCGTGTCATTCCCGCTTCATATACAGAGTTATTATTAAGTGATAATGTTGCATTATTGTTATCTAACATTAAAACGGGGACCTAGTTCTTTGTTCTTGTGTCCAGAACAACACATACCTGTCTGTCATAGTCGCTATTGCAGCTACCAGAGAAGTGATTCTCACCATCTACACCGTGCCTACACACCGGGCCGGGAGAAGCTGTACAAACTTTATCATTTCAAAAACCACAGTTTATCAAGGCCATAGGTTCTCAGCCAGAACTTAGCCAGACAAATTTAATGCTTTAATGCCACAGCTTGTCACAACCGGAGTGTGTGTGTGTCTGAAATAATGACAGTAAAGGCTAGGAAACAAGTTTTGTTATAAATACTTTTTCTTCCCCTGCCAGTTTTGTTTGTTGTTAGATTTAGCGATGGTACTATCTGCTTTTAAACTTTACTCCCAGGCACATCTTGGACAACTCCTATGCTATTTTCTGTTAAGGTTTTCTCGATTTGTACATACTCTTGTTGTCCTGCCTTTTCTTCCTATAACATATGTCTGTCTGCTGGACGTCGCTACCCCAGCTGATTTCAGTGATCTAGTATTTCGAGTTTACACAGATCTAGTATTTCAGTGATCTAGTATTTTGAGTTTACTTCCTGATTAATCAAAAAAAAAAAAAAAAAAAAAAAAGATGTTGACTGTATGTAGTAGGACTGCCAGAAGAAGAGTGACACTGGATAGTCGAGTTTTAAACAGGAATTAATTTTGTATGATTTCTTTTTGCATGTTCGTATTTTGAACAGTTATGTTTGTGGCGTACATGGCATTCTTTATCTTTTCTCTAAAATCTTGTAAACCCCCCCCCCCCCTCCCCTTCCTCCTTCCTTCTCCCCTTTGTCATAAGGGCTGTTTTTGCAAAAACATCAAAATGTTAAATCTCTCTCCCTCCCTCCCTCCCTCTCGCTCTTAAAGCCCCCTCCCCCTTATTTTCATCTCTCTTTTTTCCCATTTTCCCCACACAAGTATGCACATACTATTCCTTTCGTTCACGTGCAGAAATATTGCACGTACACGCGTGCATACTCACACACAGATAGAAACATACGTCCCCCTCCCCTCCGCATCTCCCGCTGCCCTAACACACTCACACACATTCATTTGAATCGAACATCCATTTACCCAGCGGTCATTTCAGTACAGAATTAATGTATCAACGGAATATGTTTTGTAAACTGGTGACAAAATACGTACACACAACCGACCTTATTGTTCCTGTGGTATTCGTTCGTCGGTGATTTCTCAGCCTTATGAATATCCTGCATGTATTTCTCGCGTCAACTGAACGCAGACGCGCTGACGTTAAAAAAAAAAAAAAAAAAAAAAAAAAAAATTGCGAGCAACACATGCCAGCGCACGCATCGAAAGATTTACCTGCCGACATCACTCGAACTTCACGTCTGCTTTGTCAAGGGTTGGACCACAGACACATCGCTTCTTCCGTTTCTCCTTCCATATCTCCTCCGTGTTTCTCTGTCTACCTCCTTTCTCAGTCCCTCTCCTGTGTACCCACCCCCTCTCCCTCCTGCACATCTTGTGGGTAAATCGAAGTTTAACGTCTGCACTTACCTCAGGTGATACGGCAGACGATCGATTCTCAGTATCTCTCTATCCACAGCCCCCCCCCCCCCCCCCCCAATCCCTCCTTATTTATACAGGATTCGCCCTGTTACTTTACCTACCCCCCACCACGCCCCCCCCCCCCCCCCCCCACCCACCCCTCCTTACACACACGCTGGACCACATGGA
>CM031621.1:29677096-29689596 GCA_018398815.1 Conus ventricosus
ACGTGCCGCCGAGTCCTGCATCGTGTCAAAACCACATTGAAGTCAATGTCAGTTGAAACGCCATGATCCAGTAACACTGATCGGTGGAGCGGGCTGAAAACGTACAAGCAGGATTCAGATTGTGACGGTATACGTCATCGTCCAACGGCCAGTCAGAGATGGGTGCATGGGTCTCTGCTGAGCTTGCAGGATCAACTGTCTCCACGGTAAATGTCGCCATATCGTCAAAAAGGTCGAGCATGCTTGGGCTCGGTCTTAAAATAGGCTCGAGAAACAACTTCGGGCAGTTACCAGAAAACGAGACATGTTAACAGCAGTAATGGCACTTCTATGCACATTGTTGCTTTATCTTTTTATTCGGCGGATAGTAGAAGAAAAAGAGAGAGGAGGGTGGGGGCCATAGCGGGAAAGATAAACTGCTCTACACGAAAGCGTTTTTGTTTGGTTATATGTTTTAAACTCTGCGCAGGACAGTGAAGCCCCAAACACACACACACACACAGGATGCCCGTAAGACATAGTGGGAAACTGACTCTGGACCCATGCAGTACAGGAAATAGATCCTACGCCTAGCCTTGAACACATTCTGGAGGTCCCACAAGACAAGGAACGTAATGGTGATGGTAATGTTGCTTATAGCCCGGCCTACCGCAAAGGAACTGAGCGTTCTTATTATAGTCACAAACATGAACTGGATCCCCTTTTGTTTCAGGATACAAAAATTGAAGGTCAGGTGATATTGTTTCCATGGACACTGCTAATCCATTATCGAGAACTATGCTTTTGTAAGCCATCGCCCGCTGGGAGGGGGGGGGGGGGGGGGGTATATTTGGGGAAATCAGGGAACGCGTGTAAACGTGAAAATGATTTAAGAAAAAAAAAAAAAGAGAGAGAAATAAAAGAAAAGAAGAATAAGAAGAAAACGGAATGAGAGGATCTCGGCCCAGAATATTTGGGACGTTAGAACCTGCCTTGTGTGGGGAACAACCGGCTGGCTTCGATAGTGTGCAATTCAATCTGAAAAGAAATATTTTGATGTCCCAAACGGCTGTCTAGTGCAGATTTGGGTCTGAAATAAACACTTTTTTTTACAAGTTTGTTCCGCTCAAAGAATAAGTCAGCAAGACTTTCCTGTCACCGTACAAGGAAAAAAAAACAAACCCGAACAAACAAACAGAGGAAGCCAAATCAAAGAGGTCCGTTTTTGAACAATGAAACCAGTTGATAACGAATCTGATCTGATTCGGATTTCCTTTCATACTTCTTTTGATCACGTCAGGCGGTTGCGTGACTTGGTGTTTGCCTGTTGCCTGGGTCTTGGGAGCGGGGAAGAGGCTGCTGCGTTAGTGAACTGGGGTATTGTCTTTCTCTTGCAGACCGGATCAAAGAGACTCCTCGGTTTGATTACAGTGGTCAGCTCTTTGTTCCTTTCTCTCTTTTTTCTGTTTTATTTTTTGTGCAGAAGACTAGGAATTAAAGTTCGACGGTTTGTTGAGTTGAAGCTTACTTTTCCCTCTATATATCTTAGTGTGTGTGTGTGTGTGTGTGTGTGTGTGTGTGTGTGTGTGTGTGTGTGTGTGTGTTTGGACTCACGTGATGTCAGATATAAATACTTTGCAAAAGACTCCATGAAAACCTCGTCCAGAGATGTTCCACCAGATGTGATTTTTTGCTTGTTCCTTAAAGCTGTAAATATTTTTCACCTGATCTCAGATTTTATGGAAGAGAGATTTTTAAACAGTTTCTGTTCTTTTTAAACGATCTGATTAAGGAAGAACGATTTTTTAAAAATCAGTTTCATTTCATGAAAAAAAAAAAATCTGTTTGAAAAAGGATTCGGGGAAACAGAAAAAAAGACCTGCCTACATAATCGATTTAGTCGAGATGACCGTCGTAATAATGGCCCTTCACTGTCGGCTGGTCAATACAAAACATGAAATGAATCCTGCCTTCGCTTCTAACACGTTGAAAGAAAGATACGACAATATTACTTCTCTCAAAGAGGATATTTTTTCGCCCGCGTCATTTGGATAGGTGAGGAAAATGGCCATTTTTATGTTTGGCGTTAGCGTGATTCAAACTCACAACATGGGTCTGCGCACTCGGTGCTCCAATCCACTGAACCAACCGAGTGCCTTACTGTTAGGAAAAGTTGGTGGAATGGTGAGTGCGCGCGCGCGCGTGTGTGTGTATATATGTATGTGTGCGTGTGCGCGCGTGTCTGTGAGATAGACGTATAAACCAGTTTATTCGTCGATGGTGTGTGTGTGTATATGAGAGACAGACAGACAGACGTATAAACCAGTTTCTTCGTCGATGGTGTGTGTGTATATGAGAGACAGACAGACAGACGTATAAACCAGTTTCTTCGTCGATGGTGTGTGTGTATATGAGAGACAGACAGACAGACGTATAAACCAGTTTCTTCGTCGATGGTGTGTGTGTATATGAGAGACAGACAGACAGACGTATAAACCAGTTTCTTCGTCGATGGTGTGTTTGTATGTGTGTGCGCGCGCGCGTGTGTTTGGCGGGGAGCGAGAGGGGATACATTCGTGACTGCACGTCTGAAGGGAGTCGGTAGCCTATTGGCACGTCCAGCTGCTCAAAACCTACCTGGACCTATTCCAACAGCAAAGTTTGGCCTGCTCTATCAATCTCGAAACGTGAGATTTGATTGTTTGCCTTTGGTTGCACATGCACAGCGCGGGCGATGTTTGACTAGCTTCCAAACAATTGAAATTTTTCGGGATGAAAAATCCTGACTGACGTTTTGTCTGGTTGAGTTTGGAAACTGGCAAGTGTTCCTGCTGTTGCAATAGAAGTTGGTAATGAATTCCTGAGCCGGTTGAATAACCCTGTCGGTAAAAGAGCGTCCACGTAAGTCAGTTTTCAAGAAACTGTCTGTGTCTCTGTCTGTCTGTCTGTCTCTCTCTCTCTCTCATTATACACATAGGCACGACTCCCACGTCTCACACACGCGCTCGCACACACGTACAAGCGCGCGCGCGCACACATACACAGTCTGTCCGTCTGTCTGTCTGTCTCACACACACACACACACTCTCACTCTCTCTCTCTCTCTCTCTCTCTCTCTCAAAATCACATGCGCGCGCGCGCACGCACACACACGCACGTACGCACGCACGCGCGCGCGCACACACACACACACACACACACTCGCACACACACACACACACACACTCACACACACTCGGCGCTTTCATTGATCGTGCCAGTCACACAAAAAGAACAGCATGCTGGCTTTTCAGTTTCCCAAATTTTCGGCAAGTACGTCGCGCCGTCCTCAGGAGCCTTTGCTGGTCTCAAGCTCATACAGGTATTACAAACGATTGTGATAATCATTTTCCGGAATAGCTCAGGGAGCCGGAATAGCTCAGTTGGTAGAGCGCCTGACTCGTAATCTTGGTGATCCTGGGGTTGCGGGTTCGAACCTCCGCCGGGGCGTTTCGGTACTGGGGGATTTTTCCCTGGGAGTTAACATTGGTTTTGACTCCATTTCCCATACAGTCCTTCGAATGAGACTATAAACCGAGGTTCCGTGTGTGAACGCACGCATAACATCTTGCATACACGTAAAATCCCATCACCAACTTTCGGAAGAGTAGGCCAGTTTGGCCGTTGGTATGGATGACACGTTACATATAGCATGCACCCTGCGTGAGAAATGGAAAGAATGAAGGAAGTAAGGAATACGAGTGATCAATATTGAACGATACTGACTGGATGACACGGGAAACGACTGAATGAAGCGCCAGCTGGTAGCTCTTCAGTCGGCACTACCCAGGTAGGCAGCCCGTTGTGTAAACGAGTGTTGATTGTAAAGCGCTTAGAGCTTGGCCTCTAGCCGAGAATAGCGCTATATAAGTATTCATTATTATTATTATTTATTATTTAACTGTACAAGAAAAATAATAGTAACAGTGAAAAGCATGCAACACTCGCTGTATGTCTGCGTCTGTCTGCGTCTGTCTGTGTGTGTGTGCGCGCACGCGCGTGCGATCATATCAGTTACAAGCCGCTCCACTTCCTCTCTTTCCACTATGTTCCCACCCCTCTTTTCTTTCTCTCTTGGCCGTGTGACCTGACATGAAGTGGAAAGACGATATCAAGAAGAACGAACACACGCACGCGCGCACGCACACACACACACACACACACACACACACACACACACACACACTGGAACGGGGTGTGTGCTGGAAGCAATTCGCTTAGTTGGCACGTGAGAAACGTGCCACTTGCAACACTGGCATGCACGGGCCGGCCGGCCGATTCGGACAGTTGTCAGTTGTGGGAGTAGAGTGGGCGATCTTGGAAGCGGCGGTACGGGGCTTGCTAGCAGGGGGCAGCCTGTTCCCGACCCCCCTCCTCCTCCTCTTCTCTTGGCTCCCTTCCCATGTGGGTTTATTACCGTCTGTCAGGAAAAGACCTCTGCTGTCCAAGACAGGTGGGTTGCTTCTTTCGTGGTAGCTGTGTGTGGCTCAAGTCTTCTTCTTCGGGCGTAGGTGTGTCCCCCCCCCCCCCCCCCCCCCCCACCCAACCACCCCCACCCCGGGGGAAGGGAGGAGGCGTGAAGGTTCTCCACGGGATACTGGAAACACGGCGTCGCCCTCATGGAATCCGCGGACGAAAATGAGGTTGGAGAATTCAGTGTTTTGTGTCTTTGGTTTTCCGTTGTTGTTTTTTTGTGCTACAAATTAATGGCGACTGCGACGAGTTGGAGGGGAAAGCGCTGATTTGGACAGGCGAAAGTTTGGCACTTTTCTTGTTTGATTGATGATGGGGTTTTGTTTGCTTTTTTTCTGTTTACAGATCCATTAAACTTTTTGTTTTGTTTTGGTCTGTTTCTCTACCTTTGATAGAACATGCGCAGATTTCCTTTCGTATCCCCCACCGCACTGCTGACCTTGACCTTTGATGGAAAGCTCATGTGTGGGCGGTGAGGGTTGCGAGTGCAGAGGGGAGTGTGTCGGGGGGAGGGGGGGGGGGGGAGATGTTGGAAAGGATGTCGTTCTGCATTGCGGAACATTATGCTGCCAGAAAATGTCGCATCATGTGACTGGCTTACAGGCCTGGAGCCGTTTGTCTGCTTGTGGGGTTCTCTTGTACAGTTGATTATAGTTTGTTCGGTTTAGACAGTACGTTGGGTCTTTTGTCGTTGCTGTTGTTGTTGTTTTGTTATCATTGATATAATTTGCCTGGATGCAGTATACTTCCCAAAATCTATCACGTTGATTTCTGAAACTATTGAATGCTCTTGCTGTGACTGTCGAGGTTCGTATTGGCGAGTTTTGAGGATGAATAACTCGCTTAAACACACGCGCGCACACGCACGCACGCATGTGCACACGCACGCACGCACGCACGCATGCGCATACGCACGCACACACACACACACACCAACACACACACACACACACACACAAAACACCGTATGCGTGTAACTGTAAGTAGCCACGGAATGCTCTTCATTATGCTGTACTGTCATGTGACAAGCTAACCAAAAAAAAAAATTTTTTAAGAAGAAACAAAAATGAATAAAATAGAAACAAACGAATGAAAATTTCAAAAGAAAAAGGAAATAAAGTAAAAATAAGTTGCAGTTTTGATCTCCTTTAGCTTTCGTCTAGTAAGAGTTTGCATTCTACACCATGGCATTTGAAGCGTAATGTACAGGGTCGTACCAACTAAACAGTCGCTCACTGCATAATAAATTCAGCTTGTTCAACAACCACCATCATTTTCATCTTCACTGACGCCAAGACCTAGGAGCGATAGCTCACAAGCGTAATAATGGACAATGGATATGATATATACAGCACCGGGGTCATGCGGCGAGGACTCGATTTGGGGGAGGGGGGGGGCGGGCGATTACTACTTCATCTTCTGAACTGCATGAGTTTGATCCACCCAGGAGGCGGGCGGTTTGACGGGTCTGCGATACTGCAGCAGTACAGCTTTATCATGTTGTTAGAAGTCCTCCCCCGGGGGACCAAGTGGGCGAGGAACTTCATCATCATCCGCGTTGAAGAGAACGGGGAGGGCGTTGAAGAACGTGGTGGGACCCCAGTGAAACAGCTGTCGTGGGATGAGGAGAGGTGAAACTCATGTTGCTGGGCTGTCAGGCCCGGATCTCCTCCCCACAGCGTATCAGTGAGAGATTTGTCTTGTGGTCAGTGCAGAGTGGAACGCCCGTCCACATGATAAGGCTGATACTGACGGCGACCAGCTGGCTTCATTAGGAGAGACGCCCGTTGGGGGAGCGGCACGGGATTTGGGGGATGGGGGCAAGAAGGGGTGCACACCACACACACACACACACACACACACACACACACAGAGAATGTGCGCGCGCAGGAAGGGGGTGGGTGGGTGAGTGGGAGAGGCTGCGGAGTAGGGGCAGGAGCTCGATGATGATAAGTTGGTGATGATATATCTTCACGACTTTCGTTGCACATCCGTTTGGCTTTGAACGTGGAAGAGGTTGCGGATTGAGATAAGATTACTGACCAACTCCCATCCGATACTGCTCTCCGGAACTGTCACTGCCAAAGATTACTTACCAGCTTCCGTCTGATGCTGCTCTTCAAATCTGTCATTACCACGACTGAAGATTTTTTTTTCTTGTGTGTGTGTTGGGGGGGGGGGGGGGGGGGGGGGGGCTGGCCCGAGAGAGAGGGGAGGGGGTGGGGAAAGCGGAAGGGGTGAGGAAGGATTGGGGGGGGGGGGGGGGGAGGAGATAGTGGTGACTTTTGACACGATGAAAACTACCTGTTCGAAGTTCCAGGTCCAATCCGATTCTTATAATCCGGCCCCACAGTTGACAGAGAAGATCTCTGGTGCGGATCTAAAGTGATTGTGGCTTGAACAGTGACATGGGCTGTAGTCCTCAGACCTTCAGAATTTTTGGACCGTTATCTGTTAAAAAAAAAAGGGTCACATGCCCATGCTGGGTCACATGCCCATGCTGGGTTTTAAAGGGGGGATCTCGTTGCCCTTCCAAAGTCCTCGGATCTTTTCCACAGTCATTAAGTTTTATTGTAACCCCCTTTGTCTGGATGATCAAGTTTAGGTTTGATGTAGATCGGCCCGGGGAACAATGGTGGTGGTGGTGGTGGTTCTTGTTTTCACTGCTAGAGTATTCCGTTTAACAAGTAGGACTTACGACGATGTTGGCACTACATCTTTCACGACTGATCTTTAGTTTTGATTCCTGCAGCCATCATCAACATACTCAGTGTAGAGATGACGTGATCCCCCCCCCCCCCCCCCCCCCACCACCTCACACACCCCATCATCTACCTAAACAGTATGGCGAAGTAAACTATCCGAGTTCTTGTTGTGAACCTAGGCGGATCCTGAATTACCAGCTCTTTCTACTCTCCCTCCCTCTCTCCCCCCCTCCACCCTCCCTCCCTTCCTCTGCTGTGTGTGTACGCACGTTACGTGCGTGCTGGAGTATCCCACTGAAAACTGAATCATACGCATGGGCTCCTGTGGGAAGGTGCGGGGGCGAGCAGGGAGTGTGGGGGAATGAATGAGATTACAAGAAGGGGGTTTTTATGGCGACTCGATCCTTTATCAGCGCCACCTGACAAACCTCCTGTACACGCCCCTGGCTTCGCAGTGGTGGGTCTGGGCTGCTTCCCCCTATCTCCTTTGAAGGACGGGGCACAAAGTAAAGGGCTTTCCTTTCTGACCCCACGGCTCTCGCCGTCTCTCTCTCTCTCTCTCTCTCTCTCTCTCTCTCTCTCTCGCTGGCTGTAACAACTTACTCTACCTACCGACTCCCCCCCCTCTCTCTCTCTCTCTCTCTCTCTCTCTGCTACTGGGCTTACCATACCTCCGTGGTGACGACACCCCTCTGTCCCTGTTTGAGTAGTGAAAGTTGCGGTCACCCCACAAATGTTGTCTCGGCCTTTTGGAGACTTGGGAGCTAGTGTCCCCTGCTCTGCTGTTCTGTTTTACTTTGCGTACTGTCCTTCCCCCCACCCTCCACCCCCTCATCCCCCTTCTAACCCCCCCCCCCTCATCCCCCTTCTCTACCCCCCCCCCCCCCCCCGCCTCACTGTTTCTCTGTTCCTGTGTACCATTCTCCTGTCTAGAAAGTCTTTCACACTTTATAACAAGCCCGGTTTTGAGTCGACTGACGTAGTGAGCTCACGCACCCTATCCAGAGTAGACTTTGCAAGTCCATTCTTCAGTGTCTGAATGTGCCTGTGAAGCAGTTCTTTTCTTCGCCAAGGAGAGTGGATTTTCCATCCGTGTCCGTCGGTTGGTTGATTGGTTTTTCCGCAAGATCACAACAGCAACAAAAAAGTAATGAAAATCAAATAGATGAAGAAATAAATAGCTAAATAAAATTTGAAGAAAAAAAAAAAACCCAACTAAGTTCAGTAAACGTGGAGGAAAGATGGAGTACGTACGACTCAAGGACGAACCCCTGGAATGTTGATGTGGATCCCGAGCAAACGCTGGATCCACCGTGCGCTGAGCAAGGTCGTGGCTGCGAATTAGAAGATGAGGCAAAGGTCCCTGAACCTATGGGAACGACAACTCGCGGACAGAGGGAGCGCGACCCGGGCCTGGGGACGAACCCGTGGAATTTGTGCGAGTATCCGGATCAAACGGCGGACCACAGAGGATCCGTTCCGCCAATTCGCTGAAATCTTCGACTAATGTAGTATGTATCTCATAGCGAAGAATTGATAGTGAAGGTAAGGTAATGTGGCTTATAGCCCAGCCGACCGCAAAGGGCCATGTCAGGGCTGTCACTGCGTGAAGAATTGATAACTGTGCGCACGTGTAATAATTGTACTTTAATGGAATACAGTTAAACTCTCTGTCGCAAGCGTTGACATTTATCTCTTCTCCATGTCCTACTGAGGAGAAAAGGGGGGAGGGGAGGGGGGGAGGGGGAGGGAGGGGGGTTGACGTGCATGGGAGGCAACTCTTTCAGTCTGTTTTATGTGATCACTTCATCAGGCAGGGAAAGTAGCTTTCTGTTCATGAACTGACGCGAAGGGTGGATCCAGGATCCGTTCAATGTTGAGAGAGGTCTGAATCTGAATCGGTACTTGACAAAACTCTAGAGAGCATCACGTCAAGGTCTGTGCTCTCCCGAATGCCCTTTGTGCTCAGCAGGTGAGGGGGACGGGGGGGGGGGGGGGGGGGGGTGTGTGCGTGGATTTGATTTTTTTAATTTTTAAACTCGTCTTTGTTTTATTGAGGTGATGTATAGCGGGATGGATTGACCCGTCAGCACGGCCTATTTCTATCTGGATTATGACTGTCGATAGTTCAGCTGTTACTGGTTGGTGTAGATCGATGTGTGTGTGTGTTGTTTGTATGTATGTGCGCGCGCGCGCTCGCGGGTGACGTGTGTTGTGAAGGAGTGTTGTGTGTGTTTTGTGTGTTTCATGACAGATTTCTTCTTTTTTCTTTTTTTTTTTACCCCTTAGTACGTGATGACAGGCCTCGTTGGACCTTGTGTCGTTGTCTGGGCATAATAAAACAATGCCTTCATCCTGTCTCTCTCTCTCTCTGTCACCCCCCCCCCCCTACATCCCCCCCCCCCCCCCCCACACACACACACACACACGCACGCACACACGGCGCTTTCATTGATCATGCCAGTGCCTCTCTCTCTCTCTCTCTCCTCTCTCTCTCTCTCTCTCTCTCCTCTCTCATCCTCTCTCACTCTCCTCTCTCTCTCTCTCTCTCTCTCCTCTCTCTCTCACACACACACACACACACACACACACACACACACCACACACACACATTCTCTCACTCACTTTCTCTCCCGGATACACACACACACACACACACACACACACACACAACACAACACAACACAACACACACACCTCTTTCATCGATCATGCCAGTCACTCTCTCTCTCTCTTTGTCTCTCTCACTCACTTCCCCCCCTCTCTCTCTCTCTCCTCTCTCTCTCTCTCTCTCATCTCCTCTCCTCTCCCCTATCTCTCTCTCCCTCCCTCCCTATCTTCCCTCTCCTTCTCTCTCTCTCTCTCTCTCTCTCTCTCTCTCTCATCTCTCTCTCTCTCTCTTTCTCTCCACCGAGCGCTTTCATTGATCATGCCGGTCTCAAAACCCCCCCCGCCATCGACTCGGGCGACAAGATGGCACCGATGCTGTAGCGGCAGCAGCCCCCCCCCCCCCCCCCTCCTCCTCCTCCTCCCTGCCAGATGACCTGTCTGACCGGCCTGTCTTGGAGTCTTTCCGTCACATAGTCATTCAGGGCTTCCTCCCCCCCCCCCCCCCCCCCCCCCCCCAAACTCGTTCAAAGTTTGCAGGGTTGCTTCACTCTCTGCTTTCCATGTTCAGTAGAGTGTTTTCACCCCCGAGTTGGAAATAATAGAGAGGAGGTGAAACCAACCAAGACACCTTGCCAGTGGCAGTGACCGGTGGGCAAGTTCAGATTGTAGGCAAAGAGGGGATGGGATGGGGGTGGTGGTGTTGTGTGTGTGTGGGGGGGGGGGGGGGGGGCGGGCGGGTGGGAGGCTTTTTCCCTCCTCAGACATGATGATATTGTATTCTTGATTTCTGTTCATTCATTATTGATCCAGGGGTTCGTGTATTTTTTTTAAAGAATGATCCATATTTAGCACATAGTTTGCTCGCCAATGATGTTCGTCGAAAGGAAAATTTCTTTGTCCGTGAACATATTCATCGTCGTCGTCGTCGTCATCATTATCATCATCATCTTCTTCATCATCATGTTTCTTCTTCTTCTTTTTTCTTCTTTTCTCTTCTTCTTCTTCTTTTTCTTCTTCTTCTTCTTCTTCTTCTTCTTCTTCTTCTCCTCTTCTTCTGCTTCTTCTTGTTGTCGTTGTCCTTTTTTCTTTTCCTTCTTTTGCTACTGATGTTAAAACGGTTTTTTTTTTTTTCATTTTGTTTTCTTCTCCTCGGGATATTGTCAGTGTTTCTATTTGTCTATTACTGGCCGTGGCGTTGCTTTCAACTTATTTCTTTTATGTAATCATTGTTTGCATCATGTATTGACGTGCCTTGTTGCTTTTTTAGGATGGGTTTGTGAGGTATCTATTAGTCCAGAAACTGATACCAACACTGCCTTGTTTCTGTTAGTTTGTTCAATTAAACACACAGTGTCCCGGACTGCTCAGATAAGCATCGTGTAAATATCAACCTATGGATAATTATGTACGTATTCCTGTTCACATTTTTTTCACCATACAGGTGCTTACGACTATAACCTTACCGTGAGACTTTAATGAACTGCTATGGAAAAATATCCTGAATTATCAAGGCCTTACCAACCCCCACCCCCACCCCCACCCCTCCACCTCCACTCCCCCACCCACCCCTCGCCCCCAAAATATATTTCACTATTTGAGACAAAGAAGCATTCAGTTTTTCACCTTCAACACACACATTTGATCTTAAATTTGAATCTTACATAATAAGGTCAGAATGGTGAAAATGCATGCTATTTTGCTTCGTATGGTTCTCAGTCATAAATAAAGTGTTGCTGTCGTCTTAAACATTTTCGAATTCAGTTCGAAGAAAGTATGTACGTAAAACGCACGCGCGCTCGCACACTCATACACACACACACACACACCACACAGAGAAAAGTATATTTTTATATGCTGCACCTACTCTCCAAACGAAACTGGAGGCGAAAACCTTGCAAACATGACAGCGTCTGTTCCTATTTTCAGCACAGTTGTGCCATGACGCCAGCGTGGTGTGGCTCATATCTTGTAGTGTCAGCCGGCTTTCGACATCCCGGCTGTCTGTTCTTTGTCTTTTATGAACTAAATGCACGTGCTGGACTTCAAAGAGGTGATCGAGCGGCACAGTGCAGTATTGTCACAGAGAGAAAAATCGCACTCGCAAGATTGAAAACGTAAGGCGTGGATTTGAGCTGAAATAGTCCTGGATATTTGAAAGTCGATAATTCTGTTAGATTCTCCTCGCTGGAAGGAGCGAGGTTTTCTTTTGGACCCCCCCCCCCCCTCTCCCTCTCCTCCCTTCTCTCTCTCTCTCTCTCCTCTCTCCCCTCTCCCTCTTGTACGGCGCGGATTCTTTCCCGTCAGATCTCCCTAATTCGTGCAGCCTATTGATTGATTGGGCGTGCATACATACACAGGGTAGTGGCTAGTGCTAGACTGATGTTAGTCTTGGGTAGGAAAAGAGGCAAGACGTGAGTGAGCTATCGTATCGGGCAAGAGGCGGGAAGGGGAGTCGTTTTCCCCATCATGGTGCCTACTTGTCATTGAAGAGCTTTGTTGATGAATGAATTACTTTCACAGTCTTCAAAGAGCGGAGACGGGAGGGAAGTTGTTTGTGACAGAAGAAGAAGAAGAGTCTGGGAAAGGGAATCTCTGCCTAGTGTCTTCTTCCTCCCTCGCTCATTGCATTCTCCTCCACCCGCCACCTCGCCGTCCACAGTGTTGACCAGTTAAAGCTTTTCGCGATGAACCCCA
>CM031621.1:29692096-29759596 GCA_018398815.1 Conus ventricosus
AAAAAAAAAAAAAAGGGGGGGGGGGGGTAATTACGGGGAAGCGTGTCGGCGAGGGATGGGGGAGGGAGGGTGGTCGTGAACGACCTCGAGCTTGCCCATATTCTCCGCTCTACAATGTTGGACTTGTGCCTGTGGGAATGTGTTGATTATATGTACAACTTTAGAGTATGCCCTACAAGAACATGACAGGTCTGTAAGTAGTTTTGTTTCCGTGAGTTATTTCATTTTTAACACCGTTGACACAGGGCGACAAAATGAAAACATAATATTTAACATTTTCACTGAACTGCTGCTGCTGCGCCAGCTTCATGCTGTACAGTACAATGACAATGTTGGATGAGTACTGTTCTTCAGCGCTTGTCTTATTGTTTTGATTGGTTTATATACTTTTCTTTGTTTTATACACAAACGTTTTTGCATATGTGTATATTTCTTGTTTCTCTCTCTCTCTCTCTCTCTCTCTCTCTCTCTCTCTTTTCTCTCTCTCTCTCTCTCCCCAAAACGCTTCATAAAAACGTTAATGATGTGTGAGTGGTTGATTATCATGAATTTTATAGTCTTTAGTGTTTACTCTTTGCTTACTACTATCTTTTCTTATTCTTCCTCAATTTTGTACATGTTTGCGTTTATGTTAATGTCTATGTGTAAAGTGTGTTTATGTACATGTATTATTTACATTTTGTATACGTGTGGGTATGTATTTTTTGCTTGTTTGTTTTGCGTCTTTTGTTCAGCATAGTAACTTTAAAAGTATCCTGTCATTTCCATGTCACATGTGTAATTACAAACATTTGAACACGCTATAAGCATTAGCTTGTTGATGTTCAAATTTTCACATTTTTGTGCTAAAGTGGAAAATAAATTTGTTTAAACCAGAGAGGCATGATTTAGAAAGAAAATGTCATAGAAATGCGCAAGTTTTCCACTTGGAGTACTGTGACACTCCCCCCTCACCATACCCGTCCACCAAAGTCGGGGGGCCACTGCCTGTAGGCCTGGTGTGAAATGCTTTTGGTGCCGGGACGAGTGATCGTCACATGTCATCATCGTTTTATTTGGCTAGTGACACTTGGTAGTGACTGTCACTGGTCGTTGGGAGGGAGAGAAGGAGAGGTGGCGATGATGGAGGGAAAGGTGTTGGTGTGGGGGGGGGGGGCGTTGGGGGGGGGGGGGGTTGGGCGGTTACACTGTGTCAAAATCAAAATGGATAGTTAACTGTACCGGTACTACTGCCGGGTAGTATTGTATACGTGTTAAAAGACACGCCACCTATTCCAACGGATAGCTGTCGTGACGCACCCACCTACTCCGGGCTTTCCACACGTTTTGTTTTTGTTTGTTTGTGTGTGTGTGTGCGCCCCCCCCCCCCCCCCCCCCCCCCCCATCCACCCACCCCATACATCACTGCCTTGCTGTGGTGCCACCTAATGTGGAAATCATTGAGGTGGTGTCTTTCAAGGTGTCAGAGGAATGCTGGGTGTCGCCTCTCTTCAGCTATGTGGCCTTTCATTGCTTCGGGGTTTTGGGGGGGGGGGGGGGGGGGGGGGGGATCAGCCTTTGTGAGCTTTTCCAAATAAAAGCTCGGTTTCAAAAGTTTGGGGATATTTGTTTTCGGTGCGCAGATCTCTCTCTCTCTCCCTCTACCTCTCTCTCTCTCTCTCTCTCTCTCTCTCTCTGTGCTTTCCTTTCTTTTTCTCTTCCCCACTTTCTCCGCCTCTCTTTCGGAGGTTTCTTTCTCTCCCTTCTCCCCCCCCCCCCCCCCCCCCCGCTTTTCTCTCCCCAGGGCTTGTGGCCAGATGTATTTGCATTGTTTCTCATGCACAGTGCAGAAAGATTTGCAGGCGGATGCACACATACAGTGAGTGTCGCCGTTTTCCTCTACATTGACTGCACGTTACCCTAACGGCCGGACAGTTTGGAAAAAAAAAAAAAAATGAAAAAAAAGTTGTTGGATTACAAGTAAGTTGTTTTACCTTGAAGTATTTAGACTGTTTTGAAGAACACGGGGAAAGGCAATTGTGCGAATTTTGTCGGAATGTGTTTTTTGAATCTTGTATTATGGAGGAATCATCTTTTATCGTGGATCTCGTCACAACGTTTGCTGAACTGATTCTGTTACCTCCTATCCTTCGTTTTCTGCTCACCCACCTCTCTCTACCATAGCCTCACGCCCTCCATCCCTCATCCCCTTCCCCCAGTCCGTTTCACCCTTCTCACCCCCCCCCCCCCCCCCCCCCCCCATCCTACGCGCGCTTGGGAAAGAGAGAGTACGGTTCCTGCATTAGTAGGTGAAAAAGATAGGGGGCTGCCTACAGTTCACATTTCGTTTCAAACGTCAGTCAGGAGTGAGTTTTGTGTTTTTTGTTTTTTGTTGTGTTTTTTTTTTTTTTTTCAGATGTCTGTTACTTTCAGACAGCCCCAAGATGTCGTTGACGTGTGGAATTAAAAAAAAAACCTGACGACCACAGCATGTCGCCAGGGTGTTCACAGGGACGAAGTATGCGATGTTAAGAGTTGTGCCAAAAACAAGCACGATGAGTTCAAATACACTCGCGAAGACGTGTTCAGGTTGGAGTTATCGAGCTGTATTTTCGGTCTCGAGGCACGCGAGGAATTGGTTAAAGAATAAGTCTGTGGTCTGCCTGAAGGTTGAAGGCAAGCTGGATGTGGAAAGCAGAACGTTGAAAACATTGCCCGATCTATGCTGTGTGCCCGCGAAGGTATTTATACCTGTGACAGGGCCGGTGGTCGAATGGGGAGGGTTGAGGTGGGGTATTTGTGTCAGCCTAAAAAAACCAAACGAACCAACAAAGAAAAAACAGGTTTAGTTATTAACATGGTTCCACACTGTTTAATATGGAGTTTGATTTTAGCTGTTTCGAAAAAGGAAAAGAAAAAAGAAAAGAAAAAGAAGAAGAAAAGAAAAGAGAGAAAGAAACCCCGGGCTATCATCAGCTTCACCACCAGGGGGCCGGAATAGCTCAGTTGGTAGAGCGCCGGACTCGTGATCCTGGGGTTGCGGGTTCGAATTTCGGTACAGGGGGATTTTTTCCTCGGAGTTAACATTGGGTTCTGACTCCATTCCCCATACAGTCCTTCGAATGAGACTATAAACCGAGGTTCCGTGTGTGAACGCACGCACAACATCTTGCACACACGTAAAATCCTATCACCGACTTTCGGAAGAGAAGGCCAGTTTGGCCGTTGGTATGGGTGACAAGTTATACATAGCATGCACCTTCCCGAAGATGGAGTATGGCTGCCTAAATGGCGGGATGAAAAACTGTTTTGGAAATAAAAATGACGAGGGCTTTGTGCCAGCTCGGCGGAAAGAACCTTGTAGTCCAGATATGATTCTGTACTTCCAAAAGTGCCTGCAGACAGCTTTCTACATTTCAGGAGTTGGAAAGTGATGTCATCAAGGGGGGGGGGGGGGGGGGGGGGGGCGGAATAGCTCAGTTGGTAGAGCGCCGGACTCGTGATCCTGGGGTTGCGGGTTCGAATTTCGGTACAGGGGGATTTTTCCCTCGGAGTTAACATTGGTTGTGACTCCATTCCCCATCCAGTCCTTCCATTCCAATGAGACTATAAAACCGAGGTTCCGTGTGTGAACGCACACACATCTTGCACACACGTAAAATCCCATCACCAACTTTCGGCAGAGAAGGCCAGTTTGGCCGTTGGTATGGGTGACAAGTTACACATAGCATGCACCTTCCCCGAAGATGGAGTATGGCTGCCTAAATGGCAGGATGAAAAACTGTCATACACACGAAACTCCACAGCCTGTCTATACAGGCAGTGTCCACAGGAGTATCAGCCTGCGTACGCAGAAAGAAAGAAAGAAAGCTCCACCACCCCGCGCCCTAGCATTTCCTGCATACACCCCGCCATCCCAGCAATCACGGGTGCTTTGTTGATTTACACTTTAAACTTGCAGTCAACCACCCCCTCCCCTCCAACACTTTATCGCAAGACTCCATGAAAACCTTGTTCACAGAAAACAATAAACAAGTAGGGTAACTCTTGCTCCCATGGTGGTGAGAACACCACAGTATTATGGATTATGGTGTGTCTGTCTGACGCCAGGAGCACAGACACAATCAGCCGTGTCTCCCTGATGAGTCCGATCCAGCGGACGAAAGGCCTAGGAGCAGGCAGTACAAATAGATCTGCCTTCAAGAGGGATTATACGATGGTTCCCTCATGCAGCCAGTGAAGAGTTTTCATAATATATTTTCTTAATTTTATGTTCCATTTTCTTCATCTTCAACCTCCTTATGTTCAAATCTTTGCCAAGTCATTACTGTGATGACGGAGGGGTTGTTGACCTGCACTTGTTTAAATAAAGTAAATTCCTTTCCATGTGGACATTCCATTCTTCATATGCATCTTCTTTTATTTCATAACGGAACCGCAGTGACCGCAAGGTCAGCGAACAGCCACCGTTTAAAGGTCCAGAGCATCGCCAAAGTAAACAAACCGCGGCGGTTCAAAGCGGACCAGACGTGGTCGAGAACATTCCTCGCAATCTGTTTTTGGCCCGAACTACCACCACCACATCTCTCCCCCCCCCCCCCCCCCCCCTCCCCATTCCACAACCCTCCCACCCGCCTGCCCCCCCCCCTCTCAAATCCAGTCGTTTTGAGGAAGGTCGCTGTGGGAAATGTTCTCATAACTGTCGTAGCAGCCTCCGCAGGCTTTAAAAATGTATGGGTAGCTGTCGGAAAACGATCATCACACTGGGTCGCCAAATTACCGTGTCCTTGACCTTGGTTGATGACATTTTGAGGGAGTGAAGTGGTCCTCCCTTTATCCCCTCCCCTATTTTTAATTTTTTTTTAAAAATTTATTCTTTTTTTTTTTTTCTTTTTTTTTTAGTTAGACGGTTGTTGATGATATGCGGCCACCTGCTGGTAGAGAGATCCGGTGTACTTGGCGGATGGTGGTTTGAAGGTGGATACAGCCTTCTCTAAAGATGCCAGAAGTCCGGTGGATGCAGGTTCCAGGTGCCTTCAGGCTGGGCGGTTGTGTTCGATTGGGTTTAAAAGAAAGGAGAGAACTTCCGCCATCATCAAAACTCGGCGCAATTTACCTGAGACTGAAACATGACGTTTCGCGATGGTGCCGTCGAGATTCTCGCTCAGCTGAAAACGCTGCTTTCGGCTTATGAAACCCCTTACTTCACCCCACGCGTTCTAACTTTCTTTTTTTTTTCTTCTTTCTTTTTCAGAGGGGAATGGAGAGGGTGGGGGATGTTAAGTAATCTTTCCGTTGGAAGTGAGTAGCAGCCAGCTGAGAGGCTGGAAATGCCAGCACTAGCTTGGTGCTGTCAGCTAACCTCACCTTTTGAGGGGACAAGACGAGAGTTCGTTTGTAGCCAGCAGGAGCAGTACTCTTCTGATTCCAGTGTGTTCCAATGATGATCAACTACATGGCGATGGATTAAAAGAAAAAGAAAAAAAAAGGAAAAAATGAAGATAAAAAAAGAACAAGCCAATAAATTCACCCAACTTACGGACGGCAACTGGTTATTGGCTGTGAAACTACTACATTTGCACTATACGGAAGACACGTAACTATTATTAGAGTATTGGTGAAGAACAAAAAATCTGGGGGGTTTTCTCCAAAAACTTTTTTTTAGGTAAAACTACTGTTTTGACTAAAGCCTTCAAGACGAAGAAGTATGTTGGATTCAGATAGAAATTGATTGTTAAAAAAACAACCAAAAGGGGGGTGGGGATCGAATTTGTACTATGGTTTAGCATCATTTTAATCAAGGACAATACACAGTTTTGTTGGAACGAATACATGACAGTAAAAGGGAGGGTGTGTTGTGGGTGGAGAAACCGACGTCACAGAGAATGTCGAAATGAGTGCTCTTTGCTTTGGGAAAAGAATTGTACTCATCTTCAAGACGTTGCAGTCTGCCTTTCGTGGTTGCGTCAGACGGCGTTGGTGATAATCTAGGTGCATATTAGCCCCACGCAGCCCAAAATTTTCTTCTTAAATTGCTCCATTGTTTTCATCGTAAATTGGTGTAGGGGGAAAAAATTCACATGAGTAATTTTAAGACTGAAATCTTCATGTCCGTGTGATCGTCTACGCATGCCACACCGGGTGTGTCTGAATGCCGATGATTATAGCTAGTGGTACGTGATGAACATGAACATTCATACACATCGACAGATTGACATCAAAGTACGGAATGCGGTTAGCCATCAACAACCTACGAATTTCACTTCAGAAAGGAAGATTGTTCTGTGTGCTTTGAAGCATAAAGGCAGAGACGGTGTGCGGGCGTGCGTGCTTGGGAAGCTAAGGTGTAGTGTGTATGGAATGTATGTGTGTTTTTGACACTGAAACCTCGAATCACCGGCATTTGCAATGTAAACAATGTCGCCTGTCGCCATGCAAACAAACCGAACACAGCACATGGCTGATCTCCCCCCCCCCCCCCCCCCCCCCCAATCTCGTTCCCCTTCCCTCTCTTCCCCAAGCGACACCCGGCGTCAACCCTCCTCCCCTGTCTTCCCCCATGTCTTCTGACTCACCAACACCGCTCTTGTGTGTGTGTGTGTGTGTGTTAGAGAGATGTGTGTGTCTGTGTGTGTCAGTTGTGAAGTGGACTTACAAGTATTCATATTCTTGAACAAGTTGAAGTCGCTCTGGAGCATAGTGGACCGATGAATCATCGGGGGGGGGGGGGGGGGGGGGGGTTGAAAATAAACGCAGCGCATGAAAGGAGCCCAGAATAAAACGGTAATGGGCTCGTGAGACGCATCACTGTAGTCTGGTGCGAGCCTCCACGGGTGACACCCCCCCCCCCCCACCCATCCTCCCCACCACCACTCCCCTCGATTGACACCGGTGCTATCCAGCAGCCCTGTTATGTAGTTAATCCCTTCCTCCTTCACCTCCATCCTCCTCCTCCTCCTCCTCCTCCTTTCCTTCACAATCCCATTCCTCTCCACGTTTTCCGCAGTTTTGCAGGATTCAGGACAATGACGACAACACAGTAAGGAATGAATGGCGTGATGGTTCTGCCCAACGTCGATGAAGACAGCGAAAAATGACGAAACTACAGCATCGAAGTAAAAACCAGGTAAATTCAATCGACGTTACTTGAAAGCGTGTGACCGGCCGCCATGAAACCTGACTTCATTAATACTGGGGCAGCAGCTGCCGTGGAAAAGAGAACCTGACTTTGTGTGTGTGTGTGTTGTGTGTTAAATGAAACAAGGCAACGTTAGACCGGGGAACGCTCAGTAAATCGACAAGTCATCGTGGCCAGCACACACCGTGCTACTACTTCCAGCTTGCGGCTTGGTTAGTGCTGACGTCAGCTTTGGGATAGTCCATGAACAGCCACGTCGTGCCGGTTTCCCGTTCACCATTGTTTCAGTGAGTGAGTTTATTTACGAAGACTCGGACGTACAGAGATTGTGAAAGGCACCTTCACCCCACCCCACCCCACCCCTCCGACCCTTCCCGAACCTATGTTTCTCAATCTGCGACAGCTTGTTTCCCATACGTTGGGGGGGGGGGGGGGGGGGGGGGGGAGGGGGGGGGGAGTGGTATGTCGAGTTATCTCCGGCCAGTGACCTTCCCGTTTCTGGTACTCTTCATCCCCCGCTCCCTCCTAGCCCCCGCCGTCATCCCCCTCCCCTCCTTGAGAACAGTCCCCTGATTAAGGACGTCATAAATCAGCCGTCGTACTACGTGCTCAGATCACTTCCAGAGCGTGCCGATGTGATGGATGAGTTCTTGATCATGGTGGTGGGGAAGGGGGGGGGGGGGGGGGGGGGGGTCGTGGACGGATCGGAGAGGCGGTTCTTTAATTTTTGGAGTCGTGCTGGGTTTTTGATGTGATTTTGGTCATCGTAAGGGTTGTGCGGTGGTTTGGTGTGGTGGATTAATGTGGGGTGGATAGGTCTTTGATGTGGGAGATTAATGTCGGGTAGAAAGCTCTTAGGGTATATGTTTTTTTCTTTCGGGCTGGAGATAAGATAGATTAGTATGAAGCAGATGGTTCTTTATTCAGGCAGATTGATATTAGATGGTTCCTTATCGTAGGGCAGATGGTTCTTTGGTCTTGGAGATTAATGTAGAGTAGATGGTTTTTGGTCTTGGATTTGTAGGGTAGATGGTTCTTTGGTCTTGGAGATTAATATAGAGTAGATGGTTTTTGGTCTTGGAGTATTGTAGGGTAGATGGTTCTTTGGTCTCTGATGATAGGGAGTCGATGTTTTTGGTCTGTGAGATGTGGGAGATGCTCTTTGGTCTGTGAGAATTGTGGGGCAGATGGTTCTTTGGTCTGTGAGAATTGTAGGGCAGATGGTTCTTTGGTCTGTGAGAATTGTAGGGCAGATGGTTCTCTGGTCTGTGGGAATTGTAGGGTAGATGGTTCTGTGGTCTAGAAGATTGATATGGAGTATGTGATTCTTTGGTCTGTGAGAATGGTAGGGTAGATAGTTCTTTGGTCTGTGAAAATTGTGGGGCAGATGGTTCTTTGGTCTGTGAGAATTGTATGGCAGATGGTTCTCTGGTCTGTGAGAATTGTAGGGTAGATGGTTCTTTGGTCTAGAAGATTAATGTGGAGTATATGATTCTTTGGTCTGTGAGAATTGTGGGTAGATGGTTCTTTGGTCTGTGAGAATTGTAGGGCAGGTAGTTCCTTGGTCTGTGAGAATTGTAGGGCAGATGGTTCTTTGTCTGTGAGAATTGTAGGGCAGGTGGTTCTTTGGTCAGGGAGAATTGTAGGGCAGGTGGTTCTTTGGTCTAAGACATGAATATGGAGCAAATGGTTCTTTGTTCTTGTAGGATAATGTGGGGTAGATTGTTCTTTAGTCTGGAAGATTAATGTGAGGTAAATGGTTCTTTGGTTTAGTGAAAGGTATGGCAGCTAGCTCTTTGGTGTAGAGGAGGATGTGATAGATAACTAAGTAGATAATTCCTTTGGATATGATTATTTGAACCTGATGAATGTTGTGATTCCATGGGTTAATGGGAGGTGTGTTCTTTTGTCTGGGGAAAGATGTCTCTTTGGTGAAATATGTTATTGAATGTTCTTTTGGTCTGGTGGAAGTAGTAGATAGTTCTTTGGGCAGGTGGAAGATGTGGTGGATAGTTCTTTTGTCGGTGGAAGATGTGATGATGGCTCTTTTGTGTGATGGAAGAAATGGTTAGTTCTTTTGTCTGGTGGAAGATGTCACGTGGTAGATGGTTCTTTTGTCTGATGGAAGAAACAGTAGATGGGTCTCGCGTCTCATGGAAGATGAGTGATGGATGGTTCTTTGGCCTGGTAGAAGATGTATAATTTATTATGGTTCTTTAGTCTGGTGGAGGACGTGGTAGATGGTCTTTTGGACTAGTGAAAATTGTGGGAGATGGTTCTTTGGTCTAGTGGAAATTGTGGAAGATGGTCCTTTGGTCTAGTGGAAGCTGTGGTAGATGGTCCTTTGGTCGAGTGGAAGCTGTGGTAGATGGTCCTTTGGTCAAGTGGAAGTTGTGGTAGATGGTCCTTTGGTGGAAGTTGTGGTAGATAGTTCTTTGGTCTAATGGAGGTTGTGGTAGATGGTTCTCTGGTCTGGTGGAAGTTGTGGTAGATGGTACTCTGGTCAAGTGGAAGTTGTGGTAGATGGTTCTCTGGTCAAGTGGAAGTTGTGGTAGATGGTTCTCTGGGCTTCTCGTCACCAGATCCGCCGCGCACCTGGCCCTCGACTGCACAGCGCTGGGCCCTCCCAGAATAGCTATCAAGACCCCACAGGCAGTGGAGCGAGTCAGGGCAGTAAAAGCAGAGATGTGCAGCGAGTGACTTGTACATGACATCACACGACCACACAAGCAGACCGCAGGTAGCTGAGGCGTTTTATGCTTTACGCCGAGTTATACTTTTTGTTGTCCCAATTTTTCTTGTGGAATTGTTTCCAGTCTTCAGTGTACGTGTTGAAACAAAACGACATGATTAACAAGTCAAAGATAATTATGTGTTGTGTGTGTGTGTGTGTTAGTGTGTGTGTGTGTGTAAAATGCGAAGCGCTGTTTATGTACTGCTGCACTGCTAATGAAGAGATGTGTGGATGACAGATCCACCAACGTCAAAATACAGACAGCTCTCATAGAAATGTTCTGATCTTCTTTTTTTCTGTTTTTTTTTTTCTTTTTTCTTTTTCTTTTTTAGATTCCTTGCATGCAAGACAGCCAGTATAACGTAGGATGGCGTTGTTGCTGTGAGTCATTGCTGATTGCACCGTAGTTCACTTTTCTGATCAAAGGAGCCCAGAGAACATCGACTATGGGAGAGGCGAAGGAGAGAAAGAAAGCATTCTGGGGTTATAAGTATAATGTACAAATGCAAAAAGTAGAGCTAGTACATTTTTTTAAAAAAAGAAGAAGAAATGGAAAGGTGAATACCAATAACACAACATGCAAATAACACGAGATTAAAGTATGCATTCGTAACAAACTGTATTGAAGACAACTGTTGAAACCGGGTGAGAAATCTGATAGATTCGCTAATAATTGTCAGTGTCGGGGGGAAAAGGAGAAGGACTGGGATAACTTAGCTTGCACGTCATCCGCCAGGTGTGGGGTATAGGATGAACCAGCAAAGTCTAGGATGGCGAGAAGCAAGTCGACCCCCCCCCCCCCCGCCTCCCTCTCCATTTCCCCATCTCCTCTCCAGGGGCGGATGAGATCTAAAGATTTAAAGGGTTGAAAGTGAACGCGGGATTGGACCGGCGGGGAGGGGGGGGGGGGGGGGGGGCGGGTTAGAGTTGCGGCATCGCATTTCCAGATATGCATTTCAGAAGACAAGACACACGTCACTGTGTCTAGGAGCTGACAGCAGTTGCCATGTCTTGTCAGCACACTGCCGTGTTGGTGATGGATCACAGTATAAGAGACCTGTCGTGTCCACTGGAGGTGATGGAGCTTACTAAGTGGGATCTCTCTCTCTCTCTCTTCTCTCTCTCTTCTCTCTCTCTTACAACACACACACAGACACACACACACACACACACGCACTAACATCACAGACACACAACTCTCTGTGTGTGTGTGTGGTAGAGACACGTGATAGGCGAGAAGACCTCCAAGCTTTACCAAGCATACAGCTCAAAAGAACTTGGTCCAGGTTAGTAAGTGAATGACGGTGGACTCCAGTTGTCCAAACGGCTTCAGGGCATTATTCATTATCTTACTTTTGGAGACTTGTTCAGTGGGTTTTATGGTCTCTGTGTTAGGTCTGTTTCTTCCTTTTAAAGACTGTTCTGTACTTTTGATGGTCCCTGCGTGAGGCCTTTGGTCCACCGCTGTGAGCAGTGTGGCGTGTTTGAAGTGCTGCTTGTTGAGGATGAGGGTCTGCTCAGTCCTTGACGGATCTGTAGTTCTGTGGTCCAGGCAGGCACCTGATCCATTGAAATGCTGGCAATGATTGATACTCCAATAGCCGCCAGAACTTGAATTGCGCTCGAGTTTGAAGCAGTGTCTGTTGCGACGTAACTCTTCAACGGTCGCAAAGCTATTTTGTGCTCCGTTTATGAACAGCCCTGATCAACAAGGGGATTATTATAAGTTGGCAGGCATGTTGCAAGAGGTTCCTGTTCCGGGATCAGCGGGGCCCGAACACAGACAGACCCACATTCATGCCAAACATACAATTCATTAGTGTGAGTCGTACCCACTCCCACCCTCCTTCCCACCCATTTTCAGTGACACCCCCACCCCGCCTTCCTCAATTCTGCGTTCTATATATAGGCGAAATGAAACGAAAGCTTGTAAGGAGTGACGGGGCGGACCTTGCCGCAGTGTGGATAATCCTGTTGGGGTGGTGTTGCTGCTGACAAATGACAACAACGTAACAACCACCTGGCGTGGCTTCTACTTACTAGGATCTCCGGCTGGCGATACGTGTATCGGTCATCACTCTTATCACTCCTTACCCCCCTTCGCTGTCTGGCTGCCTGGGAGAAGGGGCCAAGGAGTGGGGCGTTGTGGAGGAGGGGGAGAGTGGAGGGGAAAACGGGAAGGGAGGTGGGTAACTGTATGGACAAAACACGTGGACAAAAGACGTTATCTCGCACGCCATGGGGCTTGCGTTTGTGATTAGAAGGTAGACCCCCTCGTCTCCCCTCGTGTGTGTGTGTGTGTGTGTGTGTGTATACGTGCGTGTGCGTGCGTGACTTGGCCGCCCGAGACATTATTCAGCATACTACGCCGTGTGATTGTCAGGATCGGACGAGGTGTTGACTGCTTCAGTTGGCAGTGCCTATCACCGGAGTCATAGCTGCGAGTCTCGGGTTCGCGCGAAGTCTGTGTACGGTTCCAGTGTTCAGGCGATCGTCGGAGACCGTGTTGATGGTGTCTAGTGTCAGCGGTGTGTCACATCGGTAGAGTTGATGACATGGGTGGACAGGTGTCGTCTGTGTCAGAACCCGAAGAAGATGAGGTTGGTTGGTTTTCTGATTTTGACTGGGTATTGGTGGACGGGTGGATGGGGAGTTAGATCCAGTAAGTTTGGGGATGATGAGATGAGAGGCTAGGATGGGGGAAATGGAAGGGGAAGTAGGGAGTATGAAGGGGTGTCACTTGTGTTTTGAAAGTGAGGTTTGATCTGATCGAGGTTGGAGGATGGGATGTATGTTCCAACTAAACCTTTTACATGGTCATTGTTTTTGAACATGTATGTACGCGTGTACGTCTTTCTGGTCATGTCCTCATCTGTTGTTTTTTTTTTTTTTAAATACATGTGCCAGCACATGCGCATGCAAGCACATACACCCCCACCTAAACTCATCTCCACACATATACACATGCTCATGCACACACTTATGTGCGTGCCCTCACATGCGTGCCCTCACATACACAGCCCTGATGTGGCCCTTTGCGGTCGGCTGGGCTATAAGCAACATTATCTTATCTTATCCTAGCCCTCACATACATGTGTTTTACGTGCCAATGTCCTCACATGCACTTGTTGCTTGGTGTTTGGGTTACTTTCTGCAGTTCATTACTTTGTCTGAAAACCAGTTGTAATGATAGATTTGTAAGGTTGTCATTTTGTGGTTTTAATGAAAGAAACTGAAGGAAAGGGAACTCTTACTACCACAAAAAGAAAGAGAAGAGCCAATGTCCTAGTTTAAAGGCCCCTCTGTGTTCACCTCATTGATTCACATTCTGACAAAGAGAAGCCATTCTCCTCGTGACAGTTCCAGTTAGTGACAAAAAAATACAAAGTGGGTGGAGTGTGTGTGTGTGTGTCACTGTGTGTGGGGTGGGGGCTGTGAATAGGACTATGCTGCAGATAACCAGATAGAAATTGGTAATCAAGTCAGATGAGGCTGTCCTGCTGTGTGCCCCCTCCCCCTTCTCTTTCCCCTCCCTCCTGTCCCTTACACTACCGCAGTAAAAAGTGTTCCTTTCTCTGAAGCTTTGTACCAATTGAAAATCTGTGCATGGATGAAAATGCAAACATTGCCCAATCCTCTAGTCATCCATCTCTTTCAGCCCCTTTGTGGTGCGTGTATTCATGAACAGAAAGTGGGACACATGTATGTATCCATTGCATTGCCCCCTCCGTCCAGCAGGTAGAGAGTGTGTGATTGTACATCGGAAACAAATGCGACTGCATGAAATATCTTGTATTTGCTGCTGTTGTGCGTGCTCATGCCAGGTATGGATTTCTGAACACTGCGACACTGTGGCAAGCAGAGCAGGTGTTTTGAGACTGTTCTGGTCACATACAGATATTGAGATAATGAAGTTCATGGCCACATTCAACACACTTTAGGCATGCCTGGGTATAATGCAGTCACACACACACGCACACGCATGTGTGCATGCATGTACATGCGTGTGCATTCACACACACACACACACATGTACACACACACCATACATGCTCACACACCATACATGCTCTCTCTACACACACACACACACACACACACACACACAACACACACACACACACACACACAACACACGGTTCATACACTGACAGACACTGACAGTCATGTTACTGGGGTTTTTTTGTTTTGTTACGTTTTGTTTTTATTTAATTTTTTTTTTTTGGGTGGGTGTGTGCATGCACATATACATGCGCTCTGCTGATAACAGGTGACATTTACCCATAGATGCATTACTCATATGCTGGCAAATAAAGATCTCCGTATTGACCTCATGAGAGATACAGTGCGTACACATCATAGAGGCTTACCTTTTGAAGTGTGAGCATGAGTCACGGGGCGCTGCTCATAAAAAGGCTGATAAACGTGATTACCTGCCATGTTCCCCTGTTGTCACTCTAGGAAGGCTGATCTTGGAACATCTTGGTTTGGTGGTGTTTCAGTTTGGCAAGCTGCTTGGTTTAATATGGAGATTGGTGTTGCGGTTACCAAGGTTCGTCGTTGTTACAGTCACAGCATACTGTTGTTGTTTGATGGCAAAGTATGTTGTGTTATGGCATTACTGTTATTGTACCTTGATGGCAGGTTATGTGGTGTCACATCACACTGTTATTACTTTGATGGCACAGTGCGTTGTGTTACAGCATACTGTTATTGTACCTTGATGGCAGGTTATGTGGTGTCACAGCACACTGTTGTACTTTGATGGCACAGTGCGTTGTGTCATGGCATACTGTTATTACTTTGATGGCACAGTGCGTTGTGTCATGGCATACTGTTAATACTTTGAAGACACAGTGTGTTGTGCTATGGCATTATGTTCTTGTACTTCGATAGCAGGTTATGTTGTGTCACATCACACTGTTGTACTTTGATGGCACAGTGCGTTGTGTCATGGCATACTGTTAATACTTTGAAGACACAGTGTGTTGTGCTATGGCATTATGTTCTTGTACTTCGATAGCAGGTTATGTTGTGTCACATCACACTGTTGTACTTTGACAGCACAGTGCGTTGTGTTACGGCATACTGCGTATTGTACTTTGCAGACAGGTTATGTGGTGTCACATCACATTGTTTTACTTTGATGGCACAGTGCGTTGTGTCATGGCATACTGTTATTACTTTGATGGCACAGTGCGTTGTGTCATGGCATACTGTTATTACTTTGATGGCACAGTGCGTTGTGTCATGGCATACTGTTATTACTTTGATGGCACAGTGCGTTGTGTCATGGCATACTGTTATTACTTTGATGGCACAGTGCGTTGTGTCATGGCATACTGTTATTACTTTGATGGCACAGTGTGTTGTGTCATGGCATACTGTTATTACTTTGATGGCACAATGTGTTGTGTCATGGCATACTGTTATTGTACTTTGATGGCACAGTGTGTTGTGTCACATCACACTGATGTACTTTGAAGGCACAGTGTGTTGTGTTACGGCATACTGTTATTCTGCTTTGATAGCAGGATGCGTTGTGACACACGTTCTATTTTTTATGGCAACTTGTGTAATCTTCTGTTCCAGGTTTGTCACATACAAAAAAAATAACTGATTTTAAGAAAGAAAACATAAGGGGTTTTTTTTTCCCCAAATTTTTTTAATCTTGTAGTGGTTTCTTGATGGGTTTACTTTTAGTTTAGAACGTGTCCCTTTTCTGGTACCATGTCATGTTCTTTCTTCATTTTCCTCCAGTGTTTGCTGATTGAGATGTTTGACCGTGGCTGCTTTGTTTGGTGCCATGCTCTTTCATGTTTGGTGCTCCCCAGTGGTTCTGCCTTGTTTGTCCTCAGTGGTGTTGAAATAATGTGTGTTAAAGCTTGACATTGGTGCTGTTGTTTAGGTTCATCTTAACTCTGTTCATGGTTTCAGTATTTCATGACAGGTTTTGTTTTGTTTTCTCCTGTTGGTGTAGTGGCCACAGAATAAGCTTTATGATTACTTATGCATGCATACTGTGTGCTTGTCACAGCAGAGTGGCAGACTGGACATAGTGGTGTGTGCGTGTGTGTGTGTAAATTTGTCTGTGTGTGTGTGTGCGTGCCAGTGCGTTTTTGCCAGCATGTGACAAGGGTGCAGCATAGATGGATTGAGGCAAGATGAATATAACGTAATAGTAATGGAATATGTGATATCTCTTGCTGATTCGTGTGTGTGTGTTTGTGTGTTTCGTTCATTTGTTTGTTTCCAACATGCGTTGATGGGTTTTTGTCGAAACTGATTCTGACTGTGCAGCTGTCTGCCTTTCTATCCATTTGTTCGATCATGTCTGTCTGTCTGATGCTTCAAACGCAAATGTTCAGATAAGCTTGCATTTTTAAATCCTATCCACATATTATACCTCATGCCCACATATTCATTCACTCACTTCACTTCCATTCTAAACCATGGCAGATTCTCCCGGTGTGCTACACACGCTCACAGATGTTATACAAACATACTACACAGGCCACTCATACAAAACACACAGGCATGCTTGAAACACTTCAGACTGCATGGGGGTCCCTGAACAAACAGAAAACAAATCAGAATAGGGGACAGGTTTGTGAAGGTCTTGGAAATATTTTTTGCCTGTACAAATATGTATGTGCGCGTGTGGTGTGTGTGTGTGTGTGTGTGTGTGTGTGTGTGTATATATATATATTATGTTTATGTATGTGTATGTAATATATATTTCTTTTGATTTCTCTAGTACTTCGAGGCAGAACTACAATTGCAAACTCTCAGTGTCTTTGAACAGTCACTGCCCTTTAAGCATTATGAAAATGTTCAGTCTGTATGTCTTAAATGTATGGCTGGCATGATGACTATGTTGTGTTTTCCCCCTTCCACTCTTCCCTCCACTTTCAAGTCTTCCCCTCTTTCATTTATCTTTTCTATCTCTCACCCCCAACCTTCTCTCTCTCTCTCTCTCTCTCTCTCTCTCTCTCTCTCTCTCTCTCTCTCTCTCTCTCTCTGTGTGCATATTTCCACCACCCTTTCTGTGCCTTCTCCCTCTCTCTCGTTCATTATGACAGACTTCTTCCTAACTGTTTGAGTCACCTCGCTAGTTGTGTGCCCTGTGTGGACAGATCCCACCCTCCTCCAGCACCATGAAGAAGCAGGAAAAGGAGGACAAGGGCAGGGCAACCTCGGCTTCCAGCACCACCTCGGCTGCGGCGCCATCCTCCTCCAAGCCCACTAAAACCGCTTCCAGCGCCACCACAGCAGCTGGCGCTAAGGCCGCCTCCAAGACCACCACCACCACCACCGCTGCTGCAGCGGCAGTCGGCACAAGCACCGCGTCCAGCAGCAGCAGCACACCCCAGACGTCGGGTCCAAGCACCCCCATCATGGGCATGAAGCAATCGAAGTCGGACCACTCGGGTCTGGCAGGGCGAGGTGGAAAGTCGACGACGACGGCATCGCCTGTCAACAAGAAGTACATGAGCAAGAGTCAGGAGAACCTGTCCTCGGGCACAGGCAAGAAGAAGCTGTCCACGGTGAAGGAGGTGGACGCGGGGGCAGGAGCTGGGTCTGGGCCGGCCCACTCGGCCTCGGGGAGCAGCTCCCGACCGACCTCGGCGGCTACAGGGTCAAAAGCCGGAGGTTCGGCAGCCAAGTCTTCCCAGCAGCCCGCCAGTTCCAAGTCCAACTCTGTGTCCGCCCAGGAGAAGAATAAAGAAAACCAGGTAAGGCGTGTTGACTTATGGAGATCTTTTGTTGTTGTTGAAAAACTGCGATTTGCATTCTCATGCAGAACATCATGCATGTGTGTGCACATACAAAACACATGCATTCACGCACACGCACACACACGCATGCTCACTCATTCTCACAAACTGACTTGAAACACACACCCCCACACCCCCACATGCACATACATGCATGTGTACTCGGGTGCACACGCACCCATGTACATTCACGAATACAGACAGACTCACAGACAGGCATTGAAAGGCTTTCACATACACACAGAGCACATACACAAAGCACACATGCACAAAGCACTTACACACACACACACACACACACACACACACACACACACACACACACACACACACACACATAAATATGAATGCACACACATGGTGACACATGCACATGCACACGCACGCATAAACATGAATACACACACACACGCACATGCACGCACACACATGCACGCACACAAACACACACACACATGCACACACACACGCACGCACACATGCACGCACACAAACACGCACGCACGCACGCACGCACACACACACACACACACACACACACACACACGCACACAAACACACACACACACACACACACATGCACACAGTTGATGTGGAGTGGGTTTGTGTCAGGTGCTGAAGGAAAAGGAGAAGAATTCCATGTTTGTCAAACCCAAGCCAGTGAAGGTGCCAGCGGGGTCAGGGTCGTCGATGCGCAAAGCCTCCAGCACGCAGTCCATCGACATGGGCAGCAACACCACCGGCAGCATGAGGTCCCTCAACTCCAACAAGTCATCCACCTCCCAGAATTCCATGAAACGAGCCCAGAGCACCCAAAATGTCAGCAAGGTGAGTCGCTTCTCTTGGCAGCACACGTACAAGCGCCGTTCTTTGATTCGTAATTCAGTTAAGGAAAAAAATGGTTGTTCAGCAGTTAAGTGTGTCCCATGATAACTAATACTGTGCTTTTGGGATAACAAGGCAGCTTGGTGTACTGACTGTTCCACTTGACTCTTTATCTTGCGCAGGACAGGAAAATAAACTTTTGGAATTCCGGACCACCATACAAACGCAGCAAACAAAGTTATGACCTTCAACCCGTTGGTCTTGTTCAGGGGGGCAAAGAAAGAAATATGCAAACAAGGAAGATAGATAAATATTGGTGTAAAAGCAAGTGGAGGCAGATAGGTAATCATCTGTAAGGATTTACAGAGCGGCAGGGATTTGAATTCTGTGGTCTGTTAACAAGGGATGTCATAACATGCCAGGGTGCGATCTACCGTGTTGTTGTTGATCATCCGTGACGCTGGAAAGTGTATGCGACAGTCAGTTGTGCCTGACATTGGTGAAAATTAAATGGAGACACGTTTAATGGAGCATGCAGTTTGTGTGTGTTGCACGCCTGATGGAGCAGAACCTGCAGATGTGAGCGCACAGAGCCTGAAACTGTGCTGTGGTTTGTGGGCTAGAGTGATGTGTACGCTATGCTGTCGGTGCTTTGAGCCAAGCTGACATGGATAATTCAGTGTGTGTATAGGCCATGTACGTGATTTAGCCCACTTTGATGGATTCCCATAACTGATTTGAGCATCGTGCAGGGTGCCTGGAATTAGAAGAGGTGGTGATGAGAATTTGAGAGCGTAGCTTTGCCTTACAGTCTGAAAGTGATTGTAAATAGGATGTGTTGGAGCTCTGTGAAAATGTATATATTTACTCTTCTTTCATTGATGATGAATTTTCCATAGTGAACCTGTTTTTCATCAGCATTACCTGAAGTGTTCCTGCATCAACAGGTAATGAAGGGACCCAGAAGACTGCTCTGTGACTTTAAATACTTGACAAAGGTTTCCGTGCTGAGGTTGGAGGAAGAGAGAACAGAACAGACAGAAATTTTCCTAAGGAAAATCGGAAATGAAATGAGGTAGGGAACAGTAAACGATAAACAGTAAACAAGTGGGGTATGTTTTGCTCCCATAAAGAAACCTAACACAGAGTAACTTTTATTCAAGACTGGCACAGCCTTTTAAACTTGAATAAAGTCAGACAAATACATAGACGAACAATCTAATAGTGGGGGAAAAACAAGTGCAGGCCAACAACTGAACTGTCTTCATAGTAATGACCTGGCAAAGATTTAGACTTGAGGGGAGGGGGAGGGGAGTTTGAAGATGGAGAAACTGGGAACATGAAATTAAAAAAAATATATACGTTACAGGTATGAAAACTCTTCACTAGCTGAATAAGGGAACCATCACAATCCCTTTTGAAGGCAAATATATTTGTATTGCCTGCTCCGAGGCCTTTTCGCCCGCTGGGTCGGGACTCATCAGGGAGACAAGTGCAAATCTTTGCCAGGTCATTGCTATGAAGACAGTTCAGTTGTTGGCCTGCGCTTGTTTTTCCCCACTATTAGATTGTTCGTCTATGTATTTGTCTGACTTTATTCAAGTTTAAAAGGCTGTGCCAGTCTTGAATAAAAGTTACTCTGTGTTAGGTTTCCTTATGGGAGCAAAACATACCCCACTTGTTTACTGTTTTTCCTAAGGAAGTCCTTGCTAGTTAGGGTTGAAAAACAATATATGCTGGTATTGAATGGAGTCGGAAAGGATATTACTGGCCAATATTTTCTTGCTTGTTCTGTTCAAACTTGTAGGTGATAAGAGGCCTGTGTGGGGTAATGCCTCCTGAACCTTCTTAACATTGACAACAGGTTTATGTTGTGATGCACATTCTGTGTGCCAGTTTGAACAGCAAGTGGTCTTGTCAGTGAAGGTTGTGCATGTGATAGCCTTAGAAGAATAGAGACAGTCCACTTATTCAGCTAATACAAGCATGATTAAAGATGAAAGGCTGCAGAAAATTCAGATTATGACATGCATGCCATGACCATGTCGTTTATCAATGACATGCAGTGTGGTATGAAGACATGAAACTCTGCGTGCATGCCAAAAGAAGTGATAAAGTAATTTAACTTTCTTTTCATGCTGAAAACAGATTGTTCAATTTCAGTGCTGTTTAAAAAACAGTGTTACTTACAGAGAACAATGAGACAAAAGACATTGAAAGTAGTTGTGGAACACTTGGGGGAATAAACTTTCCCTATCCAACCACTCAGGCTGGTTCAGAGTTCAGAGCTGGAGTTCTGGTCAGCGCCATTTCCTTATCACATCCATGTCGCACAGTTTCTTGTAGATCCAACCAGTGGTAAACAACACGCTTCTGTTGTTGGATCTCCCATAGTCCTGAGAAGCTCTGATCAGTTGTGAACTGATTTGTCTGTATTCCTGATCCTCCTGTAGTTTCTTGTTGGTTTCAGCCGTGGTGGACACAGACAGACTGTGTCTAGTTCATGACCTTCCTCTGTCCCATGTACTTCTAACCAGTGGTGATGGCAGACGGACCTGTTGCAGGACAAGCTACTGAAGAAGCGCACCTCAGCCCCAGCGGATGTGATGGCCTACAATGCGGAGCTGCTGGCCAACTTCGAGAAGGAGAAGAAGGTGCTGGAGGAAAGGATATCTGAGCTCACTAAAGTGACAGAGGGCCGCAAGGCGGAAATCGAGAAGTACAAGTATGAAGTCAAGCATTTGAAGGACACCATAGCTGCTGCACAGAACAGCAGGTAAGGAGGGAGTGGGTTGGGGTTCAGGGGGTAAGGTTACAGCTGTCAAAATGCGATATTTGAAATGGATACAGGTTAACCCTTGTCATCTCTTGTGTTGTTGAAGATCAGCAGGAATACCTTAGCTGACAGTTGGTGAAAAAAGCTTGTACATTCATTTTTCTGTAGATAGATGTGAATATGAAAGGGATACTCCTCACTTGGAGGAAGCTTGAAAAATGTCTCTAGTGCATTGATTATATTCTAGTTTTCAACTTGCTTTTGGTGCAGAAACGTCCATCAGCTTGTTACAGACTGCATTGCATGGCTGTTGTTCAGACTGTAGTGAGTAGAGGAAAAATTAGTGGTTCAAAGACTTGATCCTGTCTGCTGCCTTTGCGGACTTACTCCATTCTATTCAATCGAAAAAGAAAAAAAGAAGCAGGCTTTTTAGCAAACGTGTACTCACACACACACACACACACACACACACACACACACACACACACACACACACACCACACACACACACGTGTACGTACACACACGTGTACGTACACACACGTGTACGTGCACACACGTGTACGTGCACGCACGCACGCACACACACACACACACACACACACCCTTAAGTCACATTGATATAATGTGCAATCAATTTTGAATGTTTGCATTGTCTAGGTTAGGTTTGGTTTGGTTTGGTTTAGTTTGGTTTGTTTTTTTGACTGCATATGTCAGTATGGTTTAACAAAATATGTTCAAGTCTCATTGCAGCTCCCCTGTGCTTATGTACACACGCACTCACACACACACACACACACACACACACACACACACACACACACACACACACACACACACACACCATGTGCAGGCGCTTGTATACACAGTGTACGAGCACAGAGCTTGTAGACGACATCATTTGAACAAGCGCTGAGGAAGTAAAACTCCTATTGAGTAGACCTAGTGATTACCAGTGCTGAATGTGTCTCAAATATAATGTAACTTGAAAAGCTTTCAGCTGCTATTGCGACAGCCTTCTTCACTCAAGCTGCTGGTCAGAGACTGGATTCAGTGCTCATGGCCATAAGAGAACTCACAGCAATGTGGCTGAGTCAGCGGTGAATGCACCATCAACAGCCAGCTTGTCACCCCAAGACAAAAAGATAAACTGGACAAATGAATGGGGGTGGACAAAACAGAGAAAGTAGTCTGAGAAACAGAGAGAAACTTACCCAAGAGACCTAAAGAGCACAAACATGAAGCCCCTCCACCCACCCCCACCCCCAGGCTGGAGCCCATTCAGTGAGTTCAGCAGAGACAGTTTGCACATTTGGGAGAGACAGCCAAGATGTTTCCAGAGGAGTGTGTTAAAGAGACCATCCATGTCACGGCCAGCTCCTCCACCCTGAACCATGACCAGATCTGACACCATTCCCCATTGGTGCATTCATGGCTGATTCAGTCACATTGCCTGAATTCACTAACAATGACCAGATCTGACACCATTCCCCATTGGTGCATTCATGGCTGATTCAGTCACATTGCCTGAATTCACTAACAATGACCAGATCTGACACCATTCCCCATTGGTGTATTCATGGCTGATTCAGTCACATTGCCTGAATTCACTAAGGGTGGTGTGCACTGAATCTAGTCCCACATAAGCAGTTGAGTGGAAGGTTGCAGAGTAGCTGTTGTAAGTTGCGCAAAGTTTTTAACTGTAAGATAAGTTTACATAGGTAATCATTAGGATTTCGTTTGGGACAAATTGTTTGATATAATTTGTGTGTTACGTGCTTTTAAGTCTTGTATTGCTTGTAATCTGAAAACCTGTGGTATCACTTAGCAGTAGATAAGTTACACAGTAAATATGTTCTGTGCTATTTTGTTTTATTTTGAAAGCATTAGTAGATGTCAGAGACAGGTTTGAGAGCTCTTACCATGAATACTGAGGGCTTTTTTCCCACTTAAGAGACAGGTTTGAGAGCTCTTACCATGAATACTAAGGGCTTTTTTCCCACTTAAGAGATAGGTTTGAGAGCTCTTACCATGAATACTAAGGCTTTTTTCCCACTTAAGAGATAGGTTTGAGAGCTCTTACCATGAATACTAAGGGCTTTTTTTCCACTTATATGTCGGCCTGTATGGCAGGTTCCATTTTTCAAATATTACAGAACAATTTTACAAGTTGTGTCATCATTAATGGTATTACTATTAGTATTATCATCATCATGACAATTTTAACTCGCATTGTCTTCTTCCTTACGGCCTCGATTTTATTCAACGCCTATCTTGCGCTGAATTTGGCAAGATACGTGATTGGTCGTTCTTCTTTGTGGTTGTCCAGAGTGTTGTTTATTTTGCCTGGAGAAGACCTAAGATGTCGAAACGTGTCGTGTTTTGTCTTGTGATTTGTTCCTCCATGTTTGGCAGATGTTTTACTAATTAGACTTTTTAAGAGTCGTCTAGAAGAATTTTGCCACAGGTTTTTTTTAACTGTGTTTGATTTGAACTGTTTGCAGCATCCAGGAAGACGTGGAGCAGTTGCGTCACCAGAACAAGCATCTGACGGATCGGCTCAAGGAGCTGGGCATCCCTGTGGAGCAGTTCACAGACACCGAGAAGCTCATCATGAAGATTGGCTCTGGCTCGGTCAAGTCCCTGGGTAAAAGTGGGGACAGCATCAGCGCATCAGATTGTCTGCTGCATGCGTCGGTCAGCTGCGACAGTCTGTCCGCTGATGGGGCCAAAGGTCTGTAGCCGTGGTTTTGTCTTGCAGTCAGCTTGGAGAAGAGAGGGTGTGTTTTGCTGTTCGTGATGTTGTTGACATTGTCATGTCGCCCCGTCATCGGTTACATTTTTCATATCTTCAGAGGCCACATTTTAAAAAAATTCTTTAATGAATAAATGTATCTGTCTGTGATAGAGCTCAGCGCTCATATCTTTAGTTTCTATTATGATCACCATCATTCATATAAAGTGTGTGTGTTTGTATAAGTGTGTGTGTGTTCTTATTTGTTGTATTGAATTAAAGTTGGCAGCATCATCTTGGCAAAGAGCATGGGATAATAGAAAAGTCAACAACAAAAATGTTTAACTGTCTCCATGCAGAGCAGACAGAGGTGAAACTAAACCCAACCCAATACATCCCTCTGCTGGCTGATAACAGCACTTCCACCCGGGGTGGCAGAGAACCGAGTCAACGTGGCCAAACTGGGCACCCTGCAGAGATCCTCGTCCATGTCGGCCTCGGAGCCTGGCATGTCGCTGACGGACTTGTGCGGCACCCCGGATCACCCCTCCATCCTGTCCATGGACCAGAGCCAGTGGGACAAGCAGAGCAACAAGAGCTGCAACAGCGACGCCCTCAGCGAGATCTCTGTGGCCTGCCTGACAGAGCGCATCCTGCAGATGGAGGAGACCAACTACAGCACCACAGAGGAGCTGCAGGCCACGTTGCAGGAGCTGGGTAAGCTAAAGTTCTCTCTGTGTGTGTGTGTGTGTGTGTGTGTGTGGTAACGTGACACTGGTTTGGTTTGAGGGTTGACAACATGGCATTGATTTGTGTTGAGGGGTGACAGCATGACTTCGATTTGGGTTTATAGGTGACATTGTCCTATTGATTTGGGTTAAGTGGGGATAACATGACATTGATTTGGTTTGAAGGGTGATGGCCTGACTTTGATTTGGGTGGGTTGAAAGTTTACAACATGACATTGATTTGGTTTGAAGGGTGATGGCATGACTTTGATTTGGGTGGGTTGAAAGTTTACAACATGACATTGATTTGGTTTGAAGGGTGACAGCATGACTTTGATTTGGGTGGGTTGAAAGTTTACAACATGACATTGATTTGTGTTGAGGGGTAATAGCATGACTTTGATTTGGCTTGAATGGTGACAACATGACGTTTTGTGTTAATATTTGACAAAATGACTGATTTGGGTAGAGATTTGACATGATTTTGATTCAGGTTAGGGATTACAACGTAACATTGACTAGATTTGACATGATTGAAAGAGCTGTTTACAACTGACATTGATTGAGATTGAGGGATGACAAGAAGACATTGGATTTGGGTTGAGAGTTGACAACATGACGTAGATTGCGCAGAGAGTTGACAACATGACATTGATCGAGATTGAGGGGTAGCAACAAGACATTGATATGAGTAGAGAGTTGATAACATTGACGCTGATTTGGGTTGAGGGATGACTGCATAACATTGATTTGGGTTGAGAGTTGGCAGATTAGATTGGTTTAGATTGAGAGTTGACACGTTATTTTGAGTTGAGAGTTGATAACATGACATTGAATTGGGCTGAGAGTTGATAACATTTACAATGACTTGGGTTGAAGGATGGCAACATAACATTGATTTGGGTTGAGAGTTGGCAGATTAGATTGATTTGGGTTGAAAGTTTACATTTTGGAATTACTGTGGGTTGATAGTTGCACTGATTGGGGCTCGAGAAAGCTCGCATACAGCTACTGATACATGTCTGTTTTATAGTTGCCTTTAAACAACAGAATACAATGGAAGATTTCCAGTTTTGTATCTGTCTGTTTTCCCATCATGATACATGCCCCGCACGCTGATTACATTCATTACATTCACAAGGTATTTTCAGAAAATTTCTTTGAAAGAGAATGATTTGCAGTGGGCAGTACCCATTCGGTTTCATACCAGCTCTGTGGTACTTACTGTCGGAGGGTGTTTTGTTCAGATCTGTGTCATGACGTGTTGTTCAAACTGTGACCAATTGGAAATGCATGCCATGTGGTTTCCAGACTTGCTGGTTACATTTTACATTTTGTGTTGACATTCATTAACCAGGTGACCTGCAGGATGCTGTGAATGAACTAACGGAGGAGAACGGACGTCTGACAGACGAGAAAACCGTGCTGCTCGAGTCTCTCTGTGCACAGACTGAAAAACTGGAGACCACCCGTACACAGGTAGGGCTGCATGAACTTGCTCACAGGCACTGCTGGAATACACTTTTTAGCAGCTGTGTTTGTTGAAGAGAAAGGATTGACTGGCACTGAAAGGTCGGTGTAATCTTGTGGATGATGACGCTGGTGTGTGTGTGTATATATATATATATATATATATACACAAACACACACACACACACACACACACAAAAGAGAAGGATGGACAAACCTTAAATGCACTGTGCCCATGTGGTCTGCTTTGTTTAATCTTGACCATTCTTTTTCATGCCTTGGTTAAAACTCAGAGACTTGCTGTTGGTGACGATTTTGCACAGATGACCATTTCAAATCACTGTCACGTAGGTAGCCACATTCTGTGTGGGGATGATGCCTAAAAGTAATACCAGTATGTATATGATTTGTATTTTGTGTATGTATTTCATTCATCCTACTGGCATATGATGGACAGCCCTGATGTGGCCCTTTGCGGTCGGCTGGGCTATAAGCAACATTATCTTATCTTCTCTAGCATATGATGACCATGGTTAAGAGTCCAAGGTTTAACAACCTGTTCCACTTTTCGGCTTTCTTTTGATGGTTAAAAAAATCGCCCAACTGGAAAATACAGGAACTATATCAATTTTTTTCCCCCCAACAATTCTCTCTCGCTCATACACACACACACAATTGTGCAGGTGCAAACACGCACACACATGCGTGCCCATGTATAAAAACATAGGGTTACTAGTAAGAACATTGCACAGCTTGTGTTCCATATGTATCCATTCACTCAAAATCCATTCCGCATGTTTACGTTCCACGAGAAGTTAGTGTACATCAGAATCAGGCATTGGATGATTATGACCCAGTATTTCAAAATCATGATGCATAGATATGAACAAGTATGGGGAAAAAAAACATAATCTATGTGCTCTTTTCTGGGGGTCTCTGTCCCCTTTTATGAGCACCGTTTCAAACTATTTCATGCGTTGTCATATGCTAAACCACGGCAGTGAAGTCTGTTGGGTGAAAGATCAGGTGTAGTTTCAAACACCAGATGTGAGGGTCCAAAGTCAAAGACAGAGTAGAGATGACACTGCTGTTGTCCTGTCTTCAAGTGATTGGATGTGGGAAGTACATGGAACAATCCTGTTGTCTGTAGTAACATACCTCATTGTTGGCCTGCTGTATGCCGGTGACTTTTGACCCATGCCGTGACAGGTGGAGCAGCTGAAGAGCCTGCTGATCTCTGGCAGTCTGCCAGACAAGTCTGAGCGCGAGGCCCACCTGCTGGAGCTGCTGAAGAGCGCCCAGGAGGAGCGGGAAGAGCTGTTCCGCAAGCAGACGGAGTGGTCCAACACCCTGCGATCCATGGAGGCCGACTGCAAGGAGTATCAGGACATGGTGGAGGTACTGCGGGAGAAACTGCTGGTAAGACCCTCTGGAAATTGCCCATCACCTTCGATTTTCTGGGTAAAATTTGTCATGGTTTCTCCCAATGATGAAAGTATTGTAGCCCCCATAGCGCAATGCCAAGTGAGTCCCCATCCCGCTTCTGCCCAGTTTTTAATCCGTTTGGCAGGAACTAGTCTTACAACACATGGGGATTATGAGAAATAACGTGTGTCAGGGGCACGGTATAATGTATCCCTCTTTTTCCTCTGCCGTGAACCTTCCCAGAACTGAACTGGGTACCGATTCACTGCTGGGAAGACAGAGAGGGTTTTCAAGCCAAAAAATTTTAATCTACAGGTGATTCGAACTCATAACTGTGAGCTCCATGGGCAACAGTCTTAACCATTTGGCAACATTGGGTATTTTCCTCTCTAGAGGATTAGCTGGTATGATTTTGTATTTCATGTATAACATGACTTAAATTTGCCTGGAATGTGATAAACTGCCACAATGTTTTCTGTTTTCACTGTAGTGTTACCATTTTCCTCCTGTTGTTGTTAAAGTGTTAGAAAAACCAGTCTTTATTCACACTGGTTTTGCAGGGCATGGAGGATAACAGAAAAAGTGGTCACTTAATGTTGATTGTGTGGGGCCATAGAAAAACCAGTCTTTATTCACACTGGTTTTGCAGGGCATGGAGGATAACAGAAAAAGTAGTCACTTCATGTTGATTGTGTGGGGCCATAGAAAAACCAGTCTTTATTCACACTGGTTTTGCAGGGCATGGAGGATAACAGAAAAAGTAGTCACTTCATGTTGATTGTGTGGGGCCATAGAAAAACCAGTCTTTATTCACACTGGTTTTGCAGGGCATGGAGGATAACAGAAAAAGTAGTCACTTCATGTTGATTGTGTGGGGCCATAGAAAAACCAGTCTTTATTCACACTGGTTTTGCAGGGCATGGAGGATAACAGAAAAAGTAGTCACTTCATGTTGATTGTGCAGGATCATAGAAAATCAGTTCACTTCGGCTTGATTGGCAGGATCAGAAAAATGAGTCACTTCATGTTGATTGTGCAGGATCATAGAAAATCAGTTCACTTCGGCTTGATTGGCAGGATCAGAAAAATGAGTCACTTCATGTTGATTGTGCAGGATCATAGAAAATCAGTTCACTTCGGCTTGATTGGCAGGATCAGAAAAATGAGTCACTTCATGTTGATTATGCAGGATCAGAAAAATGAGTCACTTCATGTTGATCATGCAGGATCATTGAAAAACAGGTCAGTCCATGTTGATTTGGCAGGATATTAGGAAAATATGGTGTCTTCATATTGACTGGGCAGAACATGGAGGATGGTAGAAAAACCCATGTCTTCATGTTGGTAGTGCAGGGTGTGATGGATGGTAGAAAAACCCATGTCTTCATGTTGGTAGTGCAGGGTGTGGAGAATGGTAGAAAAACCCATGTCTTCACGTTGGTTGTGCAGGGTGTGATGGAGGTAGAAAAACTCGTGTCTTCATGTTGGTTGTGCAGGGTGTGGAGGATGGTAGAAAAACCCATGTCTTCATGTTTGGTTGTGCAGGGTGTGGAGAATGGTAGACAAAACCCATGTCTTCATGTTTGGTAGTGCAGGGTGTGGAGAATGGTAGACAAAACCCATGTCTTCATGTTTGGTAGTGCAGGGTGTGGAGAATGGTAGACAAAACCCATGTCTTCATGTTGGTAGTGCAGGGTGTGGAGAATGGTAGACAAAACCCATGTCTTCATGTTTGGTTGTGCAGGATGTGGAGAATGGTAGACAAAACCCATGTCTTCATGTTTGGTTGTGCAGGATGTGGAAGATGGTAGAAAAAACCCATGTCTTCATGTTGGTTGTGCAGGGTGCAGAGGAGCGTTGCCAGGCAGTGAAGTCAGAGCGGGATGCCCAGGAGAGGCTGGTGGCGGAGCTGAGGGAGAATGTGTCTGCTGACCAAATCGAGTTGGCCCGCCTCAACACCCCCCTCCACAGTGAAAAGTCCAAAGTCAGTGCTTCACTGCTAAATGATCGTTGACTCCTTATCTCGTGTCCATGGGTGTGTGTGAGGTGATGTCTGTGTGTGTGTGGGCATATGTTATGATTGTGAGTCTTCCAATTCAGTATTTAGGCTGCATATATAGGATTATCTTGAAAAATGAGCGTGGAATGAGTTCAGTCGGGTTGTCTGTTTTCCAGCCGGCCATGGAGGCGTATGGAGGGTGAGAGCACCTTAAAACCTGAAATGCATGCAAAATAAGAATAGTCTGATGTTTCTTAAAGGAAGAAAAAAAGTTTATGCTCATTCTGGAATACCATTCATACCAGCAGTCAGCTCCATTGTGGAGTTCAGGCAGCCAGCTGAAGTGAAGGCTTTTAGGAAGACAATTGTCTTTGACTTTCAGATAATCGTAAATGTTGCAAGATAAATGAAATCAACTCTGAAGGTGCTGTGGGTTTTTTGTCGTTGGTGATCCATGATGTGAATGTGAGTGATGCACCGACTTTTTAACAGTATTTGTTTGTTTTTGCAAGAGAACTATTAGATTTATTATCACTGTGTTCAGATGATTTGTTACATTTTTCATTCGGTAACCAAATTCATTACTGATCAGTTTTGAGACTTACTTTACCTTTATTTGGGGTGATTTGTTGTTGATTTGCTGACCATACAGATGGCCTGTCTCTGATGATAGAGAACTAGCGGTTCTGAGTGTGTAAATGAAATAAGAATAATTGGTATATATTTCTTACATTGATCCACGCAGACTTGTGTTTTCAATCTGCAAGATTGATGTGGATTATTGTAAGGAGGCAGAGTTGTCCTGAAATGCCCTGCCTTCATCATGTAGGTTCTTGCACATTCAGATGATCAGATGGTATGTTTTGATAGTCAGTTTGTGAAGTTATATTTCTAGGTTCAGGCATGCAGTAATTGTCAGACAGATGAAGTTATTATGCCGTAATGAAACATAACACGCAGATCCATTCAGTTATCCTGCTGGATGGAAATGGGCTGTAATTATCAGAATAGTGAAATTAAACCGATAGGTTCAAGTAAGCTAAATTAGGTGAAGTGTTGGGTTCAGCATGTTAAAATACATAAGTGAAGCTACCCTGCTGGGTTGAAATATACTTAATAGTCAGTTAGGCAACATTATCCTGCTGGTTTTTAAACAATAAAGTTTGATCTGACTGTTAAAGTTATCCTGCTGGATTGAAACATCCTAGATTATCAGACAGTTAACATTATCCTACTGGATTGACTAGGTAATCTGACAGTTCAGGTTAACCTGCTCAATTGAACCATCCTGGGACAGTCTAGATTTTTTCATCTAGATTGATATACTGATATTATCACTTGAATAAAAGACAGCTATCAAGCTAGATTCAAAGGGGGTTATGGTATTCAGAAAGATGAGGTTGTTTTGTGAATGTTAGGACAGGCCATATAGTCAGGTAGGTCAAGTTGTGATTTACTGAAATGTTAGGTGATTCTGCCAGCTTGAAAGTCAGGATTACCTTCCGTCTCTCAGAAGTCACTGCCACTGCCCAGAAACCGAAGCTTTAGGAGCAGGAAACATGCTGTGTGTGGTCATTGTCATCACAAACCCTTTTTTCGTCTGGAGGCCCAGAGAGAAATGGAAGCCCTGAACTAGTGATGCTGAGCTGTGTTGGATGGGCAGGTGGCAGAGCTGGAGAAGTGCCAACAGGCAGAGGACCAGTCTGAACTGGAGGCCTTGCTGGACCAGACCCGCCAGGAGAAAGCTCGCTGTGACCAGCGTCTGGCCAGTCTGCAGGAGTCGCTGGCCCTGTCCCAGAACGAAGTCACTCGCCTCAGGGAATCTCTCTCCAGTAGAGAGGAAGAATTGAAGGTCAGCCCTCATTCATCCATGTGTGTATGATGTATGTGTTTCTGTGTGTGCATTGTAAGTTACGTACCATTTTGTTAGGAGAAGGGAACAAGTCTGATTCAGGAAAAGGATAGGTTTAAGTGCGTTTTTTCTTTGTTGGTTTGTTTTTTGGTTAGTTTTGTTGTTGGTTTTTTGGTTGTTTTTTTTTTGTTTCTGTATGAATATTTGTGGTGCAAATTCTAGATGTTGAACTGTATACCTTGAAACTGTTGATTTACTATACTGCATTTTGCATGTTTTGTATTGTACAATATCTTCAACTGATGCTGCAGCTAACATCTTCAATTCCGAGTGCTTCATGTGTTAAAGGCTTGAAGATGGAAGAAAAAGATTTTTTTTTTTATTATGGAAGGTTGGTAGAAAGATCAAATTCCACAGACAGAATACAGCAGATCAGTACTGTAGAGGCTGATAGTGCATGTCCACAATGTTTTGTAAAATTTCATGGCAGACTTGTATGAAAGTGGGCCATTTGGCACTCATTGATAAATGGTGTCACTTTGCTTGATATGAAAAAGACAACTTTTCAAAGTGGGGTGGGGGGGGGGGGGGATTAAATCCGAAAGATGCTGAAAGGTATCATCACCTAGACTTCTTTGGCCACACTGACACCCTTTCCGGTCAGCTGGACTATGAGCAACATTAACTTACCACTCTGACAATTAATTAGCCTGATACTGGTGTGGGAAGCCTGACCTTTGAGCCATGCATCGTCATGTTGGCCACAGCTGTCACGGAGCAGTGCCAAGACGGAAGTGTCTGACCTGCAGCACCGTATGGAGAAGAGTGACAAAGAGCGCTCCGACGCCGTGCAAGAGGTGGAGACCCTGAGGGAGCACATCGACCAGCTCCAGCAAGACTGCGATGCTTACCTGGAAGAGAAGAAAACCTACTCTGCGAAGGTGGGTGGAAATGTAGCAGCAGTCTTCATTTTATACAGAGGAACCTCTCTCAAACAACCTCCCAGATCCTTGTACATGAGAATATTCATTTTGGAGGTATATCTTAGTATGGACAAAGACGCAACTTTTTCAGGGAGGAAGTTTTGTTGAGACGTAAGTCTAGTATTGACAAACACATAACTTTTTCAGGGAGGAAGTCTTTGTTGAGAGTATGGACAAAGACATGAATGCTCCAGGAAATAAAGCCTTTAAAGAGAGAGAGAGAGAGAGTCTGTAGTTTGAATGTTCTTACTGGGCAGCTTCACTGCATTAAGGTATTTAACTTATTGCACAAAGTGTGTGGGAATGTTGGGATAGCTTTCAATGGACTTGCTGGAGAATTGTTCCCTTTTGATGTCCCTAAATGCGGCGGCAAAAACTGGCCTTCAACCCCTCTCAGAACAGAGCAGAGACAACAAAGAACAAGCCATTCTGCACCGAGTGTCAACAGAATTGAGAAGAAAAACAGTCTGTTTCCATCATTTTTTTTCTTCCACGTGGCCACATGATTGTGTGACATGCTAGCGCCCTGACTAGGTCACGACGTTTCATGGCCATCCCTCATGTACCGGTCAGATAAACACACTGGGAACATATTAGCTGTCTGTAGACTTGGCTCCATGGCAAAAAAAACACATGAGTAATTCTCACTTTGAGTGTGCCAGCATCACAGGGGCTGTGGTCAGACAGACGGAGACTAGTAGCCACCGTTTGACCTTGACCATGTATCATTAATGCAAATCAATGAGCTTGGGGACTGAAGTGTGTTCAACACTCCGTTTACTTTGCTGGTAAATTCGCATGACAAAATTAGTTCATGTGAGATAAGTATGCTGGCAATCACAGGTTTAAGACTGCAAAACTGTCATACAAAGGCCTTTCACAAAGCTGTCGTGGGTTTTTTCAGTGGATATTGATCTTTAGCTACCGGTCCACATGTTCAGCCACTACAGTTTAATGCCAGTGATCAAAAAGAACGAAAAGACGAAAAGAAAAGAAAGAAAAAAAAAGAAAAGAAGAATGCCAGTGATTTGAAAGGCATAGATGATGGTGGGAATGCAGAAGAACACTACCAATCTCTCATGTGCTGCCCATCACCAGGTTTGGTCAAATGTGAATGCTAGTGAAGTCTACATTGACAGTGCTTTGTGTGATTTGCACATACCAAGTACACACTATATTGACAGTAAATTGTATAATATCCGTACACCAGGTAAAGTGCACATCGTCAATGAAATACGTGAAATCCACACAACAGTGTCAATGTGTAGTGACAATGATCTGCGTAATGTCCGAACAACTAGTATAGTGTACGTTGATAATGAACTGTGTGATCTCCACACATCGAGTATAGTGTACACTGACAACGAACTGTGTGATGTCCACATATCAGTATAGTGTACACTGACAATGAACTGTGTGATGTCCACATATCAGTATAGTGTACACTGACAATGAACTGTGTGATGTCCACATATCAGTATAGTGTACACTGACAACGAACTGTGTGATGTCCACATATCAGTATAGTGTACACTGACAATGAACTGTGTGATGTCCACATATCAGTATAGTGTACACTGACAATGAACTGTGATGTCCACACATCATGTATAGTGACACTGACAATGAACTGTGTGATGTCCACACACATGGTATAGTGTACACTGACAATGAACTGTGTGATGTCCACACACATGTATAGTGGACACTGACAATGAACTGTGTGATGTCCACACATCAGGTATAGTGTACACTGACAATGAACTGTGTGATGTCCACACATAGGTATAGTGTACACTGACAATGAGCTGTGTGATGTCCACACATCAGGTATAGTGGACACTGACAATGAACTGTGTGATGTCCACACATCGGGTATAGTGTACATTGACAATGAACTGTGTGATGTCCACACATCGGTATAGTGTACACTGACAATGAACTGTGTGATGTCCACACATCGGTATAGTGGACACTGACAATGAACTGTGTGATGTCCACACATCGGTATAGTGTACACTGACAATGAACTGTGTGATGTCCACAATCAGGTATAGTGTACACTGACAATGAACTGTGTGATGTCCACACATAGGTATAGTGGACACTGACAATGAACTGTGTGATGTCCACACATCGGGTATAGTGTACACTGACAATGAACTGTGTGATGTCCACACATCGGGTATAGTGTACATTGACAATGAACTGTGTGATGTCCACACATCAGGTATACTAGTGTGTACACTGACAATGAACTGTGTGATGTCCACACATCGGGTATAGTGGACACTGACAATGAACTGTGTGATGTCCACACATCGGGTATAGTGTACAGACAATGAACTGTGTGATGTCCACACATCGGGTATAGTGGACACTGACAATGAACTGTGTGATGTCCACACATCGGGTATAGTGGACACTGACAATGAACTGTGTGATGTCCACACATCAGGTATAGTGTACACTGACAATGAACTGTGTGATGTCCACACATCGGGTATAGTGGACACTGACAATGAACTGTGTGATGTCCACACATTGGGTATAGTGTACAGACAATGAACTGTGTGATGTCCACACATAGGTATAGTGGACACTGACAATGAACTGTGTGATGTCCACACATAGGTATAGTGGACACTGACAATGAACTGTGTGATGTCCACACATAGGTATAGTGGACACTGACAATGAACTGTGTGATGTCCACACATAGGTATAGTGGACACTGACAATGAACTGTGTGATGTCCACACATCGGGTATAGTGTACACAGACAATGAATTGTGTGATGTCCACACATAGGTATAGTGGACACTGACAATGAACTGTGTGATGTCCACACATCGGGTATAGTGTACACTGACAATGAACTGTGTGATGTCCACACATAGGTATAGTGGACACTGACAATGAACTGTGTGATGTCCACACATCGGTATAGTGTACACTGACAATGAACTGTGTGATGTCCACACATCGGGTATAGTGTACATTGACAATGAACTGTGTGATGTCCACACATCAGGTATACTAGTGTACACTGACAATGAACTGTGTGATGTCCACACATCGGGTATAGTGGACACTGACAATGAACTGTGTGATGTCCACACATCGGGTATAGTGTACAGACAATGAACTGTGTGATGTCCACACATCGGGTATAGTGGACACTGACAATGAACTGTGTGATGTCCACACATCGGGTATAGTGGACACTGACAATGAACTGTGTGATGTCCACACATCGGTATAGTGTACACTGACAATGAACTGTGTGATGTCCACACATCGGGTATAGTGGACACTGACAATGAACTGTGTGATGTCACAACATTGGTATAGTGTACACTGACAATGAACTGTGTGATGTCCCACACATAGGTATAGTGGACACTGACAATGAACTGTGTGATGTCACACATGTATGTGTACACTGACAATGACTGTGTGATGTCCCACATAGGTATAGTGACACTGACAATGAACTGTGTGATGTCCACACATAGGTATAGTGGACACTGACAATGAACTGTGTGATGTCCACACATGGGGTATAGTGTACACTGACAATGAACTGTGTGATGTCCACACATAGGTATAGTGGACACTGACAATGAACTGTGTGATGTCCACACATCGGGTATAGTGTACACTGACAATGAACTGTGTGATGTCCACACATCGGGTATAGTGTACAGACAATGAACTGTGTGATGTCCACACATCAGGTATAGTGTACACTGACATTGAACTGTGTGATGTCCACACATCGGGTATAGTGTACACTGACATTGAACTGTGTGATGTCCACACATCAGGTATAGTGGACACTGACAATGAACTGTGTGATGTCCACACATAGGTATAGTGTACACTGACAATGGACTGTGTGATGTCCACACATCAGGTATTGTGTACACTGACAATGAACTGTGTGATGTTCACACATAGGTATAGTGTACACTGACAATGAACTGTGTGATGTCCACACATAGGTATAGTGTACACTGACAGTGAACTGTGTGATGTCCACACATAGGTATAGTGTACACTGACAGTGAACTGTGTGATGTCCACACATCAGGTACAGGAGATGAGCGTGGAGCTGCACAACATGCGCCTTCAGAAGTCCAAGGTGGAGTCGGACCTGGGTGAGTTGATGTCACGTCATGAGTCTGAGGCGGAGGAGTGGCAGCAGTTTCAGAAGGACCTTCAGGTGGCCGTGGTCATCGCCAACGACTTCCGAGCTGAAACACAAGAGAGCATGCAGAAGGCGAGTGTTGGCTGTCCAGTTGTCTCCTTTCTTCCTTTCCTTCTTTCAGTTTCTCTCTTTGTGTCTCCCATTCTTTTTCTGATCAGTGTGTCTGTTTGCTTTGTCTCATGTCACCACCTAAGCAGTTTTACAGTGAAGGTAATGTCTGGTGGTGGTGGTAACTGTGGAGAAATGCTGTTACAATGGTACCGTGCGACATTCTTGTGGAGTCTCTGAGAAGAAAATGTCTGAAGAAGAAAAGTAGATTCAGTGTAAAGCACAATTATCAAGTCAAGATTTTAGTATGGTGAAATGTTTACATGTGCACGTCAGGGTAGACTCAGCATTATCCCTATCAAAGTCTGGCTAGGTTTACTTGGAACACTATACACCAGGCACACAACAAGCAATTCAAGGCAAGTAATCCACAAAGTGTGCTGACTGTCCTGTCTTCAGCAGCCGTCGCTGAAGCCTGTCATGACTGGTCATGGTTGACGTGCTGTGGCTGTGCAGGTGTCTGAGGAGAACATGGCCCTGAGGGAGAAGAGTCTGAACCTACAGCTAGAACTGGACCGGGTGAAGAGTGAGGTGCTGGCCCTGAGGTCGGCCAAGTCCTTTGAGGAGTCACGCAGTAACGCCGGCCCCAGGACCATCCTGAGCAATGCTGAGCTCAAGGGCAAGGTGGGCTGATGATGATGACCTGTGTGTAGGGTGTGTGGGAGGGGATGATTGTACTAAGTTACATTGTTAGGTTTAGAATTTGTGTTTGCTGCGTCTGTCATGGGTTTTTGTTGTTGTTTTTTTGTGGTAGTGTTGCTTCTTAATCCTAATCAGACTATCAATATGGGATCTTTAAAGTTAAATGATACAAATGTTAATCAATTTACAATATTCACATGTCAGATATATCAGTTTATAACGGCAAACAAGTTATTTGAACGAGCTATGTTAAGTGTTTGCTGTAATGATGGATATTAGCATCTTATTAGAATACACATATTCACCAAACTCACAACGAATGATATAGCATACATATTTGTATATGGCAGTGTGATGTGATGATTAGATACACGATGCAAGGTTTCCATCCACTCTCCTGTTGCACTCCATGGTATTCTCCTTGAACATCCTGCACTTCATTTTTAGTAGTTACCCTGCATGGTAGTAATAGATTTACAGCAGTGTGGACTAATCTCGATTTTCTCTCCCATCATGTGGTGTTCAGGTGGCAGGCTGTGTGGACCTTCGTGATGGGCGACGTATAGACCAGCGCCCTACCAGCCAGTCCCTGTCGGTCAAAGCCCTCATCCGCTCCATCGAGGACCAGCGTCGCAGCGGCTGCTCTTCCATCCACTCCAGCCATGCAGGCTCACGACGCAACTCCACCGATACTGAGAGTTCCTTCACTTCCTATCAGGTGGGTTGAAATGTGAGGACTGTGGGATTGGGAGTTCTCACCAGCAGTTCACGACTGCTGCTCATTTTCCTTCAGGTTTCAAAAAAGGTTGGTCGGATTGGCAGAAGTAAAAAGGAGGCAGTTCTTTTGCATGCAGGAATGCTTCTTGAAAGTCACTAGCTCCATGCCATGACAAAGCATGTCATTATAGATTATGTAATTACAGCCTCAAGAAAAGAATACCTATTGTGATTTTCAGCTTCTCAAGCCATTTCATTAACTGTCATGTGTTTTTAAAAACAGCGGTAAAGCGAATGGTTGATGGAGGTTTATAATAATAATAATAATAATTAATATTTCTATAGCGCAAATCCTAGATTAGCTCTAAGCGCTTTACAGTACAAGGACTAACGAAAGCACGCACGCGCGCACGCACACACAGGTTTAAAAGCCTGATTACTTTCCATTCTGTGTAAAGCGTGTTCCACACAGTATTGGTGGTTGCTGTCACTGGAACACAATCAACTTATTGATGGAGGTCTGGAAGGTTCCCCTCACTTACGACACTGAATGTGTCCCTACATTGTGTGTCCAGGAACTCCTCAAGTCGCCCACCTCACCCCCCACTCCTTCCAGTCCGTCCTCGCCTTCCAAAGATTTCCGAGCGGCCCTGAGCTCGGTGGAGAAGCCTTCAGGTGACAACAGCAAGCTGTCCCTGCAGCCCACACGACTGTCCGGCGCAGGGCTGTCCCCTGTGTCAGAGACCCCCAGCAACACCAAGACAGCCCGGTCGGAATCCGATCCGGGGACCTCTGGCACCAAAGTGACTCCACAGATTTCTTCTATCCTGAAGGACAGAGGAAATTCAAGGAGGAACAGTGCCATCTGGTAAGAGCTTGAGGTGTTTGTGTTTGATGTGAAGTTCAGTTTTCTTTGAAAGTTCCAAAAAAGATTTTGTTGTACAGACTGTATTGTGACCATTTCTCATCCAGTAGGAAAACAGGTTTTCAACCCACCCACCCCCACCCCCACCACTCCCAAAGTTTTAGGGATGGCCCTTTTTTTTTTCCAACTTTTTATATGATTTAAAGCTGAAATTTTGGCTTCGTTCAAGCACACCAGTGTACACAGACACCCTCTCATGTTTTGTTTATAGTCTTAAATTATTTTCTGTACTCATTGATAGTTGTTAATGCTTTTCAGTAATGATATTCCTTCATTTGTACTTTCCTTGAAACCTTGATTGATGTTCATGTAAAAGACGTGCATAGTTACTTCTGACAAACTGATTTTGAGTGTTAGCTAGTATGTCTTATGTTGACTTTCGAATATGTTTGTTGTATGAGAACTGCCGTGGACAGTAGAATCCAGTCAGAGAGAACTGCAGCAAAACTAGTTGACTCCAATGAGAACATGACTGGATAAGCAGGATCATATTAGTCTCTTCGAAATCCATAAATAAGCATGGGGGAGGGTGGGATCCTTAGTTTGTCCGACCTGTTTCCCAGTTTGTGTGACCCATTTCCCAGTTTGTGTGAGCATGCCCTTTTTTCACAGTTCATCTGCAATTTGTGTGAAAATTATGTGTAAAATGTGCTATGGACTGACAACTTGATTTAAGTGATCCTGAAGTTTGGGATTGTTTTTTCCTGTTTAAGTGTTTTCCATGTAAGGCTGTGGGAAATGATGGCCACATGCTCCACACTGTGGTTATCAATGAACGGGTTAAGATTAGCATTCAAATGTGAAAGTGGGAAAAAAAAGAATATTAGCCAGATCTGTGTGTAGCTGACCCAGCATGATTACAGTTTGATCTTTGAATACATTCAGATCACATACCTGTGTAATTGATCATTATATAACACTGTCCAAGAAGGCCACAGCAAAGTGGTTAGCGTTGTGGACTCCCAGCTGGGAGGTTGAGGGCTTGATTCCTAACAGAGCCATTTAGTTGTGTTTTTTTCCTACCCTGATTAACACCTGCCCAGAGTTGAGTTTACTGTGGGCTTAATGGGGAAGACTGGGACCACTGCCTGCTTTCATCCACTTCATGGATGCCTCTTTGTTGCTCAGATTTCCTGACCAAAACTGCAGTTGTCTGTATCACTTGTGCCTAGTTGATGTTGGAATATGTTATGAAAGTAAGTGTAGAGAACAGCCCTGTCATGCAGTCTTAGACTAGAATGTAGCAGCATCCTCATGTCATTGATCAGCATTTAAAAAAAAAAAAAAGTCTGGAATTCTGCGGCCTTTCGTACTCCACTGTCATGTGTCACTTCAGTTTTTACACTTATCCATGTTAATGCCCTCAGTTGGATCTCTAGGGATCACTGGTGTTGGCAAGATCATTTGGACTGTCATTGGATTGACATGGTGGCACCCTCTAGAGGGAGAGCTCACTCATACCAGCTGTGCCAGTAAGCAATCATTGTCATCAGTGGGGGGCTTAGTAGGCGGTGTCCTGCAGATGTTGGCTCACAACAGGCACCACTGAGAAGTGACTCGACAGCAGTGCAGTGTAGTCCTCTGGTATGTTGCCTCATGACTGACATTGACTGCTTCCTGAGGATTGCTGGTGCCAGGGCTGTGGCGGGACAGGCCAGGCTGAGTCTGTAGAGGGAGGGAGGAAGGGGGGGTGGGTGGAATGAGCGGGGTGGATGCAGGGCCATCGGGGTGGCATGGAAGATGGGACAGCAAAAAAACAAGGCCACAGTGTTTTGCGTAAGTCTGTGTTCAAGTATGTTGAGTGGTGCTGGTGGCTGATGTTGACAGTGACGTGGACCGCAAGGACAGCACAGGCAAGGACCCCCTGTCCTCGCTGGCCAAACAGATGGAGGCTCCAAGCGCAACGCTCTCCTCAAGTGGTGTCAGCAGAAAACTATCTCCTACAATGTAGGTTCAGGGTTGGAAAGAAATGGTAGCTGCTCTCTCTGACCCTCTATCTCTGTCTGTCACTGTCTCTGACTCTGTCTTTCACTCTCTGTCTCCCTCCCTCCCTTTCTGTCTCATCAAAATTTGGTTTGGGAATGTGTGTATCTTAAGCTTTATTTTTGGCATACATGTAATTCTGACAGATCTTTTTTTTTTCACTGCCACGATCTCTAATGTTTATGCTAGATGTAAGATATTTTTATTTGATGGAGAAAAAAGGAAAATTCCAGTCATAAGATCGATATAACATTTTCTTGAGAGGTTGTTTCAGATCCTATTTTCTCTGCCCCATCCTCAAATCAGAAGTTGAAGGATCTTTTTGCAGCAAATGCAGTTTATTCAAAGAAGATTTTTTAGAATTTTTTTTTTAATGAAAGGGAAAGAATGAGGATGTTGTGCTTATTCTTAGTATTTTAGTCTTTTAATAATTTTTAGACATACAAATGCAAGTCTTAAGCTTTTTCTAACACCTTAATGTTTTAAAGGTTTTAAATATGTAGCATTGTTGCAATTACCAAGTTAACTTTTTAGTTGAGAGTTTCAAACAAGCATGAATTAAACTTTTGAAAGTTAGAAGGAAAGAAAAAATTCCTAAACAATAACTGTAAATCTAAATCACACCAGATTTGGTTCAGCTGTGAATTTGAATTTTTTTTTTTATTCAGATCAAAGCTCTTCGAAAACATGACTGCTTTTGCAACAGTACAGCCACAAACAGCACATTTAACACTTTCAAAGAAAATGTTTGGGGATAAAATGGAGGGTAACCTTTGGCAGATAGAACAGAGCAGAATGATAATCAGCTGGTGATGGTGGATGGGCAGAATAGGGTTAAAGAAGAAAAAAAAAGAAATGGGGAACTAGGGGTTGGGTTGGAGGCAGGTGAGCGAAGCGAAGATGGCAAGAGCATGATTTTCTTTCACACTGTCCTCCATTCTTGCGGTTCTGTCAGCAGATCGTGTCATGATGTAGTGCACAAATATTGTGCTAGTATTTACTTACTCTGCCACAACAAAATATTAATTATCACTGTTATGTGCGAGCACATGTCTGGCTTCAATGAGCAGGCTGTTAATGTATATTAATTTTAGTTTTTAGAGGAATTTTAGAAAAGAGTTGAAAAGATGATTACCGAGTCCATGTTTTGTGTGTGTGGTGACCAGGGTGTGGACATCACCAACTTCAGCAGTAGCTGGAACGACGGGCTGGCCTTCTGTGCCCTCATCCACAACTACCTACCAGAGAAAATCCCATACACAACTCTGTCTTCCGAGGACAAGGTGGGTTCCTGGCTCTGCCGCTGGACAGGGTCCGCTTTTTGTTGGCCTAGTCACAGAGTGCGGCAGGTGCCTGCTGTGGGGAGAAACTATGGCACCAGCCTGTTCTGCGGCTGATGGCCATTTTTAGTGCTGGTTGGGGCTAGGCAGGTCTAAAGGTGATTGGAAAAAGACAGACAACAAATACAGCATCATGGTGCAGTGGTTTGTGTGCATTAAGTGTTTAACAGCAAGTCATGTCTTGTGTGTGTGGATAGCAAACTGTGTTGTAAACTTGATAAACCTTAAATACTTGCAAGAAAGACAGTAAAGAAAACTTGGCAGAATTGTTGATACTACTAAGACCATCCACATGATAGCAAACTGTATTGTAAACTGATAACCATAAATACTTGGAAGAAAGAAAGTAAAGAAAAATTGCAGAACTGTAGATACTACTAAGACCATCCATATTCTGTTTGATAGTCATCAGTGGATACTACTGAGGCCATTGCATGCATTCTGTTTACTGGTCATCATTTGTAACAAATGCTTTCTGTACTGACGAACAAATGTCAGATGATTTTTTTTTTTAAGCAAATGTAAGAATGAACTTTAACGGTTGATCTTTAAACGTGCAGTCGATAATTTTAAGAAGAGTGGATGCATGATAGCAAGTAGAGAACTAGGCTGGAAAGGAAGCAGGAAAGAGGGGAAGAAAAAGACTTTAGTCTGGGTGGCTGAAGTTTGGAGAGAGACACTGAACCGCTTGTTAGTCCATATGAAAGATGCCTAGGACCTATGGTTAGGGGGACTGGGTGGTGGTGGTGGTCTCCCTGCACAGGGCATGTTCACACCAAGTCTGGCTGCACAGTTAGGAGGTGGTTGTCCTCGCTGAGAGGCTTTGTAGGCAGAGTCCTGTGACTCGGATCAACCAGGCATCACTGAACAGTGACCAATGCCGTGGCTGTGTACTGGGTTGCCTTAGGTCGTACGAGCATTTACAGCATCCTGTGGAGTGCTGGTGCTGAGGTGGTGACTAGACCGGCCTGGGAGTGGTTGTGTATGGGAGAGGTTGGTCAGTTCAGCAAAACAAAATTTAAAAAAAAAGGGGGGGGGGGGGGGGGGGGGGGGGGGGGGGGGGACATAGTGAAGAGAATGACCTGGTGAAGAAAATGAAGTGGGAGCATCCAAGGCCAAAGATTTTGCAGTCACAATCAGTATTTCTTTTTTGTGGCAGTGGAATATACCGTCGGATGGGTAGCAAATAGGCAGGGTCACTTGGCAGCTCCTGAACTTTCAAAGATAGCATGCTCATGTTATGACAAAGAGTTAGTTTAACTGGCTTCTTGATCAAGTCCCTAGACTGTCGGTCACAGGGATGTCAACTTGTACAAGCTTGTTTTGTAAAGTCTGGTTAGGTGACCACCACACTCCCCTCCCCCTTCTCACTCCTGCTCACCCCAGTTGTTGTTGTTGAGTTTCAGTGATAAGAGGTTTCACTCCGCATAGGTTAAGGCATTGATCTTTGACATCAATGCATGGAAAGGAAAAATACAATCACACAGAGACTTCACTTAATTTAGCTGTATCTTTACATACAAACGGTTTCAAAGATTGTTGAAATGAACAGTGTAGGTGACTTAAAGTTTGTGACAATGAGAAGAAAAGCTACATCTCATGTGGTTGTCTGTCTGCAGCGGAAGAATTTCACCTTGGCTTTCACAGCAGCGGAAAGTGTGGGCATTCCGTCCAGCCTGGTGAGTGAAGACCCTCTGTGCTGGTCATTATGATTAGGGAATGGGTTATTCAAATGTTTTTTGCATGCAGCTCATATTTTTCAAGCAGTGTTTACTGCGTAAAAGTTGCCACGTACTTTTGTGCACAGAAAAAAATTTAGATGGTGGGATGTTCCTAGGATGATTGTCAGCCATGTTGAGGTAGAAGTGGGGGATCAGTAGAACCTTTTTTTTAATTTGCTTAATGCTTTTTGTTCATGTGCATTTACAATGTCATAAAAGCAGTAGTTGTTTTTTCAATGAAAAATAGAAGCACGTAAAGATGCATGTGAGTTGATATGATAAAGATTCATCCAATGCTTTTTGTTCACATGTATGTACAAATCATAAAAATAGTGTGTTTTTTTTTAAATATATATAGAAGCACATAAAAATGCATGTGAAGTGATGATGGTAAAGATTGGAACATTGCTTTTTATTCACATGTATGTACAAAGTCATGAAAACAGTATGCTATTTTTAAAAATATTAATAGAAGCACATAAAAATGCATGCGAAGTGATGATGGTTAAGATCCATCTTGCATTGACCAGTGGGCTCGAAACATTACCTGTCAAACTCCAGATTTTGGGTTGATTTTTCATCGACAAGTTGAAGCACTGTAATGAAAGAAGTGGCCAGGCGACACCAACATAGTTGCTATTCAGTGATCTCCCGGAAACTAAACTTTGACAGAGGAAATTCTGATCTTTGCGTCGGGGAAGTCTCTTGGATGATGATGTGAGCAATCATGTGGACGAACATTTTGTTAAAGTCACAGTTTGAATTTTGGCGTCATAAACTCCCCATGTTTGTAATCCTGGCTCCAAAGGACTGACTGAAGCATCTGTCCATGCAGTCAGAGGACATCTGCCATCATAGCTGGGCTGCTTGCTTTTAAATCCCTGCTATGGCTTTAAAGGGCAAAGGGGAAAAGTCCCACAATACTTCTGCTCCTCTCCTCCCCCATCCCCTCCTCTCTTTGTGTGCATACAGAACCTGATATGATGATGTCAGGTAATGTACCGAGGGAATCATGTGCTTACAGAACCAGTGGAAAGAATTGTACAGAGGGAATGATTGTGTGTCACAGAATCTGATCGAACAGGGTCGAGTAGTGTGTTGAGGAATGATTGCATGTTTAGAGAACCTGATATAGTGATTTTAAGTGATGTACTGAGGGGATCATGCGCTTACAGAACCTGATACAATGATGTCAAGCAATGTACTGAGGGAATTGTGCTGGCCAAAACTGGTAAAATGACATGAAGTGATGTACTCAGGGAATCGTGTGCATACAGAACCCGATAACAACGATGACGGGTGATGCACTGAGGGAATTGTGTGGTGACAGAGTCTGATGTATTGACGTCAGATGATTCACTGAGGAGGGAGGGAATCATAGATCACAAACTGATATGATGTGATGCACATAGGAAAATAATCATTGTGTGGTTTTCAGAGTCTGATATAGTAACATGTAGTCATTGTCCAAGGGAATCTTTGTGTGGTTACAGAACCTGAAATAGTAGTCAGTGAATCGTCATGTGGTTACAGAACCTGAACTAGTAGTCAGTGAATCGTCATGTGGTTACAGAACCTGAAATAGTGAAGTGTTGTAGTGAGTGGATCATTGTGTGGTTACAGAACATGAAGTGTTGTAGTGAGTGGATCATTGTGTGGTTACAGAACATGAAATAGTGAAGTGTTGTAGTGAGTGGATCATTGTGTGGTTACAGAACATGAAATAGTGAAGTGTTGTAGTGAGTGGATCATTGTGTGGTTACAGAACATGAAATAGTGAAGTGTTGTAGTGAGTGGATCATTGTGTGGTTACAGAACATGAAATAGTGAAGTGTTTAGTGAGTGGATCATTGTGTGGTTACAGAACCTGAAGTAGTGAAGTGTTGTAGTGAGTGGTCATTGTGTGGTTACAGAACATGAAGTAGTGAAGTGTTGTAGTGAGTGGATCATTGTGTGGTTACAGAACATGAAATAGTGAAGTGTTGTGTGAGTGGATCATTGTGTGGTTACAGAACATGAAATAGTGAATGTTGTAGTGATGGATCATTGTGTGGTTACAGAACCTGAACGACATGGTGGCCATGGAACGACCGGACTGGCAGGCAGTAATGACCTATGTCACCATATTTACAAACATTTTGAGGTGGACATGAAACAACCTGCAGGATCTTCCCCCTCCCCATCCTCCTAGCCTCACACCTTGTGCGCCGTCACTGTGCGTGTGCCCTGTGGGCAACCTTCTCCTGGACATCTGCTGCTGCCTCTGCTCTCTGTGCTGCCATCTGGTGCTGGGTCTCCCTGTTGCTGGAGGAGGGCAGACAAGAGGTATTGGGATCTCGGGCTTCTCATCTCAACACCTGCCCACCACACCCTTCGGAGTCTTCAAGAACAGCTGTGGATGGATATCTTCCTGTCCTGTGTGGGTGAAGCTGTTCTCTCACAGCCACAGATGCTCTGCTTCAGCATCCTTCTTTTTTTTTTTTGAGTGCTTTCGTCTTCGTCTATGAAGAAGGGCCTTGCAGTATCTCTATAGCAGCTTCGGTGTGGAGTGGCAAAGCTTCCGTGCATCTTCTGTGTGTTCGTGGATGTGCCGCAGTGGATTTTTTTTTTTTTTTAATCTTCATTAGCGCCGTTTCTAAATCTACACTTTGCCTTGTTTTTGTCTGTTTTTCATTTTCATTTTTCAGTCGTATCTGCTGAGGATGTTTCTTCAGAAGTTTTTTTTTCTCCTTTTTTTTTTTTTTTCTTCTGTTCTTTTCCCCCCTTCAAGCATCCTTTGCCTTTAGTCCCTCCTATACTACAGGTGATAAAGGTCATTCAGTCATGGTCACTCTGAGCTGGTCTGCGTCCCTGATCTGCTAGTGAAGCATGAACAGGGTTCCATCTTGGCTCAGTAGTGTACAGGCAGTGGTTTGTGTGCAGCACTCCCCGGTTCGTGCATGTGTGTGTGTGTATGAACATCTGCATTTGATAAAGTTGATCTCCAGATGGCTCTGCTTTGAGCCTGGATGTGCATTTGGTGACAGAGGAATCTGTTCCATACAAAACTGGACTACCACTTCTTCCAACGCTACATCCCATACTTCCCACGTCCAATTTTGTTTGGGGGGGGGGGGGGGGGGGGGGGGGGGGGGGGGGGAATGGTAGTTGTGAGATGACATTTCTCTACCTTCATTTGTTGATGGATCATCAGGTGTCACCAGCAATAAACGTGCATTACTATTCTGCACCTTGCCATTCTTGGTCAGACTTTTTGAGATTACCATTGCCTGTTTTCTTCAGTGCACGTGGAAAGAAACTGAAACCAGAAATGTGTTATTCCACAGAAATATGTGTTCTACAGTGTGGTGTCCATTGTGTGTGGAAACGGCGCTCAAGCAGGGCCACAGGAATCCACTGCTAAACAACTTGGCTTGTAAATAATCAGACATCTTGTATTTCATCCATCTGCTGTCAGTGTGTTTTAGTTTCTGTGATTTATTAAGATTTTTTTTGTTCCGGATAAGACGACTAATGTCCATACTGGTTGTCTCCTCTGATTGTATTACAGCACAAATACAGTACTTTATAAGGATGTCTCAAAAAAAGTCTCACATTGTGTGCTCAAAATAGTAGAAAGAAAACCAAATGTTTCCATCTTCAGTTTTATTCCATCTATCTTTTGAAATAATATTTACGATCTTGATTGCGGATTTGAAATCAATTTTTTGTTCTAAACAAAGCTCCACCCCCACCCCCTCATGCCCTCCAAACCTGGTATCTCAGACCATGTCCACTCATTACAAATCAACAGGTTTTCAGCGCAGTACATTATTTTGGTGTGATATTCTGAGTTGTGCTTGAACTATTGTTTCTACCGTCTTGCCTGGTGCTTTTTGGGAGACTTGAGTTTGAGTTTTGGTGACCGCCAATATTGATGCCACAGTCCTGAGACGTTGAAACAGCCAGTGACAGAGGTGCGTGACAGCGATGGAGCATCGTGAACTTGTTGCTTCAGTGATGAGTACATTTGACTGTGGTGTAAGGTGTATGTGTGTCAACAGTGGGATTCTGTTCGGCTGCAGAAGTGTACAGAGAATGATTCAAGATGCCTTCAAGTTTCGTTTCACACGCATCATTTTCAAGCGTAAAAAACGTAATTTTTTGGTGGCTATTAAAGTGTTGACTGGAAAAAGTGGGATGCAAAGCACAAGTGACTGTCCGTTTGGATTCAGTTTCTGATGATTTTGTAATGTCAATTTCTGCACATTCGGAAACTATCTTTTCCGATTTACAGAACACAAAGTTTGATTTTTGTATGCTTTGTGGGTTGAGGCTGATAAACAATAGCTGTCTCACATCCTGCATGGGGACAACGTTACATTTCACTGTAGTCTGCAGAGCGTCTCGAAGATAATACTTTCAGTCAGCTTTAAAGGTCTGTTCACATGCCACCCCCAGTGCATGTCAGATACGTTTGTTGTGTTTTTTTCTTCCTATTCCCAAACTGGTCTGACGTATGAAGAATCCTGGACGCTGCTTAGAAAGCTTCATTTTCTTCCAAATTTGGTTTTTTTTTCTCCCATAAATATCACTAATGTGCCTGTAGAGGAGAAATTGTTGATCATAGCATGGTTTAGAACAGAAACCATTTTTATTCAGCAGCATCATCATGCAGTAGCTACAGTGATACCACTGGTTCCAGTGAGGACGGTTGGCCTCCAGCCTGACCAAGTTGCTGTTCTAGGTAGATAGTATGTATATAGGATGTCTTCAGAAAAAGAACTGGAAGGCGTTCTGAGCAAAAGCATCAGAATATATAAGGGACTCGGAGAATGTGACCAGTTTGAATTCTAAAGATAGCTGAAGTTTGATCCTCATAAGCACCTTTGGTTTGTTGAATATTTTAGGTTTTGTGGGTGTTGGTGTGAGAATATGCGTACAAGTTTAAAAAGAATGTAGACAAAAAGGACATGAAAGAGTTTCTGCATGTATACTGAACAATTTTATTGACACAGCGGTTAGAATCATAAGTAAATGATTGGCATAATAAACGCAGCGTTAATTTTCCACCAGTTACAAAGCCTGCAGATATGCAAACCTTTCCCAATGATGACACTGATATTCAAAGGATGAACATCAGAGCACAGTGTTGATGAGCTTTAAAAGTTTGAATGTGGACTGACGGAGGCAGAATTAAAAAGAGCAGTGTGGACTTGTCTGTCAGGGGCCGCTCTTTGTTGTGCTTGTATTGGATTCTGAGGAATGTGCCAAGGACCTGGACAACATATTTGTGTCACACCCGGAGAAATGGTGAAAGGTGTGTGCTGTGTGAATTCTTAACGTGTGAGATTCGGCGACAGTTCAGTGTCCCGCCCGTGACTTTCCCCGACATGGTGCTTTCCTAGATAAGTCGACATTAATATGCTGGCTCCACTGATTTTCAAGACAAAATGAAGAGTGTGTCTGACTCAGACCCAACAAGGAGATTGGATATGTGGTTTTGTGTGATACATCATTATGAGAACCCTTTTCATTTTTTTTTTTAGCTTTTGTATGTGTGTGTGGATATAAGCGAGTTCCCTTTTTCCCCCCAAGATACTGCATGACGGTTACTTGTTTTTGTATATTTCCGCATTGAAAATTGTGTGATCCTTTGTTTGATTGATCATAGGTTTCAGCAATGAGCAAACCTGTAGACTTTCGAGTTGTTGTGTATGCATCCGGTTTAAGCAGCCATTTTCTTTTCTTTTTGTTTGTTCTTTTAAGGTTAAACTCTAAACCATTGACACAAGTAAAAAATTGCTCTTTTCAGCATTTTTTAAATATTCTTATTCATTCATGTAGTTTACTTTACTTTTTCATTTCGATATTCATGAAGTCCGAAACTCACATTTGAAGTACGAGATTTTCAATTGAATTATTTTCACAGGGTCATGTGTGAATTTGTAATTTACATAATGTAATGTTGAAAACATGCTACTATGAAGGCTGCATAGCAGATGAAAGCATTGACCATGTGTCTCATGATGACAATTTGAAAGAAGGGCATATCTCTGGGACAGGAGTGGCCATCAACTTGTGAGATCAGATTGTAATCGGATTTGTTTGTATTGTTACTCGGATGTAGAAGTACTGTGTTGGAATTCAAGCAGTAACGTTCCGTTCTCCCAAGCCTGGATTTGAAGTATTCAGTTAGATTCAGAAAATCTTTCCATCCAGGAAGTCTCTTAATTGTATGCCGAGAGAGAAGGCAGGATACTGTACCATAGCACTAAGGAGGACAAAGTCTTATGAATGCCTCCTTATCAGTTGCAGTAATTGGTGAAATGGTCAGGGTTTTTTTTTTGTCTAACACCCAAACACAATGACTGAACAGCCCCCAATCCCCTCCCCACCTCTTTCCTCTCCATCCTCCTCCACCTCATGTTTTACTAAGAAACATGCTAGAGGTGTGGGTGGTATTTGCAACCGTGAGGAGTCTGAACACCAGGAGAGGTCATGGTATAGTATTTTCCATACCGGAATTGTGTGCGTGTTCATGTCGGTTCTGTCCAAAAGATGTTGATTCTACATATCACAATGCTGAGGGAAACGTGTTTGGCTTCACTGTTTTTTTTCCCGGTCAGGTCAGACAGGTTCCATCCATCAGTATATGACAACATTTGCTGACATGCCAATCCAACCGAGCTGTATGCAGGATCACGGAATAGTTGTTTGTGCTTGCACACCGTCATAAAATCACTCCTCGCGAGAAATTATTTCCCATATCCCCCACCACATTAGATATAATTTCTGCAGTGAGGCATTGGATTGTAGATATTGAGATTATTATTAATTTTAGGGGTAGTGTCTTGATATGGGCCAAAGATATTTGTCAGACAGTTATTTTGATTTTATCATACAACACCTAGTAGAAACATATGACTGCAGTGTGTACCAAACGGCTCCAAGATGGATGAAACTCTTGCATTATATTTCCAACTGGTTTGATAGGTCCATGATAGCTTCGAAAGATTTATGTGTGCATCATCTTAAAATTCAGCTGGCTGTGGAGGATAAGTCGGTAGTCAACAGTCGGTAGTCGCATCAAAATAGAATCGTTGTCCCCTGAAATCACACCAGGGTAGGGCCTAGTTTATAAAGATCGCCAATTATCACTGACCTGACACAATTATCACTGACCTGACACATAAATGAAATTTCAAAGTTGTTCTTAAGCTGTAGACATTTTGTTGTGTAAACAGTCTAATTTGGTACCCATATGACAAAAAAAAAAATCCAAGAGATATTTTCTTCTCAAATTCCCAACCCACTGTAGTTTACTGTACTAGATACTCCACATACCAAAGTCACCGATGGTCAGTTTCTGCCTATCTGTAAGAAACGCATGAGTTTTTAATGGCTCCAACCTTTTTTTTTAATGCAGATTTCTGGGACTACATTTCTGGGAAGTACAAATAAAAACTCCTGGCAAAGCAACATTTTTTTTAAACACAACACTTAAAAAGACAAGTGCATATTGACAAACTTGTTCTGTTGTGTGTTTTATTTTGTTTATTTCCCATTGAATGTGTTGCTGAACGTGTTCCTTCAGATATTGGTATGATTGATTGATTGGCCGATATATGTTTTGCTATTCCTATTGAATGTGATAAGGTTGTGGTAGTGGACATTTTGATAAGAAGCTGTCATTCGATTTTCCAAAGTATAGATCTGTTCCAATTGCTAGAGAACTGGATTCTTTAGCAAATGACACATCGTCTGTATCAGTGTGTCCGCCCACTCTTCAGTTATTCATTAGATATTTTGTGAAGGAAGAAAAATCTAAGTTGCATTCCAAGTCGCCCATTGAATGTAAGCACTCAGGAGCAGTTTTCGATTTCGCAGACAAAGTCAATGTTTTGAGGGCTAGAAGTAGATTTCTGTAGTGAAGGCCAACCCATGGCTGTCCAGAGCTGGCTGGCTGTGCAGTGCAACCTGCAGGTCCCTGCTACTACAGTCCCAGGTTAGACTGGGCACAGGTCATTGGTTCACCTTGGTCAGAGGATGGTGCAGGTGCCAGCTTAAAATTGTCAGTCTGCTAGAGGCTTTCATAGAAGTTGCTGGTTATGTATGTGGACATCTTTATCACCTCATCTTCATCACTTCTTCTCAACAGAGGGTCAGAGGTATGGCAGAAGTGAATTGAGAAGGACGTTTTGGTGCGTCAAAGGGTTCTTACAGGCAGTGGTGTTGCAGACTACTTGAATCAAAATAGAGATTTTTTTCAAAATCCCTCTTAGTTCTGAGTTGATGTAAATATTGCTTTGCGCAGACCAAATTCTATGTATAGATTTTCAGGATGCTATACATCCTTTTTTTCTGAAATATTTTAGAGAATTGTGGTTTGTAAATTTTAAAATCAAATGGTTTTATAGATTATATTTGGCTGATTTTGGCTGGTGAAGACATGATTTCAGAGTCTTTGTTAGGGAAACCATTGTAAGGTGAAGGCACATGGTAACCTAGTTTGTGTACCTACAGCCAGACACCAGCGATTTCAGCTTCTTTTGGAGCACCTCATCCTTCTCTCCTGGCCCCAGAATCTACTCTGACCAGGGCACATGGGAGGGGTGGAGGTGGGTATTGTTTCTCCAAGGGTCTCGCCCTAGTTCAAGTTACAAAGGTGCCCCTTTTTTCCCCCTTTTTTCCACCTGGTGATCCATCATAAATGGAGCATTTCATGTTGGTAACCTTGCTGAAGAAGACCCCACCCTGTCAGTTTGGTCTGATGTAGGACTGCTACAACTCGCTGCAAACCCCCACATCTGGAGATTGCTCCCCTAGATATCATATGCCACCTTGGGACCCTTGCAGTTGGGGATGGTCACTTCAGCAGTTCACCGAAGCACTGGGCAGTGAATGTATTACCATGTCCAAAAGCCAGCAGCATTCAGATTGAACATCTGATGAGGTGAACGAGAGAGGAGCGCTGAAAATTTATGTCAAGGCTGGCCAACTTGGGATGTGCTCCACACTGGACAGGTACACAAATAATGGCAGATAACGTGCACAATAAATATTGAACAAGGTTTCAAGATCTGCTGGAACAGGCTGTACAGACAGGTCATCATGATTTCCAATCTATAGACATACAGTCAGCTTATAGCAATGGTTAGAGTTAAGCTTGGTTTTCAGCTCTAGAAACTACCAACATCCCTCTTGTCTGTCTAGCTGTATCTGGAACCGACCACAATGGCTCTGCAGCCTGTAGATTCCGAGGAGTGACCAAGCTCATCTACCTGGACCCAGAACATAGAGCGTCTCTGTTCCTATTGCCTGTAGATCCTTGGAACCAGGCCACAAAGTGTTGTCAACCCTAATACATTCCAAATAAGATTGGCTGTTTGACCACCCCCTTCCACAGAATCTCATGAAGGGGAAATAGTACCTCAGCCACAAATGAAAGATCTCTTGGAAATACTTGACCTTCGCTCAAAGCTGATTCAAACACCACAGAGGCCTCTTTGACTGGCAGCAGTATGCTGGAAACGCATGATTACCGACGGACTTTTGAAACGTGGAGACGGTGGCAACCAACACTTTGCAGGGGAGAAAAGAAATGCAGGTGAAGAAAGAGTCTGAATGGTTACCTTCCACTTTGTCAAATACTCTCCAGTATTGGATGCCTGAAAGATTGAACCTTATCAAATGTATTTTTTTTCTTATCTGAAATGATTAGTGGACGATATTCCCATATTGACAAATACACTCCAGTACCTAATGTCTCAAAGGTGAGCTCTTCTGTACTTCCATTTTTTTATGCGTGTCTGCTATTGGTGTATGAATGATACTTTGGTCTTGCATCCGTTTGAAAAAGATGTGGGTTTTTAAAAAAAAATGTTTCTGTATATGGTGTGCATGGTGCAATACAGATTATGCTGGTAGACATTGCCACGCAGTTTGTAGTGTAAGGTTTAAGTTTTACCAATGCTAGGCATTCATTCCTGCTCAATGTTTGTGTATTGTACATGCAAATGAAAATGAGGAGCAAAATAAAAAATGCTGCTCCACAGTGAAGCAGAAAGTATGTTTCTCAAAAAATTGTTGAATGTCAAAAATTCCTATCCTGTGGGTCAAAAGATAGCAGTTTGAACTAAAATGTCTATCAAGATATCTTCAGACAAAGTAACTTGCATTCCATAAACTTTTGTATTCCAGTGAAATTTCAGCACATGCAATGATATTCCACGAATTCAATCATAATTTTCATGCACATCTTTCCTCATAAAACCATAGAATGTAAAAATAAAATTTTAAACCCTTTAATAAGCACTGCAATCCTTTCGGGGCAAGATGTCCAGTGAAAGCTTTGTAAAAATCGTGATAAGTACAGGTGTATACATTATGAAAGAGCGAAAACAAGTATACTGTATGGAACACACCGATGAGCTAACTGAATACATGGCAGACATTTTTAACTTGATCTCAGAAGTGTACACGCAAAATGAAAAACATGAACACAGCTGAAAGAGGGAAGACAACAAAGCTGAAAGAGGGAAGACAACAAAAACACTGAAATCTTTTGATCTGGAAAATGTACTTCACGACATACCGTTTCCATGAGGTTGATCCAATAGGTCGTAACTTAAGTGAAAGAAAAAAAAAGCCGACACAATAGTCCTAAACCAAAGACGGTAGCAATACACTTAATTCGGAAATATCTGTTGATGCAGATGCATTTTTTTGTTCCTGTCGTTTTGTTTTTCTTTATTCAAAGTTAATGAATCAGTACCTGTGCTTCTATCCGAAATGAACGTTACATGTTTGATGCCAAACTGACTTGCAGTTTAACAATGCACATACAGAATTAATGTAGCTTAGTCGATTTTCTACATACCTATGAATTTCTTGCAAGTGTTGAAGGATCCTGGTTTTCTCAACACTAGCTTAATTAGCCTTCGCCGGACGGTGCTTTTGACTATACACGGAAGACGGTGTGGGTCCATGTGGACCATGTCCCTCAAAGAGGGAAAATCATGTCCAGCCTCCATGAAAGATACTGGTAGCAAGGAGAGAACGTGGGAAAAACCTACCGGTTCTCAGAACTTGCTACTTTCAGTTTAGCTTTCCGAGAAGTGCCAGTATCGGTTACAGTTTCCTTCTTTTCGAGCCATGGGCCCACACCGTCCGCGGAGGGGTAAACAGTTTCCCCTCTTTGCGAGCTATGAGTCCACACGGACCGACACCGTCATCAATGACTAAAAAAAATGTCACCTTTTGAAATTGACCTATATTTCGAAATTTTAGGACAAGGAGAGAATTTGTGTGTTTGGAGCATATCTAAAATTTCATTGAAAAATATTTATAAGTATAAATATACGAGATATTGGCATTTAAAGACCCTTCTGGGTCCACATGGACCACACCGTCCGGCGAAGGTTAGTCATGCAATCCTAGTTTTCTCAGTACCAGCTTAATTAGTCATGCAATCCCAGTTTTCTCAGTACCAGCTTAATTGGTCTTGGAGTCCTAGTTTTCTCAGTACTAGCTTAATTGGTCTTGCAATCCTAGTTTTCTCAGTACTAGCTTAATTGGTCTTGCAATCCTAGTTCTCAGTACTAGCTTAATTAGTCATACAATCCTGGCTTTCTCGGTACTAGCTTATTCATACAATCCTGGCTTTTTCAGTATAACTTAATTAATCATACAATCCTAGTTTTCTCGGTACTAGCTTAGTCATACAGTTCTGGTTTTCTCAGTATCAGCTTAATCAATCATACAATCCTGGCTTTCTCAGTACTAGCTTAGTCATGCAATCCTGGTTTTCGCAGTACTAGTCTTATTAGTCGAGCTATCCTGGTTTTCTCAGTACTAGCTTAATTAGTCATGCAATCCTAGTTTTCTCAGTACTAGCTTAATTAGTCATACAATCCTGGCTTTCTCAGTACTAGCTTAGTCATACAATCCTGGCTTTTTCAGTACTAACTTAGTCATGCAGTCCTGGTTTCCTCAGTGCTAGCTTAATTAGTCATACAATCCTAGTTTTCTCGGTACTAGCTTAGTCATACAGTTCTGGTTTTTCAGTATCAGCTTAATCAATCATACAATCCTGGCTTTCTCAGTACTACTAGCTTAGTCATGCAATCCTGGTTTTCGCAGTACTACTAGCTTAGTCATGCAATCCTGGTTTTCGCAGTATCTAGTCTTATTAGTCGAGCTATCCTGGTTTTCTCAGTACTAGCTTAATTAGTCATGCAATCCTAGTTTTCTCAGTACTGGCTTAATTAGTCATACAATCCTGGCTTTCTCAGTACTAGCTTAATTAGTCATACAATCCTGGTTTTCTCAGGATTAGCTTAGTCATGCAGTTTTGGTTTTCTCAGTATCAGCTTAATCAATCATACAATCCTGGCTTTCTCAGTACTAGCTTAGCGCTTGTGTCCACAGACCCCGCACAGACCGTACAGAAAAAGTGCGGTTGCGTTCAACACTATATTTTACTACTAGACTTGTCCACAGCAGCCAGTCCGCTACGGCCAGACTTTTACCTGTTCCGCACAATCTGGGTGGCGTCAAGCATGCCAGACATTTTCTGGTCTGTACGGGCAGAAAAGGTCGTGATTTGCGTGCTCCCCGATCTTTACAAATTGGGTGCACCCAAAAACGTCGTTTGGATGCTAGAGATCTTCTTTTGTACCACCACCGGAGCAGAAAAATCTTGCGCTTCCTTGTCACCGCCATCTTGCAAGCGGGCAGAACTGTGCGGACCCTGTGGAGACGGGTAACGCACCTTTCTGTCCATACCTTTTCTGGCCCGCAAAAAGTATGGTCTGTGCGGGGTCTGTGGACACAAAGCCTAAGTCATGCAATCTGGTTTTCGCAGTACTAGTCTAATCAGTCATACGATCTAATCTAGTCTTATTAAAATTTCAAAATGGAGTGATTGAGGCGGCGAACGAAGTAAAATTTAGAAATAGAGTTTGTTTCTTACCGCCAATGACATTGACAAAGCACATGACAAGACACGTGCATTTCAACCACTTGGGTCTTCTTTAGGCGAAAAAATAAATCACATTTAACATTAGGGACAGTACAAACAAAGAACGAAAAACGAAAAAAAAGAACGAAAAATGACTCATCTGTTGTTGTCCATGTGGTGGGGAGAATAGCCGGTAGGGGAAATGACATGGGGGATTATGGGAGAGGAAAAGGAGGGGGTGGGGTTGCGTAGGGGGAGGGTGTGTGTCTTATTAGTTATACAATCTAATCTAGTCTAATTAGTCATGCAATTCTGGTTTTCTTAATACTAGCTTAATTAGTCATGCAATTCTGGTTTTCTCGGTACAAGCTTAGATAATGTCAATACTAACACGAACACCTGTGACAAGTTGTCTTCACATACGCTCAAGTCTGTAGCACCGTTTCCCTCTTTGGACTGGCGGCCGATCATATCGTCACCTTCTTTCACTCACATGCACTTGATCATGGCGATGGAAAAAAAAAATTTCATGTACACATCCGTTGAAAGACCCACGAAATACCCCACACAAAATAACACATAATACTGGCACATAATGCACACATCACACACAAACCTTTGCACACATCACATGTACAAGCATAAACATGCACAAGAGGACACACATATACAAATTAGCAAGTGAATGGATTAGTACATATAACATGAATTGATCAGATTAATTATGACACAAATCTATACAAATGAGGAATGAGCATACCAATGCAGGAAAAAAATTCAAAATAAATTAAGCAATGAGACAAGATTTGAATGAGACAAATGGTTCAATAATAAAAAGAAAATGTATCAAATCCAGCATATACATAACCTTATGTGTGAATATACACATAACAAAAATTTAGACGATTGTACCAATGACAATATCAGAGAAAAGTTTGAGGGTATACATAATCCACATTTTTTCCCCTTTTTCGTAATATCCATGGCTAGACAAAATGTACTCGTGATAATAATTTTGAGTCAATTGCCCCAAAAGACTTTAAACCCAGCTGCCATGGCGAAGTGGTTAGCGTCGCGGACTCCGCTGGGAAGTCGTTGGTTTGAATCCCATCAGAGTCATGGGGGTTTTCTGCCCCGACCGGCTCCTAACCCAGAATTGAGTTTGCTGCGGACTCAGTTGGGAAGACTGGGACCACACAGTTGAGTTTCATCCACTTAATGGATGCGTTTCCGAGAGTGTTGCTCAAATTTCATGACCAACACTGCAGTGCCTGTATCTCTCGGCCTGGTTTGACACCGAGATATATTATAAAAGGAAACGTAGAGTACAGCCCTGTCATGTAGTCTCAGACTGAAATGGAAATCCTTAGCATCATCTTAATCATCCCATTCTTATTGATCAGCACACACAAAAAAAGTCTAAAATTCTGTGCCCTTCATGCCCTGCTCTCATGTGACCTCAGTTTCAATGTCCTCTCCACGTCTGTGGCCTTGGTTTGGTTCCGTCGGGTCACTGGTATCGGCGAGTCCATGGGGCTGTTGTTGGAAGGACGTGGTGGCGTGTTGTCAGTATGGGGCTTAGTAGGGGGCGTCCTGCGTATGTTAGATCAGAACAGGCACCACTGATCACCACCGAAGTGACTCGGCAGCAGTGCAGTGTCTCCTCCGGTGAGTTGCCTTCTGACGACTTGACACTGACTGCTCCCTGTGGATTGCTGGTGCCGGGCTGTGGTGGGAGCCGACTGGGCTGTGGCTGTGGACGGAGTGTCGGAATGAGCAGCATGGGTGCACTGCCTCTGAGTGGCGCAGAGTTGGGACACCCAAAAAAAAAAAAAAAGACCATTTCAGAGACAAGTTTGATGGAAAATAATCCACAACATTGCCATAATGCCACTACACCCAAGTTCCATAAACAATCTTGGAACCAGAATAAATACATGTAACACCCTGTACCACTTTACATAAGAGAACATGAACATCACCAGCTCACCGACTGACTGACTACGCTTGCATGAGAAATCACTCTTCCCTTCAGCAGACAACAATTTTTCAAATATTCTGTTCTGGAAATTATACAAGTACAATCGGTAACATTCATGCGGTTACATTAATACATATCCAAGGCCCCAGTTTCAGTGGTGTTGTAGTCCTATCAACCAATCGGCCATGCATAGCTGCCAACTGCTACGATATCGCCGTAGTTTGCTACGCCAAGAGAATGCTTGCTACGACGCTACTACGATCATTAAATTGCTACGGCGAAACAAAAAAATTCGAAGATACTTTCGTTTTGTTTGGACAGCGCTAAGTATCGTCTATCGGTCTGTCGGAACTGCATTTCCGCTTTCGGTTTTACTGTAGCACGTGATCATTTCGACCAATGAATGGCCACTTCCGTCTTGCTCAGTTCGCAACAATGGCGTCCAAGAAGCGAACGGAGAGCGCGTCTCCGGGAGAAAAAGAAAGTGGTGTGAAGCGCCCAAGACATAGCTGCCAGAAATATCGTGTGGAGTATACAGAGAAATACCCATGCATTCTGAGATGCCCTACCGACCTCACTAAAGTACAGTGCAAATCGTGTGAGCTTGATTTTTCTATAACATTTATAGATATACTAAGAGTACTGTAGCTTTAATGTGGTCCATAAAACTGGTTATAGGCCTGATTTCTTTTTAGAACGCGCGCAAAATTAAGTTGCTACTGTCAAATTGGAAATGCTACTGTGAAAATTGTGAAATGCTACTGCAAGCCGCATGAGCAGGTTTGGCAGCTCTGGCCATGGCCCCTTTCAATGTAGAACATGCAAGAAGAATTGTAACACTGGAAGAGAAACTGTTGAGTGTTCACATGTTTTTGTGGTTATGTCACTGAGCCTAGTTTTTCAGTGATGGTTCAAATACAGGGAAAACAAGTTTCAAAATACTCTCGGCTCTTTGGGTATTATCTCATTCATTACATATCCTTGAAGATCGATGGAAGTCTCATTTGGGTGAATTTGGAGAACAAGTGAACAATTGTTCTGGCTCATTTAACAGTAATCAAAACCCTTGTAGAGATACGTTTCTCACACAAAGTGTCAACTTGCACGCTTTCCCATAGCAAGAAATCCTCTAAAGTATATTGTGGTTGGCTGGCTGTTATTCTGTTCAGTCCATAAATTGGAGTACTTAAGACTGATACACTGGAAAAACATCAATTGACTTATAAGATTTCCATTAGTCAATGACAAAGTGATCATCTGAAGCTCTGAGACCACACTCTAATCTTTTCAGTCTGTGAGGATTTTTTAAAGCATGCCGACCTTGAGGTTTTACTGCTCTGGATAAAGTTTTAGTATTATATGGAGTACATATTTGTGTGTGTGTGCACATTTATGCACGGTGCGTGTTGGAATGAGACAGAGGAATGAAGTCCAGGTCAACATATAAAGGAATGAAAATTACAAGTACTTCCTTTGAAAAAAATGATTTGGTATCTTCAAATGGAGTAAAGATCATTGAAGCTCGTTAGTTTTGTGGAGCATAGCACAGTACCAAAAATCAAGGTACCAACCTTGTTATTTTTATCACTTAGAAAATCTGCCATCAATTCTTAATTACTGTTTCCTTTGCTGCTTCATTACATTTATCAAATAACAACCTGAAAGAACAGTGTTAGAATGAATTATGGAGCAGCTAACAAACATTTAATCAACTATAGTTGTTAGCCATTCAAGGTTTTTTGTTCTTCTGAATTAGTATTATGACAGCAGTGCAATCACTGCTTCTCTCATGGCACAAACAATAAGCACAAGTAATGAAAGCAACAATTACTCCCTTCATCTCACTCTCAAAGTCACATTAAAGCAATCACTGTTTCTCTCATGGCACAAACAATAAGCACAAGTAACGAAAGCAACAATTACTCATCTTACTCTCAAATTCACCCCAACAAAGAACACAAACAACACATTAACCACACTTGTTCCATGCCGTTTGCATCAATGGTTTTGATTTTTAAAAATGAAACGACTCGATGGCAGTGCAGAGTCTTGTGCAGCGGGTAAGTCAGCTGACACCTATAGCCCTGTGACAGGTGACGGCACTGAAGATGTGTGCAACACGGGTCTGAGTGCAGTAGATGTAAACCCTAGATAAAAAGTGCCAGCCATAATTCAAAAACTGTCTCGAGTCACATGATCATCATAAACAATAGCCAATCACAGGTTCAACGGCACTCCTCTCACCATCCATCAACTATCACAAGCCATAATCATCATAATGATCTCAGTATTACACCAACCCCTTTCGCCCTACTAAGTCAGGCTGGACCGTTTCACTGAAACTGCTATCTGTGTGTGGCCAGGACATTTCATTGTACCCAGCATTCATGCAGCAGGACAGAACTTTCAGATATATAGAGTGTGTATTTACGTATGTATGAATTTGAGTGCGTTGTCTCCGAGTTCAGCAGAGCTTTCTGATGTATCAGAGTGTGTATTTGTTGTTGTGGGTACCCCGGCTAAAAGACTCCAGGGATCATCCAAACAGCCGAAGTACTTGAACATTATGGTACAAGTGCATCAGCTAGGGATGAGACTATTACGTGTGTGACCGTTTTTGATTACCCCGCCACGTGGGCAGCCACACTCCGACTTTGGGGAATTTGGAGACTGATAATGTTATGCTAGGAGCTTGTCACAACTGAAGACAATCCCGCATAACTATGCAGAGCATAACAACATTTTGATGTCGCCTTGGTGTTCTAGCCTATGTCAATTGGTCTGACACAGCCTTAAGCCAAGGTGGAGTATGTATGCGAGTGTGCCGTTTCTGAATTCTGCATCTGATTTCGATTCAATGTCCAGATCTCTGCACAAAACTGAAGAAAGAAAGTTTGCATATACTACAGAATTCTGAGAACAAATCTTCTTCAAAAAGAATATTAATAGTGCAGGTCATGACAACCAAGATTTGTGTAGGGAATCTGAAGAAAGTATGGAACATACACTGTTTACATGCCACGATTCAAAATGGGTTTGGGGGAAAAAAATTTGATGAGTTGCTGAGTATTTGACATGCACATGAATAGAAATAAAACTATTATATATTTTGACCTACAGAAAATATGCTCATACATTTTCAATTTGGTGATATTTCTGGGTAAAATGTATATTTATACACCTAAATTTGAAAGACTCGAGAAAAACGTTCTTTGAAAGATGCTTTCTCTCAAGATGAAAAAACGAACACAATGCTAGGATATCACACAGATGATGATTTTGAAAAAAAACAACAGTAGATGCCGTATGAATAGTTAAATAGTAGCACGGACCAGGAGAAATCAGTTTTGATTTCCTGATTTTGTCCATTCAATCGTTAGAAAACTTACATGGTCTGCTCTGTGTGTGTGTGGGTGTGCGCGCACGCATTTGTGAGAGAGTAAGATTTTGTTTCCTTTCATATTAATGTCATGACTCCTATATGTTTTGAAAAATGAATGTTTTTTTTAAAATGTGAGAGATTACAGTCAGAACACGAACTATGTATAAAATAAAATCCCAATGATCAAAGTATTTTCTAAACCCCCACCCCTCTTTCATTATTTTTACACATAAAGATTTATAGGCAGCCTCATTTTGGTTAAAAATCTTCAGCTGAACGTTTTCCTCCTATGTCATACATTAACACTCGATCCCCTCCCTATCCTGTAAAAAACCAAACAGATGAAAGAAGTAAATCCACTATGTTCATCTGCTGAACAGGACAGAACACACACCTTTCATTTCTTGAGATGAAACACACGCCACACACGAGGGGGGTCAAAAAGAGAGCAAGATTTGCGGTAAACATATACACATCACCGAAACCAAAGTCCCCTTCCTTTCGTCATATACTATTCACCAATCTGGATCAGCCTGGGTTAAACAAATAAGCACAAATGCAATGCCATACAAATCAGCCATCCAAACCAGTCTAAAACAGCCATGTCCTCTCTCCCTGCTCCGTCTTACTACTATTATAATCATGATATACATACAGCACATATATTAATACTCGCAGCGCTTTTCAAAACAAACTATCATGACACGCACTCAGGAAAACTTATTCCTCTATCTGCTTGTTAAATCTGATCAGGCTTACAAGAACAACAGCATTCTGTGGTCAAGGCCAGAACTTGACAGTCTGTTGAAGAGTCAGCTTACTACTCGTACACAGAGCTTGATCTTCACCCAGCAAAACTCAGGAACTCATTCCCTTTCAGACTATGCTATTTTCCTTCCAACTTTCAGTTTGGAACTGAAAACTCGTCTGTTCAAAAGACAAATGCATAATAACACCTGAAAAAAAACAACAACCCTAGATTGCTGTCTGACATTGGCACTTTAGTCATGTACGAAAAGCTGTGTATCTGTGTTAAGTTTGTCGTGTAATGTGTGCATGTGAGTGTACGCATGTATGTACACATCCTTAGCATATGACCATGTGTTTATGTGCATGTGCTTTGTGTATTTGTAGTCTTAACATGTTAAAAAGTGTAAAGCTCCCAAGTAGCCTCCACTGGGCACCCAAAGAATTGTCCTCTTTATAATTATCATCCTTAAAGTCTCCCTGGCTTTGTGTTTTGGTCCTTTTGGAAAGGATTCTGGTCAGGAACCAGTAAAACAACAGCAAAACAGAAAACAAAAAAAAGCAATTTTGGGGGGCCAGCAGAAATAATAGCAAAACACAACAACACAAACAGAAAACAATAAGGTAAGTTTCATAGGCCAGCACAAATAATAGCAAAAGAAAAAGCAGGCATATGAATGAGCCTCATGTTCTAAACCTGACACGATTGAGACTGAAAAAGTTTGTGTGTCTGTGTGCATATGCTTGCTTTAATTTGTTTAACATGTTTAAGATAATATACTTCACAAAGTTTCAACATCCTTCAAGCTTTCAACATTTGTAGGATACAAAACTGTCAACGATTAAGATGAATTTGTCTAAATGACTAGAAAAAAAAATCTTGAAAGACAAAAAAATCTTGAAATGAGGCAAAGAACAGGGAACAGTAAACACCAATTTACGAAAAGTAAGGTAACTCCTGCTCCCATGGTGAAATCAATACACACTCCCAACTCCAAACGAATGTGCTTACGAAACCCAATCCCCTAGCAGAAATAACACAGCAGAGCGCACAGAACAAACAAGGAGACATTCCCCCCAAAAGGATGCTCTGAGCTTGCCCATGCACCTGTCCCAGACACACCTACACTGCAACGACTGGAGAAATCACCAAGCACAAATTAACATTCATTCAAGACTGATACAGCCTTCTTGATCTTTTTGATTGTAAAAGTCAAAAATGATAATGCTGGACCCAACGGAACAGAGATTCAAGCAGATACAAATTTCCACCAAGAGAAAAAGACGTCGGACAGCAGCATATCAATTGGAGTATGCAGAGAAACGAGCGAGAGAGCGACAAGACATACTGTCAAACACCAACAAACAAAAAAAGCACCCAAACAAACAAACAACAAAAATACCCACTTCATCTAGGTAAAAGTACGACACTTACGCCACTTTGGAAACAAATCACACTAGCCTGTGCATTCATTAGAAAAAAATAGACATCAATTACAAAATATACTCATACAAATATATATATATTCTTTTTGTGCTCTGCAATTGTTTTTAATAACAGACCATGAATGCTAGAAATGCAACATTTCTTAGAATCAAGAATCAAAGCACACATCTTTTCTTAGAATCACAAATCTAGATATGCTGACAACTTTCTTTAATCATGAGATTGATCAGAGGCGTTTGTTTTCTTCAGTTTCATCGAATATTCATGTTCATGACAAAGTGAACAGGTTCTATTGGTCAGAATAAAAGCCCAGTGACCAAACAACAACATGAATGATACTGAATAAGGTCTATATGCAGGAGAAAGGCAACAATGGCAAAACGAGAACAGGCACATGAATGATACTGAACAAGTTTTACAGACATTTCAGAGCCACAGAAAGGTAGTCCCTTGGTCCAATAAATGTCCATGATCTTCGCAGTTATGAGGCTTACTTCTCAACAAACTAGAGCAGGAAGGAAAAAAGGTAAATGAACTTTTGAAGTAGTATGCGCCTTTTGCCAATTTATAATACACCCTTAAGCTTACGACAAAATCTGGGTCACAACTCAAACAGAGTGCTTCCCCACTGCACACACACACAGGCGCACGCACACGCACACACACACACGCACGCTGAATTAAAAAAAAAAATTTACAACAGCTAAAAATCACTGCAAACAAAACAATGGCACTATAGTCATGAGACGTTTATCTCCACATCACACTCTACTGAAAGGGTTGAGGGAAAAAGCTTTTCATTTCAAAATGTCCTGCACGGTTCCAGAGTATTCAGGTAAGACTTCACAATCACTGCGAGGCAACATTAACGACTGTCCACACGCCCTGTCAAATGACGCCTGTGACTTTTCCAACGATCTGCCCTCATTTGTCAGCGGCCATTTTGACAGCCAGGCGTTTCTAGCCCCGGCAAAAACAGATTCCATTTTTGTTCACAAACGTTTGCTCCTTCCACTTCAAGAAGAAAGCTAACACGCCAAAAAAGGACAGGAAAGAACGTGCAATGTAAAACTGCTAACACTTCTTCACCATTCAATCCTCTAGATGTCCAGTCAGATGAGTTCATTCTTGTATTGCAGACGAAAATAGATAATGAAATTGAAAAATAATTACTTAGTAAATAATAAGGAAATCAATAATTTAGAGCTTTTTTTCGCTGAAACAGCATACATTACTTGGCCAAAAAAAAAAATGTTTCCTTTTTTCATGACCAAGTCTGCATAGCTAATAAATATCATGCAAATAAACATAAGTAGGATGTTCTGCCACAAACTGTATTTTATCGCTCACTTCCGATTTTTGGCATAGTCCATCTTCTCTATGAAGGTAAAATAGTGGTACGACAGCAAGCTCAGACATGATCACAAGTTTTTTTGCATCCAAAGTAAACCTTTTTAGCAAAATACTTATGAGGAGCTGCATCAAATTAATGAAAGAACAGACGACCATCAAAACTTGATGAAAATAAAGGTGCCCCTTAAAGTCTAATGGAAGAATAAGTGTGCATCAAAATTCAATGAAAAGTAGTATATCAAAATATTTTGGTAGAAAGCAGTTTGGTGAACAACAAACATACAAAAAATATCTATTTTAAAACTGATTACAGCAGTTAGATGAACAACAAACATATCAAAAATATTTCTATATTAAAATCTGTTTCATCTAGTTAACACATAATACAGTTATCTCAATAAAAATCATTTTGATATTATCTTTCAGTTTCCTTTTTCAAGAATAATCTTTCTACTTTTGAGATAGACAATCCATCAAAATTTGCACAAATGTACAGGTTTGATTCATAGAATTCTTGTCAACAACCTCTAAAGTCAAAAACACTCATACTTTGAAAAAAAAAAGTAGTCTTCTTCAGTGCCGTGGTGGGACTCTCAAACTAAAAACCTACATCTTCAGGTAAAATATACAACGCTATCAACAATTCAATGACCATAATATCATAAGCTTTACTGAAAATGAACAATATTTTATTTGCATAACAACATTGTTGTTTGCATGTCTTTGGTGTGTTTAGTCAACATTGAGGCGTTTGCTGCGAGATATGTTATTGTGCTTCGAGGGAAACTTGCTACAGCTAGGTCATTAAAAATTTGTCCATTCAGGGGCCATTCTCTTGACCTTCCTCCGTGTCAACCAATCACTGGTCAGCCTTCCTTCATGTGATCCAATCGTGACACAGTCTCCCTTCAAGCTCACCAATCATTGTGTAGCCATAATCCATGTCGACCACATGTGATCCAATCGTGGCACAGTCTCCTTCAAGCTCACCAATCATTGTGCAGCCATAATCCATGTCGACCAATCATTGTGCAGCCTACCTCCAGACTGACCAATCATTCTGCAGATATACAGACCCAGGAGTTGAAGACAACTGTGGAAATGTTTCCATATACATATGCGCATATGCATTTGTACATACACGTGTGGTGTGTGTGTGCGTGTGTGACTGTGTGTGTGCGAGCATACATGTATGCTTCTAGGAACTTAAAACCATGAAACAGAAACCAATAAAGGCGTGTACAGACATACATGTTGATGGTAATGGAAGATGAAACAGTCAGCCCTCATTGCTCCTCAGCAGAGTCTGACCAGCTGGTTTAATGTTCCAAAGCTTTCACAAAGTCTGAACCCACAAAGGCCCCTGTAACAGAGAGTTGGACAACAACAATTACAACAACGAATCTGACAGGAGAGACTGATGGTCACTACAATCAACATGTGACAGTAACACAGAAAGACCATGACAATCAACCTAAGATTGTGATGAACAAAGATCACAACAATCAACGTACTCAAGTAATGAACACAGATCATAGCAATAAACCTGCAACAAAGACTAAAGATCATGGAAACCA
>CM031621.1:29764596-29782096 GCA_018398815.1 Conus ventricosus
CCGGGACAGTGAACTATAAGAGGTTCACCACATCCAGGCCAAGGTTTCATGGAGGGCGGTGCCAATCCCCTCTCCTTCTCCAGCTTTAACCTTCCCTGGCCCCGAGTCATGTACCTATTTACAGCTTCCTAGTGAACAAAGGGAGACTGAAACCCGTTTCACGGAGACCCGAACCTCAGACTTGACGTTTCCCTAACCTACATTAGAACGCAGTCCACAAGGCCACCCCTCCACACGCGGTCAACATGCATGTGTCCCACATGAGCTGAAAGAAGGCAAACCCGAGGTTTATTAACTCGCACACATACACGAAAAAAGACTGAAACAGGATGTCACCCACAGTGTGCAGCATTACCTGGACTGCAGACCACGCACGATCTCCTCGTCACGCTTGGCTTGCCTCTCCTCTTGCAGCAGGCGTTCCAGCATGGCACGGATGGCCTCCAGCTCTTTCAGCCGTAACCTTTCCGCTTCCCGCGCCTCCTCCTCCTTGGCCAGACGAGCCTCCGTGTCCAGGCGAGCCTGCAGGGAAGACTCTTTTGTCTTTTCTTAACTGTCAGGCATGCCAGCTCTCTCACAGATCTTTTCAAAATGACCCGAAACTATTTGGGTCATGGTTGGTTTCAAAGAGATGTGACTGCTTGCAGAAATTGAAACAGGATTTTAAAATAAAGAATTACTGTGCCTCCAAATGTAAAGAATAAATAAATCACGAACATCACTACGCGTTTTGACCTCTTTTGTCTTTTTCACGGGGCGACAAACAACATTAGTACTATCTGAAAGACGAAGCAGGGCTGAGAAACGAGCAATGTCAAACTACCACATTCACACATCTATAACTGATCTCCCTCCACGTGTGTGTAGGAACATCCCAGCCGCTGTGTACAAAGATAACAGTCTCTGCATACAAACACCCTGGGCTGGAATTTGTCAGTTAGCAGAGCTCTGGACTCATGATTCTGGTGATCCTGGGGGTTGTAGGTTTGAACCTCTGCTGGGCCATTTTGATACAGGGTTATTTTTCCATCAAAGATAACATTACTTCTGAATCCATTTCTTGAAAAAAGTCCTTCGAATGAGATTATAAACCTGAGATTCTTGTGTGAATGCATGCTATAAGATAATACTCATAAAATCCCGTCATCAACTTTTGGAAGGGATGGTTAGTTTAGCTGTTGGTTTGGATGATATATAATATATTCACATAACATGCATCCTCCGCAAAAAAGCTGAAGAATGAGTGAAAATATGAGAGAATGGTACTTGACTATATGACATGGAAAACAAACAAAAAGCACAAGCAGGTAGCTTTTCAGTTAGTTCTGCCTAGGTAGATAGCTCGTTGTGTAACATAAGTGTGTGCTGTAAAGCACTTAGAGCTAAGTCTCCAACCGAAATAAACACTATATGAGATTAATAAGCAACAGCAGTAATAACACCAATATCTGTGTACAAACATACATACCAAAAAAACAAAAACAAAAAAAAATAAATTAAAAAAAAAACACACAACAAAAAAGCATACATACCAGTTTGTGTACAAACGTCCTAGTCCCTGTATACAAAACATTCCCAGCCTCTTTTGAGTTCAAACGTTTTGAGTTCAAACGTCCCACTCTGTACGTTCACACATCCCAATCTCTCATCCATGCCAGATGGTAAAGTTTGTCAAAATCGTCAGGGGTGCAACTTCATGGAGACATCATCAGGTGGACGTGGTGGTGCCTTCAGATGGGGCAATCACGCAAAATAGCTCCACTGTTGTCAAGGGGCACCTGTTGTCAAGGGGCACCTGCTGTCAAGGGGCACCTGCTGTCAAGGGGCCTTGGTGGTGATGTCCTGTGTATGGACCAGGACAGGCACAACTGAACATTGCTCAGCAGCAGGGCAGGGTCTATGCTGGTTGGTTACCCTATGTTCACTCAATTCTGATTGTTCCATGTGGACTGCTGGTGCCGAGACCATGAAAGACTCTGGGTGCTGCAATGTATAGTTGAGTTGGGAAAAACAGCCTGAGAATAAGGCCTTGAAGGACAGTGTAAAGATAAGACGTGAAAAAAGAAAAAAAGGAAATAAAGAAGAACGAGAAAACCCATACCAGTTTCTCCGCTTCCAGTTCATGCTCCCTTTTCTCCAGCAAAGACTTGTCCTTCTTGCGCTCCTGTAGGCACGAAGCAAACAGAGAGAGATCATCCATCATGCCCACATCTGTCTTTCTTTTACAGCTGTGCATATTTTTTTTTTTTTTTTACAGCAAACAGTGGATTCTCGGGAAAAACAGCAGCCTTTACTAGTCTCCTGTAAATACACCAAGCAGGGGAGATAACCTGTCATACACAGAATGGCAGGCCTAAACATATCAGCAACCAAAAGATTCATCATGTCATGTTGGACATCACCTTACGTCATAATCTGGCTTTCTTCGGAAAATGACCAGAGGATTCAAGTGACTCAAAATTTAAAAAGTTATAACATTCATTTTTAAAAGTTTCCAAACATATTGTTCAAGAGCACTACTTATAAACATGTACAATTCGTAAAACATTTCACTACATTCTAAACTGGAAACAATTTGAAAGCTCTACATGTCTACCACAAAATATTTGAAGTGACCGTCAGTAAATGCATTGGGAATGAATTAGAAGACAATTTGCTCAAAGCAATGTTCCTTTATGTGACAGAAACGCTCTCAATGTTGATTCTTCATCTTTATAACTTCGACTCCCTCAAAAAATGTGAAACTGCCCTCGTTCTGCCCTCTGTTTTGGGAACTTGTCTTAAAACAACATCATCATAGAGAAAATAACATAGTTTTCACTCTTCGGAAGACGGCTGTGCTTAGTTAAATGGTCATGCTAATGGCTTGTGTACTTTTCCTTGGAATAAAACCTCCTTGTGCATGAACAATATTCCACGTTCTGCCACTGTTCAAGATCCTGCACATCACAGTGTATGGGCTGTGTGCAAAATCTATGACAATGGTACAACTCCACTGAGTTAAAACCCAGAGCACTCACGGAGTTTTCACCGACATGCACACCACAGGATCCAGCAAAATCTTCAACTGAATATTTACACCACCCAGTTTTCTGCTCCGATGCATATGTCCCATGATGACTCATAATGCATTCTGTGGTGAATCGTCATACATACATGTATTCCTGTAAAGTGTGTGAAGGTCTTCCTCACTCCATGCTACACTATGTATCTATATTCTTCCTCAATCCATGCAACATATGAACCTACACCTATCCTTTCTCATTCCATACTACATATGTAAGTGTATCCAACCTTCTTCACTCTATATAACATATGTACTTGTATCCATTTTTTCTCACTCCATATTACATGTGTACAGGTGTGCATCCATTCTATATCCATTCTTCTTCACTTCATATTACATGTGTACAAGTGTGCACCCATTCTATATCCATTCTTCCGCACTCCATATTACATGTGTACAGATGTGTATCCATTCTATATCTGTTCTTCCTCACTCCATATTACATGCGTACAGGTGTGTAAACATTCTTTCTCTCAACATACAACATGTAATCTGTATCAAGGTGTGCAAAGCAGAAGCATAAACACAGCACCTGGAGTTATGTTTCTGCATTTACGTTTATAGAACTGAAACAGGAACACAAAACTTCAAATGATGTCCCTGTATTTAAATGAGTAAAGTCAAAACATGAATCTAGTGACTGAAATCGTGTTTCTGTATTTCCATGCATGAATTTGAAACACATATACTTCAAGCTGTCTCTATATTTACATGTGTAAAGTTGAAACATGAATGCAATGCTTGATATTATGTCCCTCTATTCACATTATCAAGTTACAACATAAATACATCATCTAAAGTTCTGTCACCGTTTTGACAGATATAAAGTACACGTTTGATCACTGAAGTCCCTGTAGTCACCCATAAGAGATTAAAACGTGAGCAGAGCACCTGAAGATTTATCTCTGCACTTGCATGTGTAAAGCAGAAACATGAACACAGTACTTGAAATCATGTCTCTGTGGATGCACGAGTAACCGGGAAATGTGAACAAAGAACCGCGAGCTATGCCCCTGTGTTTACATGCGTAATGCAGAAGTAGGTACACAGTACCTCAAGTTCGTGCTCCAACTGCTTGTCCCGATTCTGTAGCTGTTTGCGCATCATGAGCTTGTGGAAGAGCTCCTCCTCCACTCTGTCTCTGCGATACCTCCTGGCCCTCTCTCGCTCCAACAGGTCGTTTTTCTGAATGCTTCCCTCCTGCCCAACATGGTCCGACACTCTCTGGAGAGCTGGTTGAAAAAAGAAAAAAAAAAAAAAAAGACGCGTGAGCTGGCGAGTTCATTGTGAATGCTTCACCCAAGTCCAAGGCCATTAAACACTGTCTGAGAAGCTGGTTGAAACCAAAAAAAAAACAAAAACAAAAAAAATGGTAAAGCAAGGTAATGTTGCTCACAGCCCAGCTGACCACAACGGCCATATCAGGGCTGTTGCCGCGCTGATGTCAACTCACGTCGTTAAAAAAACACCAACCCTCATCACGCAACCCTCTAAAACACTGAAAATTTTGATAAACAGCTTCCCTCTGTGAAATCTCAGATCAGATGAAAAATGTTAAATCTCTTTCAGAAATTCAAAGATCACGTCAGGTGGGACATGTCTGAACAGGGTTTTCATGGAGTCTGCTGCTAAGTGTTTATGGCTCACATCATGCAAGTCCCAACACTCTAAAAGAAAATGTTTCACTGTGAGTGGTACAAGCCATAGAATGCACCACAGAGCTTCTTCACCTTTTAAAAGATAAGAATGAGTGTAAACAGAGTGGCCTGCATGCAAAAAAGCACAAAACTGTTTCTTCTTTATGGCCGCCTCAGGAACACGGTAAAACCTCTTTCAGGTTTAGACAGATTTTAAACAGGAAGAAAAAGGGTCAAACTGACCTGAATGTGGTAGCTGGTCCTGAAGGTGAGATTTGATTACCACATTCAGGTCAGCATGACCCTTTTTCTTCCTATTTCAAGTCCTGCAGTCAAGATTTCCTCTTCATCTTATTTGGATTTTTAACAGTTATCCATCTGCGAGTTCCACTCCTCTTGCCAGAGGTCTTTGACATAAACCTGTGTTTTGGGTTTCAGATCGGCTTGAAGGACAGACAGTCTGCTCAACTCTTTCTTTGTGGCACTCTTGGCAAGTTGATCAACCACTTCATTGCCTTGAATGCCCACATGGCTGGGAATCCAAGCAAAAATATGTTATACCCATCTGATTTCTGAGAGGTGTACAGTTCAAATAACTTCAGCAGTTGAGGGTGCTTGAGGTTTCGGCTGGCAATGGCCTCCAAAGCAGAAAGGGAGTCCGACAAAATGAGGAAATCTTTATATTTTGATTTAGAGACCATTTGAAGACCAGAACCAAGGCTGTCAACTCAGCAGCGCAGACTGGAAAAAAAAATGGTATGACAGCTGGTGAGTTCATGGTGATTGCTTCCCTCCCGTCCAGCATGGTTCCGACACTTTCTGAAGAGCTGATTAAAAAAAAAAGAAAACAAACAGTGAGTTAATGTCAAAGTTAAAGCATGTCCATGACAACTTTCACAGAATGGATGTGGAGACAGCTTGTGTGGGGAACACTCGCTCACATTGGATACACAACTGAGCAGTTAACTGTCGTCAGTCGGGACTTAACAAGCAGTATCCTGGGTACGCTGGATTAGAGCAGGCTCCACTGAACATCGCTGAAGCAACTCAGCAGCAGCACAGTGGGTTACCCATGACAACTTAGTGTTCGGTTTGGGACAGGAAAAACTTGGATATAACTGTACATGGGGAAGCCGGATTGAGTGGAGCGCAAACTGATGGAACATGAAAATGAGGCAAGGAAACAAGGATTTAATGTCAGATCACACCACCCATTGGGTGAAATCCTGCACCACTGTTGGTTTCGTTCTGTGTACCGCTTCAATTCATGTCCAGACCAGACAAAATTCTTTATTTGTGAGGATAATGGATTAGCACCAGTGTTCTTTTCTATATCAAGTCCTCAGCCCTGCTAAAGTGAGACCCCCAAAAAAAAATTGAAATAAAGCAGCACATGTAGAAGAAATCAAAAAGAGAAAGTTCAGACAGAGAGAAAGAGACAGAGAGAATCAGAGAGAGAAGCACAGAGAGAGAACAGACAACAGAGAGGAGAGAGGGAGAGAGAGAAAAAGCATGTTTCGGAACAAACTGAAAAACTCAACAGAAAGCACAGCAATGTGAACACATTCCATGATACAAATGCAGCAGTGAAAAAAAAAAGTATCGCAAAAAAAAAAAAAAAAAAAAAAGAAAGAAAAAGAAAAAGAATAGCAAACTGACCAAGAGAGGCTATGTTGGCTGATAACTTTTGTCCACTTCATTCAAACAGGACAGCTACCTGTAAAATTCAACGCTTACAAAGTCCCCCAACTAATGCGCCTCTAGCATGCAATTCAGGTCTGGGGGGACCAGTCTGCAGGTCTGCGGAATGGAATTCCAAATAAGAACCACTTAGCTAGCAAAGACGCCTGAAACATGGTTGAATACCATACCCATGCCGTTTCGTCATCAATTCTAAAAATCATCCATCCCTTGCAAATCATCCCCAACCCTAACCCCACTCCCCATCCGCACAAATAATTCTTTGTTTAATGATGACGCTGTAGCTGTCGAAAAGCCAGGAGAAGCCACACAGCAGCGAGGTCAAGGGACCTACCCACAAGCCACTCGTTTTTGCTGCGGAGATCAGGAGTGGCCAGCTCGAAGCTTTTGTTGGCGGCGTGCAGTTTGAAGCGGAATGGTTTGTGGCCTGTGCGCTGGGGTAAGTTCTACAAGAAAAAAAACAATATATACATATGTACTGAATGAGAATGGTAAAGCTTGAAACCTCTTTCTTGCTCCCTCACTTCCTGTTCTGTCTGTCTGTCTGTCTCTCTCTCTCTCATACACACCCACATACACACAACACAAATGCATGTGAAACTCCTAACAGATTGCTGCACACACACACACATTTTCACACATGCGCGCGCGCACACACACACACACACACACACACACACACACACACAGGCCTACATCAGGTCAGTTTGACCCTTTTTCTTCCTGTTTAAAATCCCGTCGTCACAGAAACAATGAGGAGCAAAAAGATGAATACATGGCTTCTCCACAAGAAAATGAACATTTTTTAAACTCTCCTTTACTGTTATCAGAACTATCAGAAGCATTAGATTCTATCCCATCACATGACTCAGCTGTTGGCCTTGATGGAGTGTCCTATCAACTCATCAGACATTTACCTTCTTCGTGGAAAGTATTACTGCATTCATTATTCCAAAAATGTTGGATTAATGGCACTATTCCAAGAATCTGGAAAAGTTCAGTAGTAGTCCCAGTACTCAAAGAAGGTAAACCGAGGACATCTGTACATAGCTACAGACCCATAGCTTTAACATCTCATGTTGGTAAACTTTTAGAAAAAAATATTCAAAAGCGATTGTTATATTACTGTGAAAAAGACGGTGTGATTCCTGTTCAGCAAGCGGGCTTTCGAAAAGGTCGTACCACAGACCATTTAGTGAAACTGACCATTCACATTAAAAAGCAATTCTCCCGCAGAAAAAGTACTTTGGCTACATTTTCTGATGTTAAAAAAGCCTATGACTGCGTATGGCACGCAAGGCTACTGTACAAATTAAAAAATGTTAGTATTTCTGGGAGAATGTTTGATTACATTAAAAGCTTCCTAACAGAAAGAAGCATATGTACACGGATTGGAAGAACTTACTCATCCTATAGGAATGTAGATATGGGTATTCCTCAGGGATCAGTTATTGCTCCCATGTTGTTCACAATCCTAATCCATGATCTTCCTAAATCAATGTCAAAAGCAACGCAGGTAGTTCAATATGCAGATGATATCGCTATTTGGATTAACTGTAAATTAAGAAAGCATTCCAATAAAAGAACAGTAAACTTTGTACAGAAGTTGTACCAAAAGGAACTGAATGAATTACCTATATATATGAAGAAGAACGGATTAGAATTATCTGGGGAAAAAACATGTCTTATGTTGTTTAGCAATGGTGAGAACCCAAAGATACTACCCTCGCTTTTGCTAGATGGTCAGATTCTGGAATATAAACAAAAAGTTAAGTTCCTGGGCGTATTTTTAACTCCTAAGCTGAACTGGAAAACACACATTGAACATTTGATTGATAAAACAAGAAAAAGATTAAACGTTCTTAAAATTATATGTTGTCAACCATGGGGTCAGGACTGTCATACCCTTTTACATCTATACATCTCTTTAGTCCGATCAAAATTGACATATGGGCAGGAAGTGTATTTCTCTGCGCCTAATTCTCTTTTGAATAGATTGCAAAGCTTAGACAGTAAGGCCATGAAATTAGCTCTGGGAGTCCCAGTTCATACAAACACTCATAGATGTTATAAAGAAACAAATATATTACCACTAAATGAGAAGCGAATATTGGATGTATCCAAATATATTGTCAGAAGTATTTCTGTTGAAAATTCGGTTACTGAAGAAATACTGATGGATTCCAGTAAAGATTTTCCTAAGAGGTCTAAAAACATGTCACATGTTCAACCAATTAGAAACTACACATCCGACTTTATGTCACATTGTAATATTGATATTACTGATATACCAGAATTTCCTGCGGTACCTACAATGCCTCCTTGGGAGCACCTAAATGCTTCTTTTGATTACAAATACACTTCGATAAAGAAAAGTGATAATGTAAATATTTTAACAACTGAAGTTCGTGAACATTTTGAAAACAGCTATCCAAATCATTTAAAAGTGTTTACAGATGGGTCTGTAATGGAATCCTCTGACTGTGGTTCTGGCTTTATTATACCAACTTTAAATGTCAGGAAATCATATTATTTAGGAAAGGGGTTTTCAATCTATACCTCAGAATTATATGCAATACTGAAGGCTTTGACTTACATATGTGATACACCAATTGCTTTCTATAAAATTTTACTTTGTGTTGATTCCAAATCTGTTTTACAATCACTAGAGCGTTGGGACTGCAAAGCTAGAAAAGATTTACTTTTTGAAATAAAACATCTACTGCATTGTGTCATAACTCTAGGCATAAGAATTGATTTTTGTTGGGTCCCATCTCACTGTGGTATAAGGGGGCCGGATAGCTCAGTTGGTAGAGCGCCGGACACGTGATCCTGGGTTGCGGTTCGAATTTCGTATAGGGGGATTTTCCCTCGAGTTAACATTGGTTCTGACTCCATTCCCCATATAGTCTTTCGAATGAGACTATAAACCGAGGTTCCGTGTGTGAACGCACGCATGACATCTTGCACACACGTAAAATCCCATCACCAACTTTCGGAAGAGAAGGCAGTTTGGCCGTTGGTATGGATGACACGTGACACATAGCATGCACCTTCCCGAAGATGGAGTATGGCTGCCTTAATGGCGGGATAAAAAAGGGTCATACACACAAAACTCCACTGCCTGGCTATACAGGGAGTGTCCGCAGGAGTATCAGCCTGCGTAGCGAAGAAAAAAAAAAAAACTGTGGTATAAAGTGGAATGAAATAGCAGACAGTCTTGCAAAAGAAGGAGCAAATAAAAATGCTGAAAATTTATTAAACAGTCCCTTAGATTTATCCGCTTGTGAATTAATCCAAATCATGGAAAAATATATACATAAGAATTTAAATGAAAAAATGTCTAGTTTACCATCGTGTCCCAGGCACATTGTCAGATTAATTCATAAGTTAAGGCTGAATACTTGGAACACTAATGATTCTCATGGTATTACTTGTGTCTGCAGAGAAAACATTTCTGTACATCATCTTATATTTGAATGCTCAGTGTTGACCACGCTCTATCAGGAGAAAGGTATTGAGATGACAAACTTTGATAATGTAGTACTGTCTTATATGGTTCCCATGTTGCTGAAATTGCCATGGTTATTTCGCAGTCACCGGTTGCAAAATTTTATAAAGATCAATACTAGGGTATTTACTTATGTAAGCATGCACATATCAGATGTGGGTTGAAAGTACTCACGTGGATGATAAATTAAGTGTGGATGTTTTTTTTTTTTTTTTTTTTTTTTTTTTTTTTTTTAAATAAGTGTCTAATATCATCTGGCGATGAAAAGACATTAAATAAACCACTGAACTGAACTGAACTGAGGCCTACATCTCCACATAATTCTGAGAAGGTGAAATCCAAGGAACTACACACCGGGTCCGGTTTGACCACACCGGAAGTCTCATGCCCCACAGTATGTTCAGAAAATGAATCGTATCGCACACAGAACGACCGCTTTGTTCATTGTTCCTTCACAATCTCGTCTCACGTGCCCATCACAATAGCAGATCACCAGGAACCACAGAATTTGGGACTTCTTCATGACGATCAGTTAGGGAAAGGACGATTGCTACTACCGCAGAGAGCTCCACTCAGGTCAGAGACCACGTGACTGGGCAGTAGTCTACGTTTCCTTTCATAATATATCCCTGGCATCATCAGCCAGGCCACAAAGACAGTAGACGTCTGCCATCTTGGTCTGGAAAACTGAACAGCAGCCTCAGACTGGCGTCCATCAAGTGGGTACAGCTGAACTCTGTTGTGGCTCTAGTCTTCCCCTTTGAGCCCGCAGCACAAGCAACTCTGTGGAGGAGCCAGTTAGGACCACCCCCCCCCCCCCCCCCCCCAAAAAAAATTTTTTTTTAAATCCACAAATAAAGTCCTCCGAGGAAAATCAAGCCCATCACCAACTTTCGGAAGAGAAGGCCAGTTCGGCCGTTAGTATGGATGACACGGTACACATAGCATGCACCTTCCCCGAAGATGGAGTATGGCTGCCTTAATGGCGGGATGAAAAACGGTCATACACGCAAAACTCCACTGCCTGTATAGGCATGATAGGCATCAGCCTGCGTACACAAAGAAAGAAAAAAAAAAAACATGACCTCCCAGGTCTCCCCCCCCCCCCCATGCCCCCACCCCACCTCCTGCCCAAGCCTGCTAACAACAAGCACTGCACCATCAAGGCCTGTCTGAGAATTACTGATCTACCCTTCAAAACTCCCCAAACAACAGCTCTGTTACCAAAGGCACCATGATCATCAGCATGAATCACCAAGACACCATGATCATCAGCATGAATCACCAAGACACCATGATCATCAGTATGAATCACCAAGACACCATGATCATCAGCATGAATCACCAAGACACCATGATCATCAGTAAGAATCACCAAGACACCATGATCATCAGTAAGAATCACCAAGACACCATGATCATCAGCATGAATCACCAAGACACCATGATCATCAGTATGAATCACCAAGACACCATGATCATCAGTATGAATCACCAAGACACCATGATCATCAGTATGAATCACCAAAGACATGGACATGGAGGTAACATCCAGATTGAGGCCACTCTTAAGAGCACGGCGAGAAAGGCCACCAAATTTCTTGTTGCTGCTGTTGCTTTGGTCGTCTCCCCCTCCATACCTCTCAACAACAGTTCTCCTACTGTACACCCACTGAACATTCCAGGTCCACCTCACACGGCCACATCCCACTGAAAGCAGTCCCCTGCCTTTCACAAACAGAGGAGGCCACACTCAATGGCTGCGTCCACGTCAGTGCCGCACCCTTTACAGGTGAGAGAGAAAAGCATCTTCCCCCCAAAACCATCAGACTTTCAGCGACTGGACTGAGCCGCCCAAATCCACTCAACATTTATCCGTCAGCTGTGCCACACTTGTCCACTCGTTAGTTTTTAACCACGTCAGACGATAACCTCCTTCTCCGTCTTCTGCTGGGTTTCACCCATTTAATCGTGTGTTTTTTTTCTTTTTCATTTTAATGTTTTGTCATAGATCTTTTGACTTACAAATGTATAACAATGTTCTGCAAGAGAAATGAGAATGTGTAAGAACATTTCATTTTTTTTGTCTTGCGAATAGGTTTTAGAAAGCAGGGTAGGACAGACAGCTGCAAGTAGAGGCAGACGGGGGGGGGGGGGGTGAAACGCCGACAGGCTGGTTGCACTTCATACACCGACTGACCGGTGGCTTACAATTACACTTTGCTTGCCTTGTCTCTCATTTCTAGCTATTCTGTACTTTATTTCCTATCACTTTTAGGTTGTCCTGAACACAGAATGATCTGTTTGGTGAACATGGTCATTCTACAGATGAAGATCATGACATTAACACAAAAGTCAACAAACCATCCACTTCACACACACAACAAACCACACAACAAACCATCCACTTCACACACACACAACAAAGCATCCACTTCACACACACACAACAAACCATCCACTTCACACACACACACACACACAACAAACCATCCACTTCACACACACAACAAACCACACAACAAACCATCCACTTCACACACACAACAAACCACACAACAAACCACACAACAAACCATCCACTTCCACACACACACAACAACCATCCCACTTCACACACACACACACACACAAACCATCCACTTCACACGCACAGCAAACCATCCACTCCACACACACACCACAACAAACCATCCACTTCACACACACACATACACCCAGGACCATCCACCTCCAGTTCAAGGGAGGTGATGCTGATTTCCGCGCTCACTCAAAACCATCAGTCAACACGGTGATGGTGGACATCACATTGAAAACAAACTTCACACACAGGCAGGTTGGACTCCTCACCTCCAGCCGGAGGCTTTTGTTGATTTCGATAGTCCCCTTCAGCTCCTGCTCATGGTTTGACGTTGAAGTACTGCAGCTGTCCACCAGACAGACGAAACCAGCGTCGCTTCCAGGTGGTCACATGGTTGCCAAACTTTTCCATGTAACCCTGAATTAAAAGTGAGAAACATAGTGAGAGAGCACAAAACAACGGGGGAATAAACAAACAATAGTAGCACTATGAGTGAGCACAAAAGGATCGAGGATCGAGGCATCAACGGATTTAAGTTTGAGCACAAACTTGTGAATTTGATGACGATTAGGCCCACAAAACAACAATCAATGTCAATACACGGGTTGAGGAGAAATAGGTTGAGAAACCCCAACAGCAGGGTTTGAGGCTGATCGATAGTCAGTTGGCACATCTGGTTAAAGTTGAGGCACCAACAGCGACACAGCGTCGCTTACAAGTTGGTCCAAGGCACAAACTAATTCATGTTGAACCAATAAAAGGTAGAACTAGTGAAGCATGACAGTACCAGGGAGGAATAACAGCTGAGTAGCACAAACGGTGTGAGTGAAATTGAAGGATCGAGGCACAACAGGTTTAGTTGAGACAACTTTAAGTTGAGGAACAAAGTAGTTGAGACCACAAATACACAACCAGTGTGATTGACTAAGGTAGGCACATACAGTTGTGGGAATGTTGAGGACAAAAGGTTGAGGGTTGAGACAACTAAGAGGTTGAGGAACAAGCAGTTGTGGGTTGGAGCACTTTAAAAGTTGAGGCACAAACAGGTTGGTGAGACACTAGTTGGGCACAAAAAAGTTAGTGAGTTGAACAATTAAAGTTTGAGGCACAAACAGGTAGGAGTTGGAGAACTTCAAGGTGAGGCAAACAGCTGGAATGGTTAAGGCACAAACAGGTTGGGTTGAGACACTTGAAGGTTGAGGCACAAACAGGTTGTGAGTTGAGACACTTGAAGGTTGAGGCACAAACAGGTTGTGGGTTGAGACACTTAAAGGTTGAGGCACAAACAGGTTGGGGTTGAGACACTTAAAGGTTGAGGCACAAACAGGTTGTGGGCTGAGACACTTAAAGGTTGAGGCACAAACAGGTTGAGGGTTGAGACACTTAAAGGTTGAGGCACAAACAGGTTGTGAGTTGAGACACTTAAAGGTTGAGGCACAAACAGGTTGTGGGTTGAGACACTTAAAGGTTGAGGCACAAACAGGTTGAGGGCTGCGGCACATGCAGGTTGAGGCACAGACAGGTTGAGGGTTGAAGCACAAAAAGTTCAGGCTGAGGCACACACAGGTTGAGGCACAAAAGCACCGAGGTTTAAGGTACACACACAATGAAGCACATGTAAAATGAGGGCTGAAGGGCAAAGATGTTGAGCATTGAGGCACATACAGGTTGAGGTCTGACACATACAGGTTGAGGTCTGACACACATACAGCTTCAGGACTGATGCACAAACAGATTGAGGGTTGAGGTACATGCAGACTGAGAACTACATGCTGAACTTTGAATCTCTGAGGCACAAACAGGCCTCCACAAATATTCACCTAAGAAGATAGGGGAAAAAAATCCTTTCCACCCTTAACCACAACGCTCCGCCGGGACTCAAACCAGTGATCCTTAAAGTGACAGTTCCGCACTCTGGTCACCCTGATGTCTGGCCCTACCAGTGATATAATGGAACATGACAAATGTTTGGGTCATTTGGCTGTAAAGAAGCACACACCATCGTTATAGCCCCGATGACTACTGGGGACCACATCAGGGCTTAGATATATACACACTTTTTTTTTTCAAAACACACTTATCTCCCTCCCTTTTCCACCATCTAACCTGCACTCAATACCCCCCCCCCCCCCCCCCCCCTCCACCACACCCAACTTCCACGAACACTGACTAAAATACAAAAACTGTGGATGATCTGACAAACATGCAAAAACCATGGAAGCAGATACGACAGTTTCTTTTTCTTGACAGATTTGAACCAAACCCAACCAGTCACACAATCTCCACACCAACACAGCCCAACCTTCTTCATGATGTTGCTCAGGATCTGCTCAGTGACCGTGTCCAGCCCTTCACGCACGACGTAACCTGACAGTCCGTTGGTCAGCAACTTGATGGTGATGATGAACTGAACAAAATCCAAACTGAACACGTCGTCCTTCTTCCCCTCTGAGGGTCCACCACTTGATTTTCTACCGGGCTGTAGCCCACAGCCTGCCGAATAAGCGAACCCACCCTGAAGCATTCCTCCACGTCCACCCGCAGAGGGAGGGTGGCCAGGTGGAACTGGTCATCTTCACTGTCCAAGTCCACCTTGGCCAGAAAGTTGAACATTTTCCACAGCTTGAACACATCGTCGCTGTTCAAAGCGACGGCCCCTTGGTCCAGGCGTGGGTCTTTGTAGTAGGAGGCTTCGCACAGCATCCAGCAGATCTTGTCGATCTTGGCGCACGTGGCGGGCATGAGAACCGACTCTGTGTCTTTGGGCAGGAGGACTTTGTTCAGCATGAGGTCAAAGTAGTCTTTGAATGAGAGTGTGTCTGCGTTTCCATCGTCGATGATCTCCTCAGCTTTGTCACAGCCCTGTGCCTGCCCTATGTTGTTTGTAAGCACCTGAAGAGAAAACAAGACATTTGATTCATAAGAAAACAAAAAAATTTCACTATGTCCTATACACATAACACACATACAAGTATGCACACACACACACAAAATTTGTACCAAGCTACTCAGGTAATCTTTAATTTAATTTAGGACCAAATCAAAGAGTTCATCAACATTTTTTTTTCTTTTCTTTTTTATTTCTGTCCCAACCTCTGCGCCAACCCAGAGGCAGTGCACACATGCCGCTCATTCCGACACTCCATCCACAGCCACAGCCCGGTCAGCCCCGCCGCAGCCCCGGCACCGACAATCCACAGGGAGCAGTCAATGTCAAGTCGTCAAGAAGCAACCCACCGGAGGAGACACTGCACTGCTGCCGAGTCACTTCGGTGGTGTTCAGTGGCGCCTGTTCTGATCTATCATATGCAGGACACCACCTACTAAGCCCCCTACTGACGACAATAATTGCTTAGTCGTGAGCCGGCGTGAGTGAGCTCTCCCTCCGGAGGGCGCCACCACGTCCGTCCAACGACAGCCCCCATGGACTTGCCGATACCGGTGACCCCGATGGAACCAAACCAAGGCCACAGACGTGGAGAGGACATCGAAATTGAGGTCACCATGAGAGCAGGGCATGAAGGGCCACAGAATTTGAGACTTTTTTTTTTTAATGCTGATCGATGAGGATGAGGATGATTAAGATGATGCTACGGATTTCCATTTCAGTCTGAGACTACATGACAGGGTTGTACTCTATGCTTCCTTTCATAATATATCCCGGCATCAACCAGGCCCGAGAGATACAGGCACCTACAGTGTTGGTCAGGAAATTTGAGCAACACTCTCAGAAACGCACCCATTAAGTGGATGAAACTCGACTGTGTGGTCCCAGTCTTCCCAACTGGGTCCACAGCAAACTCAACTCTGGGTAGGAGCCAGTTGAGGCAGAAAAACCCATATGACTCTGATGGGATTCAAACCCATGACCTCCCAGCCGAGAGTCCGCAACGCTAACCACTTTGCCACAGCGGCTGGTGTTCATTAACATTTTCCTGCATGAAATGAGAAGCAAAGACAGATAGACAAGAGAAACACAGAGATAGAAAAAGAGATACACAGTCAGTCAGACAGACTGACAGACTGAGTATGAGAGAGAAACGGAGAAAGATGAAAAAAATGTTTAACTGTTAATGTTTAATAGTTCTACAGCCTTCAAACAATGGGGTAAACAATTTACAAATTGTGAACACATCTGAGGTTTATACACCAACTATGTGCACACATGCATGTGGGCTTGCAGGCAGACGCAGACACACAAACACATGCACATGCATACATACACGCACACACCTACATATACATGCACACACATACACACTCTCTTAACAAAAATTGAAATAAATAAAAACACCATACACTTGCACACACACAAACACACATGCACACACACATGCACGCGTGCGTGCGTGCGCACACACACACACACACACACACACACACTCACAGATGCTAGGGATCATCTTGGAGAGGGGAAAAACTCCACGAAGAGTCAGTTAACTTTGCAAATTACTTCCCTCTTCTCCGTTACATAAATTGCTTGCACTGTAAACTGAAGAACAGGTCGAATCATGTTTTCAGTGCCATTTGATGGAGCATTAACCTTGTACTTTCAAAGGGAACAATGGAAAAATATTATAACTAGTTGTACAGTGGAGTAACAAAAAAACAAAATGTAAAAAAAACAACCACAAAACCAACCAAAGGGGCTTAATTTTCCTGTCCATTTCGACATGACATGCCATTAAAATCTGATGTATCATTCAGAAACCATTGAAAATATTTTCTTTACCACAGACTTTTAAGTGGATAACTAGAGAAATTATATCTGTGCCACTGATTTGTTATATATACATGTAAAATGTATCTCTGAGTGAAAACGGAGGCAGAAAGAGACAGACAGACAGACAGACTGAGAGACAGACAGACAGAGAGACAGAGAGAGAAAAGCAAGAGAAAGAAATGAAGAGAGAGAAAACACGAGAAGAGAGAGAGAGAGAGAGAGAGAGAGAGAGAAGAGAGAGAGAGAGAGATTTAATATGCATTTGTATGGCAGGAAAGTT
>CM031621.1:29784596-29797096 GCA_018398815.1 Conus ventricosus
GGTGTGCCTGTTTGTCCCTTGGGTGTTGGGGAAAAAAAATGTTTACACTGAATATCACTTTTTTTTCTTCCTGACTTAAATCTCCCAGAGTTGTGCCACAGAGATACAAGATGAGGAGAAACAGGCTTTATAAAAGAGATTGTTGTTGCTATCAGCCAGTGCATTAATGGTGCTTGTGCACATTTGTTTTTGCACGTGACTGAGTGACTGAGCGGCCTATCTGCATCATGCACCTCTGGTGGTGCTTTTTGTTTTGTTTTGTGTGTGTGTGTGTGTATGTATGTGTGTGTGTGTGTGTGTGTGTGTGTGTGTGTGTGTGTGTGTGTGTGTGTGTGTGTGTGTGTGTGTGTGTTTCTGTGGGTTTTTTTTTTTTTTTTGGGGGGGGGGGGGTTCTATTTCTTTTTTCTTTGAAAAAATTCCTTTGGGTATTTTTATCTTACTTTGGTCTTTTTCCCCCAATATTCTTATTATCTCCATCTAAATAGCCACTTCACACAGAGATTGATCTAAATCTGTACATGTACTTCAAACGAATTTGGATGTACCTGATTGTCCCTTTGCTGTTGAAGAAAAGTGCACAAGCATGTACATATGCAAACATGCATGTGCGTATGCACATATACACCTCCACATGCACTTACACACACACACACGCTGCCATCTCAACCACCACTACACACACACACACAAACGCACACACAAACACAAACTACCACCACCACCACTAAACACACAAACACACACATACACAGAGTCACACACACACACACACACACACACACACACACACACACACACACACACACCAGTCACACACACACAGTCACACACACACACACACACACACAGAGTCACACACACACACACAGTCACACACACACACAGTCACACACACACACACACACACACACACACACACAGTCACACACACACACAGTCACACACACACACAGTCACACACACACACACACACACCACACACACACAAAGTCACACACACACACACACACACACACACACACACACACACATCACACACACATATATATATATACAGAGTCACACACACACATACATGAAATGGCACAAACGATGTTAGCTTCGCACTCCAGGTCTGATCAATAGGGCAGGTTAACCCCTTCAGGGCCATGTCTCAATGCAGTTGTTTTTATCACTTTGCCAAGTTATTTTTGTCTGTGGAGGGTAGTAATAAACATAAAAAAATAATAGACAAGGTCTTGCAAGAAAGTAAACTCACCTTTAGAAGCTACAAACAATCCATTTATGACAGATTTAAGTTTATCCAACACACAGTTTAGCGATGAGCGGACCAAATTCGTGAACTAATACATATGGTCCTTGGCAAACACTGAAGTATTTTTGTAAATGTATGTATGCGTCGTTAGCAATCAAAAGGTTAACGCATAGGACAGCATCTTCCCGTACATAAAACCCCTCTAGCCTATATATAGCTTCCTTATTTGTCTAGTCAATTGTAACCCATGACCACAGATGGTCTTGTGGCTCGACAGATGTGGTGTGGCACACATGAATTAGTTTTCATGCAGTGACACCACCTTGATGAAACTGAAACTGTGTGTGTATGTGTGTGTGTGTGTGTGTGTGTGTATGTGTGTCTGTCTGTGTGTGTGTGTGTGTGTGTCTGTCTGTCTGTGCATGCATGCAGGGCAGCATCACTCGTCCATCCCCAACAGTCCCTAAGAGCTTTCTGCCACTGCAGACTTTGACATGAACTCTCCATGGGCAGGGATGTGGAGATGACATTGTACAGAAGGGTCATCATAACAGCAGGACATGAAAGGCTATAGAAGCTGATACTGTTTCTCACAACCATCAAGAACCAACAACAGTGATGAAGATGAAGTGATAGGGTTCCATAATGCTCCGAGGTCCTGTGTCTGGGTATATTCTGCGCCTCCTTTCACAGTGTTTCCCAGTTTCAACCAGGCTTGGTAATTACCTACAGTACTGGTCAGACAAATCTTCTCAGCGACTCCAGCGAACTGGATGAAACTTGACTGTATCAAACCTATACAGCTGTTAAACTACAAGGCTGGGAATACTCGATCATAAAGCTAGCTTTTCAAAACGCTCAGAAGGGATACCCAACACAATTTTCAAGGAAACAAATGCTTCCTTGTGTCACACCAGTCTGACTAAGCAGTGAAAGAAGTGAAGAAGACACTTCCTGACTCAGCCAAGTTATGTCAGCCAGAACAAAAATACACTCAGCAGCAACGTCCGTTGTAACAGTCACCATTCTCACCATGACCAACTCTTCAGTTCTGTTCACTTTCACTTCTTCGACTTCGCATGCTGCCTGCAAAATGGGAAGTATTGTTTAGTGTACTTTTTTTGTGTTGTTTGGACGTTTGAAAATGACCCTGTAACACAATCGTCTGCTTGGTATAATGTCTGAACTCCCTTTCAATTCTTTCCTTAAACAAATTTAAACAATTGAAATTATCACATATTTCACCAAAACAAATTGAAACAAACACACACTAAAATCAGCAAGACTATGTCTATTTGTAAGAGAACGTACAGACTATGCTGGTGTGTAAAAGACTGGTTGGAGAGAAAAAGAAAGAGAAAAAAAAGAAGAAAAAAAAAAAAGAAAGAAAGAAAAAAAAAAGCTAGTGGTGGAAACTGCTTTTGTTTTTTTCCTTGTTTTTGTTTTTCTTTTGCAGATGAAGAGGACAGTGTGAAGCACCCAAAAATGAAGAGGTGGATTTCAGTCTTCGGGGAAAAAAGAAAAAAAAACAGAAAAAAAATCACCGCCTTAGATACTCCATTGATCGATAACTGATGCCACAAAGAAAACAAAAAATTTGATTCACAGCCACCTATCAAATTCATATTTATTGGAAAGGTTCGTGTCTGGGTTTTTCTAACAACAGGTTTGTTAAGAATTTTCTTCTTTTTTTTTCAGGTAAATTGTGTGGACGTTTTACTGCAGAGATTGGGTTTCTCTGTAAAGTTCTGTCCAGGTTTTTGATAATTTGTTAAGAGGTTTTCCTGCAATATTTGTCTGGGTTTCCTTTAAACATTTCTCTCAGGGTTTTTCTGAAAGTTTGTGTCTGATCTCTTTTTTTTTGTTTTCAAGTCTGCCTCTGGGTTTTTCCAAAAGAAAGTTTGTCAGGTTTTCCTGACACATGGTTTGTGTCTGGGTTTTCCTAGAAGACACTTTGTGTTTAGACTGCCATGTAAGTTGTCCTTCTGGTTTTCTTGAAAGAAGGTAGATAAGATAAGATAAGATAATGTTGCTTATAGCCCAGCCGACCGCAGAGGGCCACATCAGGGCTGTCACCACGTTAAAATCAACTCACCAGTCATTTAAAAAACAAAACAAACAAAAAAAACAACTTTCACACATCTCGTTAAATGACATCGTCTACAAACGCACCAGAAACTTTGTTAAAAATCTTTCTGCCGTAAAATCTTAAATCAGATGAAAAATGTTAATCTCTCTCAAAACTCAAGGATCACGTCAGGCGGGACATCCCTGAACAGGATCTTCATGGACTCCGCTGTAAAATGTTTGTGTCTCACATCGTGCAAGTCCCAACACTCTAAAAGAACATGTTTCATTGTGAGTGGCGCATGGAGTGGCCTGTGCAGCCTACTGCCCTCTTTTAAAAATCTTATCGATAAGCATGAAATAATAACAGACATCATGTTCGACTTTGATGGTCGAAAATAAAAACTGGGCTCGCTGTCGACCTGACCAATGACAGAGCATATAAAGAAGGGCATATAAAGCTGTGAGGCTATGATGAAACAATCATCGCCCCTAAATCTGAACCTGAACCTGAACCTGATGACATGGAATGCACCACAGAGCTTCTTCACTCTTTAAAGGTAAGAATGGGTAAAATACGAATGGCCGGTGTGCAGCCGGCACAGAACCGTTTCCTCTTTACGACCACCCGACGTAGATGGGAGGAAGTCCTTAAGGTTTGGACGGATCTGAAAGAGTTTGTTATTCGTCTGTGTGTTCCAATCCTCCTGCCAGAGGTCTCTCACATAATCGTTAATTTTGGGTTTTCACATCTGAGCAGGGATACAAGTGTTGGACAGTTTCTCTCTTGTGGCGTTCTTGGCTAAACGATCAACCATTTCGTTCCCGCCGATGCCAACATGGCCAGGAACCCAAGCAAGAGTAATGTTGTAACCGTCCGCCTTCAACTTGCTAAAAAGTTTTTTTAAAAAGTAAAAGTTCTGGATGCTGAAGGTTGCGGCCAGGTATGGCCTCCAAAGCTGACAGCGAATCCGACAGAACCAGAAAGTCCCTCTTCGAAGAATGTGAGATTATCTTCAAAGCCAGTACTAGAGCAGTAAGTTCAGCAGAATAGACAGAAGCATCTGAATGTATATGTTCCAACAGTATCTGAGAAGAGCCCCAGGGCAGTAGGCTGCACAGGCCACTCCATCCTCAGACTTGGAACCGTCAGTGAAAACTTTTTGATAGGATGGGAATTTGGAACAGAGCTCAGCATACAAAGCCTTGTACGCCAGAGAGCTGGTAGACTCTTTGCGAAAAGCTGCACGATCGAAACGAATCTCTGGTGTGAAAAAGGTCCATGAGGTTGATCCGAAACTTGGAAAAATCAGAAACTACTCCCAGGTCTATACCTGCATTCCGCACGTGAGGCCGCATACGAAGACCAAACGGCGGAATACATTTCGGGTTGTTTTCAAACTTACTTTGGAACGGAGGGTCAAAGACACAGTCATAGGCAGGGTTTTCTGTTCTGAGAACAGTCGGATATAATAATTCAAAGACAGTTTCAGTCTGCGGTTGGACAGTGAAGGTTCACCTGCCTCTGCGTACAAGCTGTACACAGGGGTGGTGCGGAACGCTCCAAGACAGAGACGAAGCCCTTGATGGTGGATAGGGTCCAAGAGTTTGAGGTAAGACGATCTTGCGAAGCCGTAGACAGCACAACCGTAGTCCAGTTTGGAACGGACCAAGGCTCTGTAGAGGTGCAGCAAAGTTCTTTTATCAGCGCCCCAGTCGGTGTGCGCTACGACCCGCAGAATATTCAGTGCTTTCTGGCAAGCAGTTTTGAGGTGTTTGATGTGGCTGAGAAAGTTAAGTTTTCTGGTCAAAAATGACTCCCAGAAATTTGGCCTCTTTAACAGCTGGAATGGAGATTTCCCTACTTGAAGTTCAGGATCTGGAAAAAAAACTGACGGAAATTATGGAAGTGAATACACTGCGTCTTGTTGAGAAAAAGTGAAACCGTTTTTCATCCGCCCACCGATGGATTTTATCTACGCAAAGCTGGAGCCTGCGCTGGACACTCGGTACAGGCTTCCAGTTGCGTAGACAGCAAAATCATCCACAAACAATGAGCAGTCTGAACCCTGCTGAACTGATTGAACAATGTTGTTGATTTTAATACTAAAGAGGGCAGGAGACAGTATGCTCCCCTGTGGACACCCAACTCCTGCTCGTGGACATCAGAGAGAGTGGTGCCAACCCGGACCTGAAACTGTCGTTCTGCCAAAAAATTTTGAATAAAAAGCGGAAGATGACCTCGAAAACCCAGATCGGAGATCATTAAGTATCCCCGACTTCCAGTGGTATCGTAGCCTTCTCTAAGTCGAAAAAAATTGCCACTGCATGCTGTCTGTTCAAAAAAAGCGTTCCGAAGTGTAGATTCCAGACGAATCAAATGGTCAACTGTAGACCGATGTTTGCGGAAACCACACTGTTCTTTCACCAAAAGGCCATCGGTTTCGAGTTTCCACATGAGCCTAGCATTGACCATTTTTTCCATCAATTTACAAACACAGCTGGTCAAGCTATGGGACGGTAGTTTGATGGGTTAGAAAGATCTTTTCCAGTTTGGGAATTGGAATAATGAGGCTTTCCGCCAAGAAGGTGGAAAGAAACCAGTAGTCCACACATGGTTGTATACCTGTAGCAGGATGTTCAGACCTATGTGCGGAAGATGTTTTCAAGAGTTGATAATGGATTTCATCTAGACCTGGAGAGGAATCGCTGCAAGAGAGTAAGGCTGAGTCCACATCACGAGCTCAGCCGAGCCGAACTTTTCAGCTCCGACTTTTCTGAGCTTCAAGCCGAACAGCCCGAAATGCTAGGCCGGCCACACCAAAGGCTTTCCGGCGCTGATGACGTCAAGCTGAAACGCTATCAGTTCGGCGCGGAATGCTCTAGGTGTGGCTAGCCCAGCTGTCTCGGCTGTTCGGCGAGCATGTTCTGCTAGCAGATCAGCTCAGGCCGACCGAGAGAACATGCAACACAGATCAGAAACCAACTGGCCCAGTACTTTGTTGGTCCTGGTTCAGTCTCGTGGCAGGAAGACTACATCTAGATTGTATTGAGAGAAAAAAAAAAATGTATAGGCCTATTGATGTCAATTCTCCTTGTCGGATGCGTGAATGGGTGGGCATTCTCAGAGTTTGTAAATTTGCATTTTTTTTTTCATTGGGTTATGTAGGGAAGTAGGAGGTTGGGGTGTTGTAAAGGGAATGTTTTAGTTGTTATTTACATATTGCTGTAATTACACACACACACACACACACACACACACACATGCACGTCTGATATCACTTTTAGTGGAAGACGTTAAACGAGGATCAGCAACACACACACACACGCACGCACACACTCACTCACACAGGTTTCCGCGATCTGAAGAGTTCTGATAAAGGGGAAAAACTGTGTCAACTTTTCGGCTCTAGCTTACAGCTGGGGCAAAAGTCCTGGTGACTTTCCTTCGGCTTGCGGCTAGCAGTTCGGCTTGCAGCTCAGTCGGCTACTGCTCTTCATGTGACCACTCTAACGAAAACGTTACTTCAACTTTCTTCGGCGCCGGAAAAAGTTCGGCTCAGCTCGGCTCGTCTGCTCGTGATGTGGACTGTACCAGATTTCAGCTCGTTTAACGTAAAAGGAAGATTGTAGTCTTCCATGTTGTCTGACGGAAAGTTGCAGGGTGATTTTTCTTTTAGGGCTTTGTTTTTGACAAAAGTGGCTGATTTATTAGAAGAGGAGGAATTCTTTTCAATGGTTGAAGCAAGCAGATTAGCAACTGCTTTCTTCTCTGTTATTAAAGAAATCCGAAAACTTGAGATGGTTCACAAGTGGACAGGTGTTTCTTCCCTTTGATTTCTTAATGATGTTCCACACTTTTTTCTTGGAAGTTTTTGATGTCAGCCTGGAGCAGAAGCTTCTCCAGGACCGACTTTTTACTGTTTTTAAAAAAAGTGTGTCTTGATTTAGCACGGAGTTTCTGATGGGCTCGAGCGTTGGGACCCGAAGGTCGTTGGTAATACCTGACGCTGAGCCCGTTTTCTAACTTTGGAAATTTGTTGGCATTCTGAATCGAACCGGGGTGTTTTGGCATTTGAAGTTTATCGGAAGACACTGGAATACAGGCTTTAGCACATTTGATCATAGTGTTAGTCAGTGATTCAGCTGGGTCCGGACTCTGAAAAAAATCAGTGTCCTGGAATTCCTTAGAAATAGGGGCTGCAAATAGATCCCAGTTTGCTTTCTTATAATTTAGACGTTGAGAGACAGAGCGTGTCAGTTTTTACAGGTTGTAGAAAGACAGGGAAATGGTCACTTCCGTGCAGATCGTCATGGACAGACCACTCATATCCAGGACCACGAGGGGTCACAAACCGACAAATCTAAACACGAAAGTGAACCTGTGGAAGAGTGGAGGTAAGTTGCAGATCCGTCGTTCAGACAACACAAATCTAAATCCGAAAGGACATCCTCAATTAGCAGACCTCTGGATGACGTACTGACACTACCCCAAAGAGGATTGTGACCATTGAAGTCACCCAACAGAAAAAAAGGTCGAGGAAGTTCTCCTATCAGACTGACAAGGTCCTGACGACAAACCGGACAAAAGGGTGGGAGAAAAAAGGGAACAGATTGTGACAGTCTTGTGGAGAGTGACTCTCGCAGCTACAGCCTGAAGGGAGGTAGACAGAGCGACAGGACTATACAACAAAGTTTGTGTAGGAGAAGGCAACACCGCCCGACAGTCCCAACGTGGATGGTTGTGTAGGTTTTGAAAGAATATTAAAGCCAGAAAGAGTAAAGGTCTTCTGGCTTTGAATTTGAGTTTCCTGAAGAGCCACGACGGAAGGTTTTATAGATCGACACAGAAGCTGCAGCTCCTCGAAGTTTGAATTTAGTCCACGGATATTCCAATGGAATATTCTACTATCCATGGTGCAGAGGGCGAAAAGGAGAGATCAGGTCATCTCATCAACATCTGCGTTAAGGGTGTAAATTTATTGGTTAGTTTTACTGACTGTGGTCTTCAACCTGCTGGCAGACTTGCCAACAGTGAAGAAGGTCTGGATTTGGGAGACGGTGGAGGTTTTTTCTTCATCTCCACCATCTCCACGCTGGATTGAACTCCCTTGCCCGCACGGGCACTGGACTGAGGATTTCGGGGTAGGGTGCTGGTTTTTTAATCTGCCCAGCAGCAGATGTTGTAGACTGCTGGCAGTCTGAGGGTGGCGGATTTTTTGCCTCCACCAGGGGCATTCACTTTGGGTTGGGAGGTGGTGAACCTGCCACCACCAGAATTGGCAGATCTTACTTGCAATGTTTATGAAAACATGAATTCATCAGTCTGGCAGCAGACTGACCGAGTGGGAACAGTGGAACTTTCTTTACAGCCAAGCATAGGAAGAAGCTGTCGGCGTCTGACTACCCACAACCTGTTTTCCGGGCTTAAAAAAAACGAGATCTTCTTTTCTGTTTTGATGCGTTGGATAGCAGATTCTTGAATCCAAAGAGGACATTTTCGTTAAGAGGAGGGATGGTCGCCACCGCAGTTAGCACAATGTGCCGATCATGACACGGCCCATCATGGGTTGCCTTGCAGCAAACACCACACACCTCCTGCCCAGAACAGCGTCCCTGCATGGCCAAACCTCTGGCACCTGAAGCACCTCAATGGGACGGCACATACAGCTGAACACGAACATTAAGGTAACCAACTTTGATGACCGGAGGCAGCACAGGGTTGCAGAAGGTCAGAAAGAGGTGTTGGTGCCACTCTCTCTGAACCTTTCTTTACCGTCACCCTGCGCACCTCCGTCACAACCCTGGGACGCCAGCTCCGTCTTAATTTCTGCCTCTGATACACCTGATAAATCCCGCAGCGAATCACGCCTCTCGATGAATTCAATTGTTTGTGGGAGTTACCCTGATCTCCCTGTCCACAAGTTTCGTTGCCTTTAGCAGCTGTTCAGATTGTTTCCTTGATCTACATTGAATTAGGAATGACCATTTCGCAACCTTTTTATGGATTGAGGGTCACCTGCTAAACCTTGAAAACCCTTCTGGATAGCAAAAGGCTCAGAGCTGAAAGGGGTCTTTCCTGCTCTGTCCCTTCCATCACGAGCCAGGAAGCCCAGAAACCTGTCCTCTGTCGTACTTCTGTATCCGAATCGCTGTCAGAATCGAAATCCCCTGAAATAGGGATGCTGCTTTCCCCCTTCTTCTTGGGGGGATTGTTTTTGAAAGAGCCATATTTGATTTATTGTGATTCATCCCTCCCTTACCCACCCACCTTGGAGTCCAACTAAGGGCCAGGGCCAAGAAACCAATGTCTTGACCCCTTCCAGGCTTCGGGAGAGACATACAACAGACAAAACCTACCAACCCTATCCCCCTGATCATGCCCAACTCCCGGAACAGAGAGCTGAGCACTGCAGGGTTACCTTGGCCAGCCGGGGAAATGCCTGTTTTGACCCAGCCCCAAGAAGGGAGCCGATTAGTACACCCGGGCCTAAGTGTACTCCCTGTCTAGGAGAGGTCCGAGCCAAAGTGATGTGTTGAGAGCGCTGGCCCTCTCAATCACCAGGATCTCATCCCCCTCCGACACAGGTCGCACCGCACGGCAAACGCGGCGGATCTTAAGGAGACCACAGAGAGAAAAGGAGAGTGGAAAAGAAGACTTGAAGGGAGACGAAGATAGAAAAGGGCCAAATAAGGAAGGCAGAAAACAAGAAAAAGGGGAAAGGCGGGTTACTCTTAGTCAGGATCCTCACCCTAGCCTATCTGACATGGGAAAGCCCTACCAGGGGCATCAACTCCTTACCACGTTATGCTTAGCCAGACAGCATCTTGGCTTTTTCGGACCTAGAAGCAGTTTAAAAAAAAAAAAACAGCCTATCTTATAAAGTATTGATGCCCCCTCCAGCAAAGCCTAAGGGATCACTGGGCCACGCAAGCCCTCCGACCACGACAAGGTCGCAACCCCCGAGGGAAAGAAGGTAGGAGGTAGGCTTTTCCAAAAGATTCATATATGCATTAACATAGATTGAGAGACAGATAGACTGACTGATAGATACAAAGATGGGTATATACTAAGACAGAGTAGATAAAAACAGATAAACAGATAGATATATTAGGAGGGGGGGGGGGGGGGAGGTAGGGGCTTCCAAAAATGGTTTTAGGAACTGATTACGGATGAATCTATTGAATTTTTTTTCTCAACTTTCTGAGCAAGCTGTTCAGGGACAACACTCCACTGTTTACAGCTTTATGAACCCTTCCTCCCCCCCCCCCCCCCCCTTGCCCCCCCCCCCCCCTCTAACCCCAATCCCATCACAGGGAAATTTTGTATCCCAAAAGAGCAAAATGGAGCAACATGCTGCAAGCTGAGCCGATACCTTACCCTGATACATCTTACCAAAATGCCACTTGGAAAGACATCAACAATGTCATGACTTAAAAGGTGTTGGGGGAAAAAAATCCTTCTTGTCTCCTTTCTCTTCATTTCTCTCTCCCCTTTTTTTTATTCAGTGAAGGATGGAGGTTCAAGACACCCTGGAAACCCATCTTTCCACGAACACACACACACACAAAGTAAAACGCTGTAATATACAACCGCATAACTAAGCTGAGGGCCCGAGGTGAAAGGGTTAGAGCATGCAGCTGTGCGGAGCTGGTGATCGCGTGAATTCAAACTAACTCGTGGGGTCACATCTTTGCTTTTGGGTTTTGTCCACCCAGCAGTACCTGACTCGGCTCAGGGAAGGCTAAGGTGGCAGAAGGAGGGAGCTGGGATAACGACTTCCATAATCATGCTGTGCCCTCGACACAGCAAGTCCCTCACAGTTCATCCCCCCCCCCCCCCCCCCCCCCCCCCTCCGATGGCCGTTGGGCTATGGGACTCTTAAACCTAAATGTTCAACGTACATTACTCCACACATAAGTCAAAATCCAAATATGTTCCTTTGGTCCAAGGCACACTGAGGAGCAGAAAACACAGCACTGGAAACACAAACTGACCTGAAAGTTGGTTCCTCCCCCCCCCCCCCCCCCCCCCCCCCCCCCTTGAAAGGTCGTTGATCTGTACAGAGTCAATGCAACCACCTTAAAGGAGTTGACACAGAGATCAGCCCCATTCTCACGTTGCTTCCCAGAGTTACACTTTAGGTATATACACTAACAGCAAACAGATCAAATTACGCTGCAGTAAATGTTGTGACTCACTTTTTTTTTTTCTTTCAGGAACAAATGTAAACTTGGAACAATTCCTTCTGAATAATGCGTTTCAGTAACACGACCATAGTACAATAGAATCCTATATAAAATGTTACATTCTGTGTTATTGGATAATATGTACACAAACACACTGTAAGGGGCATTCACACAAGCATGGAAATGCACATACAATGTTCAAGTTCACACTTGCATTGCAAACGGCTGCACATGTACATGCAAACACACACGCACAATATGCACGCACGCATGTGCACGCACACACACACAAGTAAAACAAAGAGACATGTATATGTGCATGCACACACACACACACACACACACACACAGTAGAACACATAAAGATGTACACACACATACACACAGACCGCGCACACACACACACACACACACACACACCACACACACACACACCACACACACACACACACACACAGGTGACCTCAACATTAAACAGTAAAAAACACAAGTCAGGAGCAAAATCAAATCACACTTATAAAATTAGATCTCCAGGGGTGGTTGACCTCATACAAAAGACAGGAAACAGCCCACCGCCTCTGGATTCTCTATCTGTGCTTGGCAAAACACTCATTTCCTTGCCTGCTCTATACTTAACGCCTGTATGTAGGTTAGAACTTTATGATTCCTGCAAGTCTGTATTCTGTCCCTCTGCTCTTCTGAAACTTAAGCCCTTTTTTTACACAGAAATCTCATGCGTATCGTTCATTTCCCTGCCATGGCCCTTGAACACTTTCACAGACTGTTCAAAACGTTTTTTTTCCGAATCAAACATCAAAATGTCGATTAGCTGATAGTGTCTGGACTAATTGTTCCGGTTTACTGGCAAAGCAACAGCCCCATTCCATGACGTGAAGGCGATCAGGCATGAGACCTGAGCAAATAAAAATCCTGAACATTTTCAGAGGGTCCAGGGACCAGTGTCAGACCCCCAGGTGGCTCCACAGGA
>CM031621.1:29799596-29872096 GCA_018398815.1 Conus ventricosus
TACCCCCAAAGATGATCCCAAGTCACAGACTACCATTTGGCCATACCCCTAAAGATGATCCCAAGTCACAGACTACCATTTGGCCATACCCCCAAAGATGATCCCAAGTCACAGACTACCATTTGGCCATACCCCCAAAGATGATCCCAAGTCACAGACTATCATTTGGCCATACCCCCAAAGATGATCCCAAGTCACAGACTATCATTTGGCCATACCCCCAAAGATGATCCCAAGTCACAGACTATCAATCAATGCATAACTGTGTCCTTGAGTCTAATTCATTTGTGTTGAAGTAGTAAACTGCACAATGAAGTTTGTGATCTGACAAATTAAGAGGTTACTTTGAATGTTTCCTACACACGCACGCGCGCGCACGAACGCACGCACGCACCAGCACGCAACGCAACACACCACGCACACACACACACACACACACACACACACACACACACACAGAGGCAGCCCAGCATCTTTCATTTCTAGCTCTAGCAAACGCCAGTCTATCGAATCTCCAAGTTCAACATTCAGGGGTCAATACATACATGTATGCTAATTCAGACATATCTGTAGAGGGCAGTACCAATCACTGTCACCCGGTCAATTGAAAGAGTGCAAGATCAAGTTTGGCAGTCCGGTCTACAACTCCGCAAAGGTTACTGTCATCATGGCATGGCAAAGAAACTGACCACTGACCAAACATACATAAATCTGCAAGCGAGGCTGTGAGTCATATACTTATATCTTTTCTCAACATTACAAAATACATTTTTCCCTCAAGTGTAGTCAGTTATGTTCCCTACCCAATACACGTTTTCCCTTCAAATACACTTAGTAGAGTACTCTTCCAAAACCGCATTTCCCTTTGAAAATACAATATTTTCTTCCAATTTGTTTTTTTTAAATCTTTTCTTCCTGCACACCATTTTCTTTCCAAAACACTGAGTGATTTTTCCTCCCAATACACAGAATATCTTTTTCCTTTGAATATACTTAGTAATAAAGAATGTCTTCTTCTCATACATGTGGTATGCTTTCCTTCCAATACGCTGAGTACATATTTTCCCTTCAATGTGCACATCGGGTTATGTTTTCCTTCCTAAACATTTGAATGTTTTCCTTCCAACAGACTTTGTTACTTTGTATGCTTTCCTTCCAGTGTGCTGAGTATTAATTTTCTGTCCAATAAACTGAGCTATTTATCTTCCTTTTGCTACGCTTTTCGCCCGGCACTCTGGCAACATTTTCATTTCAGTACACTGAGTCTGTTTTTACTTCCACTTCACATGGTATGTTTTTTCCTCCCAGCACACTTTGTTTCCTTCCTGATAGTATGCTTTGTACGTTTTCCACTTCACACATTTGGTACGTTTTCCTACCAAAACACTTAAGTTTTATGCTTTGCTCCCGGCACATTTACTATGTTTTCAGCATGTGTTCTGCTTTATACACGTTTATGCTTTGCTCCTGACACACTCAATATGTTTTCAGCATGTTTTCCTCTTTATACACTTTCAGTTTTATGCTTTGCTCCCGCACACCATTTACTATGTTTTCAGCATGTGTTCTGCTTTATACACGTTTATGCTTTGCTCCTGACACACTCAATATGTTTTCAGCATGTTTTCCTCTTTATACACTTTCAGTTTTATGCTTTGCTCCCGGCACATTTACTATGTTTTCAGCATGTGTTCTGCTTTATACACGTTTATGCTTTGCTCCTGACACACTCAATATGTTTTCAGCATGTTTTCCTCTTTATACACTTTCAGTTTTTATGCTTTGCTCCCGACACATTTACTATGTTTTCAGCATGTTTTCTTCTTTATACACTTTCAGTTTTATGCTTTGCTCCTGAAACATTTACTATGTTTTCAGCATGTTTTTCCTCTTTATACACTTTTATGCTTTGCTCCTGAAACATTTACTATGTTTTTAGCTTGTTTTCCTCTTTATACACTTTTATGCTTTGCTCCTGACACATTTACTTTGTTTTCAGCATGTTTCCTCTTTATACACTTTTATGCTTTGCTCCCGACACATTTACTATGTTTTCAGCATGTTTTCCTCTTTATACACTTTTATGCTTTGCTCCTGAAACATTTACCATGTTTTTAGCTTGTTTTCCTCTTTATACACGTTTATGCTTTGCTCCTGACACATTTACTTTGTTTTCAGCATGTTTTCCTCTTTATACACTTTTATGCTTTGCTCCCGACACATTTACTATGTTTTCAGCATGTTTTCCTCTTTATACACTTTTTTTTACACTTACTGTTTTCAGCTTATTTTCCTCTCTATACATTTTTATGCTTTGCTCGTGACACATTTACTGTGTTTTCAGTATGTCTTCCTCCTGATACACTTAGAATGCAGTCTTCCTGATACACTTAGTACCTTGTCTTCCTTGTACACTTAGTATGTTGTCATCCTGATACACTTAGTATGATCTCTTCCTGATACACTCAGTATGTTGTCTTCCTTATACAATTAGTATGTTGTCTTCCTGATACACTTAGTATGTTGTCTTCCTGATACACTTAGTATGCTGTCTACCTGATACACTTTGTATGTTGCCTTCCTGATATACTTAGTATGTTGTCTTCCTGATACACTTAGTATGTTGTCTTCCTGATACACTTAGTACCTTGTCTTCCTTGTACACTTAGTATGTTGTCATCCTGATACACTTAGTATGATCTCTTCCTGATACCAGTATGTTGTCTTCCTTATACAATTAGTATGTTGTCTTCCTGATACACTTAGTATGTTGTCTTCCTGATACACTTAGTATGCTGTCTACCTGATACACTTTGTATGTTGCCTTCCTGATATACTTAGTATGTTGCCTTCCTGATACACTTAGTATGTTGTCTTCCTGATACAGTTAGTATGTTGCCTCCTGACAGTAATACACTTAGTTTGTTGTCTTCCTGATAGAATGAGTATGTTTTCTTCCTGATGCACTTAGTAAGTGGTCTTCTGAATACACTTAGTATGTTGTCTTCCCAGTACACTTACTATGTTGTCTTCCTGGTGAACTTGGTATGTTGTCTTCCTGATACACTTAGCATGTTGTCTTCCTGATACACTTAGTATGTTGTCTTCCTTGTACACTTATTATGTTGTCTTCCTTGCATATTTATTATGTTGTCTTTCTGACAGTGACACACTTAGCATGTTGTCTTCCTGATAATGATACACTTTGCATGTTGTCTTCCTGATACACTTAGTATGTTGTCTTCCTGACACACTTATTATGCTGCCTTCCTGATGATGCACTTAGTATGCTGTCTTCCTGATACAATTAGCAAGTTTTCTTCCTGATACACTTAGTAAGCTGTCTTCTTGATACACTTAGTATGTTGTCTTCCTGATAGTGATACACTTAGTATGTTGTTTTCCTGACACACTTAGTATGTTGTCTTCCTGATACACTTAGTCTGCTTTCCCATACACATATTATGTTGTCTTCCAGATACACTTAGTATGTTGTCTTCCTTGTACACTTATCTTCCTGATACATCTCGTATGCTGTCTTCCTGATACACTTAGTATGTTGTCTTCCTGATACAATTAGTATGTTGTCTTCCTGATACAAATAGTATGTTGTTTTCCTGATACACTTAGTATGTTGTCTTCCTGATACACTTAGTATGCTGTTTTCCTGATACACTTAGTATGTTGTCTTCCTGATACACTTTGTATGCTGTCTTCCTGATACACTTAGCATGTTGTCTTCCTGATACACTTAGTATGTTGTCTTCCTGATACACTTAGTAAGCTTTTCTTTTAATACACTTAGTATGTTCTCTTCCTGATACATCCAGTATGCTGTCTTCCTGATACACTTAGTATGCTTTCCTTCTGATACACTTAGTATGTTGTCTTCCTGATACACTTAGTATGTTGTCTTCCTGATACACTTACTATGTTGCCTTCCTGATACATGTAGTGTGTTGTCTTCCTGATACACTTAGTATGTTTTCCTTCTGATACACTTAGTATGTTGTCTTCCCGATACACTTAGTATGTTTTCGTTATGTTTTTCTCCTGATACACTTAGCATGCTTTCCTTCTGATACACTTAGTATGTTGTCTTCCTGATACACCTGGTATGTTGTCTTCCTGATACACCTGGTATATTGTCTTCCTGATACATGTATGTAGTGTGCTGTCTTCCTGATACACTTAGTATGTTGTCTTCCTAATACACCTAGTATGTTGTCTTCCTGATACACCCAGTATGTTGTCTTCCTGATAACACCTAGTATGTTGTCTTACTGATACACTTACTATGTTCTTATTCTGTTTTCCTTCTAACAAACTTAGTATATTTTCCTTGTGGTACACTTAGTATGTTTTCAGTACATTTTCCTCCCGATGTACATAGTATGTTTTCCTCCTAGTCCACATTGTATGTTTTCATCCCAACTCTCTAAGTATGTTTTCTTCCTGAAACACTCCGTATGCTTTCCTCCTGATACACTTAGTACCCTTTCCTGTTTTTCTTAGCTTATACATGTAGCTTTTTTCTGCCTTAAAACTTAGCACACTCTCCTCCCAACTCATTTCACATGTTTTTCTTCCAACATGTTGAGTATGTATTTCTGCCATTGTGCTCGGTGTGTTTTGCTTCTAACATACTCAGTATGTTTTTGTTTCATGACATGCAGTGCAGTTTTTTGTTTCGTTTTGTTATGTTTCGTTTTCCAAAACTCTCAGAAAGCTTTCGTTCTTCGGTGTTTGTTTTCCTTTCAGTGCTCTTTGTGCATATTCCTTCCAGTATACTCGAGATGATTTCTGTCCAGTACACTTACGCTTATCTTCCAGTACACTTCGTCTGTTTTCCTTTCAAACCCTCTGTATGTTGTTTTCTTTTCAACACACTCAGTGTCTTTTCCTTCCAAGACAATCTGTGTTCCTTCCTATGCAGTTTGTATGTTTTTCCCTGTGCAACATTCAGTACGTTTTCCTTCAAATACATTCAGTACGTTTGACATCCAGTATACTCTGTATGTTTTTCATCAAATACACTCTACAACATGTTCAGTATGTGCTCCTTCTAATACACTCAATACATTTTACTTTGAATATACTTAGTATGTTTTTTCTTCTTTGCAATATTCTGCATAGTGTACAGTGCTTATATCATATGAAACTATATAGTAGCATCTAATACTTTGATTTGGACAGTTTGTTATACTAGCAACTCAGTGAGCTGCATACTGGCCATTTCAATTGTGTGAACCCCATAAATGTATCCAAACCATTTCCCATATACTCCTTCAGTTCCTCACTCCCTCCCCCTTACCAACACAGATGTCTCCCCCACTCCCCCCCCCCCCCCCTCCCATCCATCTGTCCCCTACTCAACATACGAACCTTACAATATACCTCAGGTCAATGGTTATTGAAACAGATACATTGTAGGTCATATGGCAGTTGTCTTATTCAGGCAAAGATGAGATGTTACTTACAGATTGGTTGACAGCATGAACATGTCTCAGATACAGTATTTGGCTTTTATTTTTTATTTCATGTACTGAATGTGAGTTTTGTGTGTGCGTCTGAATGTCACACTTCTGACTAGGCTTGTTTTGTGAGCATGCATGGAGACATTTCAATGCCTGTTTACATGTGTGTGTGTGTGTGTGTGTGTGTGTGTGTGTGTGTGTGTGTGTGTGTGTGTGTGTTAAAAATGAGATCACCAAGCATTTTATATTTCAAAGAGGTTTTACAATGTCATTGTAATTCATTTGTTGTACAGAGTTCTTGCTCAGTGAAGCTTTACATAAACCTAAACAAATCTGAATTAATGGCATCATTACGTGTATGTCTGTGTACATATCTGTGTGTGTGCATGTGTATGTGTGTGTGTGTGAATGACAAGAGAGAGAGAAAGAGAGAGAGAGAGAGAAAGAGAGAGTGTGTGTGATGTATAAGTGTGTGTGTGTGTGTGTGTGGTGTGTGTGTGTGTGTGTGTGTGTGTGTGTGTGTGTGTGTGTGCGTGCGCGCGCACGAATGTATAATAAGACAGTAAGACCTGCACAGAGAGAGACGGAGAGTGTGTGTGTATGTGTGTGTGCATGTATCCATTCTGCTTATGCGTGCGTGTGTGTGCGCGCGTGTGGGGCGTGTGTGTGTGTGTGTGTGTGTGTGTGTGTGTGTGTGTGTGTGTGGTGTGTGTGTGTGTATGTGTGTGTGTGTGTGCGTGCGTGCATGCGTGCGTGCGTGCGTGCGTGCGTGTGTGTGTGTGTGTGTGCGTGTGTGTGCACACATGTGAGTGTATGTGTAATTATATGTGTGTGTATGTGTGTGTGTGTGTGTGTGTGTGTGTGTGTGTGTGTGTGTGTGTGCACGTGCATGCGCACGCATGCGCGTAATTAAAAGAGAGAGACAGACATTGAAAGAGAGAGACAATATGTGTGTGTGGTGTATGTGTGCATGCATGTGTGTGTGTGATAGTGTGTGCACATGTATTATGTTATTTCCTAGTAAGAATGGCATCTTATAACCTTATTACGTCTATGACTACTTGTACTATAAGTATAACCACATCATGTAAAGACACTTTATTGTCCCATTAGATCAAGGGCACCTTGTAACCACATAACATTAACAACACTTGTAAATGTGGATTACGTTTATGACACCTTGCAATCCCATTGTGTTAATGAAAACCTTTCAACGGCATTACGACTTTATTTGATACTTTGTAAGCGCATTGTTAAATTCATATCCTGTAATCGTAGTACGTCAATGACACCATTTAAAACGGCGTGACGTCAAAGCGGTCTTACAAATCACATTCATTGGGGTAACCAGCTACGGCTTTTGTTCCTTTTATTTTGTTTAAATAAAACTTAAGTCGGAAAATGCCACCTAAACAATACCAACAAAAACACACTCATCTCTCCGGGAATGATGGGTAAACCAGCTTAGTCCGGGTCAGTGAATCTCTGCGCTTCTCTAACGAGAAGTTAATTTGTAAAATAAAAGTTTAAAACTCACTTTCAGGGATGATTTGGCCACCTGCCCCTCCTCTCCCTTGGCCAGAGCAGTGAATGCGTGCCAGATACTTCGTCGGGTGTCTTCCACCAAACTTTCCAAATCCATCCTAATGCTGTCTTGGCTTTGAACACAGTTCACAAGTCCTTCGAGTTCCACTCACTAAATATCCGGCGTTGACCCGTTAAAAATACAATTACCCAAAGACGGTGACACCGAATGAGCTGAAGTACCTCAAAATGGTCACAGCAAAACCCTCAGCGAAAGAAAACGGATTACACTGCGACAATCTGCGTGTTTTAACGTCCGTGACTCAAGTGAACATCGTGGGGAAAAAATACGCACGCTAAACTGTCAACCAAAGCTTCCGCGTTGTGGCTAGGACGTTACTCGCGAAAAGGAGGCGTGGCTTCTTGAATGTCGCTGAGGCTTGGAACTGCTCTTGCTGTGAAAAGCTGATGGCAAGTTATCTGGCGACCACTCAATTAAACAATCAATCAACAACTGATTGCTCCAAGTCTCTCCCTGTCTCTCTGTCTGTCTCTCTGTCCTCTGTCTGTCTGTCTGTCTGTCTGTCTGTCTCTCTCTCTCTCTCTCTCTCTCTCTCTCTCTCTCTCTCCTCTCTCTCCTCTCTCTCTCTCAAAGCTGCAAAACAAGAAGCAGAACGTTAGCAGGAAAACTGAGCATTTAGATTGTAGTCCAAAAAAAAAGTGGTCAAAATCCGAGTATCAGAGTATTTCTTGAAACTGACAAATACTAATAGGGATGCAGTATCGTTGTAGCCTGCTGTCAAAGAAATTACAAGCAAATCAAAAAACGCATTTGGATACCTCCGCATCTATATCAATATTTCAAGTTTCAGCAATCCTTTCTAAATTACTTGAAGCAGTATAGAAGGCTGCCAACTTTGTATTGCTATAAGACATAAGCTGTTACCGTTTCGCCACGATCGATTCAAGGGCAGTTGATTTGTCACTCATTTACTTGAAGTTCATGAGATTTCAAAACTTCAAAATTTATTAATAGAAAAAATAAGAAAAAAAAAGCTGTGGACCCAAACAAATAAGTAGGCCCATTCTTAGACTTGCCATGCATTACGTGATAGATTCTCTTCCATAGCTCACGTTTACAATTACTGAACAGAAACTTTTTCGTCCAGTCTGAAGTCAAAATCTCTTGCATTCCCTTCTTTCCCCCCCCCCCCCCCCCCCCCTTTTTTTTTCATTCATTGTTTCTCTCTCTTTTTGTTTTTTGTTCTTGGCGATTTTTTTTGTTACCTCCACCATCAAAGTCAAGAGATACCTCGGATTAAACCATTTTTGACCATATCTCTGATATTAATTGTATCCAAACCTCTTGAGAGACATATCCACTGACACATTAACGCCTTAGTGAACAGATGGAACTTCACACGTTCTTCTACCCCATTCAAACTGGCTTTCTCTGTCACTGATTCTGCTGTAATGTCCGGCGTAAAATCGACTTTGTGGCACATTATTATGTGCAATAAATGAGCCTGAAACAAGATAACAGTGTTGGTTTGGTTTTGTTTGTTTGTTTGTTTGTTTTGCTCGAAGTGATCTTGCAGACCGTAACGTAGAGCTTGTCAAAACAAACAAAAATTAGCCTGTATATTCAATTGTTCTCAGTCATCTCTTTCGGTTAATCATATCTTTAGTATGGATCACAGCTGTTTTACTTGAAAGATAGCCTGCACATTCCTCTGAAGGAATATTAGGCTGTGGTGCACCACAATGCTCTGTTCTTAATTATTTCCGAGTGATTCGCTGATAATATACTCAGAGGCATAAAAAACGCGAAAACAAACTGTATAGAAATTTTGATGTAATTTGGCTACCGATTCCTTTGAACTGGTAATAGAAAGTGAGAAAAAGCAATCGAACACCGCAAAAGTGTCCTTTCAAAGTTCATTCTGGTAGAAAATAAGGTCACATGAACTTGACCTTGACCCTGTGTTAACAGCAGAATGTCAGTATCTGGTGTGACCACCTCGAGCATTGATCACAGCTGTGCACCTGCGGTACATCGAGCGCACCAGAGTGTTGGTCTGCCTCTGGGGGACTTGCCACCACACCTGGCCCACAGCAACAGCAAGCTGAGCTGCTGTCTGGGGTCTGGGGTTGAGCTGGTTCAACTGCCTCTGAAGGGCATCCCAGAAATGCTCTATTGGGTTAAGGTCGGGAGAACGGGCTGGGTGAGGCAGCAGATTGATGTTGTTCTGCCTCAGGAAGTTCTGCGTAGCACGGGCAGTGTGCGGCCTTGCGTTGTCCTGCTGAAACAGGTTCTGTGGATGCCGCTGGAAATGCGGCAGGATGTGGGGCCTCAGAACTTGGTCGATGTAATGAACAGCAGTGACCCCGTTACCACGTCCTGGACCCACATTCTGGAAGATGACTGGCCCAATACGGCGATTTATGCCGATAGCCCCCCAGATCATGATGCTTTCACCACCCCATGGGTCCCTTTCGGTGATGTTGGCATCCGTGAAGCGTTCCCCCGCTCTTCTCCAGATCCGGATGCGGCCATCGCCTGGGTCGACGCAGAACCGGCTTTCATCACTGAAGAGGACTCGGCCCCAGTCCCGATGGCGCCAATGCACGTGGATCTGTGCCCACTGCAGACGGTTCTGGCGATGCTGGAGTGTCAGGATAGGTCGCCGGGCTGGACGCCTGCATTGGAGACCAACTGTGTTCAGTCGGCGACGCACGGTCCTGTTGCTGATTGGCCTGCCATGGTTGCCGACGGTGTTCCTGGCTGTGTTGGCAGCGGTTTGGTAAGGCTCCCGTCGATGCTGACGAAGAAGATGGCGGGCTTGGGCTGCTGTGGTGACCCTCGGTCTGCCGCTCCTCGGTCTGTCATCAGTGGTGTTTCTTGCTTGAAAGCGGTCCAGAAGGCGATAGACGGTGGAAATGTGGACTCCGAATGCGATAGCGACCTGCCTCATTGGAACCCCGGCCTGCAGTTGCCCCATTGCTATGCAACGATCTTGACGAGAAAGTCTCGGCATTATCTTGGCGCCTCTGGAAGGGATGATTTGAACTTTTTGGGGTTTGGAAATTTATAGCCCCACAATGGGGGCCACATTGAGTTGCAATTCCCATTGATGCACGTGGCGTAGGTAGTCCACATGGCAAATGCACTCCTCGTGCCAAAAACGCTGACCCGGCAACATTCACCCACTGTTACGAGGTTACAACCGGCCAAGACACCACGTACTGCTAATGTTGCACGTGCCAACGACATTGCTTACGTCCTGTTCACAATGTGAACAATCGTGCACTGTCTCTATTTTTTTCGCGTTTTTTATGCCTCTGAGTATAGTTCTCTTCGCTGTGGCAGTGCTGACAACTCTTTTTTTTTTTTTTCTTTTTTCTTTTTCGTTGTTGTTGTTGGTTGGTTGGTTGGTTGGTTGTCCTCCCACTTCCATTTTTTTTTCACTTTTATTTTTCTTTCTTCTTTTTCTTTTCTTTTTTTTCCTTCTTTTTTTTAATATATTTTTTTTTAAACAGCAGAGCTTCCATCCTCCTGTACAATACTGACATCTAAACTGTACATGGATTGTCACTACAGCAGGGTATAAATGGCGTCTTAGAATGGTACCTCTAAAATCACATAGCCCTTAGTCGGCACCGCAAAATGAAAAGTGGGTTTTATCATCAAGACAAAGACATCAACGAAAGTCTCTCATGTTAAAGCTTATTGGTTCCTTCAAAGCGAGATTCATATACACGATGTATTAAATGTTGGTCACACATTTTCTGCCACGATGAGAAAAGATTGCTACATAAACCATGCAAAACTTCACGGATTTAGAATTGCTAGATAAGAGTTCTTGGGCGTCGAGCATACTTCATTGTTGTTGTTATGTTGTTGTTGTTGTTTCTGCTGCTGCTGCTGCTGCTGTTGTTGTTGTTTAAAGGGTTTGAATTTGTCTTGATTTATTTATATTTGATTTCCTCTTTTGGGAAAGTATTCACGTTCGTCTGTCTGTCTGTGCTGATCTAAGCTATAACTTGATTTGCTCTTTTAAGAGAGTATTCACGTCTGTCTGTCTGTCTCTCCCTCCCTCTCTCTCTCTCTCTCTCTCTCTCTCTCTCTCTCTCTCTCTCTCTCTCTCTCTCCTCTCTCTCTCTCTCTCTTTCTCTCTCTCTCTCTCTCTCTCTCTCTCCTCTCTCTCTCCTCTCTCTAAGTTACACGTGCTGAATAAATAAATATCGGACACATTAGCAGAGTCTGTAATATGGCCAGATGTCTCAGAATACGTACAAATTATAAGTCTGGCAATCTTTGAAGACATGCTGTCAATTATTTGCTTCAGGTTTTTACTTCAAACGCAAGCGTAGCGGGAGCGTAGCCAACGGCTGGTTTAACTGTTTCATTTGTGTATCTTCTCATACGATATCGACATCTGCTGTCCGAGGAAACATGTCGCATTTTATGGGAAGGGGTGGGTGCTGGGGAAGGAGATGAATGGCAGGACTGATGACAAGTGCAAAAGAAAAAAAAAATGATTGGCGGTGAATGGGGTGGGAGCTTCTTCTTCTTCCTAAAATACTGGTTCACTCAAAAACGAGTAGGCTAGGTCACCAGCGCGCATGTTAAAAAGTAGAATAAAATAACATAAAACAGTGCGACTCAGACTGTTGGCCTCTGGAGCAAACTTGGCAACAAGGGGTCGCACTCGATATTCAATAAAATATCTGGGAAGTAAAAATAGAAAACGTCAATATGCAGATCTCAAAACTGTCGAATCAACCTGTTTTTTGAATGAGATTGCACCTGTGGCAATCTTGATGGCACCCGGCAGTGAGTTCCACAGCCGTACAGAACTGGGATAAAAAGAATGTAAGTGGCTGTCAATATTTGATGCAGGTATGGTATAACATTGACCGCCACTCCTGGTGCTACTTTTATTCAATACTAGTTGTTCCATTGGAATATCAATTACTTTAGCTCTGCCTTTGAAAAAGGTGTTAAGTTTAATAAAAGCTCTTCTCTCTTCTAAGGGTTTCCATTCTAATTTCCTCATGTTCTTCCTAGTATTCCCCTTTTCTCTGATGTGGTTCCCTGTTACGAACCGTGCTGCTCTCTTCTGAATCTTTTCAAGGTTATCAATGTCCTTTAGATGGTAAGGATCCCAAACTGAGCAACCATATTCCAGTACTGGTCTGACCAGTGTTTTGTAGCAGTCGTCTTTAACCTTTTGGGGGCAGTCATTGATATTCCTGCATAAGAAAGCTAAGATGTTATTTGCTTTCTTACATACTAAATTGTAATGTTCTTTCCATTTGAGACGACTATCTATAATCACGCCTAAATATTTTGCAGCATTATTTCTTTAAGAATAGTATTATGGATAGAATAATCTGATCTAATTGGTGAGCGTTTGTTACATATACGCAACACTTGCACTTTTGGGGATGAAATTCCATTTTCCAAGTTCTTTCCCACTCTTGTAAAGCGTTTAGATCTTCTTGTAGAATGCGTATATCATTCTTGCCTTCTGATTGTTCTATATACTAAACTGTCATCTGCAAAAAGCCTTATAGTAGTTCCAGGAGAGATTTCTACTTATGTCATTTATATAAATTAAGAAAAACAAGGGCCCCAGAACAGTTCCCTGTGGTACACCTGACAAGACTGGTTTACAATGGAATGACGACCCTTCCACAACAACTTTCTGCGTTCTCCCAACGAGGAATGATCTGGCCCATTTTAGCAAAGAACCGCCAATGCCAATGTGTTCTAATTTAAGCAGCAGGCCCTCATGGTCAACCTTATCAAAGGCTTTAGAAAAATCTAATAAAATTGCATCTATTTGCTGTCTGTTGTTAAGACAGTTACTAAAATCATTGAGAGTTGTTATAAGTTGAGTCTCACAACTCCTTCGCTGTCTAAAACCATGCTGGGCGTTATTTAAGAAGTCATATTTGTCAAGATGGTCCATTATGCTACTATAATTATGTGTTCAAGTAGTTTAGCTGATATGGATGTAAGAGATACAGGTCTATAGTTCTCTGCTTTTGTTTTGTCACCCTTTTTGAATAAGGGAACAATGCTCGCATCTCGCCACTCATCAGGTATTACTCCCTGGTCCAGTGAAGCTTGGTAAAGTAATTGGTATACCTCACTCAATTCATTGGCACATAATTTTAAGAGCTTGCCAGGAACGCCATCGGGACCAGTAGCTTTGTTTTCATTGATATTGGTCAGTAACTTAAAATACTCCTGCTTTGTTTACTTTGATGTTTAGCATTTCAGGGAGTTTATCATCATCCTTTAGTCTAACGTTAATTAAAGGTTTGGGATTTGAGAAAACTGAACAAAACTGCTTGTTTAATAAGTTCGCTTTCCCTTCAGGGTCCTGTATTAGGTTATTCTGGTTGTTTCTCAGGTCTGGAATCCCAATATGTTGTCCTGTCTCTTACTCCTTATGTAAGACCATAATTTCTTGTTTTGATGATCACCTTCCGAAATCATCGAATTAACATAATTGGAGTGAGCAAGTCTACATTCTCTCTGACACCTTCTCTTAATCTGTTTATACCTAACCATTAATCTTTCTGAATTAGGATGTAGTTTCAATTTCTTAAAGAAACGATGTTTCCTTCTCAACAAACGTTTAGTTTTTGTAGTAATCCATGGCTGGTGGTTCTTGCTTGAAGTTATTTTAGTAGGTATGTTGTCATCCATAATAGATTCCAAGTTAGTTTTTATACACTTCCAAAGGTCACCGACATTATCTTTAACACTATGGGACCTCAAAAAAAGACGACTGAAATCATGAGTATCCCTGCGCAATTTTGGTAAATCTGCTTGGTTCCAGAGTCTGATGGTACGTTTAGGCTGCGGGGGAGGGGCTGGAAGGTATGAAGTTGGGGTTGGCGGGAGATTTTTGGGGCAACTGATGAAAGGGCCGAAAGAAAACAAAATGATTTGTTTGTGGTGGTGGGGAGGGGGGGGTATGGTGTTTGGGATGGGGTGGGTGGAGTGGAGGACTTCGGGGGGCGTTATGAAGGCTGTGAGTCAACACGTCAAACACGGCAAATGCATCGAGCACATCATGAATATTGATCAGCAGATACTGTTGACGGTGCACATAAAAGCGAGGAAGATTCTATTTTTATCCTCTGGCCATTGAAGCACATTTAGCTTGCCTGTATCGGAAATTAAGTGGAAGAAAACGGAATTAGTCTGCGTCTCAGTCAGAGACTTGATTCAGCTTTCCGTGTGTTTGTTATCACAGTCTTACTCGTTGAATAGGCTACTCATTTCTCATTAGGCCTTCTCGTTGGTCTTGCTGGTCTTACTGATTGACGAATGTTAACAAAACAAATGGGTTTCTTTTCTCTTTTAAATTTGCTTCGATTTCTGCCTTTAGTCACCTCGTTTTGAAACCAACTTTGATTCATACTAACTGCTACCCTTCGTTGTTTTGTATTTCGCTTAATGTCTTCGATTTTCAGTGTAAGTGATTGTTCGTTCTTCGTGTTTGTTGTCTTCGATGTTGTTTGTTTTGCCTGAAGAAGACCTAAGAGGTCGCAATGCATCGTGTTTTGTCATGTAATCTGTTTGTCTAATTTGCCCAACGGAACCAGTAACCTTTCACAAGGAAGAGTGTCCCCGCTGGAAGTCCGATGTTGACCAAAGCTGGGTAGCCTTCCAAAGATCACATAGGCCTACATTTAATTGCTGGTCGATGTGCCTGGCAGTCTGGGACATGATCGGCACTGTAAACACTCATGTTCATCAACACTGCTTAATTACATGTTCATATTCATGTACGAAGTAGTCTCATACTGACTGAGTAATTCGAATATGTTCAGACTCTTTATCAGGAAAGAACTCGATTTCGTACTTTGTCGACGTGTGACCGAACGCGCGTGATATGAATGTGTTACACTACAGCTACTTTATGGTTCATTTCTTTCATAGACCAGAGAAAACTATGGTCCTTCTTTTTGTCAAGAAATGAACAATGGAAGTATGATGGCGGAAGGGGGGGGGGGGGGAAGAGGGAAGTAAGAATGGAGGAATGTGTGGTGGGGGTTGGAGGGGGTGATGGATGCACTATCATAAAGGAACTCTCCGGTCGTTCCTGGCATGGTGAACGGCCGATAGCACATCTTGATATCGCAACAAATATCTCCAGTAGATACACAGTACAAAGAACCCCGTAACACTTGACTGAAGGGGAAAAAAATGAAAATCTCTCTCTCTCTCTCTCTCTCTCTCTCTCTCTCCTCTCTTCTCTCTCTCTCACGAGTGGGAATGAAAGAAGGAAGGAAGACGAGAGTGGAAAAAGAAACCTATCCTTTGTATGTTGGAATGTGGGGGGATTATTAGATAAATTAACGGAACCGGACTTTTTAGAATTTATCACATCTTTTGATCTGTGCTGTTTAACAGAAACATTTACTTCTAAATTTTTCGATTTCGAATTAAAATTCCAGGATTTTTTGCATTTACATTGTCCAGCGGTCAAATTTACTAGAATGGGAAGACCCTCAGGGGGAACAATCCTGCTGATAAAAGAAGAGTTATCTGAATATGTCCAACTGATAAATACTGATATGGAAAATGTACTCTGTGTGAAGTTAATGAAAAGCCTATTGCATTGTGAAAAAGACATTTTGTTTTTAGGTACATATGTACATCCAGTAGATAGTCGATATTATTCTGACAAAGATTACGCATGCACACTAGAACTAATTGAACAATACATATTTGCACAAACAGAACAAGGAAATAATTTCCATTACATTATTGGAGGAGATCTCAATGCTCGTATTGGGGAATGGAGTTTGAGCATCGATGATGAAATTGAGATTACAGGAAGAGAGCAGGACGTGTATGCACGTAGGTCTAAAGATCCCCACACAAATGGTTTTGGCAAGAAACTAATAGAATTTTGTTTAACATTTAATGTTACTCCACTAAATGGTCTTTGTATGGGAAAGTTCGACGATGCATACACGTTTTATTCCGAAAGAGGTAACAGTATTATAGATTATTATATATGTTCTGTTGAACTGTTAGAAAATGTGAACAAGTGTCAGATAGTAGACAGAGTTGAAGCTCAGCATATGCCTATTATGATGGAATTACAAAGCACACTGTCTAACGCACAAGAGAACGAGGGCAAGAAATTTTACGTGAAGAAACTAAAGTGGGATCCCACAAAACAACAAGAGTATGTCCAGTTCATAGAATCGGAAGAGACAAAACAAACAATGGCACAAATAACAGAAGAAATATAAAGAGATGTAGACACGAGTATAGATAGATTTAATAAACTATTAAAAGAGGCAGGGAAAGACATGTACAGAACAATAGGTATAGGAGGAAAATACAAGACTACAAGCAGCTGGTATGATAAAAAATGCCAAATTAAAAAGAAAGAAGCACAACAAGCACTCAACAGACTGACATGGACGAAAAAGAATGAAAACCCAACCATTTATGAAGAAAGGAGAGAGGCTTACAGAAACAAAAGAGCAGTATACAAAGAAACAATTAGAGAAAAGAAAAAACAGTATAAAAACCAAACATACGACACACTACTGACTAGTACAAAATCGCAAGGACAGCCGAATGTTCTGGAGCACCATAAAAAGTGTTAGAAGGAAGAAGAACACATTACCATCTATTAATATTGCACAGTGGAAAGCGCATTTCGAAAGCATTTTGAATCCACATGACACAGAAATACTAAACGATAGAGAGGAAGGACCACAAGAAGAAGAGGTGTTAAACGAAATTCATGTATAAGAATTAGACGAAGAGATAACCGAAAACGAAGTAAGATCAGCTACAGAAAAATTTAAAAAAGGCAAATCACCAGGCATTGATGAAATCCCTCCTGAATTTCTCAAAACTATAGGACAAAATATAGTGCCATTCTTAACGAAATATTCAATAAGTTATATCAAGATAGTTACTTCCCCATAGAATGGTCAAGAGCGGTGATTATACCACTACACAAGAAGGGAGATAGACAGAATCCAGGAAACTATAGAGGAATATCCTTATTATGCATCATAAGCAAGATTTACACAGCAATATAACAAAGACTATATGATTGGGCAGAAGCAGAAAATAAAATTAGCAAAGAACAGGCAGGCTTTAGGAAAGGGTTCGCAACAGTAGACCATAATTATTTTCACACTAACATCTATGATAAGTAACTGCCTATATGGCAGAAGAAGAAGTAAATTGTATGTAGCCTTCATTGATTATCAGAAAGCGTTTGATACAGTAAATAGAGGAAAACTTTGGGAAATCCTACAGAAACACAAAATATCTACGAAGATGATTAACATGCTAAAAGCTATCTATAAAACAGTACAAGCATGCGTAAGACATGGAACTGAACGAACAGAATTCTTTGAATGTCACACAGGAGTGAAACAAGGGTGCTTACTGTCCCCCCTAATCTTTTCATTACTAATTACAGAAGTTGCAGACAATGTCACAGCTAAAGGAAGACACGGTTATCAATTCTTACCCGGAAAGGCAGAAATATTTTCACTTCTATTCGCTGATGACATAGCGTTAATAGCAAGAACTCCAGCAGGTCTGCAAAACCAAATTAAGAACCTACAGGAAGCCTCGGACCGCATTGGACTAAAGATTAATCTCCAAAAAACAAAAATCATGGTCTTTAGAAAGGGAGGATACCTTGGCAGACTAGAAAAATGGTACTACAAAGGGGAAGAAATTGAGGTAGTAAACAGTTACAAATATTTAGGTTTCACTCTAACGACCAAACTCTCAGTAGATATTTCACTTTCAGAATATGCAGGAAGGGCGAAAGGGAAAATAGGTGAAATAATGAAAACAATGTATAGTTTAGGACACTTAGATATAAATATATTTTTTAAGCTATTGATACACAGGTCAAGCCACTGCTACTGTACGCAGCAGAAGTATGGGGTTTGACTCGTTATTCAGCGGTGGAAAATGTACATTTATTCGCATGTAAAAGATACATGGCGGTAGGGAAGAAAACGCCAAACAACTTAGTATACGGAGAACTAGGAAGATATCCGATGAGTATAGATAGTCCAATAAAAGCAATCAGATATTGGTTCAAATTAATGAAGATGACTCCAGACAGGATACCTAGACAAGCATATGAAAGGGAAAAAACAGAAATTGACAAACCACAGAACTGGGCACTGGAAATTAAACGCTGCTTAGATATGTATGGCTTCTCTGAAGTTTGGTTGAATGAAGGTGTAGAAAACGAGCAAAGATTTATCATAACACTAAAACAAAGAATCATAGATTGTTACAAACAGAACTGGCATAACAAAATAGCGAATAGTGAACGATTTAGGCTACAACATATCATACGTTTAAAACTATACACCAAACTGAAGAATACTTTCGCGCAATCACAATTGCGAAGTTCAGGAAAGCATTGACAAGACTACGATTAGGAATAAACGAACTACATGGCAATAAAAAATATATAGATAATCAAGCTATAACAACATGCCCCTTCTGCCCAGCAGTAGAAACAGAAATGCACTTCTTAATGTGGTGTCCAAATTACAGGCAATTGCGAACAAAATACATTTTCAAACACTTTAGTAATAGAAACGCAATCACACTGGAAAATCTGCTACAAAACGATAATCCTGAAACCATAAGAGATATTGCAATGTACATCTTCTATGCATTAAAAACCAGAGAAACCCTTATGCAATAGTAATACTGATGATATATGAAGAATAGAAATTCTAAACAGAAAACAAAATATGTTACAATCAACGTTTCAATCAAATGTTTTTGTTGTTGTTGTCATGTTGAAATGTATGTTGCGTACTCCTGTGGACGGGCCGAGGGCCCCACAATAAATGGCGCAGCGTGAAAGCGCGCGTCGAGCGTCAGCGTCAGCGTCTCTCTCTCACACACACACACACACACCAGGGGCGGATCAGTTACTTAGAGAGGGGGGGATTCCAAAGTGGGGCAGGGGTCCAGGGGCCGCCCAGGCCCCGGTGGGGTCCAGGGGCAAAGACCCGGTGGGGGGTCTGGGGGGCAAAGCCCCCCAGAAGCTGAAGATATTTTCACTTTCTGAGGTGCTTTGGAGGCCTCTCCTGGTGTCTATTTACTATGAATCTGTACACAAATATGTCTGGACATTTTTTTGCAGAAAGGCACTGTGATCAACGAAAATACATAAACTTACTTACATAGGTTGACTGAGAGGGACAGGAGGGGCATCCATAGTTGCTCCACTGTTTACAGGAAATTCTTTGGCAGCAACTGCATATAGGACCTATACTTTGTAGCATAGGAGTCCACAGCTGCTTCAATATCAATGGGTATGTCACGATGGACCCTCATGAGCGCAAGACCATTCAGACGGCCTGCTCCCATTGATGTGCGCGTGTAGGTTTTCAACGACCTCAGCCCAGAAATGGTCCTCTTTGCAGCTAAACAAACTGATAAATACGCTGGCCGCGATTTGTATACACTGTGTTGAAAAACTCTTCAACTCCCGCAAGCTTCTCCACGACTTCTTTCTCTTCGCGATTCGCGCTCGTAAACAAAGAGAGCGCAAGGGAAGTAAGTCTGCCGATGTTGAAAGATACGTCTTTCCACCACATACTTTCAAAAGAATCAGCATCCCGCACGATGCAGGGGCAGAAAATAAGATGTGTTAACGTGTTAACATGTTCAAATTTATTTCTTTTCTTTTTCTGAGAGATGAATTTGGTATTTTTCTTTTTTCAAAAAAGAAATTATAAAGCTGAGAGTTTTTTTTTTTTTTTTTTTTTTAGGGGGGGGGGGTTCCGGAACCCCTGGAACCCCCCCTCAGATCCGCCCCTGCACACACACACTTTCTCTCTCTCTCTCTCTCTCTCTCTCTCTCTCTCTCACACACACACACACACACACACACACAGGGCTTGTGATCTGAGACAAGCTAATGCTAAGTTGCAACGCAACTGACGGGCAGAACGTGAACTCCCAAAATTGTCCACTGGCCTAAAGGGAGACAACAAACAATCGCCCATGTTCATGGCGCCGCGCAAAATCAGTGCGTCATCGTGAGAGTAATGCCACTAAAGAGGTACGGACAGGGAAGGAAACCAAAAGGAAAAAGAACAAAAGGAAAAAAAAAAAAGGAAGAAAGACAAGAAAGCGCGTCATTGGACCAAAGATGGCGCTGTCCTTTGCTGGCCTCAGTTTCTATCTGCGCTCCACACCACGCTAGCATCACATGAAAATGACAAACGTGTCAACATCCGTATCCTGGTCAAAGCACTTCCTAGAAGTGGTCTGTACACTTACGTACTTACGTGACACTGTGATAGGTTGTGCGCGAGGTAACCGGTGTTTCAGATATTACACCGATATGCATTCCAATAGTTCGTGTATCTGCAAAGATGTCTGTCGATGTAGGCTACGCTTTCGATTGTAGGAAAAAAAGTCAACGGGAAAGAAAGTCAACGCCTAACCCTTAATGTATCCCTAACCCTAACACTATCCTAACCCTATCCCTAACCCACCCTATCCCTACCTACCCTAACCCTACTAACCTAACCTAACCGACCCATCCCTAACCCAACCTAACCTGACTTTTTGCTGACTCTCCCGTGACTTCATTTCCGCACCACCTTCAGTACCTACCACGCTCCACTTCTCTCACAAATATAAAAACACACAAAAAATTCTCTTCTACGCGCACCGTGAAAATCACGTGCATTTACGCCCAAACTCTCTCTCTCTCTCTCTCTCTTCTCTCTCACACACACACACACACACACACACACACACACAAAGCTAAACGTGTAAGACTACTTCTATCGTCACGTGCTTACCTCAATGTGTGTGTGTGTGTGTGTGCATGTGTCTGTTTGTGTATGCGCGTGCGGGCGTACGCGCGCAAGCGTGTGTGTGTGTGTGTGTGTGTGTGTGTGTGTGTGTGTGTGTGTGTGTGTGTGTGTGTGTAGATGTGCGTGAGTGTGCACATACATGTGTGAGTGTGAACCGAATGCGAGTTTGTCTGCGTGCGTGTGTATATAAGACTATGTGAGTGGAGTGGGGGGTTGTAGGTGGGTGAGTGAGTGTGTGTATGTGTGTATTTTACTCGAACCCGTGTATGTGTGAGTGTGTGTGTGTGTGTGTGCGTGCGCGCGCACGTGTGAGAGAGAGAGAGAGAGAGAGGCAGACAGACAGACAGACAGACAGAGACAGACAGATACTGAGAGAGAGACACACACACAGATAGTAGAGAGAAACCAAATGTGTTTTTTGTGCACGTAGGCTCCCTTCCCCCAACCCCTCAGCTCCCCACCTCCACCCCATCCCTTACACACACACACACACACACACACACACACACACACACACACACACACACACACACACACACATAATGAGCGTTACTCGTTCCAAAAGTATAATACACACACACACACACACACACACACACACACACACACACACACTGTAACCCCTCCTGCCCCTCCGTTGAATCGTTACATGATGACACACTCGTATGTTATCATCATCGGTTTGGTAACTCGAGTGTCCGTTCATGAAGGCGCCCACCCACAGGAAAGCGACCTCTCGTAGGGGACATATCTGTCAAGGTACAGACAAGGAGCGTGACATGACCCCGAGGGCTAAGTGGTGTCGGAAGGTTTCACAATGGTGTTTACTTTGGTTACAGTTCAACTGACATTAGTAGACGGGTCACGTGAAAGGCAGACTGACGACCTGAAGACTACGCATAACAGCGCAAGCATCACACAAACAGACACATAAATTATGTATCCACGCAAGCATCACACAAACAGACACATAAATTATGTATCCACGCAAGCCACACACAGCCAGGAGAGTTATTAGCTTATTCACACACACACACACACCACACACACACACACTGTCAAATATCGGTTGTCTACCGTTTTGGCTTAGCGTGCGTGCGCACATGTTTGTGTGTGTGTGTGCGTGTGTGTGTGTGTGTGTGTGTGTGCGTGCGTGCGTGTGTGTGTGTGTGTGTATGTGTGTGTGTGTGTGTGCGCGCGCGCGCGCGGTCTGTGAGTGCGTGCGTGTATGCGTATACGCGCGCGCGCCGTCGTTTGTGTGTCTGTCTGTGTGTGTGTGTGTGTCTGTGTCTTGTATCTGTGTTTGTATACACACACGCACACTCACAAATCTCTCTCTTCTCTCTCTCTTGTGAGAGACTAGAGAAAGATCACACACACACACACACACACACACACACACACACACACACACACACACACACACTCACTGCCACTAACATCTATGATAAGTAACTGCCTATACGGCAGAAGAAGAAGTAAATTGTATGTAGCCTTCATTGATTATCAGAAAGCGTTTGACACAGTAAATAGAGAAAAACTTTGGGAAATTCTACAGAAACACAAAATATCTACGAAGATGATTAACATGCTAAAAGCTATCTATAAAACAGTACAAGCATGTGTAAGACATGGAACTGAACTAACAGAATTCTTTGAATGCCACACAGGAGTGAAACAAGGGTGTTTACTGTCCCCTCTAATCTTTTCATTACTAATTACAGAAGTTGCAGACAATGTCACAGCTAAAGGAAGACACGGATATCAATTCTTACCCGGAAAGGCAGAAATATTTTCACTTCTATTCGCTGATGACATAGCTTTAATAGCTAAAACACCAGCAGGTCTGCAAAACCAAATTAAGAACCTACAGGAAGCCTCAGACCGCATTGGACTAAAGGGTAATCTCCAAAAAACAAAAATCATGGTCTTTAGAAAAGGAGGATACCTTGGCAGACTAGAAAAATGGAACTACAAAGGGGAAGAAATTGAGGTAGTAAACAGCTACAAATACTTAGGTTTCACTCTAATGACTAAACTCTCAGTAGATATTTCACTTTCAGAATATGCAGGAAGGGCGAAAGGGAAAATTGGTGAAATAATGAAAACAATGTATAGCTTAGGACATTTGGATATAAACATATTTTTTAAGCTATTTGATAGACAGGTCAAGCCACTGCTACTGTACGCAGCAGAAGTATGGGGTTTGACTCGTTATTCAGCGGTGGAAAATATACATCTATTCGCATGTAAAAGATACATGGGGGTGGGGAAGAAAACGCCAAACAACTTAGTATACGGTGAACTAGGAAGATATCCGATGAGTATAGATAGTTCAATAAAAGCAATCAGATATTGGTTCAAATTAATGAAGATGACTCCAGACAGGATACCTAGACAGGCATATGAAAGAGAAAAAATAGAAATTGACAAACCACAGAACTGGGCACTGGAAATTAAACGTTGCTTGGATACATATGGCTTCTCTGAAGTTTGGCTGAACGAAGGCGTAGGAAACGAGCAAACATTTATCATAACACTAAAACAAAGAATCATAGATTGTTACAAACAGAACTGGCATAACAAAATAGCGAACAGTGAACGATTTACTACATACAATACGTTTAAAACTATACACCAAACTGAAGAATACTTTCGCGCAATCACAATCGCAAAGTTCAGAAAAGCGTTGACAAGACTACGATTAGGAATAAACGAACTGCATGGCAATAAAAAATACATAGACAATGAAGCTATAACAACATGCCCCTTCTGCCCAACAGTAGAAACAGAAATGCACTTCCTAATGTGGTGTCCAAATTACAGGCAATTACGAACAAAATACATTTTCAAACACTTTAGTAACAGAAACGCAATCACATTGGAAAGTCTGCTACAAAACGATAGACCGAAACCATAAGAGATATTGCAATGTACATCTTCTATGCCTTAAAAACCAGAGAAACCCGTATGTAATAGTAATACTTATAGGAAGAACAGAAACTCTAATCAGAAAACAAATTATGTTACAATCAACGTTTCAATCAAACGTTTTTTGTCATGTTGAAAGGGGTGACATCCCATTTGGTCTACTCCCATTTCGTCTACTCCCATTTCGTCTACTACTCCCATTTCGTCTATTTCCATACTGACCATACTGCAAGGCTCCCCCCTGGCGTAACCAGTGTCCCAGTCTACTCCAAAGCAGAATCGATGGTCTTTAGATTAGAGTAGGGCGAAGCCCGAGAGAGGACGAAGGACGAATGAACGAAGGCCGTTAGGCCAAGTCGTGCTCACACATTTCTGTGTAGGCGAAATGGGAGTAGACCAAATGGAAGTAACCGTTGAAATGTATGTTGCGTACTCCTGTGGACGGGCCGAGGGCCTCACAATAAATGGCGCGGCGTGAAAGCGCGCGTCAAGAGTCAAGAGTCAGAGTCTCTCTCTCTCTCTCTCTTGTGAGAGACTAGAGAAAGATCACACACACACACACACACACACACACACACTCACTGCTGCTTGTCTATAAAACACCCAGATAGAAATACGCACAGATTAAAAATAAAAAAATAAAAAATACATACATATATATATATATATAATATATATATATATATATATATATATATATATATATATATATATATATATATAAAGAAGGAAAGAAACGAGAAGAAACTGGACCGACTGACAGAAAAATACTACGAGGTTAGCCTCCCTTTCGCTGCTCAGCATTCTTCTCTTCTTCTTCCTAAAATACTGGTTCACTCAAAAACGAGTAGGTCACCAGCGCGCATGTTAAAAAGTAAAATAAAATAACATAAAATAGTGCGACTCAGACTGTTGGCCCCTGGAGCAAATTTGGCAACAAGGGTCGCACTCGATATTCAAGAAGTTAAAAGCAATGGCCAAATTCAGGCCCAGGTAACAGTAAAATATCTGGGGAAGTAAAAATAGAAAATCGTCAATATGCAGATCTCAAAACTGTCGTATCAATTTGTTTTTTAAATGAGATTGCATTTGTGGCAATCTTGATGGCACCCGGCAGTGAGTTCCACAGCCGTACAGAACTGGGATAAAAAGAATGTAAGTGGCTGTCAATATTTGATGCAGGTATGGTATAACATTGACCGCCACTCCTGGTGCTACTTTTATTCAATACTAGTTGTTCCATTGGAATATCAATTACTTTAGCTCTGCCTTTGAAGAAGATGTTAAGTTTGATAAAAGCTCTTCTCTCTTCTAAGGGTTTCCATTCTAATTTCCTCATGTTCTTCCTAGTATTCCCCTTTTCTCTGATGTGGTTCCCTGTACGAACCGTGCTGCTCTCTTCTGAATCTTTCAAGGTTATCAATGTCCTTAGATGGTAAGGATCCCAACCTGAGCAACCATATTCCAGTACTGGTCTAACCAGTGTTTTGTAGCAGTCGTCTTTAACCTTTTGGGGCAGTCATTGATATTCCTGTATAAGAAAGCTAAGATGTTATTTGCTTTCTTACATACTAAATTGTAATGTTCTTTCCATTTGAGACGACTATCAATAATCACGCCTAAATATTTTGCAGCATTAGTTTCTTTAAGAATAGTATTATGGATAGAATAATCTGATCTAATTGGTGAGCGTTTGTTACATATATGCAACACTTGGCACTTTTGGGGATGAAATTCCATTTTCCAAGTTCTTTCCCACTCTTGTAAAGCGTTTAGATCTTCTTGTAGAATGCGTGTATCATTCTTGCTTCTGATTGTTCTATATACTAAGCTGTCATCTGCAAAAAGCCTTATGGTAGTTCCAGGAGAGAGATTTCTACTTATGCCATTTATATAAATTAAGAAAAACAAGGGCCCCAGAACAGTTCCATGTGGTACACCTGACAAGACTGGTTTACAATGGGATGACGACCCTTCCACAACAACTTTCTGCGTTCTCCCAACGAGGAATGATCCAGCCCATTTTAGCAAAGAACCGCCAATGCCGATGTGTTCTAATTTAAGCAGCAGGCCCTCATGGTCAACCTTATCAAAGGCTTTAGAAAAGTCTAATAAAATTGCATCTATTTGCTGTCTGTTGCTAAGACAGTTATTAAAATCATTGAGAGATTGTTATAGGTTGAGTCTCACAACTCCTTCGCTGTCTAAAACCATGCTGGGCGTTATTTAAGAAGTCATATTTGTCAAGATGGTCCATTATGCTACTATATATTATTTCCACAGGAAATAAACTCTTCTTGGTGGAAAAATTCATGTAAACACGTCATTAGCAAATATCGTGCATGATGTCCGGAGTGTATGTTTCCATCTACCTCCCACCTCTCTCTCTCTCTCTCTCTCTCTCTCTCTCCTCCCGTTCCCCTTCGGACTGGTGACCTCAACTAAATGTAGCCTTAATTGGTACCATGGATCATCCCACAAGACGCGGCCGGATATGACAACTGATCACATGAATGAATCGGAGGACAAGGCAGACAGAGCCTTAATTGGCGGCACTGTCGCGGGCGACTCCAACGCGCACTTGCCTCTTTGCGGACGGAAGGGAGGGGGGGGGGGGGGGGGGAGGGGGGGGGGGGGGGGGGGGGGGACGAAAAATTGCAGTTATTACGACCAGTACCGACTGGTAATTAACGTTGCCGCCTCTGCATGTAATAACAGAAGTACCTGCCTGGCGTCCTCAGTTACAGCAATCGATTTGACTATGTCGTCCCCAGAGCGAGTGAGCAGCGAATATCACGTGCGGAAACGGCCCGTAACACACGTAGAACCGATCATCTTCCTATCAGTTACCATTTATTCAAAAGCGAATGGAACCACTGGAACTACGAGAAGCGTGATGATGTCATCATTCAGTTTTGTTCTTGCTCAGTGGGATCCGGTTTTCAAAACCAACAAAATTTGTGGACATATGTGCCAAACGTTAAGATAACTTACTTTTTTTTTTTAATTAAACGAAGAACATGGAAGAATAACATTGGATCTTACTCCCCCCCCTCCCCCCCCCCCCCCCCCCCCCCCCCCCCCCCGCAAAAAAAAGTTGTTTTTTGGGTTGTCTCTTAACAATAAAAATGCCTCCTTGAATACATTCAAGGTATCTAATTAACAGAAATCAAACTTATACTATTCTATGAAATCTAATGGCCCCTAATCCTCCTTGAAAATATTCGAAGTATCTAATTAATGTAAATCAAAACTTATACAATTATATGAAACCTGATGGCTCCAAATTTACAACAGAAAAAAAGTATCATGGTTCTTTTCAATAACTGTTTCTAGACCAAACATTCTCCCACAGTTTAGCACACACACACACACACACACACAACGCACGCACGCACGCACGCACGCACGCACACAGATCAAGTTTTGAAATATCAGTCACGCGTGAAACTCTTGGAAACTTACCTTACAGACATATCATTATTGGAAAAATCCATGTAGATCGTATTTTGGAAACTTTTGGGTGGAGCCTGAACTTACTGTTTCATTTATCACCATGAGAGGTGTAAGAATACTACTTTGATGTACTTGTTACACGTCTTGTTTAAAGCAAACTGATCTGTGGTCGGGTGATATTTTTCTCAGCTCCTTATGCTCTGTGGCAGCGTTCTCTGCAGCGATCAGCAGAGACACTATGTTGCCAGCCTTGCGCTAAATGGCAACAGAAATGTCTTTAGCCGTACAGGTCAATCTTAGAATAGGATAGACGGATGCAGCGCCGCAGCAGGGTCCCATTGAGCTGAACTCGGGATGGCTGTTGGGGCATTAGTTTCATTGGGTCGGAACGTTTTAAAAATAAATATACCAAAATTTTAAAATAAGTTTTTATTTACCAGAAGAGGACTTTAGCAAAAAAGCTAGGAATATGGGCTACTCTCTCTTTTCTCGTTGCTACCATAACCTAGGAAGGTTCCAGCAACGTACGAATCGAGATCCTGTTACAAAGAAGAAGGAAAATCGAGATCCTGTTACAAAGAAAAAGGGGAAAAAAAGGGGAAAAAAAAAGAAAAGAAGAAGAAAAAAAGCTTCATATTTTAGACATCAAAGAGTAAAACTGTCGTTTAGAGCGCCGTTCATGTTTCTATCGAGAAAATACACGGGAATCTGGGTTTTGATATTGGATGACCACAGGAAACTGGTCTGCGCAAAACATAAGATGTTTTGTTTATCTGAAAGAAAAGTAGCCTAAGAATTTTCACTTACATTGTATAAGACCAAGATAAAAATGTAAACTTAGCACATAGAATAAAATTCAATATATGGACAACGAAATATGCTAAACATGATAACTGTAATTGTGTTAGTGCGGAAAAGATTGCCAACCAACATTTTTTTTTCTTCTAAAATGTCCAGAACTAAAATACTGTCAACAGAAGTGTAGCTATAGTTCTTGCCTTCAAAACAAACAGGTTGTTAATCTTTGTACACCAGGGATTTCAATCTGTACGATGTGAAACAAACTGTAGCGCATAGTCGCATTAGTAATCTAATATTGATTTTCTTGTGTTTGAACATATTGATTGTTCATAACTTTTTTGCTTCAAACATTTGTTTTTATTTAAACAAACAAACAAACAGCATAACACAAAACAAATGAGGAGAACATTGAATGGTTGTCCGCATATATACAATATTTTCGCATCACATGATTTGTCAATGATTGTTTTCAAAGGCCACGAGGGTTACATTTTTATCTACATCATTTGGTTCATGCATTCATTTGTTTCTCTGAATAAAAGACTATGCAAAAACTACCGATTTTAACAAAACTTTGTGAAAGACGAATGTTGCCCGGAGAGAGCCAATCAAAGTCTTGGGTGAATCAGCAGTGTGGTTTCAGGTTAAACGAAGGATCTTGGATCGTCCAGCGAGATTAATGTGTACAAGGGCAGTAACTCCTCCGGTCTATATCAACAATTACGAACAATTACTTCCTCTGGTAAATGGTTTTGAGTGACTGAGGTCTATGCTCTCCTGGCTGCCGTTCAGTTTCTGAATGTTGTTGTTTGGTTATTGTTGTTTTGTAGTTTTTCGGCTAATATCACAATATAATGAAAACAAACAACCGATGTATTCAGATCAATGCAGCCAACCACGAGACGGGGGGGGGAGGGGGGGGGGGGGGGGGGGGGCGGGGGGGGGGGGGGGGGGGGGGGGGGGGGGGGGGGGGGGGGGGCAGAAAAAGAATGATCAGTTCAGTTCAGTTCACGTTCTTTGTCGTCTTGCTGGCCAACCGTTCACCTGGTCAGCTGAGAGATGGCGGTAACGCTGATGCTCCCAGCAATTGATCGTGTGCTCTCGGATGTCCGCAGTAGTAGTTCAGTACGTGAGTACGTGAAAGTGCCCAAGATCGGTCTGCCATGGGACTGAGAAGGACCTTACGCTAAGGCTTGTCAGATGTGTGCACGCGCTGCTCTCTATTAATGTGTGTGTGTGTGTGTGTGTGTGTGTGTGTGTGTGTGTGTGTGTGTGTGTGTGTGTGTGTGTATGTGTGTGTTTGAGTTACTTAGTCTGTTTATCTTTGTTGAAGATTTTAGACTTTAGTCTAAATAAATTGAATACTATTGTTTATGTTTCAAACAATGGATATTGATATCAATAAGATGTAACAACAACAACAACAACAAGAAACTAAACAAATAAAAAAAAGGAAAAAGAAAGGGAAAAAAAATAACAAAAGAAACGTTTAAAAAAAATGGAAGAAAACCAGTGTCTGTATGTATGTGTGAGATGGGGAAGTGGGAGGTACGGGAGAAGGGGGGATGGAAGAAAGAGAAGAGGGAGAAATGGGGTGGGAGAGGGGTGTGAGGCTGGAGATTATTACCGAAATAAGGTCAACTGGACTATGCTGAAGAGGACTGCGTGGCTCGTTTTCAAACACAACATTTGGAAAGATTTGATTCCAAAATAAACTAACTTCAAACACTGACATTTCTAACGATTTCCGAAAGTAAAAATCATCCCATTTATGCACAGACAAAAAGAAATGTTTTCATGCATCCATTTTTTCTTTCTTTTATTTTGTATGTGTTTAATTGTTTAACAATGTTTTGCAATCGCAGGACTAAATCCAGCCTGACTGCATTTCTTCCCATGACTTTCCTGGACAACGACGAATGTAACAAAGCAGCTCTGAAGGTGTCTTTTATTTAGAAAATAATATCACGTCCAATGCAACTGATGAAATAGAGATCGACAGTTCGTGTGTGTGTGTGTGTGTGTGTGTGTGTGTGTGTGTGTGTGTGTGTGTGTGTGTGATGAAATAGAGATCGACAGTTCGTGTGTGTGTGTGTGTGTGTGTGTGTGTGTGTGTGTGTACAAACCGATAAAATAAAGACAGTATGTGTGTGTGTACACGCATGCTAGTGCACGTGCAACGATGTGCCTACGTGGTGAGGCATCAGCAGGGTGTCACATCGTGACAGTATGGTCGTCATGCAACGTAACAGTTCTGCCTGTTTAATTAGTGTGGCTGTTGCGATGTCAGGTAATGCCAGGGTGTGGTGTGTGTGGTAATTCCAGGATTTCGGCAATTACAGAATATGCTTTTCTGCGGCCTACTTAGGGGGAACACCCTTCTGATGTCGCCGTTTTCGTGCTGCCGGGATTCGACCCAGAGTCTCTTGGACTACGGGCGCCTGAAGGCCGAATCAGCTTGAGATGGATGCCTTAACCACTTAGTTATCACGTGCTTAGTGGCAGTTGGAAAATTCAAGCCTTATAACTTTTACATTTTGTTCCTCCTCGACCAGATCCAGCTGGAACTCTTCAGACGTTTCTACTTGCCAAGTCCCAAAGACTTTGGCCCGCTTCTTCCCAGAAATCGAAAGCTGCTTCATGAGTTCATAACCCTCGCTCCTATTTATCTGCTGAGGACTGAACTTTGAAGCCATATAGCAGCTGACGAGACTGACACTCTCTCAATCATAGGCCTACTTTTTTTCTTCTTTTTTTTTTCTTTTTTGTCCTTCTCAAACTTATCTGGCGAGGACTTAACTTTGAAGCCATACAGCAACTGGCTAGACTAGCATTCTTCGCAGCCATACTTCTTTTTCTTTTCTTTCTTAATCATACTTCTTAGATTACATTCTCCGAAATAACGGTTGCCCTGATCGACATCCTTGCTGCATTGCCGGCATTTGAAACCAGCCAACAAACTACATAAGAATTAGGCTGCCGATAGCTATATTCTGTGACAGAAGTGGAATCTGACTAATGGCCAAAGTCAGTAGGCCTATGTATCATTATTATGAAATTTGACAAAAGGCAGGAGTCAGCCGATTCCTGAACGACATGCATGTCATGCCGTCGTTGAAAATGAGTGTCACGACCGACCCCTGGAGGTCTGCCCTGACAGGATCGGTCTAGATGGGAGTGAAGGGAGTGACTGACCTCACACGCCCCCCAAGAGACCACACAAGAAAGATTACAATACAACACCACATTTATTCACACCAACACACACATAGTCACAAATAAGCATTCCAACACACACAACATGCACAATCACAATCAAGCATTTCAACACACACGACATACACACAATTAAGCATTTCAACACACACGACATACCCATAGTCACAAACGCATTTCAACGCACACAACATAACCATAATCATAAATAAACATTTTGCCTTGCTTAAGGATGTGTCAGGCTAATTGACATAGGCTAGAACACCAAGGCTACATCAAATGTTGTTATGCTCTGCATAGTTATGCGGGGATTGTCTTCAGTTGTGACAAGCTCCTAGCAAACATTATCAGTCTCTAAATCCCCCGAAGTCGGAGTGTGGCTGCCCATGTGGCGGGGTAATCAAAAACGGTCACACACGTAATGTTCTCATCCCCAGCTGATGCATTTGTACCATAGTGTTCAAGTACTTCGGCTGTTTGGATGATCCCTGGAGTCTTTTAGCCAGGGTACGACAACAACAACATAAATAAGCATTTCCAGCACACATTCCTTTCCATGCTTCATGTGGTTCCCCCACACCCCTGCCTTTCCAAAGTCCACTGGGAGCACCGAGTCGCATCAGGTGCCCCAAACCGGGTCGGTTCTTGAACGGAGTGTCTTTCAATGCCGACACCATTGACACACACACACACACCCAAATTGCACGACACAGAGCTAACCACACTGGTCACATGGGCTGTATGAAGTCCGAGGACAGTGGAGAACGCATCCCGTGGGACAGGGCGTTGTCGCTGAAGGTCCCGGACAGGGGTTAGGACCTCCAGCAAAGTCCACGTGCTCCTCAACCAGTGCGCGGCCCCAACAGCGCAAGCTTCGGGTGAATCCCCCCGGGAGGAGAGGAAACGGAAGGAACTGGAAGGAAAGAAGAAAGGGTACTGGAACCCCGCAGTCAATACGGTCTGAAATTTGCTGCTTAATCCTAACAGCCACTCGCATGGTGGGCGAGGGGAGGTGTTTGCTGAATACATTAGTAACACCAACTCAACACAGACCTGAGCATAACACAGTAAACAAACAAAATGAGGAGTGTTCGCTAAAGGTCTCCTCACACGAAGCAGGTAAGATATTGCATTAACAGGCTGAACAAACAAATAGCAATTTATATTTTCATCCTTCCCTCACGTTCAACATTTCCTTTCTTAGGAACTGAACTAATACAGCAACCATTTCTTTATAACCGCCACCACATTTGCAAATAATAATTCAATGGCACAATTATCCCCACATTTTATAGCAACATTTCAAAATGACACAATTCTCCAACCACGCATCCAAACGACCAATCATGCGTACGCACGCTCGCAAACATAAAACACTCGTTCCCCTTGCACACACAAACAGACGGTGGCCGAAGACTAAGAGACCGGTGATTGTGACAGGGGCGGACGAGCGAGACCAAGCAAGTACCAACCCTGAATCACCAGGTTCCTCCCCATCCCCACCGACTACCGCATCACCAGATGCATAAAAAGGAGAAAGACTTTTGGATATAATTTTGACTGGCCAGGTTAAAGATTGAATTAACCGAAAAAAAATGGTCTCAAACAATATTTCTTTTATAATTTTGAAAAACAAAAGAAATTGCGCAAAAGAGAAGAATTAGCCGGCTAACAACAACAAAAACAAACGAACCACGAAACTGATGCTTACCAGCTACCCGTGGGTGACCCAGAAGTGGCGGGTCAAGCGACTCTCTGCCCTCTGTCCAGTCGAGAGGACCAGCAGAGCAGATGCGGAAAAGATGACGTGACGTCCCTCCCCTACAGGCCGACTGCAGGGATGAAGGTACCGACCGTACCTTCGACGATGTGATATAGAACCAGAACCGGAGCGGGCGCTCCCAGGGACATCTTCCGCTCGAGTGAAGTGAAAACCTGCCTAAACGATGGCAGCCAACATGCCACCCTACGTCACAGAGTGAGAATACCTCAAGCCTAAGAGGAATTCGGCACGTGCGGCAGGTAAAAAGACAGGTGAGAGGCCGATAGAGACAGCCAGTTCAAGCAAAAGGTACCAGCCACCCGTGAACCTGCAGGATGAATTGCACGGGCAGTGGAATTAGAGAGAGAGAGAGAGAGAGAGAGAGAGAGAAAGCAAACCTAACCTGAGCTGAACGACCTTAAGGTGCAAACACACCACAAGCCACATTAAGGGACGGATACACGACAACAACAACGACAATAAATAAATGAATAATTCCACCACCCTAGATGGGTCAATCGTCATAGGCCTCGTGACAAACTCGTGACAATGAGTAAAACCTTGGGCAACATGATAACAACTGCACGTTCTTTGTCACTGACGATGGAGACAGCAAATGATCAATTTTGTGTCTTTTCCTCTTTTTAACAAAAATTTTAAAATTTTTTTAAGGTCCATTGGGCGGAACATTACGGATGTAGGAATTCGTGAACTCAAACTGTGTGTGTGGCGCTTCACATCACAGCGCAGCAATACACGAAGTGCCCACCCGTCTCATCAGTTTCAACAAATGTTCTTAGTTACATTCAGATTGAACATCAACACCCAACAGACGTAACGTGGCAAACGGAAATAACCATTTTAGGAGAATGCGGGAAGAGGATCTGTCAAACACTATACAGTCCACCACCACAGCGGCAGCACACAGCGAAAACGGTTATTCCTGTGCTTCGCGGCGTCAGCGTGATTCACACTCTTCAACATTTCGACTGCGATCTCGGTGCTTTGAAGAACGAAGGCACCCCGGTACCTTAGCAATGTTCTGATACGCCTGTCGCCAATGAGTCTTTCTTTTTTTTTCTTTCTTTCTTTCTGCGTACTCCTGCGGACACTCCCTGCGTAGACTGATACTCCTGCGGACACTCCCTGTGTAGACAGGCAAGTATTAATAATCCCATCTACCCAACAAAGGGAGTGGAGTTTTGTGTGTATGACCGTTTTTTTTATCCCGCCATTAAGGCAGCCATACTCCAACTTCGGGGAAGGTGCACGCTATGTGTAACGTATCATCCATACCAACTGCCAAACTGACCTTCTTTTCCGAAAATTGGTGATGGGATTTTACGTGTGTGCGAGATGTTATGCATGCGTTCACACACGGAACCTCGGTTTATAGTTTCATTCGAAGGACTGTATGGAAAATGGAGTCAGAACCAATGTTAACTCCGAGGGAAAAAATACCCTTTGTACCGAAACGGCCCGGCGGAGATTCGAACACGCAACCCCAGGATCACGAGTCCGGCGCTCTACCAACTGGGCTATTCCGGCCCCCCAATGAGTGTTCCGATGTGGGACATCAGGTGAAGTGTCACTCCACGCGAACAAAGGAAACATACCAGCGTGAGGATCAGAGAATTACATGTGTGTATTGTTGTGTGTGTTTTTGTTTTGTTTACATACACCATGCAATATACCTATGTAGGAGCAAAGCAAGGGCATTGTCTTGCAGACAACTGAATTAAGTTCATTTTTTTACCCCTAGGGATGGATAAGTCATGGGGAAAAAAACGTTCGGGGGGGGGGGGGGGATATTTAGGGGTGGGGGGTGGGGGATAGATTGAGATTTAGACAGCATCATCATTTACCAGATTCAAATCCGGTTATTTTGCAACATTAACTATTTTTGAAATGACTGAAAAATGAATGAATAAATAGATAAATATATACAAATAAAATCCAAATTTAAAAGTGCCAAATTAAGTATGTTAAAATGAAGGACGAGGTAAAATTGGGCATTTGCTAGAATTACCTCCCTGCTCATCCGCCCCCCCCCCCTTCCCCTTCCTTCCCCCACCTCCCTGCCCCAACACCCCACTTTTCTCTCCCCCCCCCCACCCCCTCCTCTCTCTCTCCTCTCTCTCTCTCTCTCTCTCTCTCTCTCTCCACTAGAGCGGCCCGACCCTACTTCCTGTGACTAAATCTAGCATCAATTCCAGTCAGTCTGCATGCACTCCCTTTGATGGGGGAGAATGAGTGGAACTTTCCCATCATGAAGCTTGGCTCTGGCCTTGGCAGTGAAGAGATTCAATCTAGATTTACTCCTGCTGGAAATTTAACTCTCTGTCCGTGATCCGCTACCGCAACGACCCTCCATCACAGTATGAACGAAAACAATAAGCAGAAAAGGACGCAGATCTGAACTGTGCTGCGCGACACTGAAGCCACTCTTAGCCACATATGAAGAGAATGAAAATAATGAATAGAAAGGGACGTAAATCTTCCACGTGTTTAAGCCATTCATAGCCACACATAAAATGAATGTTTTTACTCCTCGGCCAGTGTGTGTGTGTGTGTGGTGTGTGTGTGTGTGTGTGTGTGTGTGTGTGTGAATTCTTAGGGGCTGGAATTCCGTCTGTTTTCCTCGTAAAATCTTACCAACATTCCAAACGGCACGGATACAGAGTACAGAAAACGCAGAGTGTTTACGCAATCAGAGATCAAAACTGAGGTCAGAGACACGGACGACTCCAACACGCACGATCCTAATCCTCGCATGGCTCAAGCCCTAACCTTACCTTACTAACCCTGACTGTAAGACGATCCTACCTTTACAAAACCTAATGAAAGAAAAAGCTTCAGTGATAGAGTTGGGTTGTATTCTCTTATCTTCCATGGATAAACTGGACAAAGAATATCTGTGAAAAGGGATGGAGATCCGAACAACGGTTTGTAAGATAACTTGCAGGGCAGACAAATACAGACCGAGAGACAAAACCCGAAAGCCATGTGCTACTTCACAGTGCCCCAGCTAAAAAAACAGTGCTCGTCACAGCAGCTAAAGACAATCATCACAGACTTCTGCAGAGGGAAGACAAACGTTTCATGGCATCACAGGAAACAGCATACATCACACACTCTTGCAGGTAAAGACAAACACACATTGCAGTGCAGATAAAGACACAAACCACGCTCGCGCGCGCACACACGCACACACACACACACACACACCACACACACACACACACACACACACACACACACACACACACACACACACACACTACAGGTAAAGACAAACATTACATAATCTGCAGGTAAAGACAAACATTACATAATCTGCAGGTAAAGATAAACATTACATAATCTGCAGGTAAAGACAAACAGGATACACTGTCGCAGGCAAAGAACATTACAGACTACTGGAGCTGATTGAAGAAGACATCACACACTAAAGCAGCTAAAGACAAACACCCCCTACTGCTGCAGGTATCGAAAGATATTACACACTTCCAAAGGTAGGCTATAGACAAACATCTCACACACCTGCGAGTACAGACGAACATCACACACCACTACAGGCACAGACAAATATCACACACTACTGCAGGTACAGACAAACATGACACACTACTGCAGATACAGACAAACATGACACACTACTGCAGATACAGGCAAACATCACACACTACTGCAGATACAGACAAACATGACACACTACTGCAGATACAGACAAACATGACACACTACTGCAAATACGGACAAACATCACACGCTACTGCAGATACAGACAAACATCACACACTACTGCAGATACAGACAAACATGACACGCCACTGCAGATACAGACAAACATGACACGCCACTGCAGATAAACATGACACACTACTGCAGATACACACAAACATGACACACTACTGCAAATACAGACAAACATCACACACTACTGCAAATACGGACAAACATGACACGCTGCTGCAGATACAGACAAACATCACACACTACTGCAGATACAGACAAACATCACACACTACTGCAGATACAGACAAGCATCACACACTACTGCAAGTGCAGACAAACATCACACGCTTCTGCAGATACAGACAAACATCACACACTACTGCAGATACAGACAAACATCACACACTACTGCAGATAAAGATAAACATCATACACTACAGCAGATAAAGATAAACATCATACACTACTGCGGGTAAAGACAAGCATGACATACACTGCAGGTACAGACAAACATCACACACTACTGCAGGTACAGACAAACATCACACACTACTTCAGGTACAGACAAATATCACACAACATTGCAGACACAGACAAATATCACACACTACTGCAGATAAAGGCAAACATTACACACTACTGCAGATAGAGACAAACATTACACACTACTGCAGATAAAGACAAACATTACACACTACTGCAGATAGAGACAAACATTACACACTACTGCGGGTAAAGACAAACATCACACACTACTGCAGATAAAGACAAACATCGCACACTACTGTAGGTACATACAAACATCACACACTATTGCAATTAAAGACAGACATAACACATTACTGCAGTACAGACAAACATCATACACTACTGCGGGTACAGACAAACATCGCACACTACTGCAAGTACAGACAAACATCGCCCACTACTGCAGGTACAGACAAACATAACACACTACTGTTGGTAAGGTAAAGATAAACATCACACGCTACTGCAGGTAAAGACAAACATCACACACTACTGCACGTAAAGATAAACACCACACATTACTGGAGGTACAGACAACATAACACACTACTGCACATAAAGGTGAACATCACACACTACTGCAGGTACAGACAAACATCACACACTACTGCACATAAAGATAAACATCACACACTACTGCAGGTACAGACAAACATCACACACTACTGCACATAAAGATAAACATCACACACTAGTGCAGGTAAAGACAAACACACACTACTGTACTGAGGTAAAACCCTATTTCACACACACAATTCGGGGGAAAGACAAAAATCACAGGATGAAATACTTGACACCACTGCTGGAAAACACACACACATGCACACACGCACGTGCGCGCACAGAAGCATGCACGCACAGACGTGCATTCGCACGCGCGCGCGCACACACACACACACACACACACGCCGGCGTGCGCGCGCGCGCGCGTAACACACACACCACACACACACACACACACACACACACACCGGCTTCTGCAGGGGGGGGGGGGGGGGGGGGGGGGGGAATTCATCTTAGGAAAAATTGATGGACAAGGCATGCTTTAAGTCTACACAAAGTATTATACGCGTCGTATATTTTTCAGTCAACACGATCCTGCAAATAACAAACAATTAAATCCTTCTCTGCTCCTATGATGACATATTTAGAGACACAAACTCTAACATTGCCTGCGATATCCATTCACCGGGCACACAGACAGATCGAAAGAACATAGCATATTAGTGGTCATGAAACATCCCCAAGAAAGAACTGTCAAGCTTGCCTATACACAGACCAACCTTGAGAAAAAATATTACACAGTAGCAACGGCAAAAAACAAAAAACGTACGAATACAAACTAATCCCCCCCCCCCCCCCCTCCTCCCCTCACCAAAACCCCGAGACCGACAAACCCAGGAGCTTTTATTTTGCTTTTTTATTTTATTTATTTTTTCAATAAAATCATAGCCTTAGTCTATCACCCCACAGACGGACAGAAACAAATACAGATATATGGCGTAATCACGATCAGATATGTGACGAGGAAACATGTGAACGGTGACTGATCAACAGGAGGACACGGGACAGCACAGACGTTTGGATCGGCCCTCTGCCGGATCCAGATCCGTAGGCCTATTGCAAATCAGCACCAGAATATAATTCGGACGTCCATGAGACGCATTCTATCTGTCCAAGTTTTATTGAAACTGATTCAGTTGTCTTTGCCTAACTGTTAGTCGGGAGGCTTACTTCTACAAAGTGAAACACCCTAAACGTTGCTGGTGAAAGGCAAACATTATTTGTTGTTAGTAAAATCTAGAATGTTTTTAACCCGAAACGTTTAGGGCATTAGTTTTTTTTGTGTGCAAGATACAGATTTCAGCCACCTGACTATATGCTCAACGCCTCACAGAACCGCCCCCAATTCTGGTACTGATCCGCACAAAAAATGTAATGGGCTCGTCTTCGAGCCTCATACTATCTTTACACCAGAATCCATGAAAATCGAGTATGAAATGTTTGCGTTATGCTGTTAGCCGACAGATTGACAAAGAGAAACAAATCAGAGGCCAGCAAAGCGGGTGAGAACTTAGCGGAGGTGGACACACAAACAAAAACGACAACTTTTGCTCTCGGCATGTTCAGAAACGGTTACTAAATGCACACAACTCCAAACTAATTGCTTGGCAACGGAAACAAAAGTTGTCGTCCTTGGCTATGATTATGTCATTAAAATCTAACTGCCTGAGATAAATATTTCGTTGTAGATTTGTAAGTGGTCTTCTGGCAAAACTGCAGTTTAAAAAAGAAGAGGCTACCACCTCTCATCGAAGGACCAGGAGGATTGAACTTGCAAGCCTGGCCTAAAAGTATACCGGGGATATTAATCCTAAGTTGTCTATCATACGCGAATGATTTACCACAAAGCAAGCACGCTCGCGCACGTATGAGTGTGCGTGCGTGTGTTTGTGAGTGCGTTCATGTACGCCTGTGCGACCGTGCATGCATGCATATGTACGTGCGTGTGTACACACGTGCGTACGTGTGTGTGTGTGTGTGTGTGTGTGTGTGTGTGTGTGTGTGTGTGTGTGTGTGTGTGTGTGTTTGCGCGGGGGGGCGGAGGGCGTCGCACACACGCACATTCCCGACACACTAACATTCTTGTTTTCCTTCCCTCTCTCGCTCTCTTTCTCTTCCCATCACTCCTTCCCACCTCTTTCTCCTCCAATGTGCTCTCTCGCACATGCGAGCGCTCGAGCGCGCGTGCGCCCGTACGAGCACGTGCGCGCGCACACACACACACACACACACACACACACACACACACACACACACACACACACACACACACACACACACATGCACATGCACACACTCTATCTCTCTCTCTCACTTGCGCGCGCGCGCACAACACAACACACACAACCACACACACCACAGCACACAACAACACACACACACACACACACACACACACACACACACATCAGCATACTACACACTTCTATCAAACAACACAACACACACACACACACATAACCTACACACGGGCGGCGCGAACGCATACACGACAGACAACACACAACAACACACACACACACACAACCACACGCACACACACGGCACTCAGCAGCCGAGTCACGCAATTCCACGCGCACACACACACACACACACACAACACACACACACACACACACACACACACACACAACGCACCAACGCACAACGGCACTCACACACTGATGTACGCAAGTTCGCACGTCAGGGCGCACACACACACACACCACACCACGACACACACACACACACACACACACACACACACACACACACACACCACACACACACACGCACCAAACTGGTTACAGCAACATGAGACGACACACCACATCCATCCCGCGCGCGCGCACGCCACGCACGCTACGCCGCCGCACCAGCACGACCACACACACACACACACACACACACACACACACACACACACACACACACACACACTCAACAGACTCACACACTGTATACGCAAGCGACGACACACACACACAACACACAACACACGCCGCGCACCACACACATACCCGCACACACACACACACACACACACACACACACACCACACGCACACACACCCACCACACACCACGCAGACACACGCACTCACACATGATGTCGCAGCGCCGCCACACACACCACACACACACACACACACACACACACACACACACACACACACACACACACACACACACACACACACACACACACGCACACACGGCACTCACACACTGATGTACGCAAGTACGCACAGTCATGCGCGCGCGCGCGCACGCACGCACGCACGCAGCACGCACGCACGCACGCACACACACACACACACACACCACACAACACACACCACACACACACACACACGAATGCTTGCGTGCACAAACTGAATGTTAAAGTAGTTCAAAGGCGGGTGTTCACAGACACGCACAGGTACACACTCACGCACACATCTTTTTCTCTTCTTCTTCTTCTTCTTCTTCTTTCTTCTTCTCTCTCTCTCTCTCTTCTCTCTCTCTCGTCTCTCTCTCTCTCTCTCTCTCTCTCTCTCTCTCTCTCATATTCACAGACACAAATAATGACTTGCGAAATTACTTCAACATGATGACAGCCTTGATATGGCCGTTTGCGGCTGTGTAGGCTATAAGCAACATGACCTTACCTTACACACACACACACACACACACACACACACACACACACACACATCAACCACTACACGCTCGCACACACGCACGCAACCACGCACGCTTGTACGCAAGGATTCACATTCTCTCTCTCTCTCTCTCTCTCTCTCTCTCTCTCTCTCTCTCTCTCTCTCTCTCTCTCTCTCTCCGTGTGTGTGTGTGTGTGTGTGTGTGTGTGTGTGTGTGTGTGTGTGTGTGTGTGTGTGTGCGCGTGCGCGCGCGCGCACACACACACACAAACAGAAATCGTCAGTGTATGTTGTGGGGGGGGGGGGGGGGGGGGGAGGGGGGGAGGGAGGGACTGGGGGGAGGGGAGAACAGACGGAGACCGTCAGTGTATGTATGTGTGTGTGTGTGTGTGTGTGTGTGTGTGTGTGTGTGTGTGTGTGTGTGTGTGTGTGTGTGTGTGTGTGTGTGTGTGTGTCTCTCTCTCTCTCTCCTCTCTCTCTCTCTCTCTCTCTCTCTCTCTCTCTCTCTCTCTCTCTCTCTCTCTTTCTCTCTGTGCTTGCAAAGGTGCAAAGGGATACAAGACTGGAAATAATGGAGAGAATTTTTTTTATGTCCTTTAATTTTCTCTGTGTAGTAGTAGTAGTACTTTAATTTTACGTCTTTTCACAAACTATGTGATATTAGACAAGAAAGGAGAGATAGACAGGCAAATAGAGGGAGATAGATAGAGTTTGTTCATGTTGCATACAAGTGTGTGTGTGTGTGTGTGTGTGTGTGTGTGTGTGTGTGTGTGTGTGTGTGTGTGTGTGTGTGTGTGTGTGTGTGTGTGTGTGTGTGTGTGTGTGTGTGTGTGTGTAGAGAGGGGGTGGAGATGGGAGTGAGCGGAGGGTGGTGTACATAAAATCAGAAAACAATCAGACACGCAAACGAATAAACAAACAAACCTACACACACTAACAATATCAGATTAAAGCAAATACCTGACTGGACTACAAATCAAGCAGAAAGTAACTTTCAAAGCAAAATCAATATCAGAAAAAATATCTGTCACAGACATGTCTGATAAATATGGCAGAAATGCCTTGAGAGGCACACATTCGAACAAAACATGATCTCTTGTCAATTTTGTTTCCCCGCATATGCATTTTGTTGCAGAGCTATATTTAGTTCTAAAAGCATCCAGTTTCATCGATGGAATATTGAAACGAAGTTTCTGTATTGATGCATATCATAAATGTGCAGATTTTGGATGCTTTTGAAATGATCAATACTAAAAAGAGGATTATTTTGTGTCTGAACATGAATAACAGCGTTGTTCTGCCCATTTCTGAAATATTCCCAAGCTGTATGTTTCAAAATTTGTTGACTCTCTTTCAAAGTGAACGGTATGGAAATAGTTTGTACCCTCGTTCCATTTTCAGCGCCTTTTTTCGCACATCTGTCAGCAAGTTCATTGCCCGAAATTCCACAGTGTGAAGGAACCCAGAGGAAAGTTATATTTGTTCCTTTACATATCAAGACGTGGATTAAATGTTGAATTTCCTTCAAAATAAAGTTATCTGAATTTGAATTAAAAAACTTGATCGATTGTAACACTGACAGCGAATCTACACAAAACAATACTTGAAAAATTGACTGCGGTAAATCAATTAGAAATGTCAACGCCATAAGTATCGCTATCATTTCAGCTGTGTGGTGTGTGTGTGTGTGTGTGTGTTTTGTGTGTGTGTGTGGTGTGTGTGTGTGTGTGTGTGTGTGTGAGTGAGTGCATGTGTACGTGTTCTAGTGCATGAGTGTGTGTGTGTGTGTGTGTGTGTGTGTGTGTGTGTGTGTGTGTGTGTGTGTGTGTGTGTGTGAGTGAGTGCATGTGTACGTGTTCTAGTGCATGAGTGTGTGTGTGTGTGTGTGTGTGGTGTGTGTGTTGTGTGTGTGTGTGTGTGTGTGTGTGTGAGTGAGTGCATGTGTACGTGTTCTAGTGCATGAGTGTGTGTGTGTAGGGTGGTATGGTGTGGTGTGGTGTGGTGGTGGTGGTGGTGGGTGTGTGTGTGTGTGTGTGTGTGTGCGTGTGCGTGTGTGTGCGCGCGTGCGTGTGTGTGTGAATTATGTATTAAATGAAAAATGTTGACATTCTGTTCATAATGCTTTCTTAAATGTCAGCACAATCAGGGGTTAATCTGACAATAAATTGGTTTTAGTCAGTCAGTGTGTGTGTGTGTATGTGTGTGTATGTGTGTGTGTGCGCATGCGTGCGCAGTGATGCGCATATACTTGTGTGTGAAACCGAAATTCTGTTCTGTTCAGTGAGCATGTCATATTAATAAGTGTCTGTTTATTTCATATTCTCGCTCAGTAATCACCTGTCAGTGTTTTCCCGAAGTCGGTCACGCAGTGATTGGCGTGGGCCTTCATTTCAGTGTTTCTTCAAAATATTTTGCTCTCTTTTGAAATTTGTTACTTTTCATCTGTCCTAAAATTGTCTTCTTTTTTTTCCAGTTCGGGGTTCATCATTCTTTCAAGTCCCCCCCCCCCCCCCCCCCCGCCCCCACTCAGTCTTCTCCACTGTAAGTGTTTCGCAACCGGACACAGCCCAGACATTCGACCAAGGCACATAAAGACTATAACACAGCCATGATCATGAATTTTGGCAAGTAGCAAGCATCAGTTGCCGCCGTAGGCTTAAATCGAGACAGCCCAAGTTTCTGTCGCATCGCATCGCACTTGAAATCTGTGACGTGATAATTGTTTGGACACTTCTCCGCCTCCGGCGAAAAACACGTTGGAACGCCGCACGGAGTAACGTTTCCGATATGGCCACGCCCCCATTTTGTTCGCACGTGCGCAGTCCGAAGCAAGATGAGTCATTGAGAGAATCGCTTCGCAGACAATCGTACCCAAATTTCTGAACTTTGAACAAATCTAATAATCAAATAAATCCTCGTTCATGAGACGTAATCAACTTGTGAGTGTGGATACAAACTTCCTCCTTTCAATATCGTTGGGGATTCCCCAGACTGTGCATTGTTTCTTCCACCAGACGGCGCTGCGTATTGTTAATCAGGTACCGGAAGTAGAAATCTCCAGCGAGCCTTGCGCAGAAATGGAGAGAACGTAGTCGCAAATATTAAAATTGTATTGATTTGATCCCTGTCATTTGAGCAACGGTTGGGATTCCTTCCTGTGAGCGATATATGGCCTACAAAAGGATAAGGTGGTTTTGTTAATGCTAGCAAGGATTGCGTCGTTGACTGCTGCATGCGAAAATGACGAAGGATCGTTTGGCTGCACTCAAAGCGGTAGGTGGTCTGACGATGCATTTGTTGTGTGGACTGTTCAACCCACTTTCTAGTCCCCCACTGTCTTGGACCCGGCCCCTAGAAGTGTGATGGTTCCGTCTCTTCCGTTCAGTTCTCTTTCTAGCTTTCATGTGGAAAATCCCAAGAAGAAAAGAGTTGTCAAAACCAGTTACGATCGCCATGCAGTCAAAAGAGCCAAGTGCCCCCCCCACTCGAGTCGACAGCTTTGATTTGGTCGATTTGGCTGCTGTGTTCGAGTGTTGATAAACCTCTCTGCTCTTGTGTCTTTGCACGCTGCTCGCCATTCAATCGATCAGATCAATCCCTCCGGCCCTAGAGGCGCCTACACTTGATTGCCTAGCTCAGATCTACTAGATATAGATTAAGAACATTTTTCTGTGAATAATGATTTATGTTCTGAGGAACTGGTTTGATTAGTCATGACTGTCTCATGGACTGATCACCCGTTTTAGTCATCACTCATTAGTGCTTCAGGGTATTGATATTGAAGACATTATATCTGCCAAAGGTATCTATTCTATTAAAATCCCGGACTTTGTGTTCCAGACATTTTAAATCTTACATAGTTACAATGCTAAAAGGGGTACACCCAGAACATACCACCACTGGGAGTGTATCATTTTATTTTGAATTTCAGTATCATAACATCCAGAATGTGAGATAAAATCTTCATTAAAAGTGTTAGTACCTTTTACAAAGTTCCAGTTTCAGGCAGCGGACTACACACGCGCGCATGCGCGCACACACACACACACAAACATACACAGAGGTACATTTACACATATGTTAACATATTCTCTCTCTCCCTCTCTCTCTCTTTCTCTCTCTGTCCCTCACGTATACTGACATGTGTACACAACACACACACAGGGACTTGCACACAGTGATACACACATGCACAGACACGCACACACACACACACATGTGTACTGACACACATACACAGAGGGATGCACACTCAGTTATGCATACAGTGATACACACACACGCATATATGCATGAATGGCCTGTCTGTGCATACTTATACTGATAGGGTGAAACTTCCTCTTAACGACCCGTATTCTCCCCCATTCCTTCCACTACCCCCTCGAACTCATGAACTAAGATTGCTTTCTTTTCAATGCAGTTTAAAAAAAAATCGAATTAAAGACTTTTTTTTTGCTATGTTTACTCTGAGATTTCCATCCAAGTAAAGATCCAGTTATTTGTTAAAAATCTCTGGAGGTATTTTGCAGAATTAGCATGAGAATGAGATATTGTTATAGTATACATTCCTGCATGAGTGTGCACACACACTTACATATGTATAAGTATCATTGTCAATATCATAGAATGCATGAATATCATTGTCAATATCATGTAATGTATTAACATTTTCATCTAAAAGTGTCTAGAGTATTACACAACCCAGCACTCTCAGATCCATGGATATTCATACTTGTTACAGAGATACAACGCAGTTTACCAGTATACACGCATGTACACACCTACACAATATACATTTGGAAATACTTGCTCGTGCATGCGCGTGCACACACACACACACACACACACACACACACACACACACACACACAACCACACACACACACATCCATGGATTCATGTATGCACACATACAATAACACATGTATACACATACAGACACAAACACATGCATGCATGCGGGACACACACACACACACACACACACACACACACACACACACACACACACACACACACACACACACACTGTACACACTACACACCCACAAACAGAGTGAAATATCAGAATAGACATACGCCTTGGCTTAAGGCTGTGTCAGACCAATTGACATAGGCCAGAACACCAAGGCTACATCAAATGTTGTTATGCTCTGCATAGTTATGTGGGGATTGTCTTCAGTCGTGACAAGCTCCTAGCATAACATTATCAGTCTCCCAAATCCCCGAAGTCGGAGTGTGGCTGCCCATGTGGCGGGGTAATCAAAAACGGTCACACACGTAATGTTCTCATCCCCAGCTGATGCATTTGTGCCATAGTGTTCAAATACTTCGGCTGTTTGGATGATCCCTGGAGTCTTTTAGCCAGGGTACGACAACAACAACAACAACAGAATAGACATGGTACAAGAAAATGCACACTCGCTGACACACATGTATCAGATTTTTGTTTTCAGATTCTAAAAGACATCTTGACAAATTTTTGCAGAAATATAAAGATTTAGTAGCAGAATGGAAATGTGCAGTATCTCTGTAGAGGGTTGATGCTCTTATGTGGTCCATCAATAGCACAGTCTGAAACTTATGAAACTACTGAAAGATTTATTTTTATTAAGATTAAACCCATATTTGACCAGAGATACAAGTTTGTTTATGTTTGTGAGTCCCAGGCACATGGCACAGTTCTTTTCATCATCAGAACTATGCAAATTTCATAGACTATAAAAAATACCACATTCTCAAAATTACTGAAAATATGCATCCAGATTTAGGTAAAGCGCAAGTGATGAGTATGATTAAAGTCATGACTGTATTTGTGCATGTTCATGGAAAATGTATGCAATACATGTAGGTCTTTCATCCCTGTATACACAAATGTGTATCCAGTTATATGGTTTAATACAGCAATGGAAATCAATCTTGATCCATTTGTATTGTGTGCTGCTAGAAACAACTTTGTGTCAATTATCATGATAAGATAGTTTGTGTTTAGTCATGGGAATTATTAACTATTAATTTGTTACACCTAATTATACTATAGCAGTTTGTTTATGTGATTGAAATGTTAAAAGCTTACAGTAAAGCATAAACCTTAAGTTAAATTCTAAATATTGTGAGTCCACAGATTCTTGTCATTTGTAGTTTGAACTGTTTTTTTTTCTTTGGTTAGTTTGTACGTTTTGTTCCACTTAAGTTAAATGATACAGTGGAGCTAAAGTGTATTTTAACTTGTACATTTTGTTTCACTGAAATGATACAGTGGAGCTAAAGTGTAATTTTAACTTACACTTGTCCATAACATTTACAAAAATCCTTGATCTTCCCCAGTCTCTTCTCTTTATTTATTCAGATCACAGAAAACATTTGATAAGACATCAGTAAGACTGTAGTCCAAGGGGCTTAAATGCTGAAGTAATGAGTAATGAGGCAGTTTGTAATTCTCAATATCATGTCCTTTTGATTTAAGATTCTTACTTAAGTATTCTGCCGAGGCAGTAGAATAAACTGTTTAATGATTGCAGATCTCTACATGCAAGAGTATACGAGATTTTTGGTCATGTTTTTTTTTCTCCAAAATTTTCTTGCAAATGTATGTAAATTTTGTGCAAGTTTTTTTAAAATTTGAATTATTGTGTTATTATCAGTTTACTGTGGAGTAATGGTGACCTACTCGTTTTTGAGTGAACCAGTATTTTAGGAAGAAGAGAAGAATGCTCTTGTTGTTTTGGAAGAAAAGTTTTAATCATATAAATGTAAAGCGTACAAATGTTTTTCATGTTTTTTGTTTTTACATGGTAGCTTCAGTCAGTCTTGCAATTTGTCTAGATTATAAAAAAGTGGAAGGGGGGTGGAGGAGGCAATGGGGGGGGGGGGGGGGCTTGACATGAGGGTATTTGGTCAGGTTGATGGTAAGTCAAAACTAATGAGTGAGTTGCTCCCCCTCACCCTGCTCTGCAAACATCAGTCTAGGTACCACCATATGTGTTATTGTAACTGCTTGCTTTGAAAGGTGCTTAGGAAGATTCGGTACATAATTGTATTGATTTGTGGGAAACATATGTCCCTACAGACCACTTGATGTGAACTGTTAGTCAGCTGAGGGAGGATCACCTGTGAACTGTGAAGACAAGATAAGATAAGATAATGTTGCTTATAGCCCAGCCGACCGCAAAGGGCCACATCAGGGCTGTCACCACGTTAACTGTGAAGACAAAGATGAAATTCTAGGTAAACAGAGATGTATGCAACAGGGCCTGCAATAATTGCAGATTTCTGCGTATTTATTGCATTTTCACAACAGTGTGCACATTTTCAGAAATGGTCTGCATCCAAAGGATGCATTTTGACTTTGAGTTGGCCGGCCGCATTGACAGTGGATCATATTGTATCCTGGAATAGATTATACATTTTAGTGACACCTACACAGCAGCCACATGCATGGTACCAACTTGAACTGAGTGGTGATTGTGCAGTTGGAATGGCACAAACTTGCTAGTTCTGTGATTAGTTGAGCACACAGTTGGTTTCCATTCCACTTGGCAATTGGCCAGATGAACCCCAAGTTCCCTTGCAATTAAATGGAATCACAGTGATGAAGTAACAAGTGTCATTGTTTCAGGGACATGGGGAAAATGAATTGGTGCATAGCTTAAGAAACTAGAAACTGCCTGAGTATGTCATCAGACAACGATGACGTTACAGCTTCCAAAAAGAAGAGACAGTTCAAACAGCAATTGTGTGAATGTTTCCTTTGGCTGGTGACTGAGTCAGATAAGAAATAGACTATACAAATTTTAACTGAAGGTGTACGGTTCAGGTTCTGGAAAAAATTTGAATGCTTTCAGTTTCACTTAAGAATATACAGACTTTCTGTCATCTGTTTTGCTGCATCATCAAGTCAAGTTCTGCAACACAAGTCAGCGGTCAGTTTAGCCTTGCAGGTTTGTATGTATATATACATATATATGCTACCCATCTGCCTCTGCAGTCTCTCACTGGAACATACTTTGATAATATCAAGGACAAAAATAAAGTTGGATTATCAGATAATAAAGGCAGCATAGCCCCTTAAGATATGTAGGTTCAATCTATTGTTCCTGTTTGCCTTTTGTGATATAGAAAATCATTTTACACACACACACACATACACGTGCACACACACACACACACACACACACACACACACACACACACACACACACACACACACACACACACACCACACACCACACACCATCTCTCTCTCTCTCTCTCTCTCTCTCTCTCTCTCTCTTTCAAGACCTTTACTAGTTTATTTCCAGTTTTCACAAAAAAATCATTCAGCATATATTCACAATAGTACCAGAAGAAGGGTAAAAAAAAAATCCCACTATTCTGTTCAGTAACTCATCCACAAGAAGTCTTGACTGCACTTGTGGCAAAGGTGGCGTTTTTCCCAAGTGTGCTGAAATGGTTTTTCATCTTCATATTATACGTGTTTGCCAGTGCAAAACAAAAAATAAATTTCCACACTTTTGTACTGCCTGCTAATAATCAAAGCTGTGTGAGAATCATAATGGATACATAATCAGAGCAAGTTTAATTGTAAAGTTAAGATGATTGATTTCTTCCTATCTTTTTAGTTCAGCCCTGATGTGGCCCTTTGCGGTCGGCTGGGCTATAAGCAACATTATCTTATCTTATCTTTTTAGTTTTTATAAATTCTCCACTCCTACAATCCTAGTTTTACCCCTCCAACGTTTCTAGAAGTGGATACTATTGATATACAGATTTAATTATTGAACAGCTGACCCACGAGCCAATTGGGCATGGCACTCTTTCGTTTCTCTAAAATTAGTATTCTCTGTTCATGATCTGCTCTGTGAGCTGAAACTGGTCAGCTTGTGACGGTAGAGGTTCATGTGATACCAGTAGTGACAGTTGTTTTGATATTCAGAGAATATGGGCAAGAAGAAACTGATAGTGATATTTCATTTCCTACACTAAGGTGAGTGTAAGATACTCTTGCTGCTTGTCTGATGAGTGAACTCATTCTGATGTGGCCCTCTGCGGTCGGCTGGGCTATTATCTTATCTTATCTTCTGGCATAGAAAAGATAAAGGGAATGAACTTCTCCCATAGAATTGAGAATGTCAGGACTGTTTGATTAAGCCAAAGGATCTAGCCCCAAAATATAGGCAGTTTTCTTTTGTAACATCAGTTTGCCAGCAACAAAGGTGCAGGACGTCAGTTCAGTTTAATTTGAACCCACTTGATGTAGTGAGGCTGGTTATTCAGTTTGTAATTTTATTGTGTGTATTCATGCCCTTGAGCATTGTTCGATTAAAAAAAAAAAGTCATTATTTTGATTGTTATTATTGATATTGTTGTTGCTGTTATTATTATTATTATTATTGCTATTTCATTATCATCCTTTTTTCATTTTCATGTGTTTATTTCTTTTCATGTGCAGCCTTCAAGCTATTCCTGTGATTCTTCTTTTAGTATGTGATAATTCATACTCAATTGTTAGATTATAATACATGGTCATGTAACGAATTGTGAAATTCTAGTTACTGATTCAGTGATTATATGTTACATGTATTTTACATGTGTGTGTGTGTGTGTGTGTGTGTGTGTGTGTGTGTGTGTGTGTGTGTGTGTGTGTGTGTGACTTTTACTGTGAGTGACTGAGTCAGTGAGTATGTGTGTATACATGTGTGTGTGTGTGTGTGTGTGTGTTTGTGTGCGTGTTGTGTTGTGTTGCTTTAACACTGCATACTGTTCATCCTGCTACATATTTGGAAATAAGCATCATTACCAGCAACAAAAAAGAAGAATATGGATCCATTTGATAAATGTTAACAAACTAGTGGTGGATTTCCTAATGCATGTTGTTATAAAATAACATTTTTACATCATTGCGTGCGCGCATTCAAATTCTTCGTCGTGAAAAACAACTATTCAGCATTTTGTTGACATTGGGCTTATTGTCACACATCATGTACAAATTAAAAAAAAAAATTTTGTTGTATGGTCTCTTGTTCATGTTTGATGTATGGTAATATATCATGTTCGCCATTGTTAGCTAGCAACATTTTCTGCTGTACCGCCGGCTACACTGCTGTCAAGTTAATGAAATATTTCATATGTCAGACAAGGTATTGTGACTGAAAGGTTTGACCTGACATACTGTGTTTGTTTCACTTTAAAGTTTTCAAAGAAGGGGCAGGAAGATGATGAGTCCTCCTTGATTCAGGTATACTCCCCTAGATTCAGCCCTCCTAGTTTCATTTCTCTGAGTTTTCTGCTCTGCTTTTGTGTTTGAGGAGGGCGTCTTTTTTTTTTTTTTGAGGAGGGAGAAAAATGCTTCCAGGGGGAGAAAGACCCTGTCTCAGTGTCTTGCCTGGCACTCTGTTTCAGCCTTATCTCTTTCTGTGAATTTCTCAAACCCCATAGTTCTATTGGAGTGGGATGCTGGCTTTGTGTCTCCTGAAACAGCTGGAACACTTTTTTTGTTGTGGAAACAGAATTAGCCTTGGTTTTTGAGTGCATCAAATGTAACACACATAATAGCTCAGTGTGTGTGTGTGTGTGTGTGTGTGTGTGTGTGTGTGTGTGTGTGTGTGTGTGTGTGTGTTTGTGTGTGTGTGTGCATACATGGATGGGTAGGTAGGTATGTGACACTATGACGAAAGGTGTTATCCCAAGCTGGGCCAGTGAATTAAAAAACATATTCATATTCTGATTATTTTTTGTCTGCAAATGTGGTACTGACAGTGCATGGTTAGGACTTTAAGATATAAAAGAAATTTTTGATCAAAAGAAAATGCAGCTTTTCTGAACAGCAGCTGTCACATTTTTTTCTACTTTATAACAAAAACTGTTGTTGCGCAAGATGAAGTAAATAGTATGTTTGTTATTTTTGAAAAATACAAAGAATTGAATCTGTTGTTATGAAATGATGACAATTAGGGTCAGCAGGTTTTTATCACCACCTATAAGGTGAGTTTACTTTTCCAGATGTGACAATTGTGAATTGTAATAAAGTAGCTGTTGAGCACAAATCAAAACAAACACTTTATCTTCAAAGAAAAAGAAAAAAAGAATACAGATATATTAATTTCCTGCTAACAGTAGTTTCTAGATGAGGAGTCAAACCCAAAAAATTTGTATGCCAAAAATTTTTTTTGGTACATACAACTGTAAACAAGCCCTATCAATCAAAACAAATTTCACACTATTCTGGCAGGAAAAAAAAACCCTCCACTATTGAGTTCATAACTGCTATATTCCTGATATTATGACTGAGTGCTACTCCTGTCAAAGATAAATGGCATTTCTAGTATAGTTTTAACAGGTAAGTGTCCATTTTGTGTTCAGTGGTTTTAACTTTAACGTGGTGACAGCCCTGATGTGGCCCTTTGCGGTCGGCTGGGCTATAAGCAACATTATCTTATCTAGTGGTTTTAACTACTGATCCAGTGACATAAAAAGGCTCATGGTTTCTTCAGATAGTTTCCTCCTTTCTTTCTCTTCTTTCCACCTACCTTTTCTTTTCTGTTCTTTCTTTTTCGATTTTAGGGGGAATGGGGTGGAAGAGAACATGGAGAGGGGAGGCAGGTATTTATTCTGAATTGTCAAGGAACCAGTCAAAACTACAAATGTTTTTGTTGTGTACAGATTGTGTCATCACTTATGAAAAGATTTCTACAGTTGTTAAACTCTTGTTGTTTCAGTCTTATATCTATGGCTTTTTTTGTGTGTGTGTCAAAGTTGATTTATACTCATTTTTAATGTGTTAATATATTAGGAGACATTACACTTACAGATAACAAATGATGAGGTCAGTAATGTTTTTATTTCCTGTCTTGGGGCTTGGAAGTAGAAATTTGGATCCTGTGTTTTGATTTAGTTCATTTATTTGTTTATTTTTATTTTATTTACTTGTAGTATTTACGTTTGTTTTGTTGTTAATTTAAGCTTTCAGTCCTTCCAGGTTTATTCCTGAAAGTCATCATTGTTGACCATTTGTTGCGGGACATGATTTTTGGAAATGTCAGTGGAATGATCCATTCTTTATGGCTATACTGTGTTGCAATGTTTGTGAATGTCAATGAAATAACATGAAATAATGATAATGAAATATGCAGGGACTGGGTTGAAGTGGGCACAGGAACATGATAAAAAAAAAAAAACTGCGAACAAAAAAGCGGTTAAGCACATACTGAATTACGGTTAGTATGAAAGTCTTATTCCATCAGCTTTTGTCACTGAGTTTGTAGAGCAGATGGAAGAAAGATCTGCAAAATGACTGCCTGGTTCATTTGCTCGGTGTTACAATGTAGCAGATCTGGAAGAGGTCAATTCATTCAGTGTGGAACAGTATACCAAACTGTAATATTGTAGATGAAAGTTCCTAGATTGATTCTGGGGTAATGCTGTCAGTGTCAGACTAGTTCGCTTTTTCTCCAGTCAAGTGTAGCAGCAGAAAGAAAATGTGTCTATGCTGAACAAATTGAAAGCCCACATCCTGGACGACAATGATTATGATGGAGATGCTGCTTTGTCTGCCGTCTCCTTGCTGCTCTTCTCTGCTGAATGTTATCTTTTTTTGGTTGCTTCCAATCGATGAGGTGGTTTCTTCACTTATAGGTCACATTAGGTGACCAGTCTGCTTCCTGTCTCTCTGTGTAAGTAACGCCAGCCTGTCTGGTTCCCCTGGGGTCAGAGACTGATGTTCTGTTGTAGGGGTAGAATGATGGAATGTGTTGGGGTTTGAGTGGTCATGAGGTTTTGATAAACTGAGCATATGTCTTTGTTGTTATCATTATTGTGTGTGTGTCACTGTGTGTGACAGAGGGAAGAATGAGTTTCTTTTTTTCTGTTTGTGTTTTTTTGTGTGTGTTTTATTTAATGGTAAATATTTGAAAGATATTGATTTTGTGTGTGTGTGTGTGTGTGTGTGTGTGCGTGTGCGGACAGCCAATTCTGAATCGTGAAGAAGATTTATTGGATTTTTTTAGTGTTTTTGTTTTTGAAGTAGATTTTATGTCAGGTCAGTGTTGGTATGGGTATAAAGTATTATAAAAGAAACTGCAAAATTTAATTCTAGATAAAGTAAGCAGAATCAGGAAGTGGTGTTGCAGCACCTGGTATCGTACTTAAAGGTAATAACTTGAGGTCTGTGCTGATAGCTCACCACTCTTGATAGATATACTTGTATGTATGGTAACTGTGGCAAGCAGACAATGCTATTTTGTCAGTAAATCATATTGTGTGGTTAATGATTCTGTATATTTTATTTATTTGTTTGTTTATGTATGTATTTACTGACTAGGAGATAAACACATTTGGCTGTGTTGAAGACATGCTCGAAATTGCCTTCAACATATGTGGGTCAGGTTTGAAGTGCTGGTGTTGCATTATCATCACAACAGTCCTATCTGTGGGCCAGCTTTGAAGTATTATACTGAATCGATGTTAACATTGCAGTGACTTTCCTGTTTATGAGATTTGAAACCTTGTATTTTATCACATTATCGTTACAACAGACATTGTATGGGTCAGATTGGAATCAGAACTGACTTTTCTGTGTGTCAGATTTAAAGTATTGTATGTTATCACTTTACCATCAAAACATATTTTTCAGCGCGTGGGTCGGATTTTCAGTATTGTATTACTTTATCATTATTACAACAGACTTTTCAGTGGGTCAGAGTGAAAGTATTGTATCACTTCAGCATTACAACAGACTTTTAGGGTCAGATTGAATGAAAATATTGTACCACTTTATCATTATAACAGACTTTTAGGGTCAGATTGAATGAAAGTATTGTACCACTTTATCATTATAACAGACTTTTAGGGTCAGATTGAATGAAAATATTGTACCACTTTATTTATAACAGACTTTTAGGTCAGATTGAATGAAAGTATTGTACCACTTTATCATTATAACAGACTTTTACAGTAATATTGATTGAAAGTGTTGTACCACTTTATCATTATAACAGACTTTTAGGGTCAGATTGAATGAAAGTATTGTACCACTTTATCATTACAACAGACTTTTAGGGTCAGATTGAATTAAAATTTTGTACCACTTTATCATTATAACAGACTTTTAGGGTCAGATTGAATGAAAGTATTGTACCACTTTATCATTGTAACAGACTTTTAGGTCAGATTGAAAGAAAGTATTGTACCACTTTATCATAATAACAGACTTTTAGGGTCAGATTGCATGAAAGTATTGTATCACTTTATCATTATAACAGACTTTTAGGGTCAGATTGAAAGAAAGTATTGTACCACTTTATCATTATAACAGACTTTCAGGGTCAGATTGCATGAAAGTATTGTACCACTTTATCATTATAACAGACTTTTACGGTAATATTGATTGAAAGTGTTGTACCACTTTATCATTATAACAGACTTTTAGGGTCAGATTGAAAGAAAGTATTGTACCACTTTATCATAATAACAGACTTTTCTGTGGGTCACATTGCAGTTATTGTATCACTTCAGCATTACAGCAGATTTTTCTGCAAGTCAGATTGAAAGTGTTTTATCACTTTTACGTTACAACAGGTATTTGTGTAGGTCAGATTGAAAGTTTTGTAGCGCTATGGCACTACAATATACTTTTCTGTGGGTTAGATTGAAAAGTACTTTCTTGTTTTATTATGAAAGCAGATTTTTCTGTGGCTTAGATGCAGTATTGTATTACTTCATATCGTAATAGACTTTTCTAAGAGTCAGGTTGGAAGTATTGTATCTCTTATTATTGTAACAGACTTCTCTGTGGGTCAAATTGGAACTGATTACAACAGATGTTTCTGTGGATCAGATTGATAGCATTGTATCTCTGCTTACTACAGACTTTATTGAATGAAATTCAGAGTGCCTTCCCCTGGGGAGAGTGTGTCACCATAGTATAGTGCCACCCTTCCCCCCCCCCCCCCCACTACCCCCATCCCTCTCCCACCTCTCTTTTTGTTTCATGTCTCTGCTTTTTGGTAGCATTTACTTTATTGAAGTGAATTTTCCTACAACTACTTGCTGTGAGTTATTTTCACTTGCGCCGAATGCTGCAACCAGGGTCCTTGGTTTATTGGCACATCAGGAAGACCTAGCTCTCAGATCACCACTGGAGTTCTGGAGGAGGGAAGGGGACACACCAGGGGAGGGAGACGTGGGGGATGGAGGAGGGGGGAGGAATGGGGGAGGAGGGGGGATAGGAGAGAATCAGCTGGCTTGGGGAAGATTCAAACCGTGGACGTGGGTTTGTCTTGGTTCCATGGTCACTTCATTATCCACCTGACCTCCACTTCTGAGTCAGTGAACATTGTCATGTGGAGTGCCCCTTTGTGGTATGAGAGAAAGAAGGCCCAGTCCATGGCTACACAGCTGAACAACTAGGTCACATGGTGGAAGCAAGCAGACTGAAATGTATTGATGAATCTTTTATGAGATGATTCAGTCATGCATTTAGTTGGCCATTCAGGTTGGTTGTTGATCAGTCATGCAAACAGCCTGTCTCTCATTTTAGTTCAAGCCACCTTTGGGGAAAAAGCAAAGGGCGATAAGAACAGATCTTGCTTGCTTGGGACATTGCATGGGATTAGGGTCATGAAGCCTGTCAGTTGATGTGTGAAAGACCATTTCTGTTGAAACTCTAGTCTCCAAGAAAGGATTAGGTTTCATTGATTGGCATGAGCATGTTATTGATGGATTGTTAGTTACTGGGTTTTTTTTTCTTTTTACCAGACTCTGCATACAACAGTGTAATCCACTTTCTTCCGTGCCCCCCCCCCCCCCCTTCCATACCTCATCCCAGGTAAAAAAAAACAACCAAAAAACCCCCATTCCACTCAAAGAAAAACAAATGAAAAGAAAAAGAAAGAAAGAGAAAAAAAGGTGAAACACAGTAATAAGAGTGCTGATGAAGGCTGCCCGATGGTAACCGAAAGCTCCGCTTTCTCCAGACCAGGTACAACTTTAATCACAGTAATAAGGGTTTGCAGGTGATCTGTTTCTACAGCTGATGGCAGAGACAAACAAAAAAGAGAGGCGTTCAGGTGTTTTTTTTCTTGAGTGCATCTAGAAAACTACTGATCTCTGTACGTGAATTTTTTAGTTCTGTGGTGATTCATGTGTACAAGCTGCCTGGCTTTGTTGGAATGAGCAGCTGTTCGATGTCTGCCCACTGCTGCCTTTTCTCTTGGTTCCTATTAAATAAATGGATCATACATGAAAATCATACTGTAAGCACATACCACATCAGAAAAAAGAAAAAAAGAATTCTTTCAAGTATTCTGCGTATGAGAAGCTATATTTCATTAGTACCCTTTGAAAGTCCTTTGATTGTGATTTTCACCAATGGTGATGAAAATGCTGATGAAGTATAGGTTATATTGTGCCTGTAAGAGGTTTGTATGGTCCTTAAAGGGCCTGGAAAGACCCTAAGAGGCACATTTAAAGGCCAAGGAAGTTCTTAAAACTTAGAATTTTAATCAGGGGTACTTTAAAAGTACTTGAAATTTATGTTTGCCATTGTATTTTTTTTGCTTCACCTGAATTGCATTAACACGAAAGTTTCTAGAACATGGCAGTCCTAAGAAATGCCATTTAAATTTTGATTATCTATATCAATCATTAATGATCACTTATCTCACTAGGCCCTATTGGTTTGCTGTTGAAATGTTTCAGTGGTGTGTGGACTGCATTGTACTAAATACCAGACATAGTATACATAGCATTTTTCTGTCTTCACATCAGTTTTGCAGTCCTTGGAAAAGAAAAGTATTGAATAAGACCTGGAAAGTCTTTGATCATTTTACTGAAAGACTTGTATGCTAGGTATCATGTACGGAGACATCACTAGCAATGTGGGGGATTCTGATGTCTGTCACCAGCAAATGAAAGTCAACTGAAGGCAGACCATGATGAAGGAGTCTTGTCCAAAAGGGAGGCAATCAATGTCAAGGAGCCTCATGGCAGCTCAGAAAAGCCCAGGCCAGGGAAACAGGAAGAAAGTGCCTCAAAGAAATAATGGCACCGAAAATAGATTAAGAAAAAGAAAAGAAACTAATGACACAATTTTACTCTATGTAATGAGCTTAGTTTGTTGTTGCTGTCCATAAAAAAAGACATGAGTAGCACTAAAAAAACAACAACAACAAAAGAGACGAAACACACTAATGATATGATTATAAGCCATGTAATAAGCTTAGTTTGCTGTTGCTCATTATTGTATTGGCCTTTCAGAATAAAATTCTGTTGAAATCTGAGAGTCCGGTTGGAGCGTCGCCAAGCTAGGCTGACGTAAATGATTCTAACGGACCAGATATAGAGGGGTGACAATGGTGGAATGGTGCTCTGATGTTGCAGGCTCAAAGTGATGATGATGATGGGGACGATGTTGCTGTCACAGTGGATGGCAGCGGTTTTATGGACGAGTTCTTTGAACAGGTGATTTTTGTCAACGTGTGTGTTTGTGTGTGTGTGTTTGTGTGTGTATGTGTGTGTGTGTGTGTGTGTGTGTGTGTGTGTGTGTGTGTGTGTGTGTGTGTGTGTTTTGTGCTTGCTTGCATGATGCAGTGTGTTGGTACGCATGCAAGTGTGTGTGTGTGTGTGTGTGTGTGTGTGTGTGTGTGTGTGTGTGTGTGTGTGTGTGTGTGTGTAATGGGGTCAGATGTAGTTTTAGTGTGATGTGTATGACTGTTGTTACAAACAGGTTCTTATTCAAGTTGTCAAGCCATAAGTATTGTGCACAAACGATACTTCAGGAGAAGAAAAGATTTTGTGCACAGTACATGACATGACTGTAGATTTTCCTGTTTATGGTGTTTTTTTTTCAATATGAAATTTTTTTTAAAAAAAGCTTCCCTGGAGCACCGAGAAATGATAAACACTGACAGTGAATGTTAGATACACAGAAATCAACTATAGCATGTTATTTCCTAGCGCAGCATTAAATTACCGAGTTTGTAATGATAGTTGGGAGAGTGGGTGTTGCAGAACATATTTATGATGATTTAGGTTATAATGATGGACATCGTCTGTGACAAATTTTCCTAAATATTAGACCATTAGTTGTCAGAGTGCACATCTGTTCACGTTTGCATTTAGAAAAAAAAAACCAACATTTTATTGCTTACTGATCCATGAAATTTTCTATAAGCTTGGTCACTTAAATTAGTCATCTCATTTGCCAAGGCGCACATGCACACACACAAACCTGGCACTTACAGGTACATATGCATGTGCCTGTGAATGTTCTCTTGTGCATGTGTAAACATGAACACTTGCATGCACACACACATATGCATATGCATGCACACACCTACACACTCTCACAAGCATTCACACACACACACACACACACACACACACACACACACACACACACACACAACACATTGTGTACTTACTCTTAATCTTATACAGCCTTGTTAAGATGTGAGGAATAAGGAGAGAGTGTGCTGGGGGATAGGGGTGGGATGGGGGGGGGGGGGGGGGGGACAGGTGCATTTAATTGATTGACATTATAGGTAAATTTGTTCTAATTTAGACTTGGACAGCTGTTAATATGTCCAATTTTTCATTTCATGCATATCATAAACTTTATTATGGGGCAGGGGGGAGTGTTGATTGTATTTTTCATGTCAGAACAGCAGATGAACCTAATTCAAGCTTTTCACATGAACATAATGTATGAATGATTAACATTGTTTAATGATAGCTGTTTGTGTCCAGGTTGATGAGATCAGGGAGATGATAGACAAAATAGCAGCCAATGTGGATGAGGTGAAGAAGAAACACAGTTCAATTCTCTCTGCACCGCAGACAGACGACAGTGAGTCTTCCTCTTTTTCTGTTTCCTCTGTTCTTTCTGTCTTGTTTGTTGTGTTTGTTTGTTGTTTTCTAATTTTTTTTTCATGTTTGTTTTCAATAAATTTCTTAACTGATTTTGACGAAACCTGGAGGAACAATGGAATGAGGCCCAGAGAAGAACCGCTGAATTTTGGTGTGGATCAGTTGTTCAGATCCAGATGAGAGTTTGGATCCAGGATCTGTTCAACCTTAGTGGGTGTCTGCACTTCCCTGTGTGCCAGCCTGTTGCTTTCTTTCTTTCTTTGTTTTTGTTGAAATCTTATTGTTTTGTTGTTGTTTTGTACCCTGGCTAAAAGACTCCAGGAATCATCCTAACAGCCGAAGTACTTGAACACTATGGTACAAATGCATCAGCTGGGGATGAGAACATTACGTGTGTGACCGTTTTTGATTACCCCGCCACGTGGGCAGCCACACTCCGACTTTGGGGGATTTTGGAGACTGATGATGTTATGCTAGGAGCTTGTCACAACTGAAGACAATCCCCGCATAACTGTGCAGAGCATAACAACATTTTGATGTGGCCTTGGTGTTCTAGCCTATGTCAGTTGGCCTGACACAGCCTTAAGCCAAAACGATTATTGTTTTTAAATTGGTGTTTACTTGAAAGTTACTCAGCGATGTGGTAAATGATCATGAGATGTGTTCTTACCTTTGCTTTCTCCTGCACCTGTTGGTTTGTCTGTCTGCCTGTGTAGCAAGAAGCTTACCAGATTACTGTGCAGAAAAAAACTATTTCTATAATGGCCATTCTATTTACAGACCTCGAACCTGGAATCCACATGTATGTCAAAGACCTGGCAAAAGGATTGGAAGACACAAACAGATTGTACACTCTTCCAGATTTGTTCAGACTCGGAGGAATACCTTTGTTGTATCACCAGAAACCGTAAATATAAAATGATAAAGTGTAGATTGCATACAGTACACCTGTTTAGGTCATCCTTGTCTTTTAAAGAGCAAGGAAGGTCAATGGTCCATACCCTTTATGAACCGTTCAGCATTAAGGATTAAAAAAATTTTTTTTGGAGTGGTAGGATATGTACAATTAAATGTACAAGACTTTTACTGTAGATCCGATAAGGACCTTGTGAGATATTCCACCTGATATTGTTTTTTTAGAAGTAAAAAAAAAATAATTAAAATGACATATTATTTGATTTGACTTAAACAGAGTTGCTGAGTCTTTTAATTGATGTGTACTTTTGAATTTTAGTCTTGGGATTTTTATTAGTTCATATATAGTTCTGGTTTTAAGTTGCTTGCAACCTGAATATTGTCTTCTTGTTTGGCTGGACTGTGAATGACATGACTTGGTGTAAGTAGACAATCAGTCTTTGTTTAAGCACTTTTATAAAGGAAATTTATTTTTCCCTTTCATAAAAGAGCCCATAAGCATTTAGTACATCACAGATTCTAGATGTCCAGATTCAGAGTGTGGTGATGCAGGCAGAAATTTAAACAAACTTAAAAAATATGATTTGTCTAAATGCCCAATTCATTTTTACCTCCACCAGTCAAAATGCCTTGAAAGGAAGTTTGTGTTCATCTTTTCAGATCAGTATAAGCCCGTATCAAAGAACACAAGTTCTGGAGTTTTCAGTAATAGAAATTTGTCTTATGCACAATAAATCATTTAATTTAGGGTTTGGGACCTAGGTTTTTTTCCAGCCAAAAAGTAACTTAAACAAAACTATCTGTCATAGGAGAACTTTGCGGCTGTGACCTACTCGTTTTGAGGAACCAGTCTTAGGAAGAAGAAAAGAAGAACTTTGTCAGGAGTGTAGTTGAGCCTGTGAGCAATTTTGAAAGCAACAAGAGAGAGAGAGGAGAGAACGAGAGGGGTGATTGGTATGTCTGTTGTTGTATTGAGTTTGAATGTACTTAAATGACTATGATATAAGAGATTACTTTCAAATGAATGATTGTTTTTTTTTGATTTCAGCAATAACGAGGAGTTGGATTTATGTGGAAATAGAAAATTCTAACTTGTCCGCAAAGTTGAAAGAATGAGTTTTTTCTGTGTCTGTTGTGTATACGTGAAGCTGATCTGGGATTTGATGTGGAAATCAAGTAAATTATGTCCATTCCGAGATGTTGAAGTCGTTAAGTTTTTATCTGTGTCGGTGTGTGTGTACGTGCAAGCCCTGACCTCTGTGCGAGTTGTTACATGGGAACAAGTAATTTTTGTTTCCTTCGTTAGATTTGTGAGTCTTTAGCTTTTGCAGGTCCCATTGTTTGTGTCAGTGTTTGTGTTTGTGTGAATTTTCGTGCTAGTCCGAATGTTTGTGCACATCTTTTTGTTTGTAGAGTCTGTATATTTTTACTGAGGCTAATGTTAGTGTTTGTTTCATGTGCAAGTCCATAATTATTTGAAGAGTTCTTACACTTAGTGATGTGAATGTTTGAGTGATTACATTTGTCTGTACCGTTGATTTTGCTTGGATGAGTCTGAATGTTCAGCATATGACCTTTGTGCAAGTCCGTACATTATGACAGTTCCTAAGGTTAATGAGTCTTTATATTATGTTTCTGTGCTGATGCAGCTATCTCTTTCATTTTTAATCGCCATGTTCAATGATTTTTTTTTTTTATCACTGTCTGCATTTTCATCTGTCTGTCATCTCTTTTCTTAGTGTTTGCCTTGCTGTTCCTTTGGCCACTATATTTTCCTCCAACTGTGGTCTTTATTTTGTCTGTTTCTCAAGTTTTGACACTTTGGCATTTTGGTTTCTAGAAAATACAGGTCACCTATTTGGCTATTGACTTGATGCTGTGTGCCCTTTTTATGTACGTTATATATAGTTGTGCTGGTACTCTGGTGTTCTGTACTGAGAGTGTTTTTATATCCTCTTGTGGTAAGTGAAAGGAATAGTTAACATTAGAGGCACACACCAGGTTTATAATCGCTTTAATACAATGCCTGTAGTGCCTATTATTGCAGTTGTTTTGCATTTTTGACAGTAAAATTTCAGCGTGATTTGGTAGCGAGGAGTCAGTGCTGATCTCACTCTCTGCAGCTCTGTGCATTAATTAGGCTAGGATCCACAGTGGATGAATCAGCGACTGAATTCCCATAAGCGACTTGTTTATACTAATTATAGCCAATTGAATGGCATGGGATTTCTTTTTAGACATTGATGATTAATGCAAAAGAAAAAAAAAGAGGGGGGAAGGGAGAGGAGCAGGGGGGGGGGGGGGGGGGATCAGTCAAGGATGTTTCTGAATGAAATAAATATGTTTGTGGTGATTTTGTTTGTTTCGTTGTTTTTCTTTTTTTTTCTGGTCCGTTCTTCGAAATTTTTTATTCTGGTAGATCCAAATGTGTGTGTGTGTGTGTGTATGTGTGCTTAATCAGAAGAGTCAGGGAGTCATGTAGTTTGCGCTTCATTATGGGTAAGTGTCAGGTTACTGAATGCATTTCATGAGAAAAGTTTAGAACCAGTTCATGACATAGACAGCCATGCTCCAGCATCGGAGAATTTTTCACCCCTGTTCAGGACAATATAGATTATTTTTTGTTAGAGCTTACCCTGGCAGAGGGCAGAACTCACATAACTGTGCATTGGCTGACATAAACATTTTATTTTAGGGGTTCAGGCCAGTGTTGGATATGTTGTGGGCCCAAAAGGGGAAGTCTGGAGGCACAAAGAAGAGTTTCGTCTGCTTCATGGATGCACCTCATGACCAACATTGCAGGTGTCTGTTTCTGTCAAGCCTGGGTGACTCTGGGACATCAGAAAAGAAGCTTAGTAGTCTCAGATCAGAGTGGAGCTCCATCGCATCACCTTTATTATATTCATCCTAATTGATCCTTAATTAAAAAAATATGTGATAATGTGGCCCTTCATGCCATGCTGTCATCGTGACCTCGGAATGCCTGCAGGTACAGGGTGTTTCAAACGTTGACAAAGTGTTAAAACCAATGAATGCTGCAGTTCCTGACTTAGAATAAGACAGATATAGGTTTAGGGTGGTTTAGATTAGTTTTTGATTGATTCTTTAACTGCTGACATTGTATTTATACAATTGTCTGACCATATTTGTCCTATGTGCATGAGCTCACGCTTGTGGGCTGTATGACCTAGCACATGTTTGATCGTGTTAGAAGTAAGTGTACTTGCATAATAACTAAGCACTCATCGTAAGGCGTGCACAACCACCTATGATTCATCAACATTTGTGCATGTGTTGATTTGCAAGTGTGGGGCGTAAACGTGTGTGGATGCCAGTCTTCATGTAATAATTATGGATGTGTGAAAGTGCCGGTCGTGAAAGTACAGGTCACTGAATCGTTCATAAACCTTAAGTAAAACAGGGCATTCACTGAGTTCATGCGCACTTTTGTTAAGAATGGCAGTTTGCAGATGGCATCTACTGCTACCATGTACACAAAGGATGGCACAGGAATGTTAGGAAGAAACAGGTTTTTGATTAGGCACGGGGCTAATTTGGCTAATCAAAGGCAGATTTTGTGTAGTATTTGTGTGTGTGTGTGTGTGTGTGTGTGTGTGTGTGTGTGTGTGTGAGTGTGTGTGCATGTGCATGCATGTGCTTCTTTTTGTGTGTGAATGCGAGAGAGAGTGTGTGTATGTGTGTAACTCGGAGAAAGGGAAGGTACGTAAATAGTTCCACATGCACTCTTGCACATACGTGCATGCACACACTTGCATGCACACACATACACATACACACAAACATACACACTCACTCACACACACAGCATCAGCACATACACACCACACACGCACCGCAGCACACACACACACACCACAGACACACAGACACACAACAGACACACAGACAACACACACACACACACACACACAGGGTAGCGTGAAACTGAAATGAAAATGAGATGAAAGACTGGGTTGCAATCACCAGGAACAAAAACAAACAAAAGAAAAAGAAGAGAACTGTCTTTCCATCCAGGCTGTGAGCGTCCCACCACGATAGCATCGTTAGGCTAGTGGAGAGGGAAGTGCTTATTGAGATGGGGAAAGGTCAGTGGGCCTCCTGATCAATTTTTGATAGGCTGGACGGTGTTGGCAGACAATTGCCAGCGCAAAGTGATACCCCATCACACAGTTCAGGTGTGCACAGTCTCCTCGTTTGCAGGGAGCTGGGTATGGGTGAACAAGGGGTTTGTGTCAGTCGTAACTGCTAGGGTGCTGCTCTTGAGTGTCTGGGACTGACGATTCAGGAGGGTTTTAGGCTCGACCGCTATTGGTGTTGCTGTAGGATGTATCGCCCTTCACTGGTTGTAAGGTGGATCTGCGAGCGTTGTTGAGTTGAGGTGGGGAGACTAGAACCAAATGGTCCAGTGCCATGGACTTTGAGGATGTATCTGTGAGAGCGTTGCTTTAACTTTCCTGACCAATGCTATTGCTCCCCCCCCCCACCCCCACCCCGAACCTCCAATTTTTGTTTGCTTTTAAAGTTTTTTCTTTTTCTTTTTTTTAAAAAAATAGGTGAGGCCTCTATCCTCCTACTTTTTCCAGCCTGCTTGTCTTTCTTGGACCTGCTTGACACTTGTATACTCTATATGTAAACGAAATCCTTATTAGAACCTTTTAATGTGATTTCAGATCTGAATGTGTGTAGAGTTGTTATCAACCTGATCATAGTCATGAAACAGATTTTTTAAAAATAGCTGTCTCTTAAGTAATGAAAGGCCACAGAAAATATGATGAAGGAATCGTAAAAAAAGAGGGGATGAGGTTGTTGCAGATGCTCAAGAGGATAAGGTGTGCAATTGGATAACTATTACTTTATGCCTGTTCTTTGTTAGTGGGTCATCTCTTTTATGTTTTTAAAAGTCATTTTTGTTGTTTTTCAGTTTTTGTCATCTCATTTTCCTTGTCCTCTAGGTGGTATTACACCCACGCCACGTCTTCCAGGTGTTTGGTTTATTCTCTCAGTCTGCTTTTTGTGCAGATATGTTTCGTACCAGTAAGACCGCTTCCCATGCGTGCGTGTAATGTGCAAGCATATGGAAGGTATATATGCTTTTCATACAGACGCATACATGTTTACCTTCCATTCTGTGATTCAGTGAAGTGCTCTGGCTTGATTAGTCAGGCAAAGCAGCATTCCCTGTCATCAGGGGAATCATTCATTGGACAGTGATTGGTACTGATGTGGTTTGTCTGGTTTCTCAATTTTCATCAAATTTCTGGGCTTCGGTTGACTGTTGTTCTGTCTCTGTTTCTGGTTGTCTTTCTCGGGACAGGTCTCTGCTGTTTGTCTTTCATTTTGCATGCCCTTCGGCCACTGTCTGTGTCTTTTGTACTGAAAGGTTGTTTCAACTCAGCTGTCCTTTGGAACATTATCAATGCACATGCACACATGCATGTGCATTCGCACATGCAACACACACACACACACAAATCATACACATGCACACACATACACAATGCAAGAGCAAGACACAGTAATGTGTAACAATGAAGAGAAAGGACAGGTGAACAAGACTGACTCAAGGATCACAAGCTGTAAAGAGCAAATGGCAAAGTAAGGATGGAAAAGATGACAGGTTGAAAAGACTTTTCTGCTGATCGCAGTCACATTGACTTGTAAGAATTTTTACAGTGCTTTGCCTTTTCTTCCAGACCATGCCTTTTTTTTCAGAATGTTTTTTTTTTGTTTGAAAGGTCAGTTTCCACAGACATTAGAAGTACATACATTGTTGTTTTTTTTAGATTGGGGAGTAAAGGAGATGGTTCTATATTGAGAATCGGCGGTAGTCATTTCACCGTGGGTGGCCTTACGGCTATCACTCTGTTCTGGGGTTTGTTTTGCAATGTCTGTGCCTCAAGTTCTGAAAATAACAGAGGAGATCTAATAATGGCTCCTCAAGTGTCGAAGGAAAGAGTCAGCTCTGAAAGTCTGAGAGGGTGGCTTCCTGTAAAATGGCGATGGCGGAAGGTGTCTCTGTCAGCCTCATGGCCAGCAACTTCAGGTGACAGATGTTTCAGCTGCTCTCATGACGACCGCTTTAAGTGAGAAGACATGTTCCGGACGTGTGATGAAAGCATTTGTGTGTGTTGTGTGTGTGTGTGTGTGTGTGTGTGTGTGTGTGTGTGTGGAGAGAGAGAGAGAGAGAGAGAGAGAGGAGAGAGAGAGAGAGAGAGCACACGCACATGATGGAGACAGGAAGGGAGAAGATAGACAGATTGATTTTTTCCAGTTTAGGTGGAAACAAATTCGCACACATGACAGAGACAAAATGCCATCTCTGACGAACATTATAATGATACAGCAAAAATGATACGTGGTTATCCTTGAATAACTAAATGTGATCAAAGCATATGTCAATTGTCATTCACACCTAACTGCACTCTCTGAAAAATACATCATCAACGTTTCTCTCTGACTTGTCTCTTAATGCATACTAATACATAGCATTAGATATGCTTGAAAACAAACAAGCAAACAAGAAGGAGGAGGGGGGGGGGGGGGGGGGGGTTATCATAAAGCTGAGCAGCATTGAAGGTGAGAACAAAGTCATGATTTTTAGAGAGGAGGGATCAGTTGGAAAACGGAAAGAAAGAAATGAAAGAAAAGATATGTCGGCACTTTTTTTTTTAATAGTTTAGCTTCTTGTCATTCCCGTTCAGCCTCTCCACACATACAAGCGTATGTACACACCCATGAATATTTCTCATAGTTTTTAGTGGACTGTATTTTATCATTGAATGAGGAAAACGACTCAAGTTTTGTTGTTGTTGTTGTTGTTTATTTGTCACTGTCCTGTTGTTGTTGTTTTAGTGTATTGGAACATTGTTTTGATTATGTTTTTTTTTAAAAAATCAATATCTTAAGTGTGTGAATGTGGAAGGGAGGGGGAGGAGGGTCAGGAGGGTATAGGTTAGTAGGATGGAAGTGGGGTGATGGATGGGAATGATGGGATGTACTTATTCAGCCTTGTCCACATAAATAAATAAGTAACCTGTGTGAGAAGATGGATCTAGTTGGAGCGCCTTAGTTTGCTGAGTGCTGGAGGAGGGGAGGGTGGAGGGATGTAGAAAGAGAGAAAGAGCTGCACAACATTCTAAGGGAGGATGGGTGGCAAGGAAGGGGAGAGAGAGAGAGAGAGAGAGGGGGGGGTGGAGAGAGAGGGAGAAAGAGAGAACATTTTTGAGAAGAAGAGAGAGAGCACATTCTTATTTCAGAAAAAAATCCCACAATACTTTGTGAAAGGAAGAGATGATTTTCAGCTCGGGGGACTGAGAGAGATGGGCTATGAGATGAGTAGGATTAGGAGGGAAGTTTGGAGGAGGGAGGAGAGGGGAGAGGTGAAGAATTGTGTTACCTGGGATGAGAGGAACACTGTGCCGAAGGTGTTGGATTTTGTGAGTGCTTGGAGGAGTCCGTCTGAAAGAGTGAAGGAAGGAAGTGGATGGGGGGGATGGCAGTAGGAAATTGTTCATCGACATTATTTATTTTTCCTTTCACGCACTCAAAATGTATGCATGCTTGTGTGCATACGTGCATGCTTGGATGCCCTAGCACAGTAACAAATTATGAGTACATGTGCACACATGCTTGTGCACTCAGCATGATCTTTCACTCAAACATGGTAGGTGGCTTTCAGTTTCATATATATATAAGCATATACATACACACTTCCACAAACACACTCACACACTCTGTGTCTGTCTGTCTCTCCTCTCTCTCTCTCTCTCTCTCTCTCTCTTTCTTTCTCTCTTTTTTACAGTGACACTGACACTCTTATATGCACACACTGCTGAACTGTGAAAGAAAAAAGGCTGTTATGCCTTTAAAAAAAAAATCTTATTGATCTGTAGTCCACAACACTTGAAGGTGATTGTCGGTGGACAGAAAGAACGTGGTGCATTCCCCACTGGTGTGGTGATGTGACTGCTAGATGGGCAGAGAAAACCCAGTTGATTTCCTTCTGACGTGTAGAGGTGATGGCAAGGTGAGCTTACAAGAACACAGTTCATTTTCCCGCATGAGTGTAGAGCTGATTGCTTTATGGGCAGAAAGAACCTAGTTCATTCCCCACTGGTGTGTAGAAGTGACTACAAGGTGTGTAGACAGAACCCAGTTCATTTCCCTTTGGAGTGTAGAGCTGACTGCTAGATGGGCAGAAAGAACCAGTTCATTTCCCTTTGGAGTGTGAGCTACTGCTAGATGGCAGAAAGAACCAGTTCATTTCCTTGGAGTGTGAGCTGACTGCTAGATGGGCAGAAAGAACCCAGTTCATATCCCAATTGAATGTAGAGGGCGACTGCTAGGTGGGCAGAAAGAACCCAGTTCATTTCCCATTGAAGTGTAGAGGTGACTTGCTAGGTGGGCAGAAAGAACCAGTTCATTTTCCTTTTGGAGTGTAGAGCTGACTGTTAGTTGGAGAGCCAAAGAACCCATTTTTTAATGATTTGCAAGCTCAGCTGATTGTTTGTTGGGGGCCCAAAGATCCCATTTCTCATTTCCCACCTAGTTGCAAGCTCAGCGACTGTCGGCAGCCAAGAATCCAGTTCATTTCCACAAGTTGCAAGCTCTTGATTGTTTGCCAGGCCCAAAGAACCCAGTTCATTTTCCCACAGAGGACCCCAGAGTGGGAAGGGGAAGTTGATGGTGGTGGTGGTGTCTGCCTTGCTGTGTCAACTGCTGAGCAAGGAGAGACGTCAATCTGAAGACCGTGTCAGCCCTCATTGATCGCATGGATCCTCCTCCCTGCCGCCATGCCATACCGGGAATGAGACCGGGTATTGGAAGGATGGAGCGAAGGCAGACTTGTGTGCATTCTGACCTGAGGAGGTGCACCAAGGAAGGTGGAAGAGAGTGATGGAGGAGGGGTTGGGGGGGGGTGGTGGGTGGTGGTGGTAAAGCTGGAAAGGTCGACAGAGTGGGTGCTCTTAAACAGTGCTGTGGGTGGGTGGGGGCGAACAAGGGGCATGGATTGTCATGGATTGGTCTTTGTGATTTCTTCCCTTCCTCTCTCTCTCTCCTCTCCCCCCCCCCCCTCTCCTCCTCCTCCTTACTTTCTACCTTCACCCCCCTGATCCTCACTCTCATTCTCCGTACTCCCTTTTTTTATGGTGATCAATGAGGGTGAGATAAGAGTGTCAGGTGAATGTACTCTTCACACATTTATGTACAGACCCTGGACGTGATGATGAATGTGCATCAGGTATATACAGATCCCAGCAGGGATTGAAACAAAAGAATGAAGGGTGAATAAAAGAGGAGTTGTGGATAAGACTTTAATTACAGATTTTGATGTGGTGATGAAGTAGTAAAAATGCTTGGCACAGACACTGGCTTGCAAGTGGAGTATGGATTCGTGCTGTAAATGAATGAAGTGACTGATTGTGTTCTGTTGACATGTGTAGTTCTCAGTTTCTGTCTTAACTGTTTCAGAGTGTTTGTTCTTCAGCCAGTCAGACTTCTCTTCCATGCATGTAAATGATGCAGTGGATATTTTGTTCTCTGAATCCTGTGGCAGGGCAGAAATTAGAAAGAAGGGAGATAGATTCTCACAGGTTCAAAGCATGTGTGAAGTTTAGAACAGCGAGTGTCTATGTACATTTTTTATTTGTTCAGTTCTTCATGATTGAGTTAAATCATTACAATATTGCTGAATCAGTGGTGTGAGAACCGAGACAGGGCGGGGGACGAGCGTGTGTGTGCATGGAAGACACTGGCCCTTCCAGTGTTTCTATGGAGGAGGGTGAGGGGCAGACCTTGTAATGTTTCTATGGAGAGGGTGAGGGGCAGACCTTGTAATGTTTCTATGGAAGAAGGTGAGGGGCAGACCTTGTAGTGTTTCTATGGAAAAAGGTGAGGGCAGACCTTGTAATGTTTGTATGGAAGAAGGTGAGGGGCAGACCTTGTAATGTTTCTATGGAAAAGGTGAGGGGCAGACCTTGTAATGTTTGTATGGAAGAAGGTGAGGGGCAGACCTTGTAATGTTTGTATTGAGAAGGTGAGGGGCAGACCTTGTAATGTTTCTATGGAAAAGGTGAGGGCAGACCTTGTAATGTTTGTATGGAAGAAGGTGAGGGGCAGACCTTGTAATGTTTCTATGGAAGAAGGTGAGGGGCAGACCTTGTAATGTTTCTATAGAAGAAGGTGAAGGGCAGACCTTGTAATGTTTGTATGGAGGAGGGAGGGGCAGACCTTGTAATGTTTCTATGGAGGAGGGTGAGGGGCAGACCTGTAATGTTTCTATGGAAAGAAGGTGAGGGGCAGACCCTTCTAATGTTTCTGTGGAGGAGGGTGAGGGGCAGACCTTGTAATGTTTCTATGGAGGAGGGTGAGGGCAGACCTTGTAATGTTTGTATGGAAGAAGGGTGAGGGCAGACCTTGTAATGTTTGTATGGAAGAAGGTGAGGGGCAGACCTTGCAGTGTTTCTGTGGAGGGGGTGAAGGGGCAGACCTTCTAATGTTTGTATGGAGGAGGGCGAGGGGCAGACCTAATGTTTCTGTAGAGGAGGGTGAGGGCAGACCTATGTTTCTGTAGAGGAGGGTGAGGGGCAGACCTAATGTTTCTGTAGAGGAGGGTGAGGGGCAGACCTCTAATGTTTCTGTAGAGGAGGGTGAGGGGCAGACCTAATGTTTCTGTAGAGGACAGTGAGGGGCAGACCTTCTAATGTTTCTGTAGAGGAGGTGAAGGCAGACCTTCAAATGTTTCTATAGAGGAGGGTGAGGGGCAGACCTTCAAATGTTTCTATAGAGGAGGGTGAGGGGCAGGCCTTCAAATGTTTCTGTAGAGAGGGTGAGGGACAGGCCTTCAATGTTTCTGTAGAGGAGGGTGAGGGATAGACCTAATGTTTCTGTAGAGGAGGGTGAGGGATAGACCTAATGTTTCTGTAGAGGAGGGTGAGGGATAGACCTAATGTTTCTGTTGAGGAGGGTGAGGGGCAGACCTTCTAATGTTTCTGTAGAGGAGGGTGAGGGGCAGACCTTCTAATGTTTCTGTAGAGGAGGGTGAGGGGCAGACCTAATGTTTCTGTAGAGGAGGGTGAGGGACAGACCTAATGTTTCTGTAGAGGAGGGTGAGGGACAACCTAATGTTTTCTGTGAGGAGGATGAGGGGCAGATCTTCTAATGTTTCTGTAGAGGAGGGTGAGGGGCAGACCTAATG
>CM031621.1:29879596-29889596 GCA_018398815.1 Conus ventricosus
TTGAAATCGCTTCCGTTGATACGCACACAGGTTGTTACGAAAGATCAGTATGAATGCGGTCAGTCTGTGATATGTCTGTCTGAACATCTCCGTGGCGTTCCTTTACTCTCTGTCTCTCGCGCTCTCTCATCCTTTGTCTCTACCCTCCTCTCTTCCCTCCCTCCCTGTCTCTTTCTCTGTTTCCGTTTATGTGTTTTTGTCTGTCTATTTGTCTGTCTGTCTGTCTCTCTCTGTCTTTCTCTCTCTGTGTCACATACACATACACACACATGCGTGCAGGCTGGCGCGTATGCACATTTGCATGTGTATGCTAACGCATATGTGCATGTTTGTGTGTGTTGTTATACATAATTATGTTGAATGTTTGTGTGCTCGCATGTACACGAATGCATATGAAACCAAACACAAAGGAATGACCCCCCCCCCCCCCTCCCCTCCACCGCCCTCTTTCACACTGTCACATCCTGCGTATCCATGCTTGCTCACCTCACTCCTGAAAAATGATTTAATTAATTGTTGTTATTTACTTTCATGTGAACGTCACTTTGCCTTGTATGTGAATGAGAGAGTGAAAATAGTATGTCATGGAAGCAGGATTGTTAGGTACGGTGTCACGATTTTTTTTATTTTTTTTTTTTGGGGGTTTTTTTTTTTTTTGTTTGTTGGGGGGGGGGGGGAGAAAAAACACACCAACTAACAACAGCAAAAAAAAAAAAAAAAAAAAAAAAACCCCAGAAATCTCCCTTCTCCCTAAACAACAACAGCAACAACAAACAAATAAAACTGACATAACAATACCATCAAGACCATTAAGCAGATCGCATACCGCCACTGCCGCCGCCACCACCACCATCATCATCACAGCCACCACAGTCTCCCCCGGGCATCGACAACTACAGCAGCGGCGATCAATACGGCCGTTGGCCACGACGGTGGATGATGATGGTGGGGGTGGGGAGGGGGGATGGGGCGGGGGGGGGGGGGGGGGGAGGGGAAAGGGGAGTGGAAGAGGAAGTGTGTGGTGTAGTCAAGGAGAGGTGTGTGTGTGTGTGTGTGTGTGTTGTGTGTGTGTGTGTGTGTGTGTGTGTGTGTGTGTGTGTGTGTGACCGTACGTGTATATGGAGGAGTAGAGATGGGGACGTTCAGTAAGGACGCGAGTGTTTTGGGGAGGGTGGGGATGGGGGGAGGAAGGAAGTGAGGTGAAGGGGGGGGGGGGGGGTATTGTCTAGAACAGTGACTGCGCGCATGCAGCAGAGGTCCCGGGTCTAGCAGTTGGGGGCCCCGAGGAATGAGCAAACGACTATCAAAGAGAGGACAGATGTCGTAACTTTCCGCCGAAAGCCAGGTTGAGAGCAGGGGGTAGGAAGCTAGAGGATTGAGGAGGGAGTTTGGAGGGAGGGGGGGGGGGGGGGAGGGATGAGGGTGGGAGGAGGGAAGGGGTTGGTGGCTGTGGGGGGGGGGGGAGGGGGGGTTGGGGGGTTGGGAAGTGGTGAGGAGGGTTGGAGAAGGAAAAGTGAAGGTTCGCGCCTTCATGAGACCTTTGTGGTTGGTTGGATGGGTTCTTCCAATTTCTCTGTTGGGACAGAGGGTTTCATGGAGTGGAGGGAGAAGATTATATATAATATTATATATATATATATATATATATATATAATATATATATGCCTGTTGGAAGGGGGGGGGGGGGGGAGGGGTCTTTCTCGGTCTTTTGGCCAGTCAAGTGTGACGGAAGAGTCAAGACTCGTCCTAGAGACTTCGGTCTGTGAACATTGTGTTGGGCCGGCAACGCCCGACAGAAGAGGTATACACTTGAGCAGGTTGGATGGGACCTAAAGCTTAAACCTTGTGAAGAGTAGAGAAGAATGTGATGTGATTTTGAAGAAGGATGTGGAGATTATATATATATATTATATATATATGAACAGGCTTGATGTCTGGGAAGGGTTCCTGACTCAGCGCTGGCTTGGGTGTAGAAACAATATGTCTTGTAGCCGCTAGGACACAGACACCTACACCTGATGGACACAAGGGGCTGAATAGGCGGGAAGGTGGTGCAAAGAAGGAGACGGGCAAGTTTTAACCACCAACTCTTCCACAAGGGTCAGTCTCGTTTTTGCCGCCAATGTTTACCCAGGCGGGTTTCTCGGTGCTGTGAAAAACCGACCCACAGCTCTTATGCCCCGTGCACAGACTGATGCGATATGCAGTGAAAATCATTGATCGTCGGTGACACCACAGTGATTTTGTTGATGTTAAGCAGACATTATTTGATAGTAATGATTTTTGAAACCTTAGTATGTGAAAATAGAAGTTTCAAAAAAAAAAAAAAAAAGGATATGGCAGGGAAGTGACGTGGAAAATGGAAAGAGAAACGAAAAGGGATGATTTGGGAGAGAGTGAGGGAAGGAGTGAAAAGAGAGAGAGAGAGAGAGAGGAGAGATGAGGAGGAGAGAGAGAGAGGGAGAGAGGGGGGGGGGGGAGAAAAAAAAGAAAGAACTCGCCCATTTCATTCACCAGAATCGACCGTCCTTTGTAGAGAAGCCAGGCAAGCCAGCAGAGAATCGGAAAATGTCATGGACGGATTGACTGATTACACTTACTGAATGTACAGCCACTGGTGTCTGATCACCCCTCCCGCCTTATGGGCGGGCCACATGGAGAAACACTGGAACTGAATAGGAAGAAAGAACTGCTGCTACTGGATTATGTGTGCTTCCTTGTGTGTGTGTGTGTGTGTGTGTGAGTGAGGAGAGAGAGAGAGAGAGAGAGAGAGCCAGCCAGCCAGCCACCAAGCAGGGTTTCTGGGATTTCTCTCCTTGATTGAGTTTGCGGAGCGGACAGTCTTCGGAGAGAGGTCATTTTTATTGTCACGTTTCCCTGTTTATTCTAACACAGTTCCACTTCCTCTCCCCCCCCCCCCCCCCCCCCCGGCCCCCCCCCCACCCCCCCCCCCCCCCCCCCCCCCCCCCCCCCCCCGTCCCCAGTTTTCCCTCCACTCTCCACGTATGTCTGCGCGCACACCAGTGTCTGTTTTGTCAAAGGATAGCTATTCCTTCCTTTTCTTGCTGGGAACATTTCAGAGCAGTCTGGTGGACCTGTGGGTACATAAATTCTCGGAGATGAGATGAAAATAGACGTCTGCTTTGATTTTGACCTTGGTGCTAGGTCTCAGTGTCAAGGAGGGCGGTTTTTTTTGTTTTGTTTGTTTGTTCTTTTTTTTTTTTTAGGTCTTGAACTCATGTCTCGAGAGAAAGTTTGAATTTGCTGAAACTTGAAGTTCACATGCAGTATCAGGACATCTTCAGGCTTTGTTGTAGTTGCTGTTGTTGCTTTCTGTGAGTGACTATTCTGGAGTTCAGCTCAATATTGATTGTGCCGTGAGACATGGTTTAAAGGGCAGCTGTTTTTTTTTTTTTTTTCCAGTAATCAAGACCAGTTTGGATATGCGTATGCCTTGCTCATTTGGGGTCTTCTTCTCTTAATATTTCTCACGCCACACCACCTTCTTCCGTTCTTCTTCTGCTTTTTCCCACCCTTTCTGTCTTGAATCGTCAGCTGTTTTTCTCTCAGTCACCCTTACTCTTTCTTGTAACTTTGATTTTGTTTGTGCTGTATTAAGGGAAGCGGGGCTATATATAGAGATTGGTTTATTTGGGGAGTAAAAGATGGGTTTGGAGAGGTTTGTACTGAAGGAGCGGAATGGGATGTGTATGGCTGTGTTGCATGAGGAATAGTGAATTTAGTACTGTTGTATTCAGGGAGGGATTCAAGGAAAGGGATCGAGAACCATGTATTGTACTAAAGGAAGGGTGAGATGGTAGTGAAGGAGGGAGGTGGAAAAGAGGAAGACTTTTGAGGGAAGGATGGGGTGGGAACTTTCTATTGGGTAGAGGATGGAAACGGAATGGGGTTTGTTTGTAAAGTGTAGAGGGGGGGTTGGAAGGGTTGTTCTTATTTTAATGAGGGAGGGGTGGAATGTGGATGTGTGTAGTGTATTTAGAGAGATGTGGAAGTGGAGGCCTATAGTGTATTGAGTGAGGCGTGGAAAACGGGAGGTTTCTGTAGTACTGGTAGAGGGGTGGAGTGGGGAATTTGTGTTGTACTTAGGGTGGAGTGAAATGTCGAGGTTTGTATTATACTGAGAGAGGGTTTGAATGGTTAGGTTCGTATTGAAGCGAGGGAGGTGTGGAATGGTTAGGTTCGTATGAAGCGAGGGAGGGGTGGAATGGTTAGGTTCGTATTGAAGTGAGGGAGGGTGGAATGGTTAGGTTCGTATTGAAGTGAGGGAGGTGTGGAATGATAACCAGGTTCGTATTGAAGTGAGGGAGGGTTGGAATGGTAACCAGGTTCGTATTGAAGTGAGGGAGGTGTGGAATGGTTAGGTTCGTATTGAAGTGAGGGGGTGTGGAATGGTAACCAGGTTCGTATTGAAGTGAGGAGGGGGTGGAATGATAACCAGGTTCGTATTGAAGTGAGGGAGGTGTGGAATGGTAACAGGTTCGTATTGAAGTGAGGGAGGTGTGGAATGGTAACAGGTTGTATTTTCTTCTTCTTCTTCTTCGTTCGTCAGACAGGAACCCCAGATGCACGATGAAGGCTGCGTCCGGCGGAGGTCCTCCAGAGATCCGTGGTTTCTCCCTCACCGGTTGGTCAGAGGCCAGGTCTCTGCTCTCAGGTCATGGTGAGTTGGACAGTTTGTAGGAAGTGTTCCATTCATTGGGGCTGTACCGCAGGGGCACACTGCAGATTCGCCAATGCGGAACCTTGTGAACATGTGATGGTGTAGCTGGAGTGGCCGTTCTCAGCCTCACAATGTTCACTTGGTCTGGTCTGGGTAGGAGGGGGTAGGGATCTGTCTGGTTATATCTGGATGTAGCTGAAGCATCTTTTCTTGCTTCTCCTTGATGATCGTCTTGGCCTCTTCATAGGAGATTTTGTTCCTCTTGTGGCTGCTGTGCTCTTCCTTCGCAGTCGGTCTGTTCCTCATTGCTGCTATGTTGCAGTGTGAGGGTATCCACTGAATGACAGTTAGTTCAGTGGCCTGTTGCAGTCTGGCAAGGGCAGAGACAAGGGGGTTGAGGTCCTTGTTCTTTGGGTTCTGTACAGCTGAAGTATGACAGTGCATCAGAGAAGATGACGATTTTTGGGATGTATGGCCTCTATTTGCACACAGTGTCAGGTTCGTATTGAAGTGAGGGAGGTGTGGAATGATAACCAGGTTCGTATTGAAGCGAGGGAGGTGTGGAATGGTAACCCGGTTCGTATTGAAGTGAGGGAGGTGTAGAATGGTTAGGTTCGTATTGAAATGAGGGAGGTGTGGAATTGGTAACCAGGTTGTATTGAAGTGAGGGAGGGGTGGAATGGTTAGGTTCGTATTGAAGTGAGGGAGGTGTGGAATGGTTAGGTTGTATTGAAGTGAGGAGGTGTGGAATGGTAACAGGTTCGTATTGAAGTGAGGGAGGTGTGGAATGATAACAGGTTGTATTAAATGAGGGAGGTGTGGAATGGTAACCAGGTTGTATTGAAGTGAGGGAGGTGTGGAATGGTTAGGTTCGTATTGAAGTGAGGGAGGTGTGGAATGATAACCCGGGTTTGTATTGAAGTGAGGGAGGGTTGGAATGGTAACCAGGTTCGTATTGAAGTGAGGGAGGTGTGGAATGGTTAGGTTCGTATTGAAATGAGGGAGTTGTGGAATGGTAACCAGGTTCGTATTGAAATGAGGGAGTTGTGGAATGGTAACCAGGTTCGTATTGAAGTGAGGGAAAGGTGTGGATGATAACCAGGTTCGTATTGAAGTGAGGGAGGTGTGGAATGATAACTGGTTCGTATTGAAGTGAGGGAGGGTTGGATGGTAACCAGGTTCGTATTGAAGTGAGGGAGGTGTGGAATTGTTAGGTTGTATTGAAGTGAGGGAGGTGTGGAATGGTTAGGTTCGTATTGAAGTGAGGGAGGTGTGGAATGGTAACCAGGTTCATATTGAAGTGAGGGAGGTGTGGAATGGTTAGGTTCGTATTGAAGTGAGGGAGGTGTGGAATGATAACCAGGTTCGTATTGAAGTGAGGGAGGTGTGGAATGGTTAGGTTCGTATTGAAGTGAGGGAGGTGTGGAATGATAACAGGTTGTATTGAAGTGAGGGAGGTGTGGAATGGTAACCAGGTTCGTATTGAAGTGAGGGAGGTGTGGAATGGTACCAGGTTCGTATTGAAGTGAGGGAGGTGTGGAATGGTACCAGGTTCATATCGAAGTGGGGGAGGTGTGTAATGGTTAGGTTCGTATTGAAGTGAGGGAGGTGTGGAATGGTAAGGTTCGTATTGAAGTGAGGGAGGTGTGGAATGGTAACCAGGTTGTATTGAAGTGAGGGAGGTGTGGAATGGTTAGGTTTGTATTGAAGTGAGGGAGGTGTGGATGGTAACCAGGTTCATATTGAAGTGAGGGAGGTGTGGAATGGTAACCAGTTCGTATCGAAGTGAGGGAGGTGTGGAATGGTTAGGTTCGTATTGAAGTGAGGGAGGTGTGGAATGGTAACCAGGTTCGTATTGAAGTGAGGGAGGTGTGGAATGGTTAGGTTCGTATTGAAGTGAGGGAGGTGTGGAATGATAACCAGGTTCGTATTGAAGTGAGGGAGATGTGGAATGGTAACCAGGTTCGTATTGAAGTGAGGGAGGTGTGGAATGATAACAGGTTCGTATTGAAGTGAGGGAGGTGTGGAATTGGTAACCAGGTTCGTATTGAAGGAGGGAGGTGTGGAATGGTAACCAGGTTCGTATTAAAGTGAGGGAGGGATGGAATGGTTAGGTTCGTATTGAAGTGAGGGAGGTGTGGAATGGTAACCAGGTTCGTATTGAAGTGAGGGAGGTGTGGAATGGTTAGGTTCGTATTGAGTGAGGGAGGTGTGGAATGTAACCAGGTTCGTATTGAAGTGAGGGAGGTGTGGAATGATAACCAGGTTCGTATTGAAGTGAGGGAGGGTTGGAATGGTAACCGGTTCGTATTGAAGTGGGGAGGTGTGGAATGGTTAGGTTGTATTGAAGTGAGGGAGGTGTGGAATGGTACCAGGTTCGTATTGAAGTGAGGGAGGTGTGGAATGGTAACCAGGTTCGTATGAGTGAGGGAGGTGTGGAATGGTAACCAGGTTCGTATTGAAGTTAGGGAGGTGTGGAATGGTAACCAGGTTCGTATTGAAGTGAGGGAGGTGTGGAATGGTAACCAGGTTCGTATTGAGTGAGGGAGGTGTGGAATGGTAACCAGGTTCGTATTGAAGTGAGGGAGGTGTGGAATGGTTAGGTTCGTATTGAAGTGAGGGAGGTGTGGAATGGTTAGGTTCGTATTGAAGTGAGGGAGGTGTGGAATGGTAACCAGGTTCGTATTGAAGTGAGGGAGGTGTGGAATGATAACCTGGTTCGTATTGAAGTGAGGGAGGGTTGGAATGGTAACCAGGTTCGTATTGAAGTGAGGGAGGTGTGGAATTGTTAGGTTCGTATTGAAGTGAGGGAGGTGTGGAATGGTTAGGTTCGTATTGAAGTGAGGGAGGTGTGGAATGGTAACCAGGTTCATATTGAGTGAGGGAGGTGTGGAATGGTTAGGTTCGTATTGAAGTGAGGGAGGTGTGGAATGATAACCAGGTTCGTATTGAAGTGGGGAGGTGTGGAATGGTTAGGTTCGTATTGAAGTGAGGGAGGTGTGGAATGATAACCAGGTTCGTATTGAGTGAGGGAGGTGTGGAATGGTAACCAGGTTCGTATGAAGTGAGGGAGGTGTGGAATGGTAACCAGGTTCGTATTGAAGTGAGGGAGGTGTGGAATGGTAACCAGGTTCATATCGAAGTGGGGGAGGTGTGTAATGGTTAGGTTCGTATTGAAGTGAGGGAGGTGTGGAATGGTAAGGTTCGTATTGAAGTGAGGGAGGTGTGGAATGGTAACCAGGTTCGTATGAAGTGAGGGAGGTGTGGAATGGTTAGGTTGTATTGAAGTGAGGGAGGTGTGGAATGGTAACCAGGTTCATATTGAAGTGAGGGAGGTGTGGAATGGTAACAGGTTTCGTATCGAAGTGAGGGAGGTGTGGAATGGTTAGGTTCGTATTGAAGTGAGGGAGGTGTGGAATGGTAACCAGGTTCGTATTGAAGTGAGGGAGGTGTGGAATGGTTAGGTTCGTATTGAAGTGAGGGAGGTGTGGAATGATAACCAGGTTCGTATTGAAGTGAGGGAGATGTGGAATGGTAACCAGGTTCGTATTGAAGTGAGGGAGGTGTGGAATGATAACCAGGTTCGTATTGAAGTGAGGGAGGTGTGGATGGTAACCAGGTTCGTATTGAAGTGAGGGAGGTGTGGAATGGTAACCAGGTTCGTATTAAAGTGAGGGAGGGATGGAATGGTTAGGTTCGTATTGAAGTGAGGGAGGTGTGTGAATGGTAACCAGGTTCGTATTGAAGTGAGGGAGGTGTGGAATGGTTAGGTTGTATTGAAGTGAGGGAGGTGTGAATGGTAACCGGTTCGTATTGAGTGAGGGAGGTGTGGAATGATAACCAGGTTCGTATTGAAGTGAGGGAGGGTTGGAATGGTAACCAGGTTGTATTGAAGTGAGGGAGGTGTGGAATGGTTAGGTTCGTATTGAAGTGTAGGGAGGTGTGGAATGGTAACCAGGTTCGTATTGAAGTGAGGGAGGTGTGGAATGGTAACCAGGTTCGTATTGAAGTGAGGGAGGTGTGGAATGGTAACAGGTTCGTATTGAAGTTAGGGAGGTGTGGAATGGTAACCAGGTTCGTATTGAAGTGAGGGAGGTGTGGAATGGTAACCAGGTTGTATTGAAGTGAGGGAGGTGTGGAATGGTAACAGGTTCGTATTGAAGTGAGGGAGTGTGGAATGGTTAGGTTCGTATTGAAGTGAGGGAGGTGTGGAATGGTTAGGTTCGTATTGAAGTGAGGGAGGTGTGGAATGGTAACCAGGTTCGTATTGAAGTGAGGGAGGGGTGGAATGGTTAGGTTTGTATTGAAGTGAGGGAGGTGTGGAATGGTTAGGTTCGTATTGAAGTGAGGGAGGTGTGGAATGGTAACCAGGTTCGCATTGAAGTTAGGGAGGTGTGGAATGATAACCAGTTCGTATTGAAGTGAGGGAGGTGTGGAATGGTAACCAGTTTCGTATTGAAGTGAGGGAGGTGTGGAATCATAACCAGGTTCGTATTGAAGTGAGGGAGGGGTGGAATGGTTAGGTTCGTATTGAAGTGAGGGAGATGTGGAATGGTTAGGTTCGTATTGAAGTGAGGGAGGTGTGGAATGGTAACCTGGTTCGTATTGAAGTGAGGGAGGTGTGGAATGATAACCAGGTTCGTATTGAAGTGAGGGAGGGGTGGAATGGTTAGGTTCGTATTGAAGTGAGGGAGGTGTGGAATGGTTAGGTTCGTATTGAAGTGAGGGAGGTGTGGAAAAGGTTAGGTTCGTATTGAACTGAGGGAGGGGTGGAAATGTTGAAGTTTGAACAGCATTGAGGGAGCGGTTGGGATGTGTATGTTTATGTTGTACTGAGGGTGGGGTTCAAGGAATTGGATAAGAGTTTTGTATAGTTTTGAACAATGGGTGGAATGCGGAGTTTGTATAGTATTGAAAAGGGGTGGGAACGGGGAGGTACACGATAAAAAATATAGTGTTAAATAGAGGTGGAATGGGTTACAAAGGATGGGAAGAGGAGTTTTATATTGAGGGGAGTAGAGGGTTATGTTGAATTTAGAGAGGGTGGATGTGAAGGTCTGTATTATATTGAGGGAGGGGTGGATTTACATGTTTTTATGCATTGAGGCAGACGTGAAAGTTTGTATTGCATTAAGGGAGAGACATGTGCAGGTCTAGGTTCATAGAGAGAGGATGGGACATGGAGGTTTGTTTTGTTTTGTTTTGCACTGTATTAAGACAGGGATGGAAAAGGGAGGCTTATGCTGTATTATATATTGAGGGAGAAGCGGATGTGTAGGTTTTTAGAGTATTCAGGATATGTGTGAAGCTGAAGTTTGC
>CM031621.1:29894596-29904596 GCA_018398815.1 Conus ventricosus
CTTGCTCCACACACACTCTGACGCTGTCAAAAAACACACTGCACACAACAACGACAACGACGACAACAGCAACAAGAACAAAATCAACGACAAACCCTGGGGTGCGGTCTCATTACTTGCGAGTGGTGTGTGTGTGTGTGTGTGGGGGGGGGGGGGGGGGGGGGGAGGAGAAGGGTGTCTATAAAGAGAAGGAGGCTGAAGCGCAGAGGAAGGAATGAGGACAAAAGACAACGAAACCCAAGCCAAGAGAGAGATGATGGGGATGGCGAGAAACCAGTAACAGTGAGAAGTTGCCGGCAGCGATCAATGAATCTCTCTCCCTCTCTCTCTCTCTCTCTCTCTCCGCACCCTCCTTCCTTCCCCTCGCGGCTGATTAAAATAGAAACGACCCGACCGAGACATGGAACCCAGGGCGGAGTTTTGGTGGGATCACTGGCACAGTTCCAGACTGAGTGAGGGAGGTTGGGAGACCTTGAGAAGAAAGAAATCTGTTGAGGTTGTAGATAGATGGGTGAGTGAAGGGGATTGGGGGGGAGGGGGGGGGGGGGAGATGAAAGGGAGATTCGGAAAACTGAAAAAGGTTTTGTTTGTTTGGGTTTTTTTTTTTTCTCAGTAGACTTCAAGAGGCAGTGTCTTGTGGCTCCAGGAGCTCACACTGGGGGATGTGGCGGTGAGGGGAGGGTGGGACGGACAACCTGGATAGTGGTGAGAGTGAGTTATGGTGCTCCCTTCGTCATCTTCACATAGCACGTTTCGGGTTCTCACACAGACGGTGTATCTCTCCCTTTCGTTCTTTTCCTTTCTTGTATCTTTCTTTTTTCTTTTCTTTTTTCTTTCTTTCCCTGTAGCTGTGTACACTCCCCATTCCCCTTCTTTTGTTCTTCCTGTCTTTATGTTTGTCCTGATTCGGGTTTGGAATCGTTCAAACTCGGATGATTCGGAGGATTATTTCACCTCTTCTACCGTATAAATAGGAGGATGTAGGTGGGTAGTGCGAGGGAGTTGGGAGGGGGGGGGGGGGGATGTAGGGCGAGATGAGGACAAACCGAAGAACAAGGAAAAGCGTTTTCCAGCGGTGCAGAATGTCCTCTAGTGGAGTGACCATGGGGTGAACATACATCGAGAGTTCCCTAGACTGCTGCTGCCGATTCTGTGACCAGACCAGTCTGGGTGTGGCCTGATGCGTACGGGTATGCAGGGGTGGCTGTCGTGGCTCTACTGTTTCTGAAAGCTCTAGGACCGTGGGGACAAGAAGCCGGAGAATTTGCTGCCAGTACAACAGAAGTATGCGTATTGGAAAGAAAATCTACAGCGCCTGTTACAGATTCGAGCCAACCTACGACGTCATCCCTGCGTCCCATAATCGTGTCCAGTGTGTCTAACATTACACACAACTATCCCAGAATCTCAGAGTCATGTTCATAGCACCTGACATTACACATAACGTATAACTTCATCCAGAATCTTAGAATCATGTTCATTGTATTTGACATTAGACAGAACGTATTACTTCATCCTAGAATCTCAGAATTATGTTCATATACTGACTTCCATAAAAAACGCGAAAACAAAACAAGCTGAAGGTTGGGGGTGAATTTTATTGGTCACAATTGTACAGAGTGGAAGCGAGAATTCAACGTGATTTGGTTCATTACACCGGTAATGTGTGAAATTGTCATCAGCAATATGTCTTTTGTGTGGAAAATCCAAGGTCACGTGACAAACCAGCTTGAAGTCCTAATACCGTGTGTGGCCACCATTTGCGTTGACAACTGCTTGACACCTGCGGCTCATTGAGTGGACCAGGTGGTTGATGCGTCCCTTGGCACACCAGCCCACACATGGACGATGGCCTGGTGATGTTGAGCCGCTGTTGCTGGTCGTGGACGCAGGAGGTCCAACCGTCTGCCAAGTTCATCCCAAAAATGTTCTATTGGGTTTAAATCGGGACTGAGGGCTGGCCAGGGCAGCACATTGACGTTGTTATGCTGAAGAAATTGCTGGGTGGCCCTGGCGATGTGTGGTCTTGCATTGTCCTGTTGGAATGTCCAGTTTGGGTGTTGCGCAAAAAAAAGGATCGACATGGGGTCTGATCACCTGGTGGATGTAGCGCTGTGCATTGACACCCTGTCCGCGACCAGGACCAATGTTCTGAAAGATGACTGGTCCTATGGCGTGGTTAATGCCAATTGCACCCCATATCATAACGTTTGGGCCTCCCCAGGGGTTTCGCTCTACCACACAGGAGTCAGCATAGCGTTCACCAGGTCGACGCCATATTCTGACACGACCGTCAGCCATGTCAATACAAAAACGGCTTCATCTGAGAACAGTATGCGTCCCCATGCTGCCTGCGCCAGTTGATTCGGGCTTGTGCCCACTGCAGCCTGTCCTGCCGGTGTCTTGGTGTCAGTACCGGACCTCTGTGAGGACGCCTACATGCCAGCCCGTTCTCCTGAAGATGCCGGCGCATAGTGTTGAGGCTGATTCGTTGCTGGAGATTCCCAGGCACCTGTCGAGCAGTGTTAGCGGCTGTTTGCCGCCTGTCCCGCAGATGGGTTCGAACAAGATGGCGATCCTCTCTTTGTGTGGTGACCCAAGGACGGCCTGGCCGGGGACGATCATCAGTGGTACCAGTGACTTGCATGCGGTGCTGCAGACGATAGATGGTTGAGATGTGGACGTTAAAGATGTTAGCGACCTGCCTGGCATCCACACCAGCCTCCAGATGGCCTAGGGCACGATTGCGTTCCTCTGCTCGTAGTCTTGGCATCTCTGTAGCGCTCAGACGGCAAGTCGTTACCTGAACCTTGTAGCGCGGCTTTATAAAGGCTGCATGCCTGCGTACTTGTCGCTGGTTAACTTTGCTCTGCATGGTGTGCACGTGCCTCACATGCAGCAACCAGTTTGCCATTTTTGTTGATCCTCCAATGCCGGGAATGATGTGTTGCTCACACAATTTTTTCACTGCACGTGAGTCTTGGACCCAAACAACTTGCCACAATGGTTCAATATTGTATATTCACCCCTTTTCACCCGAAAAATAGCCTTTCAAATTTTCGCGTTTTTTTTTATGGAAGTCAGTATATGTTCATAGTATCTGACATTACACACTACGTGTGACTTCATCTCGGAATCTCAGAATCATGTCCAGTGTATCTGACTGCATATAACATCTCAGAATCATGATCATTGTATTTGACATTACACACAACGTGTGACTGCATCCCAGAATCTCAGAATCTTGTCCAGTGTGTCTGACATTACTTGTCACAACATGGAGCAATAAGTAGTGTTAGATCTACTGAACATCCTGTCCTGTGAAATAGCCTGCTTTGTGCTGAAACCCATTTCATGTTGATAAAGCAGCCCGGATGTAGCCTGAATAGTCGGCTGGGCTATAAACAACGTAAACAACATGTAGAAAGGCTTCTGGCTCAGGCTGAAGTCACGATGTTTGTGAACTTTGAATCGAATCAAGGAATGTACACACACGCTCACACACGCATACGCGCGCGTGCGACACGCACACGCACGCACACGCACACACACACACACACACACACACACACACACACCACTCACTCACTCACTCACTCACACACACACGCGCGCTCACTCACTCATTCGAAGTTGAACGCTTTCAAGAATTCTCCTCCGCTGATCTCCTGTCACGAGATCAGGGTGGTGGTTGTTCACGGAACACAGTGCACTGTATGTCCTGCATTAAAAAAACATTTGATGCGAGTGTGAAGAGCATAAAAGTCAGTAACCACATCAGGAAGAGAAGCTGCTTCCATGTGCTTGTAGTGCGCGCTTGTGTGTGTGTGTGTGTGTGTGTGTGTGTGTGTGTGTGTGGTGTGAGAGAGAGAGAGAGAGAGAGAGAGAGTTCTGGTTCACGAGTGTCGCTTTTATCCCCCGAGTGTCACTTTGCTTGCATGTGTGTATGAGTGCAGGCTTGTGCTGGACTTCTGCATGCATGCTTGAGAGTGTGTGTGAGTGTGTGTGTGTGTGTGTGTGTGTGTGTGTGTGTGGTGTGTGTGTGTGTGTGTGTGTGTGTGTAGTATGCGTGTGTGTGTGTGTGTGTGTGTGTTTGTGCGCGTGCGCGTTCCGACTTACGTATACAGCAGCGCACACCCTGTGTTAATAGACTTGAGTGTTTTCACATTCCTGATGGCTGGCGTGGGATGGATGTGTCCAGTGAGAGGGCGTTCTCACTCATGCTGGGTCTGCAACTATACAGTTCATCCCGTCAGGACAGAGCTTAGTAGGGTGAGGTCTTGCATTGGCTGGATCGGAACAGACACCGCAGGACTCGGCCAAAATGATGAGGTGGCAGCGCAGTGAGTCCTGCGGTCGATGATGATGATTGCTTCTTATGCTGTTGGTACTGAGGCTGGAACAAGATGAGTGTTGGTGTGGCTGTGTATAGCGGAGCTGGAACGAGCGGTGTGGTTTGAGATTGGGTGGGGTGGGCCGCTTGATGGAGAGAGAGGAGAGAGAGAGAGAGAAGCACACGGTGAAGCACACGGTGAAGCACACGGTGAAATTTAATGTGGGGCCATCGGTCCATACACATTCATCCGGTGACATCTATGAACAGCAATTACGCAAAATGCAACATCAAGGAACAAAGTGGAGAGTTTAACGGAAGAAAAACGAAAAGTTAATTCATAAAATTTGTCATCGCTCCTTGGTTTCCACCCCCCCCCCCCCCCCCCCCCCTTACTGCAAAATTGTAATATCCTATAAACAATGCACTTATTTCCCTTCTTTTTTCTTCCCCTTTTTTCATTATAATTATGTTACAACTCAATGTGGGCCTACAATGCAAATTGAGCCTTCATATCTATGGAGCCGTGTATTTAATGATATGTCATGGGAGAACAAAATTCAAATCTAGAGCAACCAACATAAGTCGACAATGAACATCAGCTAACAACCTACGACAATTGACTTGATTCACGATGGACTAGCAACAAGGGCCGTGTCATACAGCAACATAGGCAGACAAACAAGCAATGACCAAAATCTCATAATGTGTCGCGGATGGCGTACGCCATTGGCAACCATCAGGAGTGGTCAGTCCATGCTGCAGCAACAAAGCTGGCCACAGAAACATCTTCAACAATTAACCCTAGCCATATGGACTCGTCCAATGCTGATGAGCACAGCCCACGAAAGAAGTTGCAAGGCAAACCAACAACAGATTCCACATGTACCTAAAAAGCATCACCACACATAGCACATTCTGTATACAATTTACTGCATGCATAGAGAGAGAGAGAGAGAGAGAGAGAGAGAGAGAGAGAGAGAGAGAGAGAGGAACTGTAAAAAGTCGTTTGTTAATCATTTAAGGGTAATGGGTTCAAACATCGGCAGCCCACTCTTCATTCTGTGCACTTAATATCACACAGACGCGCACGCGCGCGCGCGCGCGCCACACACACACACACACACACACACACACCACACACACACACACAACACACACACACACACGCACGCTCGCACGCACGCACGCACACACGCGCTCGCACGCACGCACGCACACACACACACACACACACACACACACACACACACACACACACACACACACACACACACACACACACACACACTATCACATTGGATAATATCAGCCATACTGACCCCGTTGGGAACGTTCGCTGGGTTGCAAATTGTCGCACCTACCTCTTCTTCCCTATCATCCCTACCCTTTCTTCTTCCCCTCTTATAATCACCTGCCCCAACCTCCCACCCCACCTTGAACCCCATCCCAAATAACGAAGTCCTCAAATTTTCCAATTTTATTGGGATCTTACTTTTTTTTAAAAATGGAATTGGGATGCCTGAATACTGACATCTCCATTAAAACAGCATTTGATCCAGGTGGGTAGAAAAGGAAAATCGGGGAAACCTATAAATAAAGACAAATGTGCGTGTGCGCGGCGCGTGTGTGTGTGTGTGTGTGTGGTGTGTGTGTGTGTGTGTGTGTGTGTGTTGTGTGTGTGTGTGTGTGTGTTTGTGTGTGGTGTGTGTGTGTGTGTGTGTGTGTGTGTGTGTGTGTGTTGTGTGTGTGTGTGTGTGTGTGTGTGTGTGTGTGTGTGTGTGTGTGTGTGTTGAAATCTGACTTACCGAGTCACGCAGCACAAGCATCCTTTGCCGAGAAACTCGGGTTAGGCCCAGTCAGGCCACAGTGTCAGCCCGAAGTACTACAATAGCACGTTTCCTCCCGGCTCTGTCTGTCTGTCTGTTCAGTACATCCACCAGGTTCGATCGTAGGTCTCGTTACCAATCCGCACACTAAGTGCAATGAGCTGAGTGGTTACACTGCCGATTCTTAGTCTGGAGGACTCCGATATGAACCGCCTCCCCTGCCCCCCGTCCTCCTCCCCCCCCCCCCCCCCCCCCCCCCCCCCCTTACTCCTCTCTGACAATGTTTTGATTTCGTTACCTCTCCCCCACCCTCCCCGTCTGTCTTGGAGTCAAACTGTGTGGGACATAAGTTAACAGTGTGTACTGCATTTTAAGGAAACGTTGAATGCAAGTGTGAGGAGATTAAACATTAACAAGAGCGTCATGTCAGGAAGAGAAGCGGGTAGCAGGGATGCGCGCGCGCGCGCGTGTGTGTGTGTGTTCATGCTTTTTTTTTTCCAATGTGGACATTGGTGTATGTGTGTGTGCGCATGCATGTGTGCGTGCACACATGCCATTTTGAATAGTGAGAATAGATGGTACCGTGAGAGGAGAGAGGAGGAGAGAGAGAGAGAGAGAGAGAGAGAGAGGAGAGAGAGAGAGAGTGTTGATGAGGAGTTGTTCGAGAGGTGGAGTGTGTGCGTGGGCGTCTGCTCGCAGATAGAGCAGTGGTATACCAAGTAGTCCAAAACATTGTTCAGTTGGCCCCGCTTGCACTGGTTGTTCAAGTTGATGGATGTTCATTGCTGGTTCGTTGGCAGGTTGAAGTCAATGTCCTAAATTATTCCTTGACTGGCTGCAGCACCACAGCCCAGCACACAATGCCATAGTGGTTAGGAACACACGCCACCTACTGGGGAGGGGGGGGGGGAGAAAGAGAGAGAGAGAGAGAGGAGAGAGAGAGGAGAGAGAGAGGAGGAGAGAGAGAGAGAGAGAATTAACTTAAATACACTGCCCAAAAGAAAAATCATCCATCGCTGATATTTTAGATTTTGGTTCGGAAGTTCATAAGGACTCGTATTAGAAAGAATTTGACTCTCATTAGAAAGACTTTTCTTTAGGAGAGGAGTGGGGAAGGGGGGGGGGGCGGAGGCAGGGACAGTCATGAACGCTGGCTACGGTGCTAAACCGTCATTGCTGTCAGTAAAGGGAGACAGGGAGGCGGTGTGTTGTGGGCTCGGAATAGGCACCACTGAGCACCACCGAAGTGACTTGACGGCAGTGCAGTGTCTCTTCTGGTGGGTTGCCTGACGACATCCTGAATAAGATTGCTGCCTGTGACCTGTGTGACTGGGGCTGCGACTGGACAGAACTTGGCGTGGCTGTGTTGAGGGAGCCGGGATGAGTGGACGTGGGAATAATGCCACTGAGCGAGCATAAAAGATGAGACATGGGGGTGGGGATGGGGGTGGGGGGGGGTCGACATTGTTGGTTGGGCACTTCATACCAGCCGTGTTGCTGTCATGTGTACACATTCATGAGATTGTGGAAGTCTCTTCCTTCACGACGGGTCCAGTTTAATTCAGTTCATGTTGTTTATAGCCCTACCGACCGCAAAGGTCCGTCTCAGGGCTGTGACCTCGTTGAAGTCAGCGCTTTAAATAAATAAACACACACACACACACACACACACACACACACACACACACATCCCTCTAAAAAGAATTTCTTTAAGAAGAAAAAAAGAGAAGGGGGGGGGGGGGGGGGAGCAGGAATTTCTTTAAAATCTTCCTTTTCATGAAACCTTCAGTCAAGGAAGGAAATGTATATCACTGTCAGAAACTTTAAAAAATCACATCAGGTGGGAGGGACATCTCAAAACATGATTTTAACGGAGTCTGCTGCAAAGTGTTTACGCCAGACATCATGCAAGTCCCGATTCACTGTTAGAACATAGTGAATGGTACACCACAAGCAAAATGCACCACGGATCTTCTTCACCTTTTAGAAAATACGAGTGACGTGTGTAAAAGGAGTGGTGTGTGTGTGTGTGCAAACGGCACAATACGACTGCCAGTGGCACGCGGCAGCATCTGTTATGTTTAGACGGATTTGGGAGACTTTTTTATATCCGTCTGCGAATGCCTTTCCTCAGAGGTCTTCGACATAAGCCTGAGCTGTAGGTTTCAAATCGGTGAGATTGACGGATCCAGAATTCGTTTCTCAGCAGCAGCAGCCCTTTTCCTTCAAAACCACAGACTGGCTTTTTCTCTGTTTGCCTGTTAAGTTCTCTCACTTTCTGTCTTCTAGTAATACTCTCTATTCTCTCTCTCTATCCTCTCTCTCTCTCTCTCTCCTTCTCTCTCTCTCTCTCTCTCTCTTTTTCACACACACACACACCGTTCTCTCACCCTCCCTCCCTCCTTTCCCTCCCCCCTCTCTCTATGTCTCTCTCTCTCTCTCAGTCTCCCTGTCTCTGTCTCTGTCTGTCTGTCTCTCACACACACACACACACACACACACACACACACACACACACACACACACACACACACACACACACACACTCTCTCTCTCTCTCTCTCTCTCTCTCTCTCTCTCTCTCTCTCTCCATTAAGTTCTCTCACTTTCTGTCTTCTAGTAATGTTCTCTCTCTCTCTATCTCTATCTCTCTCTCTCTCTCTCTCTCTCTCTTTCACACACACACACCCTTCCTCCCCCCTCCTTTCCCTCCCCCTCTCTCTCTCTGTCTGTCTGTCTGTCTCTCTCTTCAGTCTCCCTGTCTCTGTCTGTCTGCCTGTCTCTCTCTCTCTCTCTCTCTCTCTCTCTCTCTCTCTCTCTCTCTCTTCTCTCTCTCGCTCTCTCCCTCTCTCTCTCTCTCTCTTCATTAAATATCCTGGCAAAATATTCGTGCTTGTGTTGTGGTGTGTGTGTGTGTGTGTGCGCGCGCGCGCGCGCGCGTGCATGCGTGCGTGCGTGCGTGCGTGCGTGTGTGTGTGCGCGCGCGCGCGTGCGTGTTTGTGTGTGTATGTACGTCTGCATGTATGCTCACATTATTTTGATGTCTGTACATGGGCTGCACGGATGCGTCTGTGAATGTGCAAGCCTATGTGTTCCTTTAATCAGTGGCGATGTGTGCACATACATGAAGAGGAACGTGAGCCTGTCAGCACGTTTTCTGGGTTATTTATTGATTGGGATCGCGCATAAAGCAGAAACAGCGCACAATAAGCATTCTGCCTGTGGCTTTTGGAGAGGGCCGGGAAAAAAGAGCAGCAGAAATAATTAGTAGACTCAATGGGGTATAGAAATATGCTGGAGGGGATGAGGCAGGGAGAAAGTGGGTGTGGGGGTGGGTGGGTGTGTGGGGGGTATGGCACAACAAGGCCTAAGAGTAAGAAGTGTGAGGATCTCGATCTTGGACATTTACTGATTCACGATAATCCGAAATAGGACGTATATCTGTCGACCATTCTTGGCAGAGTGAACTCAAAACAGAAAGCGAATGGTCTAATTTTCATAGTCTTTGTATTGAGAATAAAAATGCACGCATACATGAAAACACACACACACACATACACACACACACACACACACACACACACACTCACCCCCCCCCCCTCTCTCTCTCTCTCTCTCTCTCTCTCTCTCTCTCTCTCTCTCTCTCTCTCTCAAAACCTGCCGATTCCTGTTAAAGAAAAGATGCGCTTGCATGGCCTGACACTGCTTATTTTGAGAGCCGAAGTAATTATTTCCTGACCTTTTGTTTGAATTGAATGTGCACGACTGTCATCACGACGCATCGTGACGTGCTGCACTCCACATAAAAATCAAGGGAACAGCATTAACCCATGGGTAA
>CM031621.1:29909596-29932096 GCA_018398815.1 Conus ventricosus
CCAAAGCTTCCTTTCGAAGTAGGAGAGCTCCTGTTAATTGACCTGTCCAGTCGTAGGAGTGCAAGTTCTGCGGTGTTTGACTCGGCAAGTATTTATGCAGTCCGCGCGTTGCGGTTACAGGGTGTAAAGAGTTAATATTTTTCTATACAAAAAAAAAGAAAGAAAAAGAAGAATTAGAAAAAAAACCAAAAAAAAAAACCGATGATTACTGATTTTGCTGTTTTCTGAGGGATTGTCTCCTGAGGACAACTGGCAAAAACAGTTGCAAGGGTCATGAAGCTTGTATGCTTCCACAGACCCTGCATATTTGTTTCTGTTCGGCGAGGTCTTTTTGCATCTTGCGATAACTTTAAACGCCGTGAGACGGTTCTTTATCAAGATTATTTGAAACGTGTATGTTCTCTTTCAAGCACAGCGAACTCTCTTTGTCTGTCTGTCTGAATTTGTCTGCCTGTCTGTCTTTCTGTGTGTGTTTGGTGACTTTGGTTTATCTTGCCTTCGGAAGACTGACTGAAGGATAATCGAAACTTGCTTCGGTTTTGCCGTCCGTTTGTTGCACTGTGTGCGTCAACCCCCCCCCCCCCCCCCCCCCCCCCCCCCCCCCCCCCCCCCCCCCCCCCCCCCCCCCCCCCCCCCCCCAGTTGTCTCTTGCGGTCTTAGAGAGTGTTTCAGTCTTACGGTCATAGATAAGAGGCGCGACATAAATGGATTGTGGAGAGGACAGAAAAAAAAAAGGTTTCATGAGCCAGTCAAAAACAGTTGCCTACCAACAGAAGGATGCCGTTTTTATTCAGTGAAGGGAATAGCTTCAAGGGCTCAGACTCGGCGCTCCTCTCTCTTGGAGGCTGTTTTTCCTCTGTATCTGCTGACTGTAGATTTTTGGGAGCATACACATCTTCCTTAAAAAAAAAGAAAAAAAAATAAGAAACGACTTGATTTCATATAGTGTCTTTCGAAGGTCCAGTCTGATTGAAAACACAAAAAACAGCAGGTTTGTCCTGTTATTATTGCGACAGAGGGGAAGGCTGGGAGGTGAGTCTGTTTGTGTTTTGCCTTCAATCGACCTTTGATTGTGTTGTGTCTGTTATCGGGGGGAAAGTCCTAAATTGTGTGTGTGTGTGTGTGTGTGTGTGTGTGTGAGAGAGAGAGAGAGAGAGAGAGAGAGAGAGAGAGACACACACACACAACACACACACACACACACACACACACACACACACACACACACGTCTAATATCGTCTAATATCACGATTAGTGGAAAGACGTTAAATAAATGACACATACGCGCGCGTGCACGGCGCACGCGCACGCACGCACGCACGCACGCACACACACACACACACACACACACACACACCACTCACAGAGAGAGAGGGAGAGAGAGAGAGAGAAAAAAAATCACATCGAACCAGTCTCACTAATACTGCGAAGTTTGCAAGACGTTTCTGTGCTGACACTTTTGCTTGCCTCACAATTGTGGTGATACACGCAAGTTGTAGGAAAAGCAGGAAAAAGAACGATTGGTATCGTACAACTAGCGCTTGTCCAAGACCCTCCTCGTTGCATCCTCCCTCCACCCCCACTCCCCTAAGCCCTCCCATTGTACCTTCCGTGTTCGTCACTGCCAACACCACAAACCAGTTTCCAAAGGGAATAAGGAAACACACCTGGACAGGCATGAACACACACCACATTAACACAGACACATGCGTACACACATACAGACAAACATGCAGGAGTGCGCACTCACATGCGCGCACGCACGCACGCACGCACGCACGCACGCACCACGCACGCACACACACACACACACACACACACACACACACACACACACACACACACACACACACACACACAGCTGTTTGAGAGATCCCTTTCCCTCCCTTCGGCTCCACCCGCGCCATCGCCTCTCCTTCGTTGATATATATCCGAAATCTCTGTCACGTAGCATAGAGAGCCCGTTCGAACAGATGACGTCCAGTGATGCGTGTGTATGCGTGCGTGTTGGCGGGAATAGAAGTCGGCAACAGATGGCCACTAACATTTTGAAGAGCTGGGAATGACGCACGGGTGTCTGTGCGCCGGGAGTGATGGAGCAGGCCCAAATGCCTGATGCAAGAGTTCCGGCCAGTGCTGACAGTGGGCCTTGGGTCCACAGTAGCGCAATGTGGTTGATTAATTCAGTTAACGCTGATTACTGAAAATTGGAGAGGTTTCACACTCAGAAGGTTCGAGACTGACCATAGTCGGGTATTGAAGATGACGCGTACTTCCATATCAGGGCGATGTGCCTTGCAGCTTCGGCTTGATGTTGGGCCGAAATTCCCTATGTATAACCTTTGCTGAAACGTATGGCATTTACAGAAGTCGTTTTCACTTGGTCGGGTCACTCCATGCCGTTTTTTTAAAAAGTTACATTGATGTGTTGGGACTTCATTTTGTCAATGAAGAGTTCTGAATTACGCGAAGAATAATTATGGACACAGAATTCGAAAGCAAGGGCGAATTATTGGTATTGGCTGCAACTGTAAAGAAGAACAAAAACAAAATGAAAAGTCGTGTGCAGTGCATGAATATTTCAAGTGTCATGATGCCATAGGCACAGTGCAATAAAAGCGGGCATATTGGTTGATAGAATCTTGCTATTCACCATCGCCATCGGTTTAAAAAAAATTGGGGCGCGTGCGATCTGTTTGGATGTTTACTTTTGCCATGCGAGTGTCTCACTCTTAACTGAAAAGTTTAGCATGTTCATCTCTCCGAATTAGCAAATGAAACAAACTGCAGCGTTACTGGAACACGACAAAAAAAAAGCAGAAGAGCACACAAAACAAAGTGTGAAGTAACGCAGGTTTAATGCACGACACAAAACAGGACAAGAAATTTTCGGCAGTATGCCTTCCTCAGCGACAAAAAAAAACAAAAAAACAGTACAGACATCAACATGTGCAATACTCCCCTTGTGAAGCCGAAGTTTGGCGAGTATTCGCTCTTGCGTCCACGGTTATATTCGTCCAGTATCAAACATCGAGTGCTAGAACGATCGCTGGAGCGAGAGAGTAGCCGATTGTCACAGGCTTTTAAAACACACACACACACACCACACCACACACACACACACACACACACACACACACACACCACACACACACACACACACACAGACACACACACACACACCACACACCACACACACACACACACACACACACAGGGTGGTGTGGGGGGGGGTGAAAGGAAGGAAGGGGGTGATGGGTGAACTCTGGCCGTTCCTCCCAAAGCCTTTCATGTCAGAGAGACAGGGGGGTCATCATAACAGTAAGCCGACCGCTGACGTCTGTCTTTATGTGGCTTTTCCCCCGAGTTAGCTTTTGCCCCATGTCCTGTGCCGTGTAAGCCTTAATGCCACTCGCTGCTTGCCTGTCAGTCTGCCTGCCCGCCCATTTTCTGCTGCCGGTCTCTTCCATGACAAAACGCTACCACCACCCCCCGCACCCCCCCCCCTCCCCGGCCCCGCTCTATCTCTCTTTGCGCGTGTGTAATAGCCTTCCTGCCCCTTTTGCGCCCTCCGTCCTCTCTCGCTGCGAGTAGCTGATCGTTCCCCATCTCTCTGTCTGTCTCTCTGCATGCTCGTGTGTGTGTGTGTGTGGTGTGTGTGTGTGTGTGTGTGTGTGTGTGTGTGTGCTTGATGTAATAGCGAAATGATGCTTAGAATGTTGTGATTGTTTAGAATTTTCTTGCATTTTTTTCACCCTCACTTTCTTCTTCTTTTTCTTTCCCTATCGGGCTGGATGCATTATACCTATTCCATTATCCTCTTGAAAAAAACAAACAACAAAAAAACCTTTGTCCGATTTCTTGTCTACATGTTTTCTTCTGTCTCTGTCTCAATGGTTGTCTGTTAATCTCCATCACCCCACCCCATCCCCGCCCCCTCCTGTCTCCTTCACCTCTCTCTGGTCTGTTTTTGTCTGTCTCTGAGAGAGAGAGAGAGAGAGAGAGAGAGAGAGAGAGAGAGAGAGAGAGAGAGAGAGAGAGAGAGAGAGACAGACAGACAGACAGACATGGAAAGGAACCAGGAAAAATGGTCTCCAATTTCTGTGGAAGGAACATGGGACAGGAGAATTTCCTAGCTAGACATCCTACGCCATGGTGTCCTCCTTGTACGTACAGTTATATGACTTGTCTGTCCAACTCCCTATGATTTCGCGCACCAGGTTTAAACAAAATTGTTTATACAAGATCACAATTTCACTCTTGAAATTTTCGGCCACATGGCCTTTTTCAAGATAAAAAAAGAATACAGCTACGTAATGTCCATCTTTGGGAACTGGACAATTTTTAAGACGTTTTATGTTTGCTCTTGCTCTTGAAAAGGCCACGAGGCCGAAAATTTGAAGAGTGGAAGTGTAATCTTGTGTACTGTTTTCTTCCCTTTGGAGTACTATTGTTTTTGTTTATATTTGTTTATAATATTTTGTAATTTTTGTTTAAGACTGAAAGCCAGTACGGTGACTAGGGTCAAATAGGGAGGAAGGTAGGGGATGGAGATGAGGGGGAGGAGGGGATGGTGGTACATTGAGTGGAGATAGCATGGGATGCATTGGGCTGACTGGATGGAGATAGCATGGGAATTGGGCGGAGATAGCATGGGTGCATTGGCTGACTAGGTGGAGATAGCATGGGTACATTGGGCTGCTATAATTTAGAATAAAAGTCGGTTTTAGTGCACTCCCACCATCATCCACCCATTCCCTTCGCTGGTCATGTCTGACGTTAACTCCTTATTGACATGGGAGCGGGGTGGGGGGTGGGGGGGGTGGGGGGGGATCCTCATCCCAAATTCGACCAGTATCACACATATACCTCAACAGATTGTATTTACAGGCTCAGAGGGGATGGTGGTGGGTGGGGAAATCCTCTGTGTGTGAAGGAGGGCGGAGGGGGGGGGGGGGGGCTGTCAAAATGAGTATGAGCATTCTTCATTAGGTAAAAATGGCTATTTTGGGTTGCAGGAAGGGTGGGGTGGGGTGGGGAGACCGGGAACCCAGGAGCTCCTCCACCTCCCCCCACCCCCACCCCCTCCCACCTCTTCCGGCTTTGCTGTTCGGCAAGCTGCTCCGCAAAAAAAATATAAAATTATATATATATATATACTAGTATCAGAACAATGTAAGGATTCGTGTGGATAAGACCCTGTCGATGGGTGGTGGTAGTATTGGGTGGCGTTAAGCACATGGGAGGTGCTGTTGGGTTTTGGGGACGGGGGAGGGGAGGGGGCAGCCTTGTGTTTTGGGGGGAGAGAAACTCTTGACAAACAGTCCGGTTAAAGGATCACGTGATCGATAGTTTCTTTGAACGTCTGGAACCAGATAGGTGGGGTGGTGGTGGGTGGTGGGGTTTGTGGTGTGTGGTGTGTGTGTGTTGTGTGTGTGTGTGTGGTGTGTGTCCGGATGTACGATCGAAAAAGGGGCATATTGGTTTTATAGAATCTTGCATCACCTTGCCATGGGTTTAAAAAAAATTTGGGGGCGCGTGCGTCTGTTTGGATTTTTACTTTTGCCAGCGAGTGTCTCCCTTTTAACTGAAATTTAGCATGTTACTCTCCAATTACAAATGAAACAAACTGCACGTTACGGAAAAACGAAAAAAAAAAGCAGAAAGCACACAAAACAAAGGTGAAGTAACGCGGTTTAAAAGCACGACACAAAAAGGACAAAAAATTTTTCGGCAGATCCCCTCAGCGACAAAAAAAAAAAAAAAACAGTACAGCTAAACATGTGCAATACCCCCTTGTGAACCGAAGTTGGGAGTATTCGCCTTGCCCCCACGGTTTATTCGCCGTACAAACATCGGGGCAAACACCTGGAGCGGAGAGTAGCCGATTGTCACAGGCTTTTAAACCACCACAACACACCACACCCACAGACACCACACACACACACACACCACACACACAAAAACACACACAACACCCAGACACCCACACACACAACACCACACACACACACCCCCCCAAAAAACACACACCACACAGGGGGTGGGGGGTGGGGTGAAAGGAAGGAAGGGGGGATGGGTGAATTTGGGCCCGTTCCCCTCCCAACCCCCTTTCATGTAAAGGGAACAGGGGTACTAACAAAAGCCGCCCGGCGACGTCTGTTTTTTGGGTTTTTCCCCCCCGAGTTTACTTTTTGCCCCATTCCTGGGCCGTTAACCTTAATGCCCTCGCTGCTTGCCTTCAGTCGCCGCCCCCTTTCTGCTGCCGTCTCTTCCATGAAAAACGCTACCACCACCCCCCCCCACCCCCCCCCCTCCCCGCCCCCGCTTATCTCTCTTTGCGCGGTGTAATAGCCTTCCCTGCCCTTTGCGCCCTCCGTCTCTCTCCTGCGAGTACTGACGTTTCCCCTCCCGCCCTGCTCCGGCACCCGGGGTGGTGTGGGGGTGTGTGTTGGGGGGTGTGTGTTTTGGGGTGTGCTTGATGTATAGCGAAATGATGCTTTGAATGTTGTATTGTTTAAATTTTCTTGCATTTTTTTCACCCTATTTCTTTTTTTTTTTCTTTCCCTATCGCGGATGCATTCATACCTTTTCCATTTCCTCTTGAAAAAAAAAAACAAACAAAAAAAAACCTTTGTCCGATTTTTTGCAAACATTTTCTGTCCTGTCCCCAAGGTTTGGTCTTTTAATCCCCACCCCCCCCCCCCACCCCGCCCCCCCTGTCCCCTTTCACCTCTCTCTGGTCTGTTTTTTGTCTGTCTCTGAGGAGAGAGAAAAGGAGAGAGAGAAGAGAGAGAGGGAGAAGAGAGAGAGAGAGAGAGAGAGACAGAAGACAGACAGAATGGAAAGGAACAGGAAAAAGGTCTCCAATTTCTGGGGAAGGGAAAACAGGGAACGGAGAATTTCCTAGCTGAAATCCACCCAGGTGTCCCCCGGGGTTACGACAGTTATTGATTTGTCTGTCCAACCCCTTGATTTCGCGCCCCATTTTTAAAAAATTGTTTATACAAGATCAAAATTTTAAATCTTAAAATTTTTCGGCCACATGGCCTTTTTCAAGATAAGAAAAAGAATACACACGAAGTCCATCTTTGGGAACGGACAAATTTTTAAGACGTTTTATGTGCTCTTGCTCTTGAAAAAGGCCCGAGGCCGAAAATTTTTAAGATGGAAGTGTATCTTGGTACTGTTTTTTTCCCTTTTGGGACTATTTTTTTTTTTTTTATTTGTTTATAATTTTGTAATTTTTGTTTTAAAACTGAAAGCCTACGGTGAAGGGGCAAATAGGGAGGGAAGGGGGGATGGAGATGGGGGGAGGGGGGAGGGGTGGAATGCGGGGATACATTGATGGAGAAATGGGTGCTTGGGCTCTTGGGGAGTAGCATGGGAACATTGGGGGGAGGAGCATGGGTCATTGGGCTGCTAGGGTGGAGATAGCATGGGATACATTGGGCTGACTATAATTTCCCAAGGAAAAAAAGTCGTTTTTAGTGCACTCCCACCACATCCCCCCTTCCCCTTTGCGGCTGTCTGCGTTAACTCCCTTTTTGCAGGGAGCGGGGGGGGGGGGGGGGGGGTGGGGGGGGGGTCCCATCCCAAATTCGCCAGTATCACCAATCCTCAACAGATTGTATTTTCAGGCTCAAGGGAGGTGGGGGGGGGGGATCCTCTGTGTGTGAAAGGGGGGCGGGGGGGGGGGGGGGGGGCTTCAAATGGTAGACATTCTTCATTTGGGAAAAATGGCTATTTTGGGTTGCAGGAAGGGGGGGTGGGGGGGGAGACCGGGGAACCCCGGGGGCTCCCCACCTCCCCCCACCCCCCCCCCCTCCCACCTCTTCCGGGTTTTTTGTTCGGGAAGCTGCTCCGCATAAATAAAATGTATATATATATATACTAGTATCAGAACAATGTAAGGATTCCGTGTGATAAGACCCTGTCGATGGGTGGTGGTAGTATTGGGTGGCGTTAAGCACATGGGAGGTGCTGTTGGGTTTTGGGGACGGGGGAGGGGAGGGGGCAGCCTTGTGTTTTGGGGGAGAGAAACTCTTGACAAACAGTCCGGTTAAAGGATCACGTGATCGATAGTTTCTTTGAACGTCTGGAACCAGATAGGTGGGTGGTGTGCTGGTGGTGGGTGGGGTTTGTGTTGTGTGTGTGTGTGTGTGTGTGTGTGTGTGTGTGTGTGTGTAGATGACGACGACGATGAGCGGGACAGGAAAGGACGCCAGATGGTAGTATTGATTATGATTACAATACGTAGACGTCTATGGAGATGTATGTTGGTGATGATGTAGGCGTTGGTGGAGGGAAAGGGACGGGGGAACGGGGAAGGAGAATGTGTGAGAGAGAGAGAGAGAGAGAGAGAGAGAGAGAGAGAGAGGGGTGGGGTGGGGTGGGATATCAGATTAGAAGGAAAATTGACGGCAACGGAATAGATATTGCAGAGAGAGAGAGAGAGAGAGAGAGAGAGAGAGAAGTGGTGTGTGTGTGTGTGTGTGTGTGTGTGTGTGTGTGTGTGTGTGTGTGACGGAGTCGGAGAGTTGGATGGGGTCGGGGTTGTGAGGGCGGCTCGAGAAGAGTGGGAATAGAATGTGGGAGGGATTGAGGTGGGTGGGTGTGGGTCGGAAGACTTGGACAGGATGGGGGGTGGTGTGTGGACTGGTGGGGGGGGGGGGGGGAAGACAGTGGAAGGGGACGTTGGGGAGGAAAGGGGGAGAGGTGGTGTGGGAGAGGTAGAGGCGGGTTTTGAACGCACGTCCTGTAACTTCGGGTCAGGACAAACAGACCAGGCAAATTGCGGGCGGTGGTTCCACTCTTTGGTTGTTTGTGTTTGTAGCCTGGGCCGGCCGGCGGGTACGAGGTTGCTGCGTCGCCCTGGCACTGACTGACGCTGTGACGTCGTGGCGGCCCTCCCCCAAATCAAACCCGTGGTGCTTTGGTTTTGGTGGGCCTCAGAAAGCACGCCTATGGGGAACCGTTGTACTATCACCGACCATGCGTGTGTTTTTTCCCAACCAAAAACGAAAACCGCGCGCATGCACGACACAGGCACATAAGACACACCGCACACGCAAAAACACACACCTTTTTATATCTATACTTTTATCGTCGTCGTCTGTCGTCTCTCCTCTCCTCCCCTTTGTCTCTCTCTCTCTCTCTCAGGGGGCGCATGCGCGGATGTCACAAAAAAGGGGCCACTTTCTGAGCCCCGAAATTAAATTTGGAATTACGTTGCCCTTCAACTTTAAATTTAAAAATCTGCGCACACGGGGAGACAATACCCAACCCTGCCAGTAGCTCCACTCACCTTAGAGGGGGAGTGGGGTTTTGCCGCTTGTTTGTGGGCTTCATGTACCTGGAAAAAAGGGAAGAAGGCCATGTTTTTGCTGACCTTGAGAGTTCAACACAGGTAAAACCGGGTATCGTCGTGGAGTGTTTGCGAACTTCTTTTCGGGGGGACCTTTTAAAAACCGGGGGGGTGACTTTGAAAAAAACCCCGGGACCACTTAAAGGGAAAGGGGAAACCCACAGCCGACGAACCCTGCGGGGAAAAAACAGAAAAGGACAAACGGGTTTCCCCTGGCGCCAATCTACAGACGGAAAAGCTGACCACACTGTCAATGGGGTGAGGGACACTTTGTTAAAAATGAACCATGACTTAAAACAAAGTTCGACGTAATGCAAGGGCATCGGGGAATTGAAAACAATTTTAGAAGTCTGAAATACAAAATGGCACACCGAGGGGGAGTTTTTGACTTTAAGCCAAGCAAAAAAAGCCCCCCCAAGTGAAAATAAAGTGTTAAAAATTAATTTGGAAAATCTTGGGGGGCAAACGAGAACTTGAAGACAGACGAAACAAAAACCCTCATATCCTTTGGGAATCCCTCGCAAAGACAAGAAACGTGGAAATTGGAAACAGGTCAGGGAACTGATTGTGGACCAACGGAACTGACAGAAAGTGCAATTCGACCGGTGCACCGGGTGATCCCAAGAAGGCCCCGTTTGTGGCTAGGTTTAATTTTTTTCAAAGACAAAGAAGCATTCGAACAAAGGTAACTAAAAGGCACATCTGTTTTCGTTGGAGAGGATTCATAGAAACAAGACTTAGGAAAAAACTTGGCCTTTTAAAAGGGCAAAAGGCTGGAAAAGGCCAGTATGGTCTTTGATCACCTTATTTATCGAGGGAAACCCAAATTTACCTCGGGCTAAAAAATCTTGTTCAGACGAAATAGGGATTAGGCCGCCGAATTGTTCAAAGAAATTTTACCTCTAGTGTTTATATTTCAACTTTGCAAATTTTACACGGGGGATCACGAACAAGTTACCCCGGCGATTTGTGTAAAAAAACAGATCGTCAAAACTTGTTTTCCGCGTTGGCAACCGCAGCGGTCGCAAAACCGGGGGGTTTTGGGAAAAAAGGGGTCACATTCATTGGGGGGGCCGTTTTGAAAGTGTTTTTGAAAAAATTTTTAAAAATAAAAGAAGGGCCCAAAGAAACACATGAAAATAACAAAAATTTTCTTTTTTGCATTGAACAATCTGGTATTTTGCCCAAAATTTGAATGAAAATTTCTTTCACTCCATTTTTCATCTTTTGATTTTATTTGTTTATAGAGACTTTTGTTGATACTTTGATCCCTGCTTTTCCAATTCACACATATTGAAACCAAGTTAAGCGTCCAAACGGGGAAGCGTTCTGGGGGGGTTCTTTTCTCATTAAAAACAAATTGTTAATTAGAAAGGGAAAAGAACAGTTGAACGCGGGAATTTCCTTTTTTTTTTCTTAAAAAATCATTTTTTTGGTACTGAAAAGATTTCTTTTTTTTGTTGTAATATCCCCCCCAAGCATTTCTCCATATTAAACACTAGTAAAGACAGCGATGTGGAATTATTTGAAGATATTCTTACTGATACCGTACTAAGTGTGAAAGTATATTTTTGGTGGTGGGGACTTAAACAGGAATAGAGATACATTTCCAAGGAAATTTTGGTTTTTGGCAACACTGCTGTAGATGATGAAACAACAAAGGGAATGACGAAATTCGCAAATAAATAAAAATTCAAGGGAAAGGAACTCTTAAATTTTGTAATTCATTAGGAATATTATGCGAATGGTTTTTGGATGGACAAAGAGGTCTTTTACTTACATTTCTGATACGGCAGTATTAAGATTTTTTTTGGCATGTGATGCTTTTCTCTGTTTTGCTTTCTGTTTGAAATTCATGTTGGAAAGGAAAAATCTGATCCCCTCCCTGAAAATTTAGTTTTAAAAACACAGAAAAGAATAATCTCATTTTTAAACTGTAGATAAAAGGGAAACATGCCTTTTAGAGGTATAGATGGAAATTGAGGGCAAACAATTAATGGAAGCCTGAGTCATCGGGATTTTAAAGACACCTTAAGTTGTGCACTGAAATTTTTGATGCGACATAGATGGAGCCTGGAATTATTTAAAATGACTGTTTTTGCAACACGCTGGTTGATAAAAAAAAGATTATTTCATGAAGATCAGACAAGAAAGAAAAAATGGTTTGAAAGAATTAAAATTGGAAGAAAAAACGGAGAAGGTTTACTTCGAAGGGTTTTGTAGAACTTTAAAGATAATACGGGACCGAGTATTAAAAAGCTCGAAGAAAAAAAAAATCTCTTGGGAAAGAAAAAAAAAGGAATATAGAAATTTTGCAATTAATGACTGGTAATGAGGTGTCTTCTGTAGGAACATACAAGTTTTGGGGAACAGTGCACAAATTTTTCCCCAAACGACTGGAAAATATAAACTTATACCGAAGACGGGTTTTTTTTTGCTTTAAAAATATTTTTGCAACGGGTTGATAATCCCAACTTAGAAGAGGTAGACTTTCATTTGAAGACAATGAAGAAGAGGGTTTAATCAGCCAATTATAAAAGAAGGGGTTATTCTGCTTTGGGGGAAATTAAAAAATTTAAAAATCAGGGGGCCAGAGGTAAAAGGGTGAATTTTTTAAAGTTTTCCAAGATATGTTGTTAGTTTTTGTTAATTGTTTTAATGCTCTTTTAAAAAGGGTTATATCCTGAACAAGGACAAATCCAAAATTTTTGTACATTACATAAAAAAGGGGGAGTAGATGACCCGAATAATTCAGGGGCATATCACGACAATGGACATAAAATTTTACAGTTTAATAAATTTAAATTTAAGACGCAAAAATGGATTTAAGAAAATATACTACGGGGAGTATCAGGCTGGAAAAACAAATTATCAACAATAGATCTATTTTTCACACTTAGGGGGTCCGTTCAAAAGCAGTTTGTGAACAATAGAAAGTTTTAGTTCTTTCATAGATTTTGAAAAACTTTCGATTCCCTATCAAAAAAACTTTTGTGGGCCCAAACCTTGTAAAAAGGAATAAGGGGGGAAAAAGTTGCCTACAGGGATAAAAGTAGAGATAATGTTAAACTTAAAACAAGAATAAGAAATAAGGGAGATCTACAGATTTTATTACTTGTTCAAAGGGGTAAAAAAGGTGATTGCATCCATTTTGTTTTCTTTTTTTATTTAAAGAACTTGCTTTAAAATAATGAAATGGGGGCATGGAAAGACATTTCGCCTTATTCTCTGAGTTGTTTATTTTTTTATTTCAGATGAAATTTTTTTGATGTCAAAACAGTGGTTTGGGCACAAACTCGTTAATGTTTTATAAACCCCGCATCCATTATCTGGGAAATTGACGGTGAATATAAAAAAGTAATATTATATGTTCAGAAAAGGGGGTCTTTGCTTCAAAGGGAAAAATGGATATATGGGACAACAGAATTTTAAAGTTGTAAACGTTATACGTATCTAAAGGGGTTGCTTTTTAAACCCAAAATTATTTTTTATACGCATGTGAGAATTGAATAAAGCAAAAAGGCTTTAAAAACAAATCAAAACAGATAAACTTAGAATAATTCCCCTAACTGTTTTTTAACTATTTGATCCCAAGTTCGCCATTGTACAGTTGGCGCGAAAATGGGGTTTGGATAAGGGGGCTTTTGAAAAGAAAAGGTGCACACCATGGTCTTAAAAAATTCTTAGGGTAGAAAAAAACAACCGAACGTTTCTTGTAGGCGACTAGGTAGATACCATATATTTAAACTCTTAGTACGTTTTATTTAAAATTTTTGGTTTAAAGCACCCGTATGGGGGAAAATAGATTACCACATAAGGCTAAGAATGTTTACGTTTCTGACGAAAAGGGGGAAATAACGTGGGGACACAGTTCGTACAGCTTTAGACAAAATGGATTTTCCATGTTTGGGAAATCAGGGGGTTTGGTCGTTTTAATGTTTATTAAAGAATTTAGCAAGAATAATTGATTGCAGGGCAGGAAGGGGGCAATCATACGCAAACAATGAGAGATACATCTTTTTAGAGCGTTTTAAAATATTATCTAAGGGGGCCCATGGCTATGAAAAAAACAAATTTGAAAGAATGGGCCCCAAGTAAATTTTAATTTGGATTTCACCTAATTTACACATTCTTTTAAAGGGATACAAGACCAACTGGTCACAGATGTTTTGTCCCAAAAGTTTTATCGCGAAAGATGAACCCATTTTGTCTTTATTTTCCAGCTTTTAAATGATTTTAAAAAAAGAATCATTCCCAAAAAAACTACATTAAACCATGTAGTCAGTTTGCTTTTACTTCATCGTCTAACATTGTAACGATGCGAAACTTGTCATTGGGACTTATATAAAGCCTTTGCTAAGTGCTGTAAACTTACGATGCCCCTATTTTGCATTTTACTGGAACATGATTTACCGTGTGAGCCACATTTTGCATTGCACGGGGAGACATGTTTTACACTTTTGAGCCACATTTTGCATGACTGGAGACATGTATTTACACTGTGTAGCCACTATTTTGCATGCTGGGAACATGATTTTACACTGTGTACCCCTATTTTGCAGTACTGGTTGACATTATTTACCCCGGGGGGCCACTTTTTGCATTGTCGGAACATGATTTACACGGGGTGAGCCACTATTTTGCATTGCACTGGAGACATGTATTTACACTGTGTACCCTATTTGCATTGTACGGAGACAGATTTTAAATGGTGAGCCACTATTTTTTCATTGTGCGGTAAATGTATTTACACGTGTGACCACATTTTCATTGTACCGGGAGACTGTATTTCACTATGTGAGCCACTATTTTTCCATTGTACTGGGAACATGTATTACACTGTGTAGCCCATTTTGCATTGTACTGGTAACAGTATTTTCACTGTGTGGCCACTATTTTGCATTGATGTAACATGTATTTAACACTGTGTGAGCCACTATTTTCATTTCACGGTAAACATTATTTAACGTGTAGCCCCTATTTTTTATTTTACTGGGAGACATGTATTTACACGTGTGCCCTATTTTTGCGCCTGGAACATGTATTACCTGGTGAGCCACTATTTTGCTTTACGGGAGAAACATTATTTACACTGTGTGAGCCACATTTGCTTGTACTGGTAGACAGTATTTTCAAAGTGTGAGCCCCTATTTTGCATTGTCGGTTGACAGTATTTTCAAAATGGACCCTATTTTGCATTGTACTGTAACATGTATTTACACGTTGAGCCACTATTTTGCTTGCACTGGTTTAAAATGTATTTACACTTTTTGACCCTATTTTCATTGTACTGGGAGACATTTTTTACACGTTGGCCCATTTTTCATTTTACGGTGACATGTTTTTCCGTGTAGCCACATTTTGCATTGTACGGAGACAAAGTATTACACTTGTACCACATTTTGCATTTACTGAGACATTTTTTCACTGTGTGAGCCATAATTTTTTCATTGGCACTGGAGACAGTTTTTTCCCCGTGTGAGCCACATTTTGCATTGCCGGAGACAGTATTTACACGTGTGGCCATATTTTTTGCTTCACTGGGAACATGTATTTACACTGTGTGACCCTATTTTGCATTGACGGGAACATGTATTTTAAAACTGTGTGACCCATTTTGGGGTTGCCGTAGACATGTATTTTTTCACTTGTGATTACGTTTGTAATGTATTTTTTATTGAGGCCCCATCAGAAAAGGGCCCCTGCCTTCTGATTAAAGAATTCATTCATTCTTCATTCTCTTCTCTCTTCTCACACCATTTAACTATCTGTGCAGCGCAAGCCACACACACACACACAAACACAAAACACACACACACAACACACTGACCGCACACGTGCGCACACACACACGCACACACTCGTACACTAGCACAGGGGGCCGGGTAGCCCCGTTGTAGAGTGCCGACTCGTGAACCTGGGTTGCGGGTTCGATTTTTGGTACAGGGGATTTTTTCCCCCGGATTAAAAATTGGTTCTCTCCATTCCAAACTCCTTCGAATGAACTACAAAACCCAAAGGGTTTCCCGGGGTGAACGCACCACATCTGCACACACTAAAAACCCATCCCAACTTTCGAAAAAGAAGGCCATTTGGCCCTTGGGATGGAAGGGCACGTATACACAGCATCACCTTCCCCAAGGGATATGGCTGCCTTTAATGGCGGGGTAAAAAAAAAGGTCATACACAAAAACCCCACTGCCTCTATACAGGGAGTGTCCCAGGAGATCAGCCTGCGTACGCGAAAAAAGTACACAGCAAAACCTTCCACCCACACGCCCACCCCACCGATCCACCCCCAACACACAGACACACACACACACACACACACACACACACACACACACACACACACACACACACTTGTACACACGCGTGCGCCTGCGCACGCACGCACGTACACACACACACACACACACACACACACACACACACACACACACACACACACACTCACACAAAATGTACACTTTCACCTTCCACCCACACGCCCACTCAATCCCCACCCCCCACCCACACACACACTCGTACGTGTACACACACACACACACACACACACACACACACACACACACACACACACACACACACACACACTCATTAGAAAACAGTAATAACCACTCACGTGTTTTCTTTCATGTCCACTTCTTTCCTCGCTGTATGGGCTGATGCTGCGGCAGTCAAACATGACAGCCATGAGTGAAGACAGGTAATCATACTTCACATAGATGGACCATTTATGGAATAAGAAAACAGCTAATCTTGTGGACGTGGGCGAACAGCAAGTCTGGCCTTTTTTGTGCATGCTTTCTGGAATCATGGCGCGGACTGAAGACGGTGAAAAACAAAAAACAAACAACAAAAAAAATGCTTTGCAAAGGTGCAGGTCATCTGAAGCCAGAAATGACAGCGGAAACTAGATGGGCTTTGGGGAGAGCACAGACCTCCACCTGTTGACTTGAATCTTCCTAGGGCCACATACCGTCTTTTTTATTTTTTATTTTTTTTTATATAACCAACGTTCAGTGAAAATCGGTTTGGTAGTTCTTGCGTCATCGTTGCCAACTGATAAACAAACGTGCCAACTGATAAACAATCGAAACCAACTGATAAAGATGAAAAGATAACCTGGTTGGCCATCGATCTGGCAATTCACTTTGTGTACAGCACAACTGACTGTGGGAAGAAGGGGGGGGGGGGGGGTATTAGGGCTATATAACTTTAGCCTCGTTGGCGGGAAAAAAATAACGGTTTTTCTTGTCCTTCATTCTTTCTTTCTTTCACTCTTTCTTTCTTTTAAAAAAAAAACAAATTGTGGATTGTGAGCTGTTTTTTTTCTCCTGATGCTTTTTCTTTTTCCTCAGTCCGTCGATAGTTATCAAACCAAGCGGGAAATGTTTTAACTTGAAAATGTAACATCCCGTCATAATTAAACCAATTTTCTTTAAACCGCCCCCCCCCCCCCCCCCAAAAAAAAAAAAAAAAAAAAAGAAAAAGAAAAAAGAGCGCAGTTGGGTTTTTCCTTAGAAGATCATTACATCAACTGTGGTCTGAGAATTTATTATAATGGTCTCTTACGGCGTGTAGGTTCCCATAGAAAACGCTGTCCCCGAAATAGTGGTGGACCACCACCCAAATAGCCCGCCCAGCCTTACATGACAGGACAACGGGAAGTACGAAAATCGCTGCCTCCGGTAATAATCATCGTGTCTGCAGAGTGGCTGTGCTTCCGGCGATCGCCCCCCCCCCCCCCCCCCCCCCCCCCCCCCCCTCCCATCCCGTTCTCTCCTCCGCTTCCTTTTTTTTTTTTTTTTTGTCCTCCTTCCCCGCTCCTTACCCATCCCTTCTCCCCCCCCCCCCCCCCCCCCCCCCCCCCCCCCCCCCCCCCCCCCCCCCCCCCTCTTTTTTCCCCCATTCCTACAAATCAACCACTTGCGTTGACGTGTGTCTCGTGATGTGCAAATTACAGCTAACATCACAACGCCCACACGCTCGCTCGAGCATTTAGAGCATTAACAAGCACTGGCACGACATGTACTCATGAATGCATGTTCGCATGACTCGATTTCATCAACAATTTCCACTAGCTTGTCTCTGTCATTCTTCTTTCTAATTCACTTTGCTCCCCTATGTCTCTCTCTGCTATTCCGCTGTCTCTCCATTGTCTCTCGCTGCTCTTTCGCTGTCTCACTCCCTGTGTCTGCTGTCTCTCCTCTCCTGCCGCTCTCTCTCTCTCTCTCTCTCCTCCTCCTCACACCACACACACACACACAACCACACACCACACACACACACACACATGCATGGACGTGCACACACCGTAATACATACAGATGGAGAAGGGAATGGCTGGATGGTATATCACTCACATGGGCAAGGCAACATGACAGGACTGTGATAAGTGAAGTAGTCTATCCTGCCTGTGCGCACATGCACGCACGCAGGCACTTACACACACACACACACAAGCAGCAAGCAGGACAAGGAGTATCATACATTTACATGTATGGTAAATTCAGCTGGCTCCTCCCTGAAGCGGCTGTGCTTGAGCCACTTACCACACTGACGTGTGGCGTGAACACTATCAGCTTGGTCTGTCTGTTCCCATGTCTGTGAGCCAGTGTGTCTGTCAGTCTGTGTGGGGTGGGGTGTGTTTGTCTGTTGTCTGCCAATTTTATCTTTTTCTGTCTGTTCCCATGTCTGTGAGCCTGTGTGTCTGTCAGTCTGTGTGGGGTGGGTTGTGTTTGTCTGTTGTCTGCCAATTTCATCTGTTTCAGAGTGTGTGAGAGAGAGAGAGAGAGAGAGAGAGGGAGGGGGGGGTCTGTGTCACTGAACCTCTTTCTCTCTGTGGAGTTGTCCTCTCTCTTTCCCACCTTCTTACCTGTATTCTCTCTTGTTCTCTTTACTCTTCCTCATGTAAGCATGCAGTCCTCTCCTCCCAGCTTCTGTTAGTTTCTAGTTTCTTAGCCAGCTTCTTTGCGTGAAAAGTCCACCTCACCTTCAGGTGAACAAGAAAAATAGTAGCTTTAAGGGAATAAAGTCAAAAGGGATTTTTTTCCCCTACTACATTCAGCCTTTATTTTTTTTCCCCTGTGCACCCCAAAATAGTTGGTCTTTTGACCGGTGGGAAGAGATATCAAAACTCAAACTCTCCACTTGGCAGATGCTGAAGTGTACATTGATGAACTCCAGGCTTTGATCAGGTGTTCAGTGCTAATATAGTCAACATGTCTGCACCACTTGCATAGTGCATGTGCGGCACGTACTACGCACAAGTGCGTACGTAGGCAGTATGTGCGTGTAACTAGAGAGACAGTGCATGTTACTTTCAGGAAGAAAGATAGGAGAGAGGGGGACACACACACCTGTTTGAGCCGGACATCACAGATGTAACAGATGGTGGGGTTGGAAGGCAAACAGCAGCATCACCCACAGCAGCAGGACCTCTATATTGAAAAGCATGATGGATGCGTTCAGGATGGGGGGGGGGGGGGGGGGGGGGGTGACACCACTAATGGGGGCAGTCACAACCAGGGGGGAGGGGGGAGTCTGCCTTACGGAGGGGGGGGGTGGGGGGGCATATGATGTTGATGATGATAGTGATGATGAGGCCTGGCTGATGTTGTCTGTTGTAGAACTGCCATAGACACACCCACTCCCCACAGTAGATCTGCCCGGTGTTGTTAAAAAAACTACTTGGGTCTCTCTGTCTGCCTCTCTTTGTCTGTCTGTCTGTCTCTCACTCACTCACTCTCTTTCTTTCTGTCTCTGTTTCTGTGAGTATCTGTCTGTCTGCCTGTCTGTCTGTCTGCCTGTCACTCACACACACACTTTTTCTCTCTCTTTCTTTCTGTCTCTGTTTCTGTGAGTATCTGTCTGTCTGCCTGTCCGTCTGTCTGTCTACCTGTCTCTCAGTGTGTCTGTCTCTGTTACCCTCTGCCTCTTCCTCTCTCTCTCTCTTTCTCTTTCTCTCTCTCTCTCTCTCACTGTCTCTCTCTCTCTCTCTCTTCCATACACATGCACACACGCTTGAACACACTTAGCATAATATGCACAGAAGTATGAAGCATAGTTTTTCAGCTTTGATGCCCAGTAACAGGAGAGCTTATCCCTCCTCCCCCCCCCCCCCCCCCCCCCCGCCCCTCTCCACTCCACACCACATCACACTTTTTTTAAGGCTTGGATATAGATCAGTACAGTGCAGTCTGAATGGGGTCACCTGATGTTCAGTAACATTTGACTTTTACCCGTTCAATACCATTGAAGGGAATATCCTGTCGAGGGAGGCTGTAGTTGTTGAAATTGATACAAACAGAGGTACATACCACACCAACTGGTAACACACAGTGACTCATTTGTGGGCGTTTTTGTGTGGCTGATATATTGAGAAGTTGTCAAGAAGTTAATTGTTTTTTTGTGACAGCTGAAAACAGAAGTTTTTCGTCAGAGAGAGAGAGAGAGAGAGAGAGAATGTCTGTGTGTTGTGTCTGTCTTTGTGCATTTTTTTATGTGTATTGATAGCTTGTGTAGAGCCCTGGCAACCAGTCTGCCTAGTGTGAACTTGGGAGGTGTGGAGCCAAAATACAGGCTATTATATGGAGGGCAGGTGGCACCGTGATGGTATGCTGTGGATCAGCGCCCTAGCCAGAGGGAGAGATTGATATCATGGACTGAGTAAAACACACACACACACACACACACACACACACACTGCACACACACACTGCACACACACACACACACACACACACACACACTCACTCACACTCACTCACTCACTCACCACTCACTCACTCACTCATCACTCACTCACTCACTCACTCACTCACTCACACACACACACACACACACACAGTGACTCATCAACATCAGCTCCCAGCCTCCGTCCCTTTCCATTCTTTTTTTGTTTGATTGTTTCTTTGTTTGTGTGTGTGTGTGTGTGCGTGTGGTTTATATTGTGGAGTGGATGGATGGTAGTTGGTGTTGTGCGTGCAGTGTTGTGTGTGGTGTGAAAGGTGAAGGAAGAGGACAACAGTGAGGGGTGAAAATGAAAAGTGGAGGATGGGTGGCAATGGATTTTAGGACAAACAGTGATGTGTGTAGGATGATGGGCAAACGGAAGCAAGGGACAAGGGCAAACAGCGAGGATTGAAAATGGAAACAATTTAGGGAATGAGGACAAACAGTGAGGGGTGAAATGGGATAAGGGGAAAATGTGAGAGAAAGGAAGGGACAAATAGTGAAGGGATAAAATGAAATGGTTGAGGGATGTGGATGAACAGTGAGATTGAGGGGTAAGGACGAACAGTTTAGATTGAGGGATGAGGAAACAGTGAGATTCAGGGATAAGGACGAACAGTGAGATTGAAAGGGTATGGACAAACAGTGAGATTGAGGATAAGGACAAACAGTGAGATTCAGGGAAGTGGATGAACAGTGAGATTGAGGGTGGAGAACAGTTTTGGGATGTGGGAGTGGATGAGGGTTGGAGCAGGAGGAGTGGAGAATGAGTGAAGGAGGGGCGAACAGTGAGATTGAAGGGTAAGGTGAACAGTGAGATTGAAGGATAAGGGATGAACAGTGAGATTCAAGGGTAAGGAGAATAGTGAGATTGAAGGGTAAGGGACGAACAGTGAGATTGAAGGATAAGGATGAACAGTGAGATTGAAGGATAGGACGAACAGTGAGATTGAGGGTAAGGACGAACAGTGAGATTGAGGATAGGGACAAAGTGAGATTGAAAGGGTAAGGACGAACAGTGAGATTGAAGGGTAAGGACGAACAGTGAGATTGAAGGGTAAGGACGAACAGTGAGATCGGAAGGGTAAGGACGAACAGTGAGGTGAAAGGATAAGGATGAACAGTGAGATTGAAGGATAGGGACAAACAGTGAGATCGAAGGGTAAGGAGAACAGTGAGACTGAAGGATAAGGATGAACAGTGAGATTGAAGGATAGGATGAACAGTGAGATTGAAGGATAAGGATGAACAGTGAGACTTGAAGGATAAGGAATGAACAGTGAGACGAAGGTAAGAGAAACAGTGAGTTGAAGGATAAGGAAACAGTGAGATTGAAGGATAAGGACGAACAGTGAGATTGAAGGGGTAAGGACGAACAGCGAGGTTAAAGGGGTGAGGACGAACAGTAAGATTGAAGGAATAAGGATGAACAGTGAGATTGAAAGGGTAAGGACGAACAGTGAGATTGAAAGGGGAGAGGTATGAACAGTGAGATCAAGGATAAGGACGAACAGTGAGATTGAAGGATAAGGATGAACAGTGAGATTGAAGGATAAGGGGCGAACAGTGAGACTCAAGGGTAAGGATGAACAGTGAGATTGAGGGATGAGGACAAACAGTGAGACTCGAAAGGGTAAGGAGAACAGTGAGGATGGAAAAGGGGTAAGGATGAGAACAGTGAGATTGAAGGGTAAGGACGAACAGTGAGATTGAAGGATAAGGACGAACAGTGAGATTGAAGAGATAGGGACAAACAGTGAGGTTGAAGGAAAAGAGAACAGTGAGTATTGAAGGATAAGGATGAACAGTGAGATTGAAGGGTAAGGACGAACAGTGAGATCAAGGATAAAGGGACGAACAGTGAGATTGAAGGATTTAGGACGAACAGTGAGACTGAAGGTAAGGACGGAACAGTGAGATTGAAGGGTAAGGACGAACAGTGAGATTGAAGGAAGTGGACGAACAGTGAGTTAAAGGATAAGGACAAAAAGTGAGATTGAAGAGGTAAGGAAAACAGTGAGATTGAAGGATAAGGACGAACAGTGAGATTGAAGATAAGGATGAACAGTGAGACTCAAGGATAAGGAGCGAACAGTGAGATTGAGGGATGATGAGCAGTGAGATTCAAGGATAAGGGGCGAACAGTGAGATTGAAGGATAGGATGAACAGTAAGATTGAAGGATAAGGATGAACAGTGAGATTGAAGGATGAGGAGAACAGTGAGATTGAAGGATAGGGACAACAGTGAGATTGAAGGATAAGGCAAACAGTGAGATTGAAGGAAAAACTTTGAAGGAAAGGACGAACAGTGAGGTTGAAGGATAGGAGAGAACAGTGAGATTTGAAGGTAAGACGAAACAGTGAGATTGAAGGATAAGGACAAACAGTGAG
>CM031621.1:29942096-30084596 GCA_018398815.1 Conus ventricosus
CACTCTCATGTGCATACTCATGCTCATCTTTATTTTTTCTGTACGGCATCAGAAAACAAACTAAAGGTGAAACAGATCTCCAATCAATTAAGGTAAAAGGGTGAAGAGATCAATTGATATGAAGGGGCGACAGATCAATTATCAGATGCTGCCTTGAACGTGACTGTGACGCAGTGTTGTCATCACACGTCCTGAAACTGATGCCGTAACCTTTCCGCCCCCTCATTGATTGTCTGCCCTTAATGAAGTGTTGAGCCATGATTGAGACACAGTGACCTCTGGTGAAATGAACTCGTTCATTCTTTCTTCCCCATGTCTGGCTCTCTGACTTTGGCCTTGATCAACCCTGGTATCAGCTTCCAGCGTTAAAGAGCAGGAGAGAGAACAGGGCAGAGAAAGAAACTTGTCACCAAGTGCAGAAAGGACAGGATAGACCTGATTGGTCCAGGCGTTTGTTTTCCGTTTCTTGAGCAGCATTCAGCACATAACGAGGCCAAAGGCGTCCTCCGTCAATGACAAGCGAGAAAAGAGAACTAAACAGAAAGAGTGTCAGTGTTTGTCAGCGTCTTTCTCTTTATTTATGACCTTAAGGTAGATGTTAAAGGTCAGCAGGAAATCTGTCTAATTTGAATCCATCGTCATGTTCTTTTTTTTTTTCAACATACCATAAAAGAAATGCATGACAGAGAAGTCAAAACACTTGATTAGCTTTGGTTCGATACATTGTGAAATGTCCTGCTATTGGCAGATGCTGCCAATATCTGTCTGACTCTGAGTTATGTGCTTACACAAAGCATCTGCTATGTCTGTGGATGAGAATCAATCCCCACCCCCTCCCTTTTCTTTCTGCTATGACCTCATGGCGGAACATGTTTGTTGTAGCATGTGCAGACCGATTTGCAGGCACTGTGACAAGTACCTTGATCAAACTGAAAGAGAGAAACTTCTGTTCCATTTAAAAAAGCGGTGGTGTTTTCAGTATTTGAGTGGGCGACTGGAATGGATTTTGCCATTTCAAGTGGATGATGGTGTCCAGGTACATTGTGTATTGGGGTGGAGGGGGGGGGGAACACATGGCAACTGCTGGGTGGGAATGTAGTTAAATGCTGGGAGTGACTACTGTTCGGTCCTGTCCGATATACAATGCATGTTTCCCTAAACAGTCACTGAACTTTGAGTGCCTGCACATGCACATGTACATACGTGTGCACGCATGGGCATGCGCACATGAACACACACACAAAACACATGCACACACTCTCTCACTCTCTCTCTCTCTCTAGCATTTATTAATTGCTTGCTTGCGAGTCTTGGTGCATGTGCATGTGAGCACACTTATACACACATTTACACACACACACTCACACACACATTTACACACACACACAAAACACACACACACACACACACACACACACACACACACACACACACACACACACATATACGTGTGCATGCATGAGCACAGACACACACGAACGCACTCATGCATGCAGATGCACAGACACACACACTGCGTACGAATGAATTCATGCTCCTAATTATATATGCCCATACTATGCATCTAAGTATATCTTTACACACATAATTTTGTACACAACAGGTGCACAAAGACTCTTTAACATGTATATGACACATGCATGTATCAGAAGACTCTTTAACATGTATATGACACATGCATGTATCAGAAGACTCTTTAACATGTATATGACACATGCATGTATCAGAAGACTCTTTAACATGTATATGACACATGCATGTATCAGAAGACTCTTTAACATGTATATGACACATGCATGTATCAGAAGACTCTTTAACATGATATGACACGCATACACTTAGGTATGAGAAGTTAAATTCACTCACAAGCGTTATGCGTTGTCATCATGAGTAGATCAGTGTAAACATGCTTATAATTCATTCATTGTTGTTTATAACCCAGCCGACCGCAAGGGCACAGGGGCCGTATGAGGGCTGTGAGTAAATACCTAACAGAACCAGAGACAGTATGCAACAGACTTCCAGTCCCAATGGGAAAAAAATTCAGTCTGTCAGAGCTTTGTAACTGAGATGTCTCTATCTAATGTACTAACGGGTCAGTTTTGTGGTGGTGGTGGTGGTTGTCTCATTTTCTGTGATCCTGACTGTGAAGTTTCATCCTCACTGTTGACTGTGACCTCCCAAACAAAGCTGTACTCAGCCGCCTCCTATCACAGCCCCCAGCATGAAGTGTACAGGGAACTATTATTATCAGGCCTGCTTGAGGCTAACGTTGATAATAGATGCCCTGCTGCGGATCCACTTCATTGGTGGTTTATACTACAGGTACAGGTATGATGTAGGTGGGACATCATCTACCAAGCACCCAACTGACAAATCATTGGGAAATAACCGAGCCAGCAATCTGCAAACTTTGTTGATTTAACGTTTGTTGATTAGAAAATTATTTTATCAAGGATGTATCACTGCTTGCAGATTTATCCATGGTATTGACTGAATAGATCAGAGTAAAGGAGTTGAATAGACAACTTGAAAGTTTGGATGGTAATACACAAGATTTCCCCTACGCTTGCCTGCTGGTCAAGCCTTGATGTATCCTTTCACACTGACTTTGTGTGTAAATAGGTATAAGATAGAGTTGTAGCAATTTACACATGTACAAGTTGGTACGGATGTTTGCAAATGACATATGAATATTTGAACACACTGTTTGATTTAAAGAAAAGCGATTTCAATGAAAAAAAATCTTTTTAAAAGATGCTTGTAGAAATTCAAGTGGTTCTCTCTCTTTCAAGCAGATTTTTTTTCTCCTGTGGAGAATCCCAGTTTGGAACTCCTTGCCAGTTTCAGTGGGTTAAATGCCCTGCTTTGCTTCAGTTTTAACAATATTGGAGTTGTGGCCATAAGGTTTTATTTCCCAGGAACCAATGCAGTTGCCAGATTGGCCCTGGTGAAGGATTTGAAAACCTGGGGTACTGAATCTTCTTCTTACCCTCCTTTTGTGTGGTTTTTAGTTTTATAGTTAGGACTTCTCAAGATGTGTGTAATGGGCATAACAGATGCCATGAAATCAATAGAAATGCGGTGAAATCTCTTAGAGATTGTAGACCTGTGCAATGAAATTTTCCTTGTTTCAAGCGAAATTTATGGGTCGGTGTAAACTCCCAACCTCAGTGCAGGACTTTTCACGGCTGACTGCGTAATTGCTCACAATCAGCGATTTCCTGGAGCAGAATGAAAACAACGAATGATGTTACCAATGGAAACTGTGGAATGAATGAACCTTATTCTTGTAAAATAAAAGGACCTGGAGGTAGAAAAAAAACGTAGTTGGGAAGCCCACTGAATTCCATTCTTTTGATTCGTGTAGCTAGATAAGATAGGATAATGTTGCTTACAGCCCAGCCGACCGCAAAGGGCCACATCAGGGCTATTCGTGTAGCTGAATATATTCCTAATGTGATATGCTGTATAGTCATCACCGCTGGTGATACAGTGTGTACTTTTCAGATTCAAGTTCTGTGACACAAATATGATAGATGTTTACTTTTTTTTTTTTTTTTTTTTTTTTGCGTTGCAGCATGCCACACTGTCGAGAAAGTTTGTGGAGGTGATGAACGATTACAATGCCTGCCAGATTGACTACAGAGAGCGCTGCAAGGGCCGCATTCAGCGTCAGCTGGAAATCAGTATGTTGGGGATGGATTGAGTGCCGCTTATATAGCCATCTGAATGTTATTGTTCGTTTTGCTGTCTTCTTCCATTCATGTCTCTCTATGTCTGTCTTTCTGTGTGTGGGTGTGTCTTTTTTCTGTTTTTTTGCGTGTTTTGTTTGAAAATTTGTCTATGTAAACTCTCTTCTTGCCTGTCTCTCTTTCTGTGTGTTTCTGTCTGTCTGTCTTCTCTCTCTCTCTCTCTCTCTCTCTCTCTCTCTCTCTCTCTCTCTCTCTCTCTCTCTCTCTCTCTCTCTTCATTTGTTTCTTTCTTTCTTTCTTTGTCCTACCCAACTCTACCTTTCTCTATCTCCTTCTCAGTGTCCCTCCTCTTTTTTTTTTTTTAATCCCTTTTTTGTGTTTGTTTGAAAACATGTTCTGCTTAACTTTCTTTATCTCTATTTCTGTCTTTTTCTGTGTCTGTCCTTTTTTTTTGTTTGTTTTAAAACTGATTCTGTTAACTGTTTTGTCTGTCTCATTCTATTTATTTCTCTGTGTCTCTCCTTTTTTTTCTTCTTGTTTTGAGAATTCGTCTTTTCGATTCTTTCTGTCTCTCCCGGTCTTTCTCTTCGACTCTCCTTTGGTTTTGTTTTTAGAATTTAACCAGCTTAACTGTTTGTGTCTCTCTTTATTTGATAGTTTGTCCCACTTAACTCTCCAGCTTTATCTCTCTCTCTGCCTTGCGCGCTTATTCTCTGTCCATTTAAAAAAACTGCCTCTCTCTCGTCTCCGCCTCTCTTCCCAACCCTTCCTCATGTCTCCCAACCCCACCTTCAACTCCTTTTCCTTGCCACCATTTCAGCCCCTTCTTTAGCTCTTTAAACCTACCTTTGCTGGTTCAGTAATAGCAATCCAGAATCAGTTAATCTGTCTGAGGTCATGAATCTTTAGCACAGTTAACAGAAAAATGTACTGCATCAACAGTGATAAAGTAACGAATGACAGGATGCCAGACTGGGATATGGGAAAAAAAGAAAACATTAATTGATCAGAAAAAGAAAAAGCAGGAAAGGTCAGCCATTTCGGTTTTGTGTTCTTTTGTTTTCTTTTCATTTCTTTTGTGTTTGGGAAGCAGTACATGTGTGTGTGTGTATGTGTGGTGAGTGTTGTGTGTGTGTGTGTGTGTGTGTGTGTGTGTGTGTGTGTGTGTGTGTGTGTGTGTGTGTGTGTGTGTTGTGTAGTGTGTGTGTGTGTTGTGTGTGTGTGTGTGTGTGTGTGTGTGTGTATGTGTGTGTGTGGTATGTGAGGGAGAAAAGAGAGAGACAGAGCATGTATTTATGTGTGTGTATCTTTTTATCTTGGCTATGCTTGTTCTAAAGTTCATAGCCTCTAAGTGAAGAATGGTGACAGCATTTTTACCTTTCATATTTCAACAGTCATCCAGACTCTACACAGTTCACCCAGTGGTGCTACAACACAGGAATCCTTGTATGCTTATTTTGCATGTCCAGGATTGTCTCACTCTCAGCCATGACATGATTTTTACATGCAAAATGTTTCCCAGCCTGTTGGCGTCCTACTTTGTGTGCTCTAATGTAAATGGACAGTGCTACTGACTGTTGCACTGTTCTTCAAACACAGTTGTCTGTTCTTTCCATCATTGATAAAGGCGAGTTTTTAAGTTACAGGTGAATTTAGGCAGAAAATATCTGAATGTTCTTGAAATACCAAAGAAACTTGCAGGCTGAACAATTCAAGCTCTGATGGCAAGAAGCTTCTTAAAAACTGTTACTCAGCTGTGAGTTCAGCCGTGCAGGGAGCAGTATATCAGTGAGCGCCTGCTCACAGTAGGATCAGAGGCACCTAGAGATCAGACACAGTAGCCAAAGAGGAGCTCAGCATGAGCAGACCGACAACTTGGGTGTCCTGCAAATTAGATAAAAACAATCATGAAGGCTTAGCAGAAGAAGACATAGCTGCTCCAATACTCTAGCAAAGACCAAATATACCAGTTCTGGCGGGGGGGGGGGGGGTGGGGGGGGGGGGGGGGGGGGGGATAACACCTGTCTTTCCATTTGCAAATAGAGTTACCTTTTCTTATTTCATGGGTCAAGCAAAAAGATCTAGAGTCAAATATTTGAATTGAAGCAGGCACCAGGATAATGATCGGCATATATCAGCTGTCTACGTTCTAGGAGCACCACTTTGCATCCATGTTTTGGTGTTTTCTCTCTCTGATTGTACTGTTCAGCTGACTGATGGGGCAAAAATTCCTTTAGGCATGCCCACCAACGGCGTCTGTCCCATGAAAACAGAGGGGTCACTCTTGCCCATGCAAATTATTTCCTGTGCAGATTTCAGAGCATCGTCTGTTGAAGCTACCGTCTACTAGGGTGAGGGAGCAGATGAAGTCATCTGGATATGGACTAGACACAATCATCTGTGCCGTCACCAACGCACAAAGTTTGGCACTAGACGCTCAGGCAGATGTCTCTGTGATCTGGGAGCTGTGACAGCAGAAGTCATCTTCCACAGCTGTTCCACAGCTTGGTGTTTGCTAGGGGCAGGATCTGGCCAACATGAACAACCCTGGATGTCAGGCTGGACAATGCCTTGGAGGACATTAGGCAGGCTGCAGCTTTGGTCCAGGGCAGTGGAGTTAATGTCTGTCTGATTGGCGAACCAGCAAGGAGAAGACAACCATGATGTCAGCTGTCAGTCATTCGAAAGGGGCCCTGAACTCTGTTCTGATCTTGTGACTTGAAAAATACTCGTAAGTTTGATTTTTAATCGCTGGTTCCTGCACCTACCTACCGCCTCGCCACCTCTCCCCAAACCCATCCCTGCTCCCTCTTGTTGTTAATGTAACATGGTCAGAACAACATTGAATAGTGCTGTCTGCTCTTTGTGTTCAGCTGGCAGGACGACGACCAATGAGGAGTTGGAAGACATGATTGAGTCGGGCAACCCTGCCATCTTTACCCAGGGGTATGTAGAGTTATCTTCCTTCCATGTTCAGTTGTGTGTGTGTGTGTGTTGTGTGTGTGTGTGTGTGTGTGTGCGTGTGTGTGTGTGTGTGTGCATGTGTGCGTGCACGCGCATGCGTGTGCGTGCGTGTGTATATATGTGTGAGTGTGTGTGTATTTGTGTGTGTATGTGTGCATGTGTACATCCATATTCAGTGTGTGTAAGTGTGCGCAGTGCGTGCGTGTGTGTGTGTGTGTGTGTGTGTGTGTGTGTGTGTGTGTGTGTGTGTGTGTGTGTGTGTACACGTTGCATGCATGTGTGTGTTTTGTGGAGGTGGTGTTGGTGTGATGAGAGTTGGGAGTGGTCGGTGGGTCCTCTGGGGGAAGGACTTGGAATATTTGCTCTATGAGAATATTAACATTTCACTGCACCCTCTCGTAACTAGTGGTGGAAGGAGAAATCTTTCGGTATTAGTCATCGAAAGAAATTTATATTTGTTCCTGGGACCATTAAAATACTCAATAGTGGCTCTGGGATAAGTTTCCTTAGGCTTGTATTCTTCAAAGTACTTGTAGCTCTGAGCAACAGAAATAGAGAGAAGTTCAAACATTCAGTACTGATTGAAAAGAACTGACACAAGTTAAGTGCACTTCCTCACATCAACTTACTTGCTTACACACCGTGCAGTGGTTAAAATTTGCATACAGTGGGCATGTCAATGTTACTGTAAACGCGTACTCTTTTACACATCAGCTTCATTTGTATACACCAGTGCAGTAGTGAAAGTTATAATCATAGACATGTTCTCACTGTTTCATCATTAAGTGAGGGAAAGCTCTGGATGAGTTGAACTGAATTTAAAATCCACTTAGGTATTATCACTTAGCTAATAGTGGAGATGATAGTTGATCTCTCTCTTGTGGCTGGTGACTGATCCTGCTGTGTAGACTGTTGCTGTAGTGCTGGGCTGTGGTGTGTCCAGTGTCTGTAGCATAGCCCCAGTGTATGGCGGTGTTTGGCTGTTTGGCATAGCCACATTTTATGGCGTAACCATGGCGTAACCACGGTCCCAGGTCTGGATAAAGAGAACCTGGTCTGTAGTTAAGTTGCTGAGAGTCTGGCTTGTAGAGTTCACACATTGGCCCTCTATCTTTCAGAAGAGGTGTGAGAACTCGGCCAACAAAGGATTACTCTGTTGTAGAGTTTCTACTATAATTATCAGTCTCCACTTTTGTTTAGAGGCTGAGTGAGCTTAGAAAAGGGTAGGAGACAGTAATACAATGCTAAACAGTTTTAGTAAAATAACTCTTCCATGTTTCTTATGATTTAAATTACATTAACTTGGAATACGCTTAGCGTAAGTACACAGGTGGTGTAGACTTAAAGTCATACTCTACAAAGCATTCCAACAATCACCAGTATTCATAAATCAACTAAGCAGTTTTCACCTAGTACAGGTATACTTTTTTTCTGATCAAAGTTTATCATTCAGTTATCTTAACCGATCGAATTGCAAACTGGCAAAAGTCATTTGGTACACAAAGAGTAGTGGTCAGATTGTTAACAAAGAACCACAACCACACGGTGACAACTTTTACCGCATGGTGGGTGAATATTAAAGAGGGGGGGGGGGGGGGGGGAGGAGAGGAGCAGGGTTTGCAAGACAAGACCCGATGCTGTTTGTTGGTAGGTGGGGGGGGGGGGGGGGGGGGGTGGGGGGAGAGCGGGCAACATTGTTGCGACGCATGGTAAATATTTTGCTGTGTTATGCTGCCACATAGGGCATGAGGAAGGGTTGAGAGGGGAAGGAAGGTATAGAGAGAATGACGTAGTCGCAAGGTGATGTTAACTTTCCTACTGTTAAGCATGGGGGTTCACGCTGTTGTAGAGAGGGGGGTGGAGGGAGAGGCATAGATTTGATATCTATTCTGCTGTTTGGGTTTGTACAAGAGGGTGCTTGGGAGTATCGGGGTGGACTTGTCAAGTGACTCGTCACAGTTGCTATTTCTAAAATAATTTGTCTGGAGCTAGGAGGCTACAATGGTTTCAGGATCAGCTGTGACCAATTGAATTCTCATTCCTTCACCGACCCTGTTTTTTGGTTTAAAACAGTATTAGAGGGAAAAAGAAGAAGTTGAAACCAAAGAAAAAACACACAACAAAATCTTTGTTATTTTCTCCATTTCTTTGGTCTTTTCCTGAGATTTTGTGTGGAAAGAATGGGGGGGGAGGTGGAGGAGTGGGGTGTACTATATCACATTGTACAGTTGATTATTTTCTTAGCCCTTTCTAGTGGAAGAAGTGTGCTGGTGTGATTTTAAAGTAAAGAGGTCTCTACTTGTCATCTTGTCATGGACTAATGTTCTCCAGAGCTTTTGGATAGTTTACCAACTTCAAGTAAAGAACCCTTTACTTAAAAACAAAATCTTCATAATCAGTAGTATGCACATGTAATGAATGGATAAGTAAATAATGAAAATAATCATAGATTGGCTGGAGGGAAGAACAAACAACAACTACAAAAAAAAGGGGGGGGGGGGGAGGTGGAGAGAAGGAAGAGGAAGGAGGGAGAAAGATGTATTTACAATTACTGTCTCTATCCAGCCTGTCTGTTGTAAGCTTTCTCTTTGTCCTCTGTTCTCCACCATCACCTCCACCAACCCCCACCTCTCTCTCTCCATCTCTCTGTCTTTTTCTCTCTGTCTGTCTCTCTCTCTCCCTCTCTCTCTCTCTCTCCCTCCCTCCTCCCTGTCTCTCCCTCTCTCTCCCTCTCTCTGTCTCTTTCATTTTCCTTCCTCAACATTTTCCCTACTTGGATTTTTTTCATCATACCCGGCCTCCTGTCCCATTGCCCATATTGAACTGTTTTACTACAACGGGCAACTTCCTTCCCTCCCCCTGTTGTCCACCTTCAGCCCATTTCTCTATGGGGTTTTTATTCCTCTCCGTAGTTCAGTTCAGTGTGATGCTATCAAGCAGTCCTGATCTTTTTCTCTTTCCTAATGTGGTTCAAAGAGCGCTGACATCACTGTTCGCGTGTATTTGTGTTGGTATGTTTGTTTATATGTTGTGTATGTTGTCAATAAACGTGACATTGAATGGGAAAGAAAGGAGCAGGCAGGCGAGGGAAGTCATATGGTGTGTGTATGTGCTGTGTGTGTGTGTGCGACAGAAACAGAGAGAGTGAGAGTGACGGAGACAGGCTGAGAGAGAGAGAGAGAGAGAGAAAGTTGTGTGTGTGTGTGTGTGTGTGTGTGTGTGGTGTGCGCCGCCTGCCTGCCTGCCTGCATGCGTGTGCATGCGTGTATGCATTGTGATACGGAGTCAGAGACCATAAGAGAAGGAATTAGTGATACGATTTATGGTGTGTACGTGTGGAGTATGTAAGGGGAAATTGGTGCATGGTTTTAAGTGATTTGTATGGTTTACATCAGGGTGAATTTGTGCTGTGACTTACATGCTTTGTGTGGACGGTGCAGGGGGAAATTGGTCCTGTGGTTATGTGTGGACTGCAAAGGGAGACTGATGCTGTAGTTTGTGTGTTGCATGGTCTGTGCAGGGATGGGTTCTGTAGTACATCTGGACCGTGTAAGGAGGAATTGGTGCTGTAGTTTATGTGTTATGTGGACCGTGTAAGGAGGAATTGGTGCTGTAGTTTATGTGTTATGTGGACTGTGTAAGGAGGAATTGGTGCTGTAGTTTATGTGTTATGTGGACTGTTGTAAGGAGGAATTGGTGCTGTAGTTCGTGTATTATGTGGACTGTGTAAGGAGGAATTGGTGCTGTAGTTCGTGTGTTATGTGGACTGTGTAAGGAGGAATTGGTGCTGTAGTTATGTGTTATGTGGACTGTGTAAGGAGGAATTGGTGCTGTAGTTCGTGTTTATGTGGACTGTGTAAGGAGGAATTGGTGCTGTAGTTCGTGTGTTATGTGGACTGTGTAAGGAGGAATTGGTGCTGTAGTTCGTGTGATTATGTGGACTGTGTAAGGAGGAATTGGTGCTGTAGTCGTGTGTTAGTGGACTGTGTAAGGAGGATTGGTGCTGTAGTTTATGTGTTATGTGGACTGTGTAAGGAGGAATTGGTGCTGTAGTTCGTGTTATGAGGACTGTGTAAGGAGAATTGGTGCTGTAGTTCGTGTGTTATGTGGACTGTGTAAGGAGGAATTGGTGCTGTAGTTCGTGTATTATGTGGACTGTGTAAGGAGGAATTGGTGCTGTAGTTCGTGTGTTATGTGGACTGTGTAAGGAGGAATTGGTGCTGTAGTTCGTGTGTTATGTGGACTGTGTAAGGAGGAATTGGTGCTGTAGTTCGTGTGTATGTGGACTGTGTAAGGAGGAATTGGTGCTGTGTTTATGTGTTATGTGGGTGTGTACTGTAAGGAGGAATTGGTGCTGTAGTTTATGTGTTATGTGGGCTGTAGTTCGTGTGTTATGTGACGGTAAGGAGGAATGGTGCTGTAGTTCGTGTGTTATGTGGACTGTGTAAGGGGAATTGGTGCTGTAGTTCGTGTGTTATGTGGACTGTGTAAGGAGAATTGGTGCTGTAGTTCGTGTATTATGTGGACTGTGTAAGGAGGAATTGGTGCTGTAGTTCGTGTGTTATGTGGACTGTTTAAGAGGAATTGGTGCTGTAGTTTAGTGTTATGTGTACTGTGTAAGGAGGAATTGGTGCTGTAGTTTATGTGTTATGTGGACTGTGTAAGAGGAATTGGTGCTGTAGTTTATGTGTTATGTGGACCGTGTAAGGAGGAATTGGTGCTGTAGTTTATGTGTTATGTGGACTGTGTAAGGAACAATGGGTGCAACCATTTTTTATGTCTGGAGTGTGGACATCACAATGGGGAATATTTGTGCCGCAGTTTAAGTGTTGTGTGTAGACCGTGTTAAGGGGATTTGGTCCTGTGGTTTATGTGTTGTATGGACTGTGTAAGGGGGGATTGATTGGTTCTGTGGTTAATGCCTGTGTGTATGGACTGAGTAATGGGAATAAGTGCAGCACTTTGTGTTGTGTGGGACTGTGAAGAGGGGAATTTGTGTTGTGGTTTATGTGTCGCATGGACTGTGTAAGGAGGAATCGGCACCGTGGTTTATGTGTTGTGGAACAGTTCATGTGTTAATGCGTTAGGGGGATTGTATAAGGGGGGTCTGTGCTTTTGGTTTATGTGTCATGTGGACTGTTGTGCGCAATTGATGCTGTAATCGACGAACTATGTGGACTACATAAAGGGAATTAGTGTTGTGATTTTTGTGTTATGTGGGACCATGGAAGAACGGTCGGTGATACATGTTACGGGGTATGAAGAGTTACGCCTTGAAACACTACTAAAAAATAAAGAAAAAGAGGGCATTTATGTGTGTGTGTTCTTGTAATAAGGAACTGGTCCTCATTCCCTGGAGGCTGTTGTCTGTTGACATTTGGAGGCTGATAATGATACGATGTCTGTAGTAGGAAGCTGGATGAGTGGTGCCAATGAGAAGAAGAGGAAGAGATTGTGGTTCAGTGGACCCAAGGTGTCTGTGAACCTCTGTCAATGCTCTTGTCTGTTAGCATGCTTCATTCCATTTCTCTTTTTCTCTGTGTGTGTCTCACTCTGTCGTTCTGTGTTTCTCTGTTATCTGTCTGTCTGTCTGTCTGTGTGTCTGTCTGTTCGCTGTCTCTGTCTCTGCTTCTGTCTGTCTGTTCACTCTCTCTGTCTCTCTCTCTGTCTGTCTATCTATCTGTCTCTCTCTCTCTCTCTCTCTCTCTCTCTCTCTCTCTCTCTCTCTCTTCTCTCTCTCTCTCTCTCTCTGTTTATTGGGGAAATGAAAAAGGAAGAAACAGGAAAAGTAGTTTAAGACAAAGACTAGCTTGGTCTTGACTCACTTGCACAATCGTTCTAGCGCTCTCTTTTTTCACAACTGTCTCTGTCTGTCTGTCTTTTCTGTCTTCTCTCTCTCTCTCTTCTTTCCTCTCTCTCTCTCTCTCTCTCTCTCTCTCTCTCTCTCTCTCTCTCTCTCTCCTCTCTCTCTCTCTTCTCTCTCTCTCTCCTCTCTCTCTCTCTCTCTCTCTCTCTCTCTCTCTCTCCTGGTTGTTGGGGGGAAAGATAAACAAGAAACAGAGAAAGATTTACAACCTCGGGACAACTACAAGATACAGACCAGGTTGACATGTCCCTCGCTGTGCCTGTAGAGTCTCTCTGCTTCCTTCACTTCACAGACCAGGTTGACATGTCCCCTCGCTGTGCCTGTAGATCTCTCTGCTTCTTCCTTCACTTCACAGACCAGGTTGACATGTCCCTCATTGTGCCTGTAGATCTCTCTGCTTCTTCCTTCACTTCACAGACCAGGTTGACATGTCCCCTCGCTGTGCTGTAGATCTCTCTGTTCCTTCACTTCACAGACCAGGTTGACATGTCCCCTCACTGTGCCTGTAGATCTCTCTGCTTCTTCCTTCACTTCACAGACCAGGTTGACATGTCCCTCGCTGTGCCTGTAGATCTCTCTGCTTCTTCCTTCACTTTACAGACCAGGTTGACATGTCCCTCACTGTGCCTGTAGATCTCTCTGCTTCTTCCTTCACTTCACAGACCAGGTTGACATGTCCCCTCGCTGTGCCTGTAGATCTCTCTGCTTCCTTCACTTCACAGACCAGGTTGACATGTCCCCTCACTGTGCCTGTAGATCTCTCTGCTTCTTCCTTCACTTCACAGACCAGGTTGACATGTCCCTCGCTGTGCCTGTAGATCTCTCTGCTCCTTCACTTCACAGACCAGGTTGACATGTCCCCTCGCTGTGCCTGTAGATCTCTCTGCTTCCTTCACTTCACAGACCAGGTTGACATGTCCCCTCACTGTGCCTGTAGATCTCTCTGCTTCTTCCTTCACTTCACAGACCAGGTTGACATGTCCCCTCACTGTGCCTGTAGATCTCTCTGCTTCCTTCACTTCACAGACCAGGTTGACATGTCCCCTCACTGTGCCTGTAGATCTCTCTGCTTCTTCCTTCACTTCACAGACCAGGTTGACATGTCCCCTCACTGTGCCTGTAGATCTCTCTGCTTCCTTCACTTCACAGACCAGGTTGACATAATAATAATAATAATAATAATAATGAATACTTATATAGCGCCTATTCTCGGCTGAGGCCAAGCTCTAAGCGCTTTCAATCAACACTCGTTTACACAACGGGCTGCCTACCTGGGTAGTGCCGACTGAAGAGCTGCCAGCTGGCGCTTCATTCAGTCGTTTCCGTGTCATCCAGTCAGTATCGTTCAATATCGATCACTCATTTTCCTTACTTCCTTCATTCTTTCCATTTCTCACGCAGGGTGCATGCTATGTGTAACGTGTCATCCATACCAACGGCCAAACTGGCCTTCTCGTCCGAAAGTTGGTGATGGGATTTTACGTGTGTGCCAGATGTTTATGCGTGCGTTCACACACGGAACCTCGGTTTATAGTCTCATTCGAAGGACTGGTTCGAAGGCTTCAACCCATTCAAACTGGCTTTAAGCCAATTCTGAATATATCTGGCTTTAAGCATGAAAACTGACCGAGAGTCAAAGACAGTCCACTGGCAGCTTGATTCTGAGAGGTTTACTGACAATTACAATTGTTTGAAGCTGTTTGGAAATACTTCAACCCAGTTTATATGGCAGAAATCCAGTTTGATGAACTCATGGCCAGCTTGATGAGGCCACTCTGAATGTCCTGGAGCTGGTTTGATGTGAATGGGATGTGTCTGATTCTATGGTATCAAGATCCTCATTTCTAGTAATCGATACTTTTTTTTTAATGCTCGACTCCTTTCGATACAGATATCTGATTCTTGAATTCTTCATTCACAACACATTTTCAGGTTGGAATTTTCAATCATCACCAATTTTATGTTGGATTCTTCGATCATACATTATTTCACATTAGGATTTTCCATAACTCATTTCATGCTGGGACATTTCAATCTCGGAAACACTGGATCAAATCATCTAGTTACTATGAGGGCTGCTTGCAAACTGACAAAGGCATACAGACGCACACAATTTCATGCAACCTAGCAAAAACAGAATTACTTTTCAAATACATATTTGCATCAGAAACCTGGAAAACAAACCATATCCCTGTCCCCATAATGTCTGTTGCATCAAGACATTCTCTTCTCCGAACAAACAGATCTGTTGCACAACAACAACAACAAAACATGTTCAGAACAGTATGTTGTCAAACGCGTCACTGCTTCAGGCCCCCCAAATCTACTACCAAATATATGAATGAAACAGAACAGGAATCCTCAACCAGGCTACCAGCTGTTACAGAAAAGAAGTCCAACCACCGGGCTGGCAGCCAACCAGAGAACAAAACAGTATGGGTTATGCACTACAGACCCATGCCCTGGGGCACAGAGAAGGTTCACTAGGGACCAGACGCTCAGGGGAAGTAAGCAGACAGAATGGGCTGGCCAAGGTCTGCAACAGTCCACCCGGCCTTCGGGATCATGGAGGACAGACATCTGGGGCAGTGTCCCCTCGCTGTGCCTGTAGATCTCTCTGCTTCTTCCTTCACTTCACAGACCAGGTTGACATGTCCCCTCGCTGTGCCTGTAGATCTCTCTGCTTCTTCCTTCACTTCACAGACCAGGTTGACATGTCCCCTAACTGTGCCTGTGGATCTTTCTCTGCTTCTTCCTTCACTTCCAGTCCCACCACTTAGACACAGGCGCAGTGACCCGCGCTTTTTGTTTCTTTGTCCCCCCCACCCCCCCCCCACCCTTTTCCTCTGCATTTATCATCAAGCTTTCCTTACATGCATCTCTCTCTCTGTGTCTTTCTCTCTCTATTGCTGTCTCCCTCTGTCCCCTTCCTCCTCCCTCACTCCCTTTCTCTCTCTGTTTCTTTCTCTCTGTTTCCCCCTTCCTTCGTCCCTCGCTTCCCACCCCCCCCCCTCTCTCACACTGTCTTTGTCCCCCCCCCTCTCTTTTTCTTTTTCTAGGGCGTTGGATTTTTTTTTTTTTAAAGCATTATTTATGCTTTATTTCTTCTTTCTCTATATGAGTTGATTTTAACGTGGTGACAGCCCTGATGTGGCCCTTTGCGGTCGGCTGGGCTATAAGCAACATTATCTTATCTTATTTTTCTTTCTCTATATGTAATTGATATGCATGGAAGAAAAGGGGCAGAGGTAAACAACTCATCTATCAGTATGGAAACTGCCACAAAAAAGGGGCAAGGAAAGAGGGAGAGAGGGGAGCAGCATTACTGAAGAACACATTTACTGTTCATGCAAAGCCATTCATGGAAAACACATGCGCAGACTCGCTTTCTTTCTCACAGACACAAATACATGCACATCCATGCATGCTTACTAACATGCATGTGAATGAGTGCATGCTCACACACATATGGGTATGCACACACATGCACGCACGCACAAGCACACACGCACACAGACGCACATTCACTCACTCATGTGCACACACACACACACACACGCACATGCATAGGTGTACAAACACACTCTCTCTCTCTCTCTCTCTCTCTCTCTCTCTCTCTCTCTCTCTCTCTCTCTCTCTCTCTCTTGCATGCACATACACCCATGCTGGCCTGAATACGCACAGTGATCGACATTCAGTGCAAAGAGATATCGGCAAGAAAAGAGCACAGCAAATGTTTACGTTGAAATTAATGATGCCCACTTCTTGAAAAGGAAAGGTCAAGGGCCACTTTAGTTGGACTGATTTTCCGTCTCATCAAAGCTATCTCCTGTTGTCTGATTGCAACTCTTTGTTAAAGGTGAGGTGAAACAGTGCAGTAACGCATATGCGCCTAGTCATGAGATAATGTTGCTTATAGCCCAGCCGACCGCAAAGGGCCACATCAGGGCTGTGCGCCTAGTCATCAGGTTACGCTTCTTTGTGTTGTTTCTGCAGTTATAGCTTCCCTGGCCTCTACGTGGCAACACTTGTCCATTGGCTTTGTACTGGCTTTGCAATAGACAGACAGCCATTCCAGGGTTTGTCCTGTGGCAGTCTCAACACTGACTGACTGACTGTTCATTGAGCGCAATCAGCATCAGACTGCTGTGAGGCAGCCCAGCACATAAACAACCCACCAGTGGAGATAATGCACTCCTGCTGACTCACATGGGTGGCCTCTAGTTGTGCATGTTCTGATTCAGGTGTAGGGAAAAACACTGCTAAGTCCACAACTGATGAGAACTATTGCATGATCACTACTGTGTGTGAGCATTCCCTACCAAAGGGCACACCTTATCTGTTCAATTCAAGAGGTCTCCTTCCTCCTTCCCTCCTTTCTAAAAAGAAAAAGAAAAAAAAAGCTTTTACACCTGTGCCCCCATTGAATGACAAGAACCCCCAGACCTGACAACACGGTTTTAACCCTTGACCAACCCCCTAGTCTTCCACCTTCCCTCCACCCCTCCCTCCTGTGCCTGTATAAGTCTCCCTCCTTGCTGCACTTCACTGGGTAGTGTTCAGTAAGCACACAGACCCAGATTTAGCATTTGTCTTTCTTCATCAGTGCTTATTGAACAGTGTCCGCGATGGATGGCAGAACAAAGCCAAAGAAAAATCCCACCATACCCTTGCCCTCCGCTGCTTCTTTCCCCGCTACTGTTCTGAGTCCTTCCTTTCACTGTGGAGTGTTCCATCAGGGTTTTTTTTTTTTTTTAAGGACATCTTTTCCAGTGTTACGGGTTCAGTCTGTTTACCCAAACTTTGTTGTTGTTGAAAAGTAGCATGATGCACACACACACACACACACACACACACACACACACACACACAACACACACACACACACACACACACACACACACACACACGCTTCTTAACAACAGAATCTTTTCTTTCATTCTTTCTCTTGAATGTGATCTCATCCTTCAAATTTAGGGTCTCTTGGTCATTTGTCTCGTTATGATTTTAGTTTGCCTGCAAGTTCCTTCCAAACAAGAAGGCGTACATAGTAGGAGAAGTTTTTGCTGAAGTGTGACCACCTTGCTGTAGACAGCATTGTCAGCAGGAGGCCTGGGAGGCAGGTGTGAGAGCTGTGATGATGTTGGGCCATACAGGTAACCTGGGTCTTATATTGATGGGACTCCCACAGCAGCTGGGGCAAGCCGGTCTGTGGCGTAATTACGGCCACTGGAGACGATAGATTGATGATGCCTGTGCTCCGGAGGATTATTGGCTGTCCGTCCCTGGGGAACTTCTTGCAAACAGAAAGTCATTATGGGATATGGTGGAACAGCTTGTGTTGACTATGGGAGGGAGGGAGGGGCAGAGGGGAGGGGAGGAGGGAGGTGCAGGCCATCCTATGGATTGTCAGGCCTGATTTAATGTGGATTGTTTACGGTGGTGTTTGGTCCGTGTGTTTACCATAATAAGACAGATGAGGTGCTGCTGTATCTCATAGTCACGGTGTAGGCCATGCATGTGTCTGTCCCATGTTGTTGGGATTTGTGGACATCTGACGTGAACTCATATGCACAAAAACCACAGAGATGCTCACCCAGTCATACGCATGCTCATGCATGCACACACGTGTACGCATTCGCGTTGATATGAGTGCACCCATTGTTCAAGGACGTGTAGTCCAGAGTACAGTAAGTCAAGCAGAATGATGGCAGGTGTGTTAGGGTCAAAGCTACGTCCAGGGGAGACCCACTCTTGCACACCTTCCCACAGCCCTTCTCTCTTCTCACCCATCCTGTGCTCTCTTTTGCAGTGCTTAGACATCAACATGTTTGCACACACATGGTGTGACTACGCTTAGGCAAGGTTTAGTGAGACATAGTGATGAAAGTAGGGCATAGTTTAGATAGACATAATGATGAAACTAAGGCAATGTTAAGAGGGACATAGTGATGAAAGTAGGACATAGTTTAGATAGACATAATGATATGGGGGGGGGGGGGGGGGGACTGCCCCCCTTTTTGAAAAATCCTAGATTAAGCTCTGATAATGATGAAACTAAGGCAAGGTTAAGATGGGCATAATAATGAAACTAAGGCAAGGTTAAGATGGGCATAATAATGAACCTAAGGCAAGGTTAAGATGGGCATAATAATGAAACTAAGGCAAAGTTAAGGTGGGCATAATAATGAAACTAAGGCAAAGTTAAGGTGGGCATAATAATGAAACTAAGGCAAGGTTAAGATGGGCATAATAATGCAACTAAGGCAAAGTTAAGGTGGGCATAATAATGAAACTAAGGCAAAGTTAAGGTGGGCATAATAATGAAACTAAGGCAAGGTTAAGATGGGCATAATAATGAAACTAAGGCAAGGTTAAGATGGGCATAATAATGAAACTAAGGCAAAGTTAAGGTGGGCATAATAATGAAACTAAGGCAAAGTTAAGGTGGGTATAATAATGAAACTAAGGCAAAGTTAAGGTGGGTATAATAATGAAACTAAGGCAAAGTTAAGGTGGGCATAATAATGAAACTAAGGCAAAGTTAAGGTGGGCATAATAATGAAACTAAGGCAAAGTTAAGGTGAGTATAATAATGAAACTAAGGCAAAGTTAAGGTGGGCATAATAATGAAACTAAGGCAAAGTTAAGGTGGGCATAATAATGAAACTAAGGCAAAGTTAAGGTGAGTATAATAATGAAACTAAGGCAAAGTTAAGGTGGGCATAATAATGAAACTAAGGCAAAGTTAAGGTGGGCATAATAATGAAACTAAGGCAAAGTTAAGGTGGGCATAATAATGAAACTAAGGCAAAGTTAAGATGGGCATAATAATGAAACTAAGGCAAAGTTAAGGTGGGCATAATAATGAAACTAAGGCAAAGTTAAGATGGGCATAATAATGAAACTAAGGCAAAGTTAAGGTGAGTATAATAATGAAACTAAGGCAAGGTTAAGATGGGCATAATAATGAAACTAAGGCAAAGTTAAGGTGGGCATAATAATGAAACTAAGGCAAAGTTAAGGTGGGCATAATAATGAAACTAAGGCAAAGTTAAGGTGGGCATAATAATGAAACTAAGGCAAAGTTAAGGTGGGCATAATAATGAAACTAAGGCAAAGTTAAGGTGAGCATAATAATGAAACTAAGGCAAAGTTAAGGTGGGCATAATAATGAAACTAAGGCAAAGTTAAGGTGGGCATAATAATGAAACTAAGGCAAAGTTAAGGTGGGCATAATAATGAAACTAAGGCAAAGTTAAGGTGGGTATAATAATGAAACTAAGGCAAAGTTAAGGTGGGCATAATAATGAAACTAAGGCAAAGTTAAGGTTAGCATAATAATGAAACTAAGGCAAAGTTAAGATAGGCATAATAATGAAACTAAGGCAAAGTTAAGGTGGGCATAATAATGAAACTAAGGCAAAGTTAAGATGGGCATAATAATGAAACTAAGGCAAAGTTAGTCTGTATGTGGTGATGTCTGCTGTTTGTGTTCAGATCGTCATGATGACGCAGCCTCTTGTGTAGTGCAGTCTTTGTATGTGGTGATGTCTGCTGTTTGTGTTCAGATCGTCATGATGACGCAGCCTCTTGTGTAGTGCAGTCTTTGTATGTGGATGATGTCTGCTGTTTATGTTCAGATCATCATTGAGGCGCAGCCTCTGTGCAGTGCAGTCTTTGTCTGTTGTGATGTCTGCTGTTTGTGTTCAGATTGTTATTGAGGCCCTCTGTGCAGTGCAGTCTTTGTATGTGGTGATGTCTGCTGCTCTTGTTCAGATCATCATGGAGATGCAGCCTCTGTGTGGTGCAGTCTTTGTATGTGGTGATGCCTGCTGTTTGTGTTCAGATCATCATGGAGACGCAGCCTCTGTGTAGTGCAGTCTTTGTATGTGGTGATGCCTGCTGTTTGTGTTCAGATCATCATGGAGACGCAGCCTCTGTGTAGTGCAGTCTTTGTATGTGGTGATGCCTGCTGTTTGTGTTCAGATCATCATGGAGACGCAGCAAGCGAAGCAGACCCTGGCCGACATTGAGGCCCGGCACAACGACATCATGAAGCTGGAGAACTCTATACGAGAACTACACGATATGTTCATGGACATGGCCATGCTTGTGGAGAGCCAGGTGAGTGAACGCATCTCTTCATGACCTAGATTCGTGTGTGTGTGTGTGTGTGTGTGTGTGTGTGTGTGTGTGTGTGTGTGTGTGTGCTTGCACATGCATGCAGGAGCACTGACAGGTGTGTCGGTGTTGCCCAGTTAGAAAGTTGTATCGGTAGTGGAAAAATTATGTTTGCGAGACCACGCATCAAGTTTGAACTGTTTGGAATCTCCTTGGTGAGTGCTAGACAAAAACGATCAACCGAGTCACTGAAAGTGCGTTGAGGTTGAGCCAGATAACGTCAACAGTATTTGTGAATGATGGCTTTTGGATGTACCTGAGAGTAAAAGGCAGTGTGTGAATACTTCTCTCCAAAAAGTGTGGAAAAGACCAATTACTTGTGATGCAGAAAGTTTTGATGATATGTTTTTACACAGTAGAGGAAAAAGAGAACGGAGAAAAGTAACTGATGTGTGAAAGGCGCTAAGGGTCTGACATTGATGTAATGCGTATCATTCTCCCTGGTATAACTGGCAGTCCATGCAATTCATTATGCGTATAAACTTAGTTTTATACAACATACCGTTAGTTTTATACAACATACTGTTAGTTGTATACAGCATACGGCATAACATAAAAACAAATTGTACACAGAGCTGAATTAACCTGTGCAACCAGTAGTACTGAGTCGATTTTTGAGACAGATTGATGTACAACCCTATACTCAGTACTGCTGAGGCAGAACATGCACAAACCAGAAGCAGTAGGGATGAACCTTCCAAAAATTTTGTTTTGTACTGAGCTCTGGAATATTCATGGCAAAGGACCTAGGCAGTTGACTTCAGACTCGTAAAGACTTGTTCTAATGTGTTCCTCTCAAATAGGTTTGTTCATGTTTGTAAATGAACTGACTATTGTTTATTTGATCAGTTTGTACTTACGTGGATTGTCTTGAAAATGGTTTCAGATTATGATTTTAAGAATTCGATATTGCATTTCAGTTTTCATGTTGTTTTTAAAGTGAAAATGCTCTTCGCCTTGATGTAGTCTGTGTAGTCTGCAGCTCTGTAAACTTGGCTACAAAGTAATCTGTCACCCCAAAGTTCCTTTCTGTGCACATAGGGGGAGATGATCGACCGGATAGAGTATAACGTGGAAGCAGCTGTGGATTACATAGAAACGGCCAAGATGGATACCAAAAAGGCTGTCAAATATCAAAGCAAGGCTCGGCGGGTAAGTCACCATTAGGCCTGAAAATTTACCCTGTGTTGTGGCTGCTGATATGTTGATGAGTGTGTGTGTTGCATCATAGGTAAGTGTATGTTTTTCATTGGTTGAGTGGTCAGTGATGTGTTGTAGATCAGTGAATGTGTGTTGTGCATAGAGAATGTCAGTGTCACTCAGTCTTTCCATTACTCCCACTTTTCATTAAAGAGTCTGTATTTTACTTTACGTATTATTCCCATCACTTGATTGGTGTTATTATTTGTTGTGGAGTGAAGTTTGCAAATTTATTAATGTTTTTTTAAATTTTTATTGAATGTTGGTATTTCTTGATGAATGCACATATTTGGAAAATGTGTTTGTGCTGTGTGTGTGTGTGTGTGTGTGTGTGTGTGTGTGTGTGTGTGTGTGTGTGGTGAGGAGAGAGAGAGAGAGAGAGAGAGAGAGAGAGCTGGAGATTATCAGATTATAACTTTAAGATTGATGTATTCTGCTTCTGGTGTGTTTAGTTTTGTGCGTTTCTTTAAAATGGGTCAGTTCATTCTTCTTCAATTACTTAAATGTTATGGTGCTCTGATCTTTGTGTGTGTGCATATATGGTGGTGTTTGTGGGTGGGTGCGTATGTGCATGCTTGCATGTGTGCGTGTGCATCTGTGTGCATGCGAAAAGACTCGGAGAATGTGTGTGGGTCATTTTACTCACTTATTACAGATATTTCAAAAAAAATTGGGGGGGGAGATGTTTTTCCTCATTCAGGCTTCATATTTCTTTCCATTGACTGTAATTCCTCTAAGGCCCACTTACTTTCTTTGCATCATTACTTTCTTTCTTTGTTTGTTTTAAGCTTTCTTTTGGGGGGTAGTTTCCTTGTTTCAAAGGTAACACACAGTTGCAGTTGGAGTTTGGTGTCTTTCATTCTTGGACTTTGAGAGTTAAAATTGCTGTCCTTTATTATTTTTTGTTTGATTCTTCCCGCCTGACATTAACCCTTTCAATGCCATTGTGCCAAAGAAATGCCACTGCATCAATGGTCTGTGGTTGAATCCTGCACCAATACCAGCCTCTGCTGCTATAGGACATCTAACTTACTAAGAACACATTGGAAAAGGTCATCAGACATTTAAACTGTGTCACTGTTCTTGAACGATTTCCTTCTAAATCAAGGCATTTACAGGCATCTTAGGAGGTTGACTGTAGAAACAGTGGGCATTCGGAAACATGGAATTTCAGTTTATAGGGCTCCCTTTTTTCCGCAAATTCACCGATTTCAGAGAAATCGGAAAATTAGATTTTCTTTTTTCTTTTTGGTCTGTTAGTATTTTTCTTTTTCTGATTGAATGTACTTCTTAATACTGTGTTCAAATCCTTAAATTTCCCTAACAAAAGTGTGCATTCCACAGTGCAATACCTTTGTCTTGAGTTGTGAGTTATGTCATTTCTTTTGAGACAGCAGAAAGAGTAGTGATAGATAGGCAGAGTTATGTAATTTCTTTTGAGACAGCAGAAAGTAGTGTGAATAGGCAGTGAGGCACAGTCATTTCAGTCAGTCTGCTGTGTGGGTGTGTGCACATTTTCTGCCTTTAAGGTGCTTGGCTCCATGACTTGTGTGGTGTTCCTTAAAGTTTCTGGTACAGACATTTTCCCGTGTTTTGGGGATACTTTTGTTTGGGAAAAAAAGGTAGCTTTATGGAATGCGTCAGTGTTTATTTTCTCTTGACCCTCCTGTAGAAAAGCATTGCTGGGGGAATGAGTCAGATCAGCAGCATAGGCTGGGGTTTGTGTGCTATTGTCTGTCTGTTTTCCGTTGCCTCTCTAAATGTCCAGTATGGGAGCGTTGTGTCTGTCATTATTATGGGTTTGAAGTTATTTTTTGTTTATTTACCCATTCTTCAGTTTGTTTTTTTTTCAATTCCTGGCAGCATTGATGATGTGACATAGTTGCCAACCTTCACATCATTAACATTTGAGTAATTTTATTCATTGGAAGCTCCACTGTGAAACAACTGTCTTCCTTGATGTTTTTGGTAATTTAAAAAAGAGAGGAACAGAGAGCAAGTACAAAATCAGAAAAAAATCTGAATTCCTGATACAGATCTGTTCAAATCTGATCATTTGCTTTGAACTTCTGAGTTTCTTTTTAGGAAAATGCGTTAGCAGACGGGGATGTAGAGTTGTGGGCAATGAAGAGAGGGACTTGAAGACGAGGTGGTGAGGGGGGGGAGGGGGGGGGGGGGGGAGACATGCCCTTGGACTACAGCCATGATCTCAAGTGACAAGGGAGGAATACCCCCACCTTGCCTCATCCCTCTTCCCCCCTCTCCACCCCCCCCCCCCCCCCCCCCCCCCCCCCCCCCCCCCCCCCCCCCCCCCCCCCCACCAATCTACATGCCCTTTCTTCTAATTTCCTCCAAAATATATCTGATCTCGCTTCCTAAAAGGTTGGCAACTGTGTGATGTGTAGGTGTGGTTGATGTTGTGTTGATGGGTGTTGTGCCTTTCACTGATGCTCCGCTCATGGTGGTGATGATGTGCGTGGTGTGTTTCTGGCTCTGTTGCAGAAAAAGATCATGATCTTGATTTGTGTTCTTATCCTGCTGGCCATTATTGCCATCATAGTTGTCATAGCTGTGGAGACCTAGGTCACATCTTCCGGGGGAAGGGGCAGACTGCTTGGTGACCACCACCACCACCCACCACCACCACCACCACCACCACATACCTTCCCTCCCAGCAGTGTTGTTTAGTCGTGATGCACTGCCCCCATTTTTTTTTTTGTCACCAAAGCAACAACCTTCCAATGGACTTTTTTTTTCTTTCCATTTTTGTTTCTTTGATTGTTTGCTGCTCAGTTTGATTTTTTGTTTATTCATTGGAGTTTTTCATTCGTATTCTTTGTTTTTCATTATTTGTGAGTTGGATGATGTTCTTGAAATGTTGCTCTTGGATTTGATTTGCGCTTTGAGTTATTAGTGTGTGTGGTATTGTTCGACATTGTCCTTCCTTGGAGCACATGGTAAACAGGGAAAGGGGCAGATGAGTGACAGGGACATCGTGTATGGCTTGTGTATATGTGCCTCTTGCTTTTTCATTGTGAGATGAATATTTCAGTTTGTTCTTGCCTCACTTTTTTTTTCCTTTGTTCTTTCTCTTTTTTTTTTTTTCCTTTTTTTTTCAGAAGTGGGTCGTCAGAGGTTACTCAGTACCCACCCATGCTGAGAAAGGTGTTCTGGGAATGTTCCCTCATCTGTGGGGCAAATGCTTCTCAGGGGCTATTACCCTACTCAATAAGGCTTTCCTTTTTGTTGGTCTCCAGACTGCTAGGTCAGGTCACTGGGTGTCTTCAGAAAGCAGTTCATTTCTCTTGTTTTCCTCTCTCTAGCTGCAGTTTCTCTGTGTGTTTTAAGTTTTCATCTCCACCCCACTCCCATTACACCCCACCTCATCCTTCCCAAAGCTTCTCTGTTATTCTTTAACAGCTTTCAGTTTTGACGTACAAAATAACTGAAATGTCACATTGATGACTAGAAAGACAGACAGGTGATGGATATGTATGGAAGAGAACAAGACATACAGCTGTGTGTGATAGACTTTGTGCTGAGTATGTGAAACAGAGATAGATACCCGAGTGTGTGGGAGAGTGTGCATGTGTGTGTGGGAGAGAGAGAGAGAGGGATGACATTGAAACTGTTGCCAAACTTTTGGTTTACTCATGTGCGCACCTTTCCGGGAGCCAAATCTGCATGCCCTGAAGAAGAAAAAAAAATGTTGTGCGTTGTGTGGTTTTGTTTCAGAAAATGATAGCGATCATGATTTGTGTCCTTATCCTGGTGGCTATCGTTGTCATCATCATTGCTGTGTCCGTACCAACGTGAGCGCAGGGACCAAAGCCTGTTATTGACAAAGCACGCGCCCTCCCACCCCCTCCCCTCTCCACGGGAAGTCCATCCCTACCTCCATCCCCCAGCTCAGAAGAGTCATTGTTCTGTTTGCTTGAGGACTTGTCCATACTTTTCTGTGAAGTGGTCACTGTGTTGGGAGTGGTGCAGAAAAAAAAGGGGGGTTGGGGGGGGTGGGTGGAGGAAAAGGGGTGGTGTGCACGGGGTAAACGGGGTCAGTCACCTGACAGATTGGTTTGGGGAAGTGTGTTGTCTTGTGAGAGAGTGAGAAATCCATCCATGTATTAATAGTGCTATTTTGGTTGTTGAAATTCTGCCTCATTTGTCCTCGTCTCTGGCCCACCCTTTATCTCTTCTCTCGTTCTCATTCTCTCTCCTCTCTCTCTCTCTCTCTCTCTCTCTCTCTCTCTCTCTCTCTCTCTCTCTCTCTCTCTCTCTCTCTCTTCTCTTAGCTTCTCCTCCCATCATCCCTTCCATCTGTCTCACTTTCCTTTCATCTCTCTCTTTTAATGTACAATTTTTTTTCTTTTTTAACAGGAATTTAATTCTAGTGTTTTTTAAGCTGCATTGACAACATGAATGTTTTAAAACATCGCTAGCTGACATGTTTCTTTTGATGTTGTCTTGTTGTTTTTATTGATGTTGTGGGCAAACATTGTCATAGTAAGTAATAGCAGTGATGTAACAGTTTTCATTATTGATGTGTTGATGTGCCTTTCATTTGGCGGCTCTTTCAGAGGAAATGATTGAGTAATGTCTGCAACATCCAGACAATCTGGAAGTTGTATGAGAGTGGTCGATCAGTGTGATGGGGGTGTGTGACAGATTTCAGTTGTATGTTTGTACTTTTTTTGATAATTGTGATGTGATTCTGTTTTTGGTGTGTATGTGAGTTGAACAACTTTTTGTGATGAAATATTCAGTTGAAATTCCAGTTGTTTTTTTTTTGCCTGTTTTTTTTTTTTTTTGATTTCAAGAAACTTGTGTCTCGCATATTCTCAGCATGCCTTCTCTCTCTCTCTCTCACTGCCTGTCTCTCTCCCTCTCTCCTCTCTCTCTCCTCTCTCTACCAGTCTCTCTCCCCCTCTGTCTCTCTCTGCCAGTCTCTCTCCCCTCTCTCCCCCCCCCCCCCCCCCCCCCCCCCCCCCCCCCCCCCCTCTCTCTTTCATATTCTCCCTCATCAGTTTCATTTTCTTCTGCATTTTCCTTTTTTGTCATGGGTTTTGGTTTGTTTGTTAGACCATTTGGAGTGATAGATCCTGGTAATTTCAAGCAGTTTGAGTGTATCTGTCTGTCTGATAAGCAACATGTCCAAGAACATTGGTTTGTATATATTAATGTATACTTGATTTACTCATGTATTTTCTAAAGTTGAGTGAGATAGATCAATAAATCAGACAGATGTTTATTCACTGACAGGTTCTAAGATTGGCCCAAATCTGTTTAGTTCTCGTTGTGTTTTGTATATCTGTTTTGCCTGTTTGAGGGGGAAAGGGGACGGAAGGGGGGGGGGGGGGGGGGGGGGATGGGAAAAGGAAGGGTTAGTTAGGTGTGCGGTTCCCGTTAAAAAAAAAAGTCTGTGTGTGTGTGTTTAGGTAGAAATTTAAACAAACATTGGACTTATTCATCACTGAAGTTTTATCTGATTTTTTTTTTTTTAATGAATTGAAGTCTGGTAGGAGTGAGACAGATACTGAACAAGATGGTAGAGAAGGATTTGGAGTGGGGTTGGCCAGAAGTTTGTAATAGTCAGCAGAAGTCAGAGAGAAAAAAAATTTTTCGAGGGTAGGCTTATTTGTACAGTCTGTGTTTTAGGGCGCAGCTGTCACCTTGAGGGATAGGGAGAAAGCTGAATGTGAATGACAGTGGGGAGAAAGAAGGGAGAATAATATCGTTTTGCATTGCATGTGTGTGTGGCTGCATTTTAGTGGAGGGGGGAGGGGGGGGGTAGATGGTGATGGTGTTTATAGATGTGGTGGTAGGGTTGGGATTGTGTGTTGGTGTAGGTGGGTACCAGCCAGTTCATTCCTGTCAGTAAGGAGGTTATGTTTTCACCCACACTTTTTGGTTTGCCTGTTTGCAAGGTTAGCCCCCTCCCCCCCAAAAAAAAAAAAAAAAAAAATTAAAGAAAAAAATAATGGACCGAAAGAAGTTAAAAAGATCAATCTTATTCAGTGGAAAGGTGGAATAAGCCTGAGGGAAAACCCGTTAAATTTGGGCAACATCACTTGTGCAGAACTGGATTATATGGCTCCAGGATTAGCACTGGAAGATTGTTACACATTTTCACTGAACTTGGGGGGGGGGGGGGGGGAGGTAAAGCTGCAGTTAGTGTTACAAATTGATATCTATCAATAGCTGCAGTTAGTGCTACAAATTGATATCCAGCAATGAAGTAATATAAAGGGAAATTTAAAGTGTCTCGTGATGTAAATGGTGGCAGTTTACATTTTCTGTATCTTGTCTGAAAAAGAAAAAAATGTGCATGGGAAATAACTTTCAGTCTGTACCTGTAATTGCTTCCCCTGGCAGAAAAATAATTCATGCGGTCTAGGTTTGCACTGTTGTGAAAGCTCTCCTTCTTTCAAGTTTAGAAACCTTTAATTGTCTAGAACATGATATCGAAGTGTCCATAACCCTGGTCATGTTACAATGTCTCTCAATAAAAGCGCAATGTTCCCCTCCACCTTGAAGTTGGTTTTCGTTTGTGACTAATCCCCCAACATGTCAGAGTGTAAGTGCGTAGAATTGTAACAAACGTTAGAGAGTAAGTGTCTTACAGCGAACTGTGTGTGTGTCTCAGCTAACCCAGGTGATGTTTCTTATTAATGATTTCCTGGATTGCGAACCAAAATACAGATACAGAAGACTGTGAGCAAAGTAACACTTATTTCATACACAGTACAAAAAGAAAAAAAGAAATGGGCACGTGAATTTCCAACAAACTTGATTTCTTCAGATGTCACTGATAACAGAAAAAATGCACAAAACAGTTCTGCCCGGCTGATTGTCAGCAGGAGTGGGTTTGTGTGTGAGAGCAGGGTGTCTTTTGAACTCTGGTGGGACTTGCAGATTAGTTCATAGATTAAAAACGTGCTGGGAACTGATGTGACTGTCAGTGGCTACTACACTGCTTATCCCACTCTGGTATGTGAAATCAGCATCAATTCTATAATCACGTGTGCTGCTGCTAATCCCAGATGAGTAAGTCGGCTCAAAGGCCTTACTCTGAAACACCATTTTTCTTTTGGTTTATGTGTTGTGTGGATAAGGGGTTGTTTTCTATCTATGAATTGACCTTTACTTTATCGTTTTGATGAAGTGGCTGAGATTTGCTGTGTTTGTCTGTTACGAGTGTGTGTATTCCAGGTTTGCATTGACAGATATTCAGCAATGGTTGGCATGTACTTCAGCGTCATTCCTGTTTGTTTATTTGTGTGACAGTGACAGCATTGAATTTGCATAGACATGTCAGTGTCATTTCTTTAAGTGGTCGACGCATGTCATTTCTGTAATTATATCAGCATTTATGTCAGTGTCATTTCTTTAAGTGGTCGGCAGGTGTCATTTCTGTAATGAAATCGGCATGAGGTCTGTAATGTGTTTATGTGCTAATGGATTAGCGTGATTTTTTATTTTAAAAAAAAATGTTTATTGGCTTGTATGTTTTTGTCATTCTTTTAATGCTGGTATTGATGAATTTATGTGATGTGCGTGTCGATTGAAATTGAATGTGTGTTGATTTTAGTGATGCATTTGATGTTGTGTACTCTCTTGATGTCAGCCTTAGTGTTTATCTTTTTTTGCATCCAACCCTGTGTACAAATCAGCACTTACAAGACTACATTTCTTTGTTCTGTTCCTGTACACAATAAGGTGTTCACAATGCTTTCAAATGATTTATGTTTGGGTGTATATCCACACTGTAGTGTAGTTGTTTCTGTGTCATTTCCTATTTCTTTCTTCTTTTTTTTTCTTCTTATTTTGTTGTTGTCGTTTTCCTGTCAAATTATATGTCAAACAGTACAATTATACGGCTATGTTTTTGCAGAGTGAAAACAAAAAGGAACCACCACTTCTGTTTAAAAAACTGTTGAATAAAATGTATTGTGTCACAATATTCTACCCTGGTTTTTTTTTTTTTTTTTTTTTGACAATCGCTTTCTTCCTCCCATCCCCCCTCTCTCCACCCCCTCTCTTTTTTTTCTTTTCCTCTTCTACATTTATGAGTTTAAAAGATACATTTGATTTGCATTCTGTAGGCGTTGTTCTACACACACAAAATCTGATGTTGTTTGTAACTTTGAGGCTGTGTGTGTGTGTGTGTGTGTGTGTGTGTGTGTGTGTGTGTGTGTGTATGTGTGTGTGAGAACCTTGAAGTGGAGGTTATTAGTTTTGATGTATATTAAATAACATGATGGGTGTGTTTTTCAACCTTAACAAGATGGTTGTATTCTTTTGAACAGTGAGAGTGTCACATCAGTTGATGTGTCAGATGATTTTTACATCAAGTTGAAACTCGGATCTATATGTTACAAATTGTTAGCAAATAATTTTGCAGAGCATACCTACATTTTTTTTTACAGACTGGTTAAAATTCTTTTAGTCCGACTCTGAGAGTACATATGAATTCTTACTGTGTTTTACAAGCTCATTCTACGTTAGAGTGGTACACATCGCCAGCAGTTCCAAATGTAGGGAATTCGTTTGACTTTGGAACAGTAGACAGGCATGATGCTGTGACAGACACGTCTCGATTCAGTTTGTGTTATAAACATATGATGCAAACTTTGTGAAAATAAGTTAATCTCGTTGCCACTGAAGATGAAAATCGGACATGGTACATAATGGCACCTTCTCTGGTGCCATGCAGTCTAGTCTTCCTCTCTTAGTGCCTGAGGTGGTGATCCATCTGTGTGACGTTGTTCTGATTTCTCCAGGGATTAGTTTAGTCATACATGGTAAAACATGTGTTCACGTGTCTCAAGTCTCAACGTGCTAACAGTTGGGGAAATCATTCCACCAAATTTTTTAAAAAATCATTTTTCTTTTTCCCCTTCTTTCTTTTCATTTATTACTCTCCTTTGCCTTAAGTCCAGTTAGTAGCTCTGTGTGTGGTGGGGTGAGAATTGTGGTTGAATTGTGTGGTCATGACTTCGATCATGTTTGTGTGACTGAAGAAAACAAGTGCAATATTCTATCATCTTATCTGCATGTTTTTTGTTGTGGTTGTTGGTTGGTTGGTTGGTTTTGTTTTGTTTTCCTGAGATCATACTCTTACTTAACCTCATTATGTATAGAACTCTTCTGTTTTCCTTCTCCTCTTCCCATCTGTGTGTGTTCCTCTTTCTCTTTTCACTTTTTTTACTATGTGTGTTGCGTGCATGCAGGCACGTGTGTATGTGTTGGGCTGCGTGCATGCTTGCATGTGTGTGTGACCAAAAGAACTTTTCACTACCTTTTAGGTACAATTTCACTACTTCAGAACAAATCCTGTTTTACTGTTAGGAATGTACACACTGTGCTCTTTTTATCCTCCATGGCGCCTGGAATAGTGGTTTAGTAGATATGGGGCATGAATGTACACACTTTTGTTTTTATCCTCGATGGCCCCTGGCATGGTGGCTTAGTGGCTATGGTGCACTGTACGTGATGCAGGTTGAGGCTCTTTCTATCCTCGATGCCCCCTGGCATGGTGGTTTAGCAGATATGGTGCACTGTATTTATGTGGTGCAGATCTCACCCTCCCCCATGACATCAACAGTGAAGCTCCAATTTGCCCTTTAAAACTCAAGTCAGTTCTTGCAGCCTTTTATTCAGGAAACAAGAGAGAGAGAGACAGAGACAGACAGATCAGTTTCGAGGGAGATTGTAAAACAGTGTGATGGTGTGTGAACCGGTGTAGCGTTTGAGTATATGTAGGTGAACGGAATGAGCAGAGGATTGAGCATAGCAGAAGAAGATACTGGATTGCTCTCTTCTGGTATTGTTGTGAAGATTTTGGAAAAGAATATGCTCTTTAAGTTTTGCACTAGTCCGCTTTTTTTCTTGTTGGTCGCATGAATCTTTGATCACGTATGCATATAATACGCACACAAAACAAGAAATTGTTCTGTATTGACACTTTGTGGTGTTTTGAATCCAATCTGCTTTGTGGTTTGCCTAACCTGGGTTAGTTGTTTGAAGTTTAAATCTGCCTTAAGCTATGCCACACCTGTTATTAGTGTTTATAATTAACATGCTCTATAGTTGATTGACCAGATAAAGGTGAGTTATGGGAGTTTGATCTGTCGTGTAGATTTAACATACCCAGTGTAAATTTGGGGAGGGGGGGGGGGGGGGGGTTAATCTGCCTCGCAGGAATGTAGTCTGTAGAGGTCAATCTGTTCTGTGGCTTTTTCATAACTAATATAGTGTCTGGAGTTTAACCTATCTGTAGGTTTGTCATGTACTAATATAGTGTTTGGAGTTTAGTCTGCTCCACTGGTTTGTCATACCAGTGCAGTGTTTGGAGTTTAATCTGCTCTCTAGGTTTGTCAGACCTCAGTGTTTGGAGATCAGTCTGCTTTGTAGGTGTATGATACTATTGTAGTGTTAGGAGTTTAAAATGCTATACCAAGTTTTTCATACATCTTGCAGTGTTTGGAATTAGGAGTTTAAAGTGCTATATCAAGTTTTTCATACGTCATGCAGTGTTTGGAGTTTAACCTACTTCATGGCTTTGCCATACTAACGTGGTGTGGAGTTCAGTCTGTAGTTTGGCATACCAATGCGGTGTTTGGAGTTAAATTTGCTCTCTGGGTTTGTCATACCTGATGTAGTGTTTTGAGTTTAATCTGCTCTCAGGGTTGGTCATACCTAATGTGGTGTTTGGAGTTTAATCTGATCTGTAAGTTTGTCACACCAGTGTAGTGTTTGGAGTTTAATCTGATCTGTAAGTTTGTCACAACGGTGTAGTGTTTGGAGTTTAATCGGCTGAAGTCTACTGAGGCTCTTTTGGTTTATCATACAGAGTATAGTGTTTGAGATTATTCTGCTCTACTGGTTTGTGACAATCTTCCCAGTAGGTTTTCCCTAAGTAGTCCAGTTTATGATGATCTTTTTGAAGACTGCTAAAACTAAGCTCAAAACAGGAAGAACACAAAGTAAAAAAAAAAAAGAGAACAAAAAAAAAAGCCCATGGAGAAGAACATGAGCTCTGCATGCATTGCCTTAATGTTTCCTTTCAGTTAGTTTTGCTAGGGGAAGGGTGGAAATTAATGCATTTGTTTAGCCCCAGGTAGGGATGTAGATATAACATATTGTCAATGATGGTAGTGTTTCTGTGATTATGTGGTTACATGTGATGACAATCAAACCATACTAGTCAAAATCAAGCTTTCAGAATGAAAGCTGTTTTGGTTTGTGTGTCTCGCTTATACGTTGCAATTGAGAAATTCTCGGGGGAAAGCCCAGGTATTGATTTCATCTTTGGCGTTCTGGTGCTTTCCAAGTATGGCATTGAGCTTCTTTCACTATGCTGGCAGTTTGGTTATGATATTAAAGCATTGCTTATTAAACCCCTTTTTTTTTTGTCATGCTTTCTGATTGATGTATGCAGGACATTGAAATAATTTCAGTTCAGGACATGGTATCACAGATAGGTTGATATTTTAGCACGTTAATGATTGAGAAGAAATTAGTATGAATAGAAAATATACGCTTGGGCATTTCTAGTACAGAGAAGAAGAAGAAGGAAGAGGGGATGGGAAAACCGGGTAGGAGACTTTTACTTTCATCTAGGACTCTTCACTGCATGTGGACTAGTCCATAATGCATTGCGCTTTGTTAATGTGGGGTATTATATAGAGTGAAGCAGTGCATCGTGATAGTGTGCTGCAGTGTGTTGTACTAGACACAAACTGTGGAGATATGATTTAGCATCAGGTCATTTGTTCGTTGTGGAGTCATAGCTGTGAAGGAATGAGGTAAATGTTTTCTTGATCACATTCTTTTTTTTTTTTTCTCCCCATTTTCATTTATTGGATTTGGTGTCATTTTTTTCTTTTTTTGTTGTTTATCACAGTCGATTTCAAGTAGATTAGAACAGGCAACTGAAAAACAAAGACATCGCAAAACAGTCGGTCCACCTGCCACCTTTTCCGTTTTAGTGCTTTGGGGGAAATAGAAAAAAAAAAAAAAATGACAAAGAAATATAGTCCTTTTGAGCATGTAGGTTGCGTGGTGGCATAAACTTGAGTGAAAGAAGTATTTATTCTTTGAATAATGAGAAACAGAGGGAAAAGAAAAGGGAGGGGGGGGGCAAGGGGAAGAGAAATGGATGGGGGAGAGAAACGGGGAGGGAAGCAAGGGGGGGGGGGGGGGGAAAAAGAGGAGAACTTTGAGGAGATGGAACACTTTGCAGGAGAGTTGGGACAAGGATGGGGAGGGGGGCAGGGAGGGGGGTTGCTTGTATAATTAATTGGGGAGGGGGGGCAGGGAAGGGGGGGGGGGTTGCTTGTATAAAATAATTGGAGATATAATCAATCTCTTCTCTCTCTCTCTCTCTCTCTCTCTCTCTCTCTCTCTCTCTCTCTCTCTCTCTCTCTCACCTTCTTCTCTCACGGCTTTGTCTATCCCGCTGTGTCTGCCCCACGTCTCCCTTGTCTAGACGTGGAAGTCTGTGTGTAAGCTCCCAGACTTAGAGACCTCAGGTCTGTGCGCTAATGATGAGTGGCTGCGATGTTGGTGGCCGTCCCACCCAGCTCTGACCAGGTCGGCAGACGTGCAGGACTGTGGCGAGGGATCGGAGGCAGATTAGGGACCCTCAGTCCGCTAAATCTTGAAGGAGAGAGCTAGTATAACTTATTTGTATCAGTATTTTTTTTTCGATTGTGCAAAACAAAGGAGATGGTAACATTGCTGTTATTATTTTTATCCTTGTTTTGTAAGAGGAACAAAAAATGCCTGTAAGCGAACCAAAAGATGAGGACAGATGTGGAAGTAGAGCCACAAAGTAACGTAAATTAAGTATCAAATACCCTGAGTGAACCAGAAGACCAAGACGTATTTGGATTGAGAGCCACAAAATAATGTAAATTAAGTATCAGACGGTTTGTCCAGTGCTTCAATGCCCTCATTAATGATAATACATACATCCGCTTGCACATTCACAGTTTTAACTTCATGCCATGAAAATCATGTTCAGTTGTCAATCTTATAATGAATTTTGTTATAATTTGATTAACGTGACAGGAACCCCTTATTGAGAAGTTGCACAGGGCAAAAAGAAACACTGGGGTGGATGGATGGTTTATTGGAAGTATGTAGCACAGCGAAGACAGTCAGAGATTGGTTTCTTGAATTGAGGGTTTTTTTTCCCCTTCTCTGCTACCTGCTTACAGCAGGTTAGAATAAAGAAGAAATCAGAAAGGTATTCACGAGATCAGTTTACAGGTAAAGTGTATTTGGATCAGTTGGTTGATGATGATGTATTGCCTCTGGGATTGAGTTGTGGATGTAGTTCTTAGTAACCACCAGGGTCAAGCTGTTGAGGTATTCAAATGCAACAGTGCACAAAGCAAGGAAGTGCAGTTACATTGCAAATAGTTTGATACAATATATTATAATTACTGCAATGCAGTAGACTCCAATGCAATGTGACATAATGCATTGCACTGCAATACAGTTGTGGCTCACTGTCATAAAACGCATTGCAGTACACAGTTTATTACAGTATGCTATAAATAAAACATTTGAGTATTCTATTATCCAATATATGAAATGCATCCTGCCTGTATGTCTATCTCTGTGCACTGGCTCCATCTACAAATCCAGCTACCATCTGGTCTCCTCCAAATTTGGCATGGTGACTGTTAACACACTGGGCAGATCAACAAACAGTCATTTTTGTGAGGGAAATGAGGGGCAAGATGAAAATGGAGGGGGTTGAGAGAGGTCAGAGACATTTTTTGGAAGATACGTGGTGGGAAAGGGAGGATAACGAGTAAAACAGGTGGTGAAATATAGTGCAGTAGTATAACACGGTTGAACACAATGCAAGGCGGTTGGTTCACTGATGTGCCATGCATTGCAGTTTGCTGTCATCCAATGCACTGCAGTACATTATACAACCAAAAAAAAATGCATAGCAGTATACTGCAATAGAATGAACAGAAATGGAAGTATAATTCGATACATAACAGAGCATACCATGATACAGAGCAGCACAGTACAATAAAAAGTACAACATAATTCTGTATTGTTCAAAGGGATGCAGTGTCTGAATTCTTCAGAGGTGTGCCTTTCACTGAAATAGACTTAAAAAGAAAGTCCAGTGGAAACTGGACATGGTACCCCACAAGAGAAGAAGAAGAAAAAGAAGAAAAAAAGGACAGTCACTCGGAGACAGTGCAGACCCCCACCAAGGTTACGCAGACACTGAACTTGCCCTGTGCTCCAGATCTACATCAAAATGGAAGGAAAAAAAAGGGTTTTGCTGTAGCCTGGGAGAAAAAGATGGGATCATTAGCAAGGCTTTTAGGGTGATTTTTTATTTCTTTGGGTGTGTGTTTTTGAATCGCTGTTAAAGCATGTTGTTTCCCCAATAGGTGAAGTACCAGTAGATAAAGATGAATAGAATTACTTCCCTTGTACTTTTTGTGATAGGATAGAAAAATAACAAAAGGTCAGTGTTTTATACCTTTAGACAGTTTTAATATTCCATGAAAAGATAACCATAAATTCGTAAACATTCAGTTCACAATGTACTTTTGGTAGAAAATTTCTCATAATCTTGATGAATAGATTCTGAATCTGCCCATCTGTATTATGATCCACACCTAATGACAACAGGCTCCGCCTTTGGCCATATTACATCTTTCCACCAAGTTTGGTTAAAATTGGTTGTGTAGTTGTGTATGTGTGTATGTGTGTGTGTGTATGTGTGTGTGTGTGTGTATGTGTGTAATCAGGTTGAAAGACAAAGAAGCAAACAAACAGGTTGTTGAAAACGTAACTTCCTTGACAGTAGTAAATGAATGAATTTCTGGGGTTCGATGGCGTTTTGTTTGTTTGTTCGGTTTGTGTTTTGTTTTGTTTTGTTTGAACTTTTGGTCGTTTTGCAAGTATCACGAGAACAAAATACACCTACAAACCAATGTCATGCTGTATGTGAGTAATCTGGTTCGACTTGAATGTAAGTTGTTACAGTCTTAAGGGGATTTGTCTTTGTCTGTCATACACAATTTGTAGACTTTGTGTCAGATTCATGAAACCGACGTTTTCTTTTCAGGATAGCCAATTTTGGGGTGAACCAAATTTTAGGTCAACCAAATGATGTTGTTGGGACCAATCAGTCCATTCCAATTAACCAAAATATTGACATATCCGTTTTAGGATAAGGCCTATCTCACAGTGGGAGTTGCAGAACATCATGTTCTGCTGAAATAAGTATGTAACATGGTGTTTCAGATTTCAAAGCTATTTCACTCTTGAACTCCTTTCACGACTGGCACTAGTCTGACAAAATGCATTTCTTACATTTTGTGTCATGAGCCAATGAACGACGCTGCTGGTGGACATGTGACTTGGGACTGTGCCCCGCTTGATAATCAGAAAACTCGCAACAACTGAAAAGGCCTGTTTGAATTTCTTAATATGACAGAGACTTGTTTTGGATCCATCATTTCTATTGCAACCAAACCTGTGTGGGGCAGTACTGAAGGTCTAAAGAAACAGGTACAAAAAGTGAGCAAACAGGTGCCCCAAGTCATTTTCATTACGTACACTAGTTAAGCTGTCAGTGGTGCAGTTTGAAGGACTTTTGCACATATGACATTTTGCCATAGGCATTTCATTGTGTTACATGCCTTGAAAGAAACAATTTCAAGATAGCTTCTGCTCAGTGAGTTCCTTTGAAATCCGGGTATTTCATTTGGAAATAAGCCTAGGTGTACTGCATAACAGAGCAGGTTGTAGTGAACTATAGAATGATAGTGGGTTACAAACAAAAAGTTTATGTAACGCACAATATGTGAGCTTGGGTGGTCTCATTGCTGTAATGATTGCTGAATTTCTTTTAGGGGGTGCGGGAACAGGGGTGATTCCAGTGTGGATTCTTACCATAAGTGTAAGGTTGGAAAAATCAATATCCTATCATTAACATATTATTTAATCAGTGTGTGTTTTAATTAGTAGAGTTGAGGTTTTTCCTCTGTGTGTGTGTGTGTGTGTGTGTGTGTGTGTGTTTGCTATTTTCGTGTTCACATCAGAAATAAGTGTGATTTTATTGCTTTAATTTGTGTTTATAGCCTGAAATTTGTGTTGATAGCCTGAAATTTGTTTTGATAGCCTAAGGCATTGCTAACAGGGCTGAATTGATGCTGTTCTTTCTCTGTTAGATAGACTGACTGGCATTCTGGTTTATACTACGCAGAGATTTTAACACTGTGTGCTTCTCATTTCCTCCTTACTTGACTATACTACTTTGCGCACCTTTGTCATTACTTAGTTTGTACTCTTGTTTTTTGATGAGTGCATTCATTGTAACACTAACATTTCATTATTAACGCTTTGTGACTCGAGTGTCATGTTTTGTAATTTTGAATACTGTTTAATGTTTTGTAAAATGTTTCTTTTTTTGTATGGTGTTCTTTAATAGCTCAAGTAGTCTTTCATTAATTTTAACTCGTGCTCATCAGTAAATTATTCACTTGTAAATACCTAACCCTCACATAAGTTGATTATAAAACTGATAAAGAAAATTTAGAATTTGTAAATGTTTACTGTTTGTTGCCTATGTGCGAATGTTTGCTTCCTTTGCACACATTTCTGTTTGGTTTTGGATTATATTGTCACCAAACAGTATGCGAGTTCTGAGCAGGGAGAACTTGATACACTGGGCGTCATCTGCATGACCATGTGTGTTAGAACTAACAAGTATGAGCACTGTTGTGTTTTACTTGACCTTTTCTCTCTGCACCTGAACTGTAATTGTGTCACCTGGACAGGGGAAATAATCAGATTTTCCTCTGATAACACTCCTGCTGGTTTAGTGAAGAAAAACTTCGATTCCTTCAGGGCCTAACTTATTTCTTTGTGCCAGTTGTCTCCTGAGTTTTCCCGAAGTTGGAGTATGGCTGCCTTAATGGCGGGATAAAAAAAACGGTCATACACACAAAACTCCACTCCCTATACAGGGGGTGTCCATGGGAGTATCAGCCTGTGTACGCAGAAGAAGAAGAAGTCTCCTGAATGTTTTGCAGTCTTGTGAGGATAATCAGCATTTAGTGGCTGGAAAAAGACCTCCTCAGTTAAAGGATCAGCTGGTGCTGGGAAAGATTGGCTCAGCAATAATGGCATCAGACATGTAGCGCCGCGATAATCATGACATTCAAGTAAAGTACGAACAACCAGCCCTACCAACTTATGTATTGGGTCTGTAAGCCACAGATGGTGGTAGGCTTTGGCTGTACAGTTGTTCATGTTTGTGACGCAACCCACCAGAGTAACTTGGAAACAGATTTTTTTTTCCAGCTCAGATTCTTTCCTGTGCACTGAGTCCTTCCTACATGCGCTCTTTATATTGTAGTTTTCAGCAAAAAATTGAAAAGAAAAGGTCCTCTTTCTCTGTTTGTTCAAGTTTCGTTCCCAGAGATCTGTTACCATTACACTCTTTCTGTTACTTCTTACAGTTAGTTTTGTTTACCACTCACAGCTCTGTTAATGAACCGTTTCCAAGTCCCTCTCTCACTGTCTTTCTCTCTCTCTCTCTCTCTCTCTCTCTCTCTCTCTCTTCTCTCTCTCTTCTCTCTATTATATATATATATATATATATATATATATATATATATATATGCACGCACACTTTGGTTTTAAAAAGCAAGGAATGTATTCAGCAGAATGGAGAGAAGTGATGTGTTTTGGTTTTCATGTGAAAACTGGTCTCCTGAAACCTGTCTCCAATGAGCTTCCGGTGTTGTGCATACAGTGTGTGGGAACTTCTCCATGTTTGTTTGTCTCCCACATGCATATGCAGATGTGCTCTCATCACATATACACAAAACAAACACACACACGCATGCACAGCCACACACACCCCCACACCAACACCACACACACACACACACACACACTACACACACACACACACCTAGACACACACACACACATCTAGACACACACACACAAACACACACACACCTACACACACACACACACACACACACACACACACACACACACACACACACACACACACACGTTAACAGTCATGTGCACGCTAGCGCACACACTCGCACACATACACACACACACACACACACACACACACACACACACACACACACACACACACACACATACACATATATTAACAGTCACGTGCATGCAAGAACACACACACACACACACACACACACACACACACACACACACACACACACACACACGCGCGCGCGCGCATTAACAGTCACATGCATACTAGCACACACACTCACACACACATACTCACACACTCTCTCTCACACACACACAGACACACACACACACACACACAGAGTTCTCGACAGCTACAGCAGTTCGTGTTTTAATGTTTGAGTGTGTGTGTTTGAGAGAGAGAGAGTGAATCAGAATGTGTTTAATGAGTGAATGCAGGAGAGAATGTGTGTATGTACACGAGAAAGTTGTCAGAGAGCTACAAGAATCGCTAGTATCACATTGAAGTTAGGTTTTAAGTCAAAGAGACTTGGCACAAAAATGCAGACAGATTAAACAACCGACTTCAAATGTACAACCATAACGCAAAATAGTCATTTGGTCATCGGCGTGCAGTTTGTCTTATGAGCATCATACAGTAATCTGCTGGGACATGTAACATGTCAAATTGTCATTATCCCTCATGTATGTGCATCGACATGTATACATCATCACATGATGACATGTAATATGATTGTGAATTGACCAAGGGCTGATACAGAGTGTGAGTCATCTATGACTGTCGCTCAGTATAATAGGAGAATGTCTCGATAATGGCGAAAAAGATTTTTTTTTCCTTTACTTTTAAATTTTGTTGCTGGTGTTGTGTTTTTGAAAAGCTTTTTTTTTTTGAGCGTGTGTTTTAATCCTAGAGTACGAGAATGGCAAGGTTGGTTGTTTGGCATTCAGAATATTTTGATCATTTATGTTGTTGTTTGTTTTGTTTTTACAAATCACAAGTTATTAAAATCAGGCAGTCCATCCTTTGGTCCTCAAATCATATTAAGCACACACATACACACACGCACACACACACACTCTCTCTCTCTCTCTCTCTCTCTCTCTCTCTCTCTCTCCTCTCTCTCTCCCACACACACACACACACACACACACACACACCACACACACACACACACACACACACATTTCCTCACACACCAAACTAACTTTCTTTTTTCTTTCTGGATTGCTTTTCTTTGGCTTTTTGTTTTGTTTTGTTTTTGCTTTAAACTATAAAAAAAAACAAAAAAAACACTTAAATGCTGTCAATACTCCCAACCCAGAATGCTAGAACTGTGAGTCTTTTAAATCAGACGCAGGGAAACGCCTCTCTGCATATATGTGAACATGAGACGGCACGCAATGGTTCTTTTGCTAATTTTTAATTTGTCTGCTTATGCTGTTGTGCAGTACTGCATGTTCTCTCATGTACATTTACACACAGAATATTACTTTTTTTGTTTTCTTCCTTTTTTTTTTTAGTTGGAGAGTTTTTGTTTTTAAGAATTTGATTTTTTTTTTAAATTAATGATGTGGCGATGTTGTACATTGTTCAGTTTTTTAATGCATTTTAAAAAGTGCAAACATTGACATGTACGGCGCGTAACATTTTTTAAAATTTTTTCCTGTTGGTTTGTGTTTTGATGGAATCTTTCAATCCATAGGCTACTACAGGAAAAAAAAAATCTTAAGAAGTCTTCCCATATTTCTGTTCAGCAATTATAAATGTATGTGTGTGTATGTGTGTGTGTGTGTGTGTGTGTGTGTGTGTGTGTGTGTGTGTGTGTGTGTGTGTAGATATAGATACAGATATATATATTATATATATACACACTCTGAATGCCAAACTGTAAAGAGTTAAGATTTTAGTCAACAGAGTTCTGTTTTTGTCTGCTTGTACATACCACTCCCCAAATCAGGGATGTCAGATGGTTGACATACAGATTAGTGTCGACTGGTTTGCTGTACAAAAAAAAATAATGAGAAATTTGAAACGGGGAAAAAAAAAAAAAAAAAAAAGCTTGAACGCCATTTTCAGACAGCACAGACCTTTGTCAAGATCAAACCGTTCGTTGCTCAGTGGTTCAGGGTTATAATCTGGGTCTGTACCAGTCTTTCAAGTTCGTTCATACCAATGTGGTTTGGTGGCTTTGGAGGTGAAGCGCCCGCCAAGCAAGCGAAAAGAGAACCCCGCGCAGGGCAAAGAACTTTTTACTGAATCAGTAGACCATTTGGGTGTGGTCTAGGCGCTAGTCTCTCGGATGAGACAATAAACCGAGGTCCCGTGTGCAACATGCTTTCTGCGCAGGTAAAAGAGCCCACGGCAGCAAGAGAATTGTCTCTGGCAAAATTCTGTTAAAGAAGCCCACTTAAGTAGGCAAGAACATGTACACACAGGCACTTTCCCCGAAGTTGGAGTATGGCTGCCTTAATGGTGGATAAAAAAAACAAAAAACGGTCATACACACAAAACTCCACTCTCTTTGTTGGGTACTGGGATTAATCCTGGCCTGTCTATACAGGGAGTGGCTGCAGGAGCATCAGCCTGCGTACACAGAAAGAAAGAAAAATTCATACCAATGTATTTAAAGAAAAATTCATACCAATGTATTTAAGAAGTCAGATTTTTTTTCCCCCATTGATATCCATGCATTATTTATTCAACATTTCTTTTCTTTCTCTTCCTCTGAAGAATGACCTTTCGCAGTTCAAAGTTCATTTGGAAACATCTTTTAATTCACAGGACGAAGTTACATAAGTTTGAAAAGACCTTTTTTGGCATAGAGAAAATATTCAAACTCTGAAAACAAGATGAAAGGAAGGGGAGGGGGGGGGGAGGAGGAAAGAAGAACAAAAAATCTGCAGATTCATCTGAAGACAAAAGACAACACTGAAATTTAGTCTGAAAAACATATGTCTTGATATCAAAGATAAAACTTAAAAGTTAGTTTGAACACACCATGTGTGTGTGTGTGCGTGTGTGTGTGTGTGTGTGTGTGTGTGTGTGTGTGTGTGTGTGTGTGTGTGTGTGTGTGTGTGTGTACCATAGGTGGTTGACTGGAACTGCTGCGTAAGAAACCGGTTTTTCAGGCAGGTTGAAATGTGTGCGAAACAAACTTGTTTAAAACTAGAAAAATCATAGATGGAATGTACAGGTAACATAACTGCTTCCTTGTAAAATCTTGGTTGAAAATCTATAACATTGTGATAAAACAACTTTGTTGGTCACTAGCTTTGTGATGTAAATATTGCTTGATCTTAACCATTTGTATTAGCAGTGATTGCAGATAAAAAAAAATAAAAAAAACTCTTACGATTTTAAGTTTGTTATTCAGGTGTGTAGGGTGGATCTAAGTGTGATACATGTACTACTTACCACTTGTTGCTTTATGGCCCTGTAATATTAGTCTTGCCATTCCCTGTCTAGTGTGTCTAGGATTGCCCAGGCTTGGTTTGACCTTGGCCGTTCTTCATCCAACGTGCCTCAGGCACTCCTCTGATGGTAGGCCTGAGGCTGTGGACTCATGAAATGTCACTGAAAATGTCCCCCTTCACAGTCTGTGTCTGTGATCACTCTGTACCAAAGATTTTTTTGTTTATTCCAAGGATGCAAGAAAAAAAAAAAGGAAGAAGAAGAAAAGGAAAGAAATTAAAAGATCAGCCGTTCAGACTGTTTTAAAGGCTTTCAGGTCAAGCGTGTGCACTCGCACACACACACACGAGCATGTGCACGCGCGCACGCACAACACACACACACACACACACACACACACACACACACACACACACACACACACACACAAATGGGGTTGGGTGGTGCTCTTTTTTTTCTTTTTGTTTTGTTTTGATTTAGTTGTACTTTCAAAAAGTATCTTTTGAGGGTGGTTCGAGAAATGTTTGGGAGCGGGAAGGGAAGCAAGTTCAGTTAGAATAATTTACAGGTTTTGACCTAGGGTGTATCTCAAGAAACGGCTTAATCTCTTTTGTTTTTTCTCAGAGAGGTGCAAGCTGTTCTCTAGGCATTTCAAGGCAGGCACATCAGGCAGGAGCTCTAACTGCTGACGAACTATCCTGAAAGTATTGCTCATTTCTACTTTACTTACTTGCGTGCATTGCTCTTGCCAGAGCATAAGCCATCAACAACTGCACGCCAGTGACCACGGTCCTGGGCAATCTTTTCTATTTCACCCCAGCTGTAACCCATCTGCCTGGTGTCCGCCTGCAGGTCCCGCCTCCAGGTGTTTCATGGTCTTCCTCGCTTTCTCTTGTATTGAGGATTCCAGGTCAGAGCTTTTCTGGTGGTGTTGTCCGGGGGGGGGCTTTCTGAGGGTGTGCCCTATCCACCATGATCTTCTTTTCCAGATGTCTCATTCTACTGACAGTGTTGATTGCTCATTCATAAACAAACCAAAAAAGAACAATGGTATCAATGTGTGATTCGGATTTCGCTTGTGTTTGCCATTTGAAATGTTCCTTCAGGTTGAAGGAGATTTTTTTTTTGCAATAGAAAAGCGACCCTCCCACCCCTTTTTTTTCCTCCACCCCTATCTCCCTTCCCCTCTCCCCTCCTTCCACCTTCCTCTGCAAACCTTTCCCACACTGCAGCATCTCCTTCTCTCTCTCTGAAGCATCGCTCCCATCGAACCTAGTCCAGCACATACATACCCAGTCCTTCAATGTCCTGGAGAGTCCTGCAGTGTCGTTATATGTCCTTGAGTGTGTCATCCAGGATAGAAACCGACGTCAGGCTTTTTTAAAGGCTTTTTTTTTTTTAATAACCAGACTTAGTTTTCTAACGAGGGGAGGGAAGGAGGGAGGGTAGAAGGGGTCGGTGGGTCGATGTTTTGCTTCATAGTTTTATATCGAAGTTTCCATTTGTCAGGTAAAGTTTCAGTTAATGTTTGGTCAGATCAGATCAGTCTTTTGTGTTTGTGCATTTTTGTTGGTTTCTTTCTTTCTTTAATTTTGTTACATGCACCAAACAATCACAACTTAGCAGGCAGTGTATTCCATGGGACTATTTTCAGCTGACATGAAATGTGCAAGGGTCAAACTGGTCTGGTAATAATCATCAACTATGTTTTGTCATCCAGTTGTATTTCCCTCCTCATGTATGTTGTACAACCTACCTTTCATCTTTTTTTTTTTTTTTAGTGGAAGTACGCATGTTTGTTGTTTAGACAGATTTAATTCTGTTTTTACTGTAGTCTTTTTTCTTTCTTTTTTTTTCTTTTTTTTTAAACTCTTGGTATCCATCTCTTTGTCAAATGATATTCTTGACTGATTTTTTTAAATGGATGAATTAATTGATGGATTGGTTCGTTCCTTTGTTTCACTGATTGTTTTCAGTCAATATAGCAGTGGTTAATGGCAGGCAATATTGAGGGGCGTGGACTGTGTACAGCGTCGTTGTTACTATCGTTCTTGTTCCTTAACCAATGATGACTTGTCTTGATGCATTCCCTGTGTAACGATGTGATTTCACTTCCATGGAAAAGCAGTAAATTTCTCTGAAATGCAGACCACCTTGTTGTTGGGCTGTGCATTTTAGTTGTATGGAGTCTGTTGTGTCTGCTTGCATGGTTGTGCGTTGAGAGGAGAGAGAAAGGAACAGTGAGAGAGAGAGAGAAAGAGAGATTTTCAATTTTCTTTTTTAAAAGAGGCGAAAGAAAAACTGTTCAGAAGCAAGTATACAAAAATCTGATTTAATGCAGCTTCTTTGGCATACATGCACACATACACTCGGGCGTGTGCACGTGCATGCACACACACACACACACACACACACACACACACACACACACACACATGCGTGCGCACACATATATACATTTCACATATGTGCATACAACATACACAGGCTTGAATAAAACTAAACTCTTATGTATGTGAAGCATACACAAAACTATCATGAACTTATGCGTATGTGTGTGTTGGTTAACACTTGTCATGCATTCACACACACACACACACACACACACACACACACACACACACACACATGTATACTTTTCTACCCTTCACTGGCTGCTTTGGGGTGCTGTTAGATTCTTTCTTTGAACCCTCGGTGGTGAGAACAGCACAGAATCATAGACTGTGGTGTATCCCCATCTGCTGCCCAAGGGGCACAGACACAATCAGCCGTGTCTCCCTGATGAGTCCGATCCAGCAGACGAAAGGCCTAGGAGCAGGCAATATGAAATAATCTGTCTTGAGGAAGGATTGCGATAGTTCCCATATGCTGCTACGGAACGGTTTAACATTTATGATATATTTGTTGATTTCATGTTCTCATTTTCTTTTTCCCCTCCCCCTCCCCACTGGTGAGTTGATTTTAACGTGGTGACAGCCCTGATGTGGCCCTTTGCGGTCGCTGGGCTAAAGCAACATTATCTCGTATCTCTCTCTCCCCCTCCCCCCCTCTCCCATCTCCCCTTTTTTTTTCTTTCATATCGATCTTTGCCAAGTCATTAATGTAATAACGGAAGAATTGTTAGCCTGAGCTTGTTTTCCCCCCACTACTAAATTGTTCATATATATATAAATATATATATATATATATATATATATAATATATATATGCATACCCACCCACTCACTCACCCACCAACAAGAAAATCAAGAATCAAGAAAAGTTAATCATCTGACCTTTGTGGGCATGGAAGATAATCAACAACAAACTCTGGTTTACAAAACAAAATTCAGATCATAAATTCTTTTCAGTCGGAAGTTTGACAAGTGATAGGAATATATTAACGATAAATGAAAATACATAATGCAAATATTTGGTGATAACATAAATAGGTCATCACACTATCTTTCCCATCTTTATAAATTTGCTGATCTTGAAAGACATACCCCATCCCGTTTTGAACAGATTGCAAAAATTGAAAGCAGGTTTTGGTTTCAAGTACTTCTTTAGATTAAACTTCATGATCATTTATTATGTTGGTTGTTGCTTATAAAATGTAATTCATCTTAGATTACATTAACACTTCAGTAATTATGGCAAATCTCTTAGCTCTTGAATGATTAAAGTGCCCCCAACACACACACACACACACACACACACACACACACACACACACCACACACACACACACACACACCCTATGCATACACATCTACATACACATTCTCATGCTCATGCACACATGCAGGCACAAACACATACACGTGTGTGCACTTGCACCACACACACACACATTGATTTTCTTTGTCATTTATGCTCACTGAATATTTCACAAACTTTGACACGGACAAGCACATTTCACAGTTTTGTATATCAGACACAGTCATGCATGCACACAAGCACCTGCTGATGTCATTATGTTGAGATAAGATAAGATAATGTTGCTTATAGCCCAGCCGACCGCAGAGGGTGTCATTATGTGACATATGTATATTCACACATATGAATACACATCAGTGCAGTAGTCATACACACACAAACACACAGGTGGATATTCTTTGTCGAGAATCAACCTTGTTCAGAGCCACAAGGCAGCAGAGGTGAGAGATTCATCAAATAACTGCAGGTGAGATCTTGACGCTTCTATTCATGGTTGTGGGATAGCTGACAGATCATCTAACATCTGTGAGCACAGTAAATCAATCAATCATGCGTGATAAGTATCCAAAATATTTATTTAATTTGAAAAACTTGTCTGAGGGTATGGGTGTCTGGCAGGGTGAGCGAGGGAAAGGGGAGAAAAGCCAGAAGTCTTTGTGTTTATTTGCCATTTTTTATGTCGCAAATGCAAAGGGCTGTTGATTTTTCCAGTCGTTTCAGTTTAAAAGCAGCACTAAGCTCTTGTTGAGTTCCTCCTCCCGCATAATGTGTCTTGTTTGTTTACAAAATAAAACCTTCCTTGCAACCTTGAGTGCTTGAGTGAAAGAGGGAGAAAGAATGAGAGAACACTGGTTTCAAAAAATGATACAAAAAGATCAAATGTTAACATAGCAATAGCAGTTAAATGTAGATGAATGAATGCAATGCATATAGCAATTGAATTGATGTTTATACACTGCCTGCATTATTCAGGTGGATCACAGTTTTGCATGGCTGTAGACGTAGCTGTTGAATGTTGTGTTTTTTGTTGTCCAGTCATTTGCATGTTCAGTGTTGGCACAAAATGCGGTCAAGTGTTGGGGACAGGTGAACTATGACTGGAACCAGGGCGCTGATGATTTTGATGGGCGCCGTTATGCTTGGCTTCCAGAGATGAGAAACGACGGGGGACTTCCCAAAATGGAGGTTGAAATGAGTACAATCTGCGAAAATGAAAGGATGGAAGAAAGGAAGGAGTGCACTGATCTCCCCCCGTCCTGTTCCACCCATCTCCCTCCTTCCTTCCATCCCCCCCCGTCCTGTTCCACCCATCTCTCTCCTTCCTTCCATCCCCCCGTCCTGTTCCACCCATCTCTCTCCTTCCTTCCACCACACCACCCCCCCCCCACCCCCCCCCCCCCGTCCTGTTCCACCCCCTCCTCTCCTTCCTCCATCCCCCCCCCCCCCCCCCCCCCGTCCTGTTCCAACCCATTCTCTCTCCTTCCTCCATCCCCCCTCGTCCTGTTCCACCCATCTCTCTCCTTCCTTCCATCCCCCATCCTGTTCCAACCCATCTCTCTCCTTCCTTCCATCCCCCCCTCCTGTCCCCCTCCCCTCTCCTTCCTTCCATCCCCCCATCCTGTTCCACCCATCTCTCTCCTTCCTTCCATTCCCCCCTCCCCCCCCCCCCCCCCCCCCCCTCCCCCCCCCCGTCCTGTTCCACCCATCTCTCTTCTTCCTTCCATCCCCCCATCCTGTTCCACCCATCTCTCTCCTTCCTTCCATCCCCCCCCCCCCCCATCCTGTTCCACCCATCTCTCTCCTTCCTTCCATCCCCCCCCCCCCCCATCCTGTTCCACCCATCTCTCTCCTTCCTTCCACCTCCCCCCCCCCCCCCCCATCCTGTTCCACCCATCTCTCTCCTTCCTTCCATCCCCCCCATCCTGTTCCACCCATCTCTCTCCTTCCTTCCATCCCCCCCCCCCCCCCCCCCCCCATCCTGTTCCACCCATGTCTCTCCTCCCCTCCCGTCCTGTCCACCCATCTCTCTCCTTCCTTCCTCCCCCGTCCTGTTCCACCCATCTCTCTCCTTCCTTCCATCCCCCCATCCTGTTCCACCCATCTCTCTCCTTCCTTCCACTCCCCCCCCCCCCCCTCCTGTTCCACCCATCTCTCTCCTTCCTTTCCATCCCCACCCCCATCCTGTTCCACCCATCTCTCTCCTTCCTCTCATCCCCCCCCCCCCCCCCCCCCATCCTGTTCCACCATCTCTCTCCTTCCTTCCATCCCCCCCCCCATCCTGTTCCACCCATCTCTCTCCTTCCTTCCATCCCCCCCCCCTCCCCCCCCCCCCCCTCCCCCCCCCCATCCTGTCCACCCCCTCTCTCCTCCTTCCATCCCCCCCCCCATCCTGTTCCAAACCCCTCTCTCTCCTTCCTTCCATCCCCCCCATCCTGTATCCACCCATCCTCTCTCCTTCCTTCCATCCCCCCCCCCCCCCCCCCCCCCCCCCCCCCCCCCTCCTTCCATCCCCCCATCCTGTTCCACCATCTCTCCCCTTTCCCTTTCCCTCCCCACCCATCCTGTTCCCACCCATCTCCTCCTCCTTTCCTTCCATCCCCCCCCCCCCCCCCCTCCTGTTCCAACATCTCTCTCTTCCCCTTTCCCTCCCCCTTCCTTTCCCCCTCCCCTCCCCCCCCCCCCCCCCCCCCCCCCCCCCCCCCCCCCCTGTTCCACCCATCCTCTCCTTCCTTCCAAACCCCCCTTCCCCCCCCCCCCCCCGTCCTTCCATCCCTCCCCCCCCATCCTCCCCTCCCCCCCACCTCTCCTTCCCCACCCCCCTCCTGTTCCACCCATCTCCTCCTTCCTTCCCCTCCCTCCCCCCCCCCCCCCCCCCCCCCCCCGTCCTTTCCACCCATCTCTCTCCTTCCTTCCCTCCCCCCCCCCCCCCCCATCCTGTTCCACCCATCTCTCTCCTTCCTTCCATCCCCCCCGTCCTGTTACCACCCATCTCTCTCCTTCCTTCCATCCCCTCCCCACCCCCCCCCCCCCCCCCCCCCCCCTCCTGTTCCACCCATCCTCCTCCTTCCTTCCATCCCCCCCCCCACCCCCCTCCACCTTCCTTCCATCCCCCCTCCTGTTCCACCCATCTCTCTCCTTCCTTCCATCCCCCCCCCCCCCCGTCCTGTTCCACCCATCTCTCTCCTTCCTCCATCCCCTCCATCCGTCCCCCATCTCTCTCCTTCCCATCCCCCCTCCGTTCCACCCATCTCTCTCCTTCCTTCCACCCCCCCCCCCTCCTGTTCCACCCATCTCTCTCTCCTTCCTCCATTCCACCCCCCCCCCCACCCCCCCCCCCCCTCTCCCTCCCACCCCCATCCTTCCACCCATCTCTCTCCTTCCTTCCATCCCCCCCGTCCTGTTCCACCCATCTCTCTCCTTCCTTCCATCCCCCCATCTGTTCCACCCATCTCTCTCCTTCCTTCCATCCCCCCCCCCCCCCCCCTGTTCCACCCCATCTCTCTCCTTCCTCCATCCCCCCCCCCCCCCCCCCCCCCCCATCCCCCCATCCTGTTCCACCCCATCTCTCTCCTTCCCTCCTCCACCCCCCCCCGTCCTGTTCCACCCATCCTCTCCCTTCCTTCCATCCCCCCCATCCTGTTCCACCCATCTCTCTCCTTCCTTCCACCCCCTCCCCCCCCCCCCCCCCCCCCCCCCCCCCCCCCCCCCCACCCCCCCCCCCCCGTCCTGTTCCACCCATCTCTCTCCTTCCTTCCATCCCCCTGTCCTGTTCCACCCATCTCTCTCCTTCCTTCCATCCCCCCATCCTGTTCCACCCATCTCTCTCCTTACTTCCATCCCCCCCCGTCCTGTTCCACCCATCTCTCTCCTTCCTTCCACCAAAATAAGAAGAGGGGGGGAAAAAAGCCAGAAAATTGAAAATCTCCAGAGAGTGTTCAGCTTCTGTGCAGATTCTTCACAAAAGAGTTCCAGCATTTCATGGCTCCAGATCAAGCAGCTACGGTGGAAACTCTGGATCATGATCTGCAGGAATCATTAAAAATTAGATCTGAAATGAGAGGGACTCTTGCCCTAGGGGGAGAGGGGGGTGGGGGGGGGGGGTGTCAATGAAAGAAAAAGAAAGAGAAATGTATCCCAGATTGAAAAAAAAAAAAAAAAAGGTAAAGGGAAGTAATCTTTGAAGATGGGTTGAACGTAGTTGCTCTTCTTATCCTGAGAAGAGTCATCCGAGGTGTGTTCAGGCAAGAGTTCCCTGTCAGGCAAAGAGTTCGCTGTCTCCGCCAGTTTCGGATTGGAGAAAACAGTTCCAGTGCCATGAAGTTCCCCAGTAAAGACACCCATCCACCCACCATCCCCTCTCATAGGATTCTCACCCTTTAAAGACCGGTTTCTCTGGAACATATTTATCATTGTACTTCATTTTTCTCCCACTAAAAGACCCCTGACCAATATAGAGCGTTTTTTTGTTTGTTTTTGTTTTTAACTGGAAAATGTTTGTATTTGTTTGTACTAAATTCACCTCCCAGTAAAGTGTCTTCTTCCTTTAAGAACTCTTCTTTTATGTGTGTGAAGTAAGTTTATCTTTATACTTGTTCATTTCCTAACAGATTCCTTTTTTTTTTCCAGAGTATGCTAGCCTTCTTACTTGGTTTATCTTCAGACGAAGACCCCATGTCTTTAAAGACCTTTTTTTTTAAAACAAAAGTTTTTTGTCTCTGCATTTACTACGTTGATCTCCCAATAAAGACTATACCAACCTCCCAATAAAGGCTTGTGTCCACCTTCTAATGAAAACTATACTGACCATTCCGGTTTGCCCCAAACTGTTCCACTTATGCAATATCATTTACACTTTTTTTCAAGCCCATTCCACTAGTTACTGTAAAACCATGGTGGTTTGCCCCTAGAACGTTCCACTTACCAAAATTTGGCCTAAGAAGTCACAGCTTACTCCGCCACGAAAAAAAAAAAAAAAAAAGATGAACACCATTTGGATTAATTAACACTTCCCCTCAGATACATCAGTTTTGCTTTATAACGTTAATGTGTTTAAGTGTATGCTTTGACATTTTGAAATAATATATTCACGAAGAATGATAATGATTCTCTACATGTCATTCAGAGCTTAGCACAGATCTCACTGTTTTGATTCACTATGGAAACAAAGGTGGTGCTCTTTGCCTGTTTCAAGATATGACTTTTTTTCACTCATTCACAATCATGTTATAAATGAACGAAGGAATGAACAAAATGTTGTTTAATGAGGGAAAGGAATAAGCACAAGTCAGTTTGCTTTTTTTTTCCATCCAACCCTCAAACAAGGGAAAAGTATCTGAATACATGGAAGAAAACATTGCATAGAACTGCATACAAACTCATAAACAACAATGAATACACAGCAATTTAGAATAAGAGAATGCATTATGTAACTAGAGGAAGAGAGTGTGGGAGGGAGGGAGGGACGGAGAGCGACAGAGAGAGAGAGAGAGAGAGGTGGGTGGGGAAGTGGAGACACAGGAGACACAAGGAGAGAGAGAGAAAAGAAAGAGAGAGAGAGAAGAAGAAAGAAAGAGAAGCATATAAAAAAATTGCCACATCACAAACAACAAAATATAATGATAGAAGAGTCGTATGATATGTATGTAGATGTGTAACTTCATATATGATCTTTATACCCTCTAGAGAAAGTTTCTACCTTTTGCAGTATAACAAAAACAGTTGTCCACTGTTGTGTTTTTGCAGCAGTTTTATAGTGACTAGACCATAGTGTTGTGTGTTTTGCAATTAGTGGAAAGATAAGATAATGTTGCTTATAGCCCAGCCGACCGCAAAGGGCCACATCAGGGCTGTTAGTGGAAAGACCAGCCTCTACTGTTTTCATGTGTTTTGCGGTAATGTCATATATGAAAACTGATATGGACTTCTATTGTGTGTGTTTTGCAGTATGGTATTCAGATATAAGAATGAAGTGGAACTGTTGATGTGTGTTTTGCTGTATGTCGGATGCAAGAACTAACCCCCCCCCCCCCCCCCCCCTCTTCTTGTGTATTTTGCAGAAGAAGATCATGATCCTCATCTGCCTCGCCGTGCTGATCATCATTCTCTGTGGAGTACTGGGCGGAGTCTTAGGCTAGCATACCCATCCCACCTACCCCTCCCTCTCCTCTCCCTCTCCCTCCCCACCCTTCCATTTCCCCAACCCCTCCCTCCCCCCCCCCCCCCCTCATCATTGCACATGTGCACTGGCTGTACACACCCACATCCTGTTTCCATGCACTTCCTGCCTGACTGATGCACCGAGGACTTACGACAACGATGATGATGACGATGGTCAAGCCGAAAAAGTGGAGGTCTCCAGAATGATATGAGGAACTCGTCAAGGACTGGTGAAATCATGGAGCGAAGTCGTACACGTCGGTGGACGCCCCCTGTTGAAGACCAATAGTCAAAGAGGTTATTCGTCATCCAATCAGGTTACTGCTGTTTATTACTTGCACTCTCATTGCCTGTGAGATGAGTTATCAGCTGGATGGACATACCATCATCTATCTCCTTCAGCTTTGGATGCCAGTTGGGTTTTCCTCTTCTTCTTCTTCTCTTTTTGTGTGTGTTTGTTTTGGTTTTTCATTTGTTCTGTAGAATTGAATGTTGTTGAGAACTGAGTTTTATGCACCTGAGCTCGCTTGGGAGTGAAAATTCTGTTTGAAACTGCAGTTTGTTTCAGTCGATGACTGTAATGTTGACATGTGGGCTGATAATAAACAACAATAAAGACAAGAGATTATTAGGAAGAGAGAGCCGCATGCATTTTATGCTTATGCGCTAATACCTGCAATTCCCATACTCTTAGCATTATGAATCAAATACAGTTTTATCTGTAATCTCACATGATGGAACATGGCACAGAACATGAATATTGTTGATAAGAACAATTCATTATTTTTGAGTTGGAGGGGGGAAAAAAAGATTAATTATTGCATTTAAATTGGATGATGACTACAACTTGACATGTTTTTCAACATAATCTGGGAAGAAATTATTGTTTTTCTTTGTTGGTGACATGATGAAAACCTTGTAGCTCTATCATTTTGCTAGGTTTCCTGTTGTCAGCAAAGATGATTTGAACCCTAACATACATAACAAATATGCACCAGTGATTGGAAACGGGTGTTAACGATGCATCTCTTAAAGTAATTAAGATTATACTGTGGAGTGAAGTGCAGGTAGGAATCACAAAATTCAGATCGTTCTGAATGGTCAGGACGTCAATGAGCTGGGACATTTGGGCCCCAACAACGTAGAAAAAAATTTGCATGTAGTTTTGTTGTTGTCATTATCAACCTCCCTTCCCCTTATGCCGGAGAGTGGACAAATTCAAATCCAACAAGCATACATGTACAGGCACAGGAGAAAAATAGGCTGGGGAAAAAAAGAAGGAAAGAAAGAGAGAGATTTCAGAAAATGATTGGCAACCTTTTTCTTTTTTTTTCTAGGTCTTATTTTTGTTTCAGATCGTTTAAATGGTATGCTTCTTGGAAAGGGGTGGGGTGGGCTTTTCTTGTTTTAAATCCACGTGTGTCACAAAACCAAAGCGTTAAGGGCAATTTTTTTTTTTTTTAAGTCTTGAAGTGGTGTGTTTGATATGACAGATATGAACACCTTCCAGTTCCTGTATATAGTCTTACACTCTGTGTGTGTGTGTGTGTGTGTGTGTGTGTGTGTTTGTGTTTGTGTGTGTGAATGTGTGTGTGAGAGTGTATGAGAGAGAGAGAGAGAGACAGAGTGAGTGTGTGTGTGTGTGTGTGAGAGAGAGAGAGAGAGAGAGAGAGAGAGAGAGAGAGAAAGGGACAGAGAGAGAGAGAGAGGGTTGTACACACAAGTGTGTCTGACAATGGTATGCATTATGTTCATTTTCTCTTTGGCACCGGAGGCAAGTGTTATGTCCATTGCAATGCTGTAGCACTATTACTCAACATACGAGTAGTTTATCAGTAATCTGTATCAAATCATGTTTTATTGTGTTATACTATGTTGTACATACCTTGGACTGCACCTGGACACCCAAGCTTCAGTTGAGGACCATGTTGTTCAGACATGTGTAGACTAAATCTGCAACCTGTTTCCATAGAATTGTATAGCATGTTTCATGTGCAATTTGTTCATGTACAATGGTACTGAATGTATCTGCCACTGATTCCTAAAAATGGGAAGTGACAGATGCTAGTCTGAGAATTGTATTTTTTTATTTACTAATTTCTAGATCATCTAAGCAAAAACTAAGCAAAAATCTAAATCGCGTCTCGAATTTTAAAGTATTTCATGATTTGTTGCAATTTCATGAACATTTAGTGAGAAATGTATGTGGGGTCTCACACACATACACACACACACACACACACGCACACATACACACATATATAGACGCACATGCGTGCACACACAACCCCACACACAAACACACACACACACACACACGTAGCACACATATATGCACACACACACACACACACACACACACACACACACACACCACACACATGCACACACCCCATGCTCATGCACACACACACACACACACACACACACACACACACCACACACATGCACACACACACACACACACACACACACACACACACACACACACACACACAACACACATCAACACACCACACACCACACACACCACATACAACACATATATACATTCACGCATGTGCAGACACATTATAGAAGCACACACACGCTTGCACGCGCAGACACACACATAACTCACTCACACACGCATACACATGAACACGCACACGCACACGCACGCACACACACACATACACATATAGATGCACATACACGCATCCACAAGCCGTCAAATGCACATGTGCGCACCTCTACGTAGGCACATGCACACAAATGCATACACAAACATGTGCATGATCCACAGACTTTGTTTTGGTTTGTTTGTTCTTGCCTAGTATCACTTTAAATTAAGAAAAAGGTTGAAATATAGATTGAACACACACACATCCACGCACACGCACACACACACACACACACACACACACACACACACACACACACACTGTTTTGCACAAATACATGCATTTTGCATTAACACATATTTAAAGACACATACAGACAGGAACACATACATATGAAAAAAAATCCATCACAGGTGTTTCTGCATTTTTAGAATTGTGATATATTTGGATGAAAAAAACAACAACATCATAAGCTAATCATCTTGCACAATTTTAGAAGAAAAAAAAATCTCTATGATAAAATCACCTAACTGAGAAAGGTTAATCATTGTTTCATTGTTTTGTTTTGTTTGTTTTTGTTGTTGTTATTGTTTTTGGTTGGTTTGTGCGTTTTTTTTGGTTTCTGTTTTCTCAGTTTGCATCTGTGTACAAAATCTCATTTCTTTTTTTTCCATTAGCTTTAGTGTGTCTCTGTGTGCATAGGCATGTGTGTAGGTCATGTGGAGTATGAATTAGTACATGTATGCATTTTCTTTTCTTTTCTTGTGTGTGTGTGTGTGTGTGTGTGTGTGTGTGTGTGTGTGTGTGTGTGTGTGTGTGTGTGTGTGTGAGAGAGAGAGAGAGAGAGAGAGAGAGAGAATGGAAAAACCATGATCATGAAACATAAGATACAGAAAATAGATGCCGATGTTATCAGTAATATGCTTATGCAAATGAAATATTGAAATTTAAACAGCTATATACATACTTGTTTCTTTATTTCATTCCGGCATGGATCGTCACTCTAACCTATTATGGGAAAAAATGTTAAGTCGAACAGCATCATCTTTCTTTCTTCCAACAGAAAAAACAGTGAAGCTCACATTCACATGCACATACAGAGAACAAGGCTTGTTTTCGTCACATTCAAATACCTGCCCCCCACCCCCACCCCCCTCTACCTCACCACAAACACACACACACACACACACACACACACACACACACGACAACACACACACCCAACTTCAAAACAGGAAGGAAAACACAACAGTTGACTTGATGTGGAGTTTGTGGAAAAAAAGTGAATATTGTGGTGGATATGTAACCTATTAAGGAAGGACAGCGCTAGGTTGAGAACAGATCACAGAAGTATAAAAAAACAAAAAAAGACAAAAGAATAGTGTGTAGATGTGGGGTGTACGTTTCTGTTTTTACGGGGTAGTAGTATGAAAAAAGGGCAGATCATATTGTTATGACCTTTTCATTGGTCGCGAGTTCTATGGAGGCAGTTCCCAAACTTTTCTTTCTTTCTTTTATTAAGTCCAGTCTTTTGCATCAGAGGCATGTATGAATTCACAAGTGCGCAGTCACACGTTTCCTGTTAAAATTTGTTAAGATGTGTCAGCGGCCACCAGGGATGTTATTCCCTGTCTCTGCCCAGAGAAGGGCAACATGACATTTCCACGATCGTTTGTCAAGGGGTGACCGGCCATGTGCATCCTTGGCAAGGAAGATAACTCTCACCCTCCCCAGAGCTACAGAGTGAGCACTGCCAGGCCAGATACCGGTAATTATTGTGTGCATGGTAAAACAGAAATCCAGCAGTCAGTCTGTCTGTGTATCCATCCATTTATTTATCTGACTGTCTATCTATATCTATCTGCATCTATCAATCTATCTGGACACACACACACACACACACACACACACACACACACACACACACATGTATGTTTATCTAGATAGATAGATGGACAGATAGAGAGATATAAATCATAGATAGATAGTACTTAGACACATAGATTTTTTGGTGTGTGTGCACACACGCAAATGGATCAATAGAAAGAAAGCGATTGATGGTTGACATATATAGATGCTATAAATAGAAAGAAGGGAAACCAATTGATTTATGTCAGAGAACAGACAAACCTGAAGTTCAGCCTTCCTCTTCCCTCTCCCTCTACTCCCTCCCCATCTCCTAGCTCCCTCTCCCACCCCTTACCCCCCCCTTCTCTGGTCTCATTCAAAAGTCCGTTAGTTAGCATTTCTTTTCAATACAGTTTCCTCCTGTCCGTTATTGTGGTCGATTTCAGTTCAAATCTGTCACCTGTATGTTTCTGTTGATAATGCCCTTTCCATATCCTCTAATTATCAATATTAGTGTTGGGGGAAGGGGGGTGGGGGTGGGGGGGGAGAGGATGCGATCAGCAGGAATTGTCATCTGCAGATTTGCCAGCCAACCATACATCACCATTCAACAAGTTGGATGGAATGTTTTCTTAGTACTCATTTTTTGTAATGAAAGACAAAAGGCAAACCTTGTTCAGTTCTGTCGCTGACTGTTTCAATGGCGCGCATGTTTAGGCATTATGAGCGCTTAGGTACCAGTGACTATGATGAGTTGTATGGAGACTTGGTCAACTTGCGTTTGACGTGATCCTTGGGTCTGACTGTAATTTCTCTGTGGGACCAACGGTTTACAATGTAAATGATCCTGTAGTTTGTAATAGCCACCATTTTGCACCTTAACGTGAGAGAAGCTGCTTTTTTTTTGTTTTTGTTTTTTTTGTACAAGCGAACAGGGATGCCTGCTATGTGTGACTGAAACAATGAACAGTGAATATTCATGATATAGTTATGAACAGTGAATATTCATGATATAGTTATGAACAGTGAATGTTCATGATATAGTTACCATCTGTCCAGAAGGAGCACAGAAGAGAAGGAGAATGAGGATGGGGGTAGGTGGAGGGTGGAGGAGGAGAATCCAAGAAAGGAAATAGATAAAAGGACAAGTCCCATACAGATAAATCCTAGAACGACACAGGTGATAAATCCTGGAACAACACAGGTGATAAATCCTAGAACGACACAGGTGATAAATCCTGGAACAACACAGGTGATAAATCCTAGAATGACACAGGTGATTAATCCTAGAACAACACAGGTCATAAATCCTAGAACAACACTGGAGCTCCATCTTGAGCTTGATTCTTCAATGTTGGGGGGGGGGGGGGGGGGGGGGGGGGGGGGGGGGGAAGTACATATGGAAAAAAATAGGTACGCTTGGGAAGAAACAAGCTGCAGAGTATCAGGCTGCCATAGACATGGTATGCCATGTAGACATATTCACATATACATTTCCTTTTTTTCTCTGGCTTGTCGGTGGCTACATATGCCCTTCTGCCAGGTTTCGAACGATTGGAAGCCAGAGTTGCCAAAGCTCAAGCAAGCCAGTCGGTCATTCCAACACACTGGACAGCATGATCCATGTGTGTCGTGGTGTACATACCGGTTTTTAATCCATTCCTGTGTATCTTTCCAACAAGCTCAGAGCTGTGGTGTGTTGATGTTGTTGGTCACATGTGGATCAGCCCTCTCCCCCTTTCCTCTGCCTTTCGGCCTCTGTACCACTTCTCTTTAAATCGTTATAATTTGTTCAGTTGATTTTCACAGAGAATTATCCATTTTGATGGCTTGGATCGCTGTACTGTTGGAGTTATGATCTTGATTGAAACTTGGAGTCGGATATGATCTTTCAGGAAAACCAATCTTCATTTGGTGAGCGCCAAACTAAAGTTGGCTTATCATCAGGATCATGAGAAGATTTTGCTTTGGAGAAAACAGGCAATCTAGAAAACCTTCAGAAATATGATTTAAAGATAACATTAGTGAAGGTGTTATAGAACTGAAGTGTATTCAGAATTTAAATGAGGTACAGGAGATATCTAAAGGAGGACATAATACCCCAGACATTCATCATTACTTCTGTAGCGGCCAGAGCCACCCCAAATGAAAGAAAAATTAATTTAAAAAAAGAAGAAGAAAACAAAGCATCTATATTTCGACAAAAAAGCAGAAGAGCCTACCATACGTAAAGGAATTGTGCGTTCACTAAGAAAACACTGTCATAGAAGGAAATCACAAATCATTCTGTACAATAGAGAAAGGAAATGTTCATCCACTAAACTAGGAAATGTGACTTCACAACACATGCACTATAACAGTTAAAAGAAGTATGCATTCAGTAAACAACACACTTCTAGATAAAGGAAGTGTGCGTTCACTAGACAATGCACTTCTAGATAAAGGAAGTGTGCGTTCACTAGACAATGCAGATCTAGATAAAGGAAGTGTGCGTTCACTAAACAGTGCAAATCTAGATAAAGGAAGTGTGTGTTCACTAAACAATGCACTTCTAGATAAAGGAAGTGTGTGTTCACTAAACAACGCACTTCTAGATAAAGGTGTGCATTCACTAAACATGCTCTATTACTGATAAAGGGGGACTGTAGATTCATTACACATGCAGTACTAAATTATAAGAGATTGTGAATTCATTTAACCTGCTATGCTACAGATAAAGGAAGTGTACATTCACTCAACATGAACTTCTACAGAAACAGGAAGTGTACATTCATGAACCATATTCAGTTACAGATCAGGAAAGTGTGCATTCACTAAACATGCACTATTGCAGCTGAAAGAAAGCACAATCTTTTAACATGCTCAATCACCAGCCATGTGTATAATAATGCAGGTCAGGAAGATTTGCACTCCCTTCACATACACAGCTTTACATATATATATATATATTTATATATATAATAAAAGAAATGGACATTCACTAAACATGCAAATTGACAGACCAGGGAAGTGTGCACTCACTAAAAATGCATTACCGTTCGTAGGTGAAATGTTCACTCACTAAATATGTACTGATACAGATCATGAAAGGTAACCCTTCCCAAACACTGTAATCAATAAAGAAAAAGTACACACATCAAATGTTGCCAGGGAAGCATACACTCGCTGAACTTGCTCTGTGACAGGTCAGTGACATTTACGCTCCCCATACTTATACAATAAGAAAAAAGGGAAGCAGATATTCACTGAATATACACCATGACAGCTCAGGAAGGGGGTTTGGGCAGAAGTGTACCTTCACCAGACTTGCACTGTCACAGACCTGGATGCTTGCTAAATTTGCTCTTTCACAGATCAAGAGGGTTTACAGTCGCTACAGGTTCACGATCATAGATCAGGGAGGCCGTGGGGGTGGGATGGGGGTGTACACTTGCTGAACTTGTTCTACTACTGCAGACCAGTAAGGTTTATGCTCCCTAAAAATGCACATTTCAAATCAGGAAAGTCTATGCTTGCCTGAACATTGCTGAAATTAGGCTATAACAGTTTATCGAGGTATATATTCTCCAAACAGACAAAAACCACACATTAGTAGAATATCCAAGTACTAAGCATGTATCGGGGAGGTATGCACTCATTAAACGTGTGCTGTTACAGATCAGTTAGGTTTACACTCCCCTAATTACGCACTATCACATTATCAGGAAAGGGGGAGGGCACTCTCATTAAACTTGCGCTGTCACAGATCAGCAAGGTTTACACTCTCCAAACATACACAACTGAAGATGAGGAAAATGTATGTTCGCTTCAAGCCCCGTACAATTCAATTTAAGCCATTGAACAAATGTATGTTCGCTTCGAGCCCCGTACAATTTAATTTCAGCCATTGAACAAGTGTTTTCTAAAATAAACACAAGTATGCTGACAATGATCACCCATTGCTTAGATTCAGATATTCACAGAAATGTTGATGTTTATGAGTCAAATAAGGATGTCTTTTTTTTTTTTTTACTGAATTCTTTATGACTTCATGTTCAATGAGGCAGAGTGAAATTCTGTTTTTGGTTTGTTTTAGATAACGAGTGTTAATGTTATGCTGTTATACCATCTGATTGCCACAGTGTAAGAGAACTGTGTTTTCGTGACTGGATGTTTTTAGAGTTTGTTTATATCTGAGCAGTGGTATCGTATCCAATCCTGGTTCATTTCTTATCGAATTGCTGGAAAAGAGGGGGTGGGATGGGGAATGGCTTTTGTGTGTCTGTGTGTGTGCGATTATCGAATGGGACCATGAAATCCACAGTGGAAAAGCTCTAACAAATGGGACCAAGCTGAATCTCCACACATGCAGTTTTTACAGTCTGTGGTTTCCTATGTTCAGTGTATGTTCATGTGTATACATATATTTGATAGAGAAGAGATAAAGTGTGAGTGTGAGAGAGAGAGAGAGAGAGAGAGAGAGGGAGAGAGAGACAGGGAGGGAGGGAGAGAGAGAAAAAGAGAGACTTAGGGAGAGAGTGAGTGAGAGAGAGAGAGGGAGGGAAGAGAGAGAGAGAGAGGGAAGGAGAGAGAGAAAGAGAGAGAGAGAGAGGGTTTCAGAAGAGAGACAGCAAGGTTTTTTTTGTTGTTGTTAATTGTGGGGTGATGGGGGATTGTTTGTTTGTTTTTTTGCTTTCCTTTTTCCTTTATTTTGTTTTGAATCATAATGGAGACATGTGCATCATTTCCGATGTCATCATCATCTGTTTTATCTTCCCTTCATCAACCTGAATGAGGCATGTTAACATCAAGATCAGTGTACAGAAACGTCTCACACCCAGCGGACTTCTACCAAAGTAACGGTACATTGGTTTTCAGACCTTTTGGTCACTTACCCTTGACTTGTAGATCAATGGGATGAAAACATACATAGAATAAGATGAAGTACACCCTGAAAGGAGTGTTAACACTGATACTCAGGTGTGTAATGCTTTCCAGTGAGACTTCAGTAGTGAAGAAGTGCAGGTACATGTTTCCTATGTGTTGTCGTTTAGCATGGCCTCTCACTGCCTGGTTATGAGGCAGAAAGCAAACAAGAACACATACATAAGAGTATGGACAGTTGGGCGGATCAAGGTTCTCTAGTGTGGGACAGGAATACAGTATCCCTCTTTTCTACTACAGTTTGTGTTTGTTTTTGATGTTGTTGTTGGGCTTTTTGTTTGTTTGTGTGTTTTGCTTTCTTTTTTCAGCCTCTCTGATCTTCCCCATGAAACTGGATATTCTTTTTTTAATTTTTTATGATGAAGGGGTAGGATGGGGTTAACATGAGTTCTACTTTGCAGATTCACTATGGTAGGAGCTCAGTGCGTGATTGTACTACTGTTCTACTCTTAACACAGACATTCATGCTTGAGATATGAAGTTGCCTGCAGCACTGGCAAGCAAATTTAAACAGTGCTCTCAAAGACGTTGACGAAAGATTGATTTTCAAATGATAATAACTAAAAATCACCTCTGATGTTTTTCTTTCCTAAAACAGAGTCCCATAGGTGGAAAACATGGAAAAGAATGAATGGAACAATTGTTTTTACAGTGATTCCCCCCCGACATCTCCCCCTCACACACCCCACCTCCCTCCCAAAAAACAGAAACTAAAATACTCGTCTGCGATCACAAATGTTACTTTTAATGCATGCACATACATCAGATGTAAAATATCAAGAATGTTACATGTGGTTTATGTGTTGTGTGGCCAAGTACAGCAAGATACCAGTGCTTAGACTATGTTTTTGATGATTTTGTATGGCAGGAATGTGATACCCATAGATTTTGCGCTGTTTGCCGACAGACTCATGTGTACACAGACACAGGACGTTTGTTCATCTTGTGATATGAGAACTGTGGGAATTGCTGTTTTAATTTATTCACTTTGGGGCTCATCTGTGTGAACACAATGATTCAGTGTCATTGCCTGGGTTCTGTTTTGTGGGCATGCATGTTTGTAGTAAGCCAACAATATCATGTGAGTCTTGATGTCTCTTTCGTTTTTCCTCGATTTTATGAATTTTTTTTTTCTTTTCTTTTTAATATCTATATGTCATGCATACAGTCTGTTTCTGGATGATGTCAAATGGATTTTGCATTGCTGTTTACTCGTTGCAGCTTGTGACATGCCTGCTTTTTGGCTGCAGTTTGACATCAAGGTAGTGAAAACTGTACGCACTGTCCGGGACATTTGCTGTGCATTCTACAGCATCCGTTTGCCCCTGTGACACGTTACTTCTTTTTTTTTTTCTTCTTTTTTGTAAACATCTATGTTGCTTTTCAGGATGTACCCTTTTTGCAGGATGTGACCCTTTTACCAGGATGCGACATTTTTTTTCTTTTCGTTTTTCTTTACCTGTGTGTGTTTTGACAGTCCCCAAACCTGAAAAGGCAATGTGTGACCATCTGGGCTGCAGTTAAACCAACTGTCAACTTTCTGGACCCATCATTTGCTGAACATGAATGATCTTGTAATCTGACCAGCTTCTCGACATTCTGTGACACCATGGTGTCCTTTGAGACCTGCAGCACACTTTTCTTTCCAGCTGGCAAAGTTCTGTGGACACACACACACACACACACAAAAAGTGTGTAGTGATTCTGACATGTCTTCATCTGTGTCTCTGGAGACCAAACAAACAAAAAACAAAAAAAAGGAGTGGTGATTCTTGCATCTGCGTTTCATTACAGATGACAAGAAACAAGAATACGCCTTAAATCACTACGGACATGAAGGAGTAGAGTTTCATTTTCGTTTCCCCTTTGTGTATATACTGTTCTCTTTTATTTCCCATTCTTTGTTCATCACACATTGGGGGGTTGGGATGGGGTTGGGAGGGGGTTGTGTTTTATGTATTATGTGGTTTGTTAGTGTGTGTGTGTGTGTGTGTGTGTGTGTGTGTGTGTGTTGTGTTGTCACTCTCTCCCAGTTCTCCCCCTTTTTGGTCATGTTTGTTTTTTTGTTTGTTGTTGTTTAAGATTTAGATTTAACGTTTTTGATGAATGTGTTAGATTTGTTTTTGCAAATGGAAATAATTTGGAATCTTCAGCCTAAACTATGCATAATGCAACTGATTTATACACATGGACATGCACATGCACATATGCACATGCACATGCACATGCACACACACATGCACACATATGCCCACATGCACACCTGCACACACACACAGCCACACAACACACACATATACACCACACACACGCACGCACACGCACACGCACACACACACACACACGCACGCACACGCACACGCACACACACACACACACACAACACACACACACACACACACACACACACACACACAACCACACACGCACACATATATAGACACAAACTCATACACGCGTGTCCATTCATACATATCCAAAATAATCTATAGTTGTAGCACATGAGAAGAAAAAATACAGAAAACTTTCCTATTCATTGTACATTTTGCAAGTATTATTTGAAATGTAAGGGTGCTCACAAACAACAAAATAGGGAGAACAATGATATATGAAGTAGATACAATTGGATCTACATGTATTAATGTCTTCTTCTTCTTCAGCGTTCCAGTATCTGGTAGCGTGTGAACTCGTTTTACCCTATTGGGATACTCACACTATACTCGAGAGTATAGTCAGTTCACTCCGACTTCGTCGAGAGCAGAAATCTGTGGGAAGAGGTTGTGGAAAAAGATATATAAATGATATGGTAGGCAGAAAGGATAGTAGACAACAGTATAGCAAAAGAAAGAGACAGAGTTACTGAGAGCAAAAGGAAAAGGGGATGTTACTAGAACAGAATGTCCAGAAGGAGGGGTAACTATTTGTACAAAAGAGCCCCCGGTTATCCCCACGGGGGAGTAATGTAACTGCACTGTAATCAGCTATGACTGGTTTTGCATAAAACAAACAAAAAAAAACAACAACAACAACAATGCAATCCGATATAATGGCGCTTACTTGTAATAAAAGAAATGAGAACCACAATGTGATCAACTGTGATTACTTCTGCATTTAAAAAAAAGGATAATGAGGCCAATCTAATATATTGCCATTTACATATAAAAAATGAACATCAATACAATGAGCTATCCATAACAACTGCAATCACATTTGATGCACTCACATATAACAAAGTAATTGAGCAGTGTCCTCAGGTGTAATGGATGAGAGAACATGATAACAACAGTGCAGCCATGCATAATGGCATTTACTTGTAACAAAGTAACAGCAAGACTACCTGGTGTAGTAGCACATACATATGAGACAATAATATGTACAGTACAATCAGTCATAATGGCACCTGCAGATTAGGTAGAAGGGGTCTTGTATAGTTAAAGCAATCAACAATTGTAGCACTTGAAAGAAAGACAGAATATTGTCTCTTTCTTTTTTAATTTGTAGTTCTCATCTGAAAAACGTTCCCTGTAAAACAAAGATGCTAGAAAAGTGATGGACATTTTTTTTTCATTATAATAAGCAAATAGACATTGTTGTCTTAATCACATTATATTCTGGGTATTTATCAGAATAATATTCATCAAACAATGATACCCATATCACAGTCTCTGCACATATGCCAGTATTAAATTTTTTTATGCGTCTCAGTTGGACGTTTATAATAGTGACATGCCCTTTAAGGTTCATATGTTACATCAATATATTACCAGTTGTGCCAGACATAGGTTAGCAAGCTTATGTATGTGTTATAGGGTGCATACAGATGTAAAATTAACATCGTCCGTGCGTATAGCCACATACAGATGTAAAATTAACATCGTCCGTACGTATAGCCACAAAACCGGAAGTCGTGGTCCGTGAAAGAACAAAAAGCATTGACGAACGGAAACCGGGCAATTTGAAGCATGGCGTAGACCCGACGACATCGAAGAGGCTGCACGCAGTGCCTTAAACGGCTTGCTCCCTGCTGTGTGTGTTGTAGTGAAGATGAATAAACACCTATCACCTTCTAGTCGCTGAACTGTTCCATTGAGTGAATGAGCCACACGTTCCAACGAACCAACACCACTCGACCACTTGACTACACGTGGCGTCAACCGACAGGATTGGAACAAGAGTGACCCTACACAACACACAGCAGGATGGAAGATGAACAGCCTAACTCCCGATGGTGGGCACCTCCGAAGCTGCCTCGCTACTCTGGAGACCCTGCTGACGGACCGGCGGAGGAGTTCATTGAGGAAGCACAACGCGTCCTCAAGGCCTATACTATGCCCGACAACATGGCGGTAGAATTCATCATCCGCCACCTCCATGGGAAAGCACGCTGCGAAATCCTGAGTGTGCCAGACGTAGAAAAAGACAAGTCGACAAGGTGCTGAACATCATCAAGAGAGTGTTTGGGGACAGTAGGCCCTTGACAAGCCTGATGTCTACATTCCATGGAAAGCAGCAACACCCCGGGCAGACTGTTCTTGAATTCTCCCAAGGACTTCGTACACTAGCGGTGCAAATAAATTCCAGAAGAGCAGACAGTGTGCCCGACGAGATGTTGAGGGACAGATTTATCGAGGGACTTGCATCAGTACCTCTGAAACGGGAACTGAGGCGACAAGTGAGAGGGGACGCTACCACCACTTTCTCAACCACTAGAGAAGAGGCGCTGAGGTGGGGCAGAGAAGATGAAGACCCGTCAGAAAACCCCATCCAGTACCAGCACTTCATCCCTCCTAAACCCCCATCAGAACTGGAAGAGCTGAGGAAAGAAATAGCTGCCCTGAAAGATACTGTCAAGACAATGCAGGTCACCATCACAGGGATGACAATGCCAAGACCCGGAGACAGCAGGCCATCCAACCAGCTCCCAAGTGCTTCTACTGCGGCAAGCGGGGTCACATTGCGAGATTCTGCCGCAAGAAGAAACAAAATGAACAGCCGCAAAATCAAAGGGGGGGCGGGAAACTAGCTGCCTCTACTGCGTCCAGCCAAGCAGTGGGGGCAGACAACAAGGCTGCATATCCTGACCTGACTGGCCGATGCCCAAAAGCACAAGTCACCATTCAAGATCAGTACATCCTGTTGCCTGTGGTGACTAGCGCTGTAGTGGACGGACCACTGCCCCAAGAGGAAGACAGGCGAGAAAAGCTTTGTCCAGAGCGTGGATGTGGGAAGACTTTCACCAAACTGTCGAAGCTGAAGATTCACACCATGCAACACACAGGGGAGAGACCTTTTAAGTGTTCCAGAGATGGCTGTACCTCGGCTTTCACCACAGCCAGCAAGCTGAAGCGACACAGCGCCAAACACCTGAACCTACGCAAGTACAAATGTGACCAGTGTGACAAGAGCTTCACGGCCAGAAGCAGCCTGTACGTCCACCTCAACAAGCACAGGGAGGCGGACAAGATGGTCTTCTACTGCCCCATTGACGGCTGCAGCCGCAAGTACACCACCAAGCCGTTACTGCGTGCCCACATCGTGCGGCACTACATGGAGGTGCCGGAGGAGGGGGTGGTTCCCCGACAGGAGATCGCCCAGCTGCTCAGGGCTTGCAACTCCGATGACGCAGAGGGCAAAGACAGGTCGCAGGCGGGAGGTCAAGAGGAGGACGGCGGTCAGTTCAGGGAAGGAGGGGTGGAGATCACCAGGGACCAGCTGACCAACGCCACCGTCTCCAGCTGCTGTCCATGCCCGTCACCATCAGCGTGGAGTCTTCCAGCCTGCCTCAGAAACGGTCCCCACCACCGCGGCCATCATTCAGCCACCATCAGTCTAGAATCCAGTCTGCATCGTCCCGGGTTGAAGAGCAGAAGTGGATGTGCTCACACTGACTTCGCGGCCATCATTCAGCCCACCATCAGTCTAGAATCCAGTCTGCATCGTCCCGGGTTGAAGAGCAGAAGTGGATGTGCTCACACTGACTTCCAGAGCAACCACCGTGTCAGTGGTCAGGCTCATCAGCGCTTGCAGCAACAGCAGCAGAAGCAGGAGGGGAAGATATTCACCACGCCTGACTCTTCACTGGCCGCTCTGTCCTTCCGTGATCCACAGACTGGCCTGACCTTTGTCCACACCCAGCTCTTGCAGGACGACCCGCCACAGATGGTGTATTACAATGGGGACACGCTGGGGCTGATGGTGGACACAGGCGACCTCCACCAGAGTGTTCTGGACATGGTGCCTTCCCACTTCCTTTTCTATCAGAAAACATGGAAGCGTCCATTGTTGTCGCGTGTTTTACCGGGCGCTAGCGGGCACGCACTTGTCAAGAGAGTTAAGGGAAGCAAGTAATGGTTAGTTTATCAAGATAGGCGTACATGGACTTGTTGGAGGCAATAGTTTTGCTATCACTTAATACAAAGAGACATCGAGTACCTGTTCACCCATAACAAATCCGTCAATGTCTCCATACTATACTGACTGTACTTTGGGAGCTGAGGCTAACTATTAGTCTACTCCCAATGTAAATTTTCTATCATTTGTTGCTAATGTTAACCTGTTTGGTTGGGTCGGAAACTAATTTAGACATTAGCAAAAGGATATCTTTGGGAGCAATGGGGACATTGCGTTCAAAAGCAAGGGGTGTGTGTTATAGGGTGCATACAGATGTAAAATTAACATCGTCCGTGCGTATAGCCACATACAGATGTAAAATTAACATCGTCCGTACGTATAGCCACAAAACCGGAAGTCGTGGTCCGTGAAAGAACAAAAAGCATTGACGAACGGAAACCGGGCAATTTGAAGCATGGCGTAGACCCGACGACATCGAAGAGGCTGCACGCAGTGCCTTAAACGGCTTGCTCCCTGCTGTGTGTGTTGTAGTGAAGATGAATAAACACCTATCACCTTCTAGTCGCTGAACTGTTCCATTGAGTGAATGAGCCACACGTTCCAACGAACCAACACCACTCGACCACTTGACTACATATGTACTGTAATATTTCCTTTGGAATACACTTGTAGGTATCTGTAATTACGCTTATTACTACTGTGATGGTTTTTTATCATTAACGTTGTTAAATTTCTTTTAATGCTTTGCTTCACATTCACACAAACTGCATCTTAACATCTAAAATATTGCTGAGCACACACACACACACACACACACACACATGCGCACTTGAAAAATAAGCCACAGTCCTGCCCCAATACATTGGGGAAAAAAATCAGATTAAAAAAAATGTTGTTTCATTTTTTTAAAGTGTGTGTCAGTGTCAAAAACTTCGTGGCTTTCCCCCCTTTCTTTGTTGTTCCCTTTGTTATTGTTATTTTACACATGAAATTTTTCATGTTTTTGGGGTTTTGCAAAAGGAGCAAATAGAGTCAAATGCTGGAGATCAATAACAGAATTCTTTCTTCTGTCATTCCAAACAACCCGTCACAGGATTTTGACATGTGATTTCGTATATTTAAAAACTGCAGGATTTTTTTGGTAACGTTGTGTGGGTTTTTGGTGTTTTTTTTTTGTGGCAATAACAAAACAAAACAAAATTTTTGTCATTTGGATTTCTTCCTTTTTTCAAAGCCTTTCTATTCGTCCGCATGGGATTGGGGAAGAGGGCGCATGTGTGGAAAAACTTCTGCAAAAGACTCCAGGCAGTGTGTAGGATGTTGTATGTTTATAAACAAATTGTCGTTGTTGATTTATTGGGATTGTCATGGTGGCACAGTTTTTGCTTTGTTGGCCACTGCGGGAAAATGGTAAAAAACCAGGAAAGCACATTATTTAAAAGCCCGCCTTCCACGAACCTACCGGGTTTGAGGTTAAAAACCTTTTGGGACGAAAATGCTGACCTGGGTCATTAGTGCACTGAGTAAGCATGACGGGGATCTTTATGAGTACTGAGTATGCATGACCGGGGATAAAAAAAGTAGTTTACGGATTTTAAAAAGGGCAATACTTTGTACCTTTTTCAGCGATTGGAGGGGGGGGAGCATGACTTTGTTGATCTATACATATTGAGCAGAAAGGGGTGGCATTGTATTTGGAAAAAAGCCCATGAATTTGTGTCATTTATTGTCACGGGGGAATTTGGGGATGCGTTTGGCACGCATGTAAATATAAGAAAAAGGTGGACTTTGTGTCATTTCTGCTAACGATAGAACGTGGTGACTTTGTGTCATTACATAGCAAAAGACAAAAGTGTGGCTTTTTTTTTCACTGCCCCAAACAACGACAGAAAGTGGTGACTTTGTGTCATTTCAAGCTAAGGATAGAAAATTGTAATTTGGTCACTGCATAGCTAAAATAGAAAGTGGTGCTTTGGTTTTACATAGCTAACAGTAGAAAGTTGTGACTTTTTGTCATTTCATGAACAGAAGAAGTGTGTGTGTGACTTGTGTCAATGATAGCTAACAGAAGAAAGTGTGTGACTTTGTGCACTCAACTAACAGAAGAAAGTGTGTGACTTGTGTCATTACATACTAACGGGTAGAAAAGTGTGTGACTTTGTGTCATTAATGAAAAATAGAAAGTGTGTGACTTTGTTCATTACATAGCTAACAGATAGAAAGTGTGTACTTTGTGATTTCATAGCTTTTAAAAATGAAAGTTTTGCTTTTTGTCATTACCCCCTACAGTTAAGGTGTGGACTTTGTGTCATTAAAAGCCAACAAAAAGAAAGTGTGTGCTTTGGTCAAAAATAGCTAAAAGATAGAACCCGTGTACTTTGTGTCCCGATAGAAAAGATAGAAGGTGTGACTTTGTGCATACATGCTAACGATGAAAGTGTGTGATTTTTGTCATTTTCAAAACAATAGAAAGTGTGTGGGCTTTGTGTCATTACATAGCTAAAAAGTAGAAAAATTTGTGAATTGGCTTACATAGCTAACGGGATAAAAGTGGGACTTTTTGCAAAAAAGCTAAAATTTGAAAGGCGTGACTTTGTGTCACTGCTAGCTAACAGACAGAAAGTGTGTGATTTGTGTCTTTTTAGCTAACGAAAGAAAGTGCGTGCTTTGTGTCATTTCAAAGCTAAAAGATAGAAAGTGTATGACTTTGTGTCATTACATAGCTAACGATAGAAAGTGTATGACTTTGTGTCATTACATAGCTAGCAGATAGAAAGTGTGTGACTTTGTGTCATTGCATACTAAACAGATAGAAAGTGTGTGACTTTGTGTCATTACATAGCTAACGGATAGAAAGTGCGTGACTTTGTGTCATTACATAGCTTAAGGATAGAAAGTGCGTGACTTTGTGTCATTACATAGCTAACGGATAGAAAGTGCGTGACTTTGTGTCATTACATAGCTAACGGATAGAAAGTGTGTGACTTTGTGTCATTACATAGCTAACGGATAGAAAGTGCGTGACTTTGTGTCATTACATAGTACGGATAGAAGTCGGACTTGTGTCATACATAGTACGGATAGAAAGTGCGTGACTTTGTGTCGTGACTTTGTGTCATTACATAGCTAACAGATAGAAAGTGCGTGACTTTGTGTCATTACATAGCTAACGGATAGAAAGTGCGTGACGTTGTGTCATTACATAGCTAACAGCTAGAAAGTTTGTGACTTTGTGTCATTACATAGCTAACATATATAGAAAGTGTGTGACTTTGTGTCATTACATAGCTAACGGATAGAATGTGCGTGACTTTGTGTCATTACATAGCTAACATATTATAAAGTGTGTGACTTTGTGTCATTTACAGAGCTAACAGACAGAAAGTGTGTGACTTTGTGTCATTACATAGCTAATGGATAGAAAGTGCGTGACTTTGTGTCATTACATAGCTAACCTATATAGAAAGTGTGTGACTTTGTGTCATTACATAGCTAACGGATAAAAGTGTGTGACTTTGTGTCATTACATAGCTAACGGATAAAAAGTGTGTGACTTTGTGTCATTACATAGCTAACAGATAGACATAGCTAACAGATAGAAAGTGTGTGTGACTTTGTGTCATTACATGGCTAACGGATAAAAAGTGTGTGACTTTGTGTCATTACATAGCTAACAGATAGACATAGCTAACAGATAGAAAGTGTGTGACTTTGTGTCATTACATGGCTAACGGATAAGATAAGATAATGTTGCTTATAGCCCAGCCGACCGCAAAGGGCCACATCAGGGTGTGGCTAATGGATAAAAAGTGTGTGACTTTGTGTCATTACATAGCCAACAGATAGAAAGTGTGCGACTTTGAGTCATTACATAGCTAACGGATAGAAAGTGTGTGGACTTTGTGTCATTACATAGCTAACGGATAGAAAGTGTGTGACTTTGTGTCATTACTAGCTAACAGACAGAAAGTGTGTGACTTTGTGTCATTACAAAGCTAACAGATAGAAAGTGTGTGACTTGTGTCATTACATGACTAACAGATAGAAAGTGTGTCACTTTGTATCATTACATGGCTAACAGATAGAAAGTGTGTGACTTTGTGTCATTACATAGCTAACAGACAGAGAGTGTGTGACTTTGTGTCATTACAAAGCTAACAGATAGAAAGTGTGTGACTTTGTGTCATTACATGGCCAAATGATAAAAAGTGTATGACTTTGTGTCATTTACATAGCTAACAGATAGAAAGTGTGTGACTTTGTGTCATTACATAGCTAACAGATAGAAAGTGTGTGGCTTTGTGTCATTACATGGCTAACGGATAGAAAGTGTGTGACTTTGTGTCATTACATGGCTAACAGATAGAAAGTGTGTGACTTTGTGTCATTACATGGCTAACAGACAGAAATATACTGTTTGAAGAAAAGTGTATCAGTGCATAGCCCCGAGTGAAAGTACATGACTCTGTGTCGTTATAATGTCAATGGATAGAAAAGGTAGGGCTTGATGCAGCCTTTAAAGTGGGTGCTGCCTTTCTATGTGTGTGCATAGCAGCCAATTTTGAAGGCATGCTGCATGTCTGAGGCTTTGCCAGCATTGCACACATTTCAAGTGTGTGCTGCATAGTGTTAGGCCTCACTGCATTACTACAAACCTTCTAGATGTGTGCTACATGTCAAAGGCCTCCCACACGTTGCATATATGCAAGGTGTGTGCTTATGTCTAAAGGCCTCGGCGTACATGTCAAGTGCATGCTGCCCACCGCTGCTCGCAGATATTTGAAATGTGTGCTACGTGTTTAAGGCCTCCCACACATTGCAGCATGTTAACTGTGTGCTGCTGTCTGGAGGTCTTGCCACAGGGCCACAGATGTTTTAGACTTTTTATATTTGATGATGATCGCTGAGGAGGAGGGGGAGGAGGATGTTTACAGAGTTCCATTCTGCTCTGAGACTGCATGACAGGGCTGTGCTCAACACTACCTTACATATCCCATGATCTACCAGGCCTGAGAGGTTACAGTACACCTTCGGAATTTTTCAGGATTTTTAAGCTGCACTTACAGACGCATCCATCACGAGATGAAAGTCATTTGTGTGATTCCAGTTTCTCCATTTCAGCCCACAACACATTCAGCTCTTGAAAGGGGATAGCCAGAGAGAAAGATCCCACAAGTAAACGCCACCGACGGGATTGGAACCTAGTTCCCCCGGCTCGGTTGCCTACAGTGCAGACCATGGGCCTTGGGGGGTCGGTACATTGCAAACATTTGAAATGCATGCTTTGTGTCTGGAGGCCCTCTCCACACAAGGCAGATAGTGTGAGAAAAATCTGCAAGACTTACAGCTTTGAACTAACTGTAGTTCAGCTCACTGCGCTGTTGACAGGTATTACTGTGGCTGCTTCATCTGGGTGTTGTTTGTAGACTGGAGAGCAGAATGTGAACTGTAAGTATACCAGGCCATGTTCTTGCTGGAAGGATCTTGTAAGGAACTGTGACGGGAGTTTCCAAACATGCAGAGGAGACCACTCAAACTCTGTTTGGAAAGCATTTGTAATTTGTGGAACATGTAGGATGATAACCTATGGGCTTGTTTGAACGATGGGTGTGATTTGATCTGGCAAGTGCTGGGAATATTTAGGAATGCTTTGAGGGAGAGAAAGTATATGTACATAAGCAGATGAACAAAAACATGAGCATCAAAGGGGCATTACTTAGATGAACAATTGTGAGCATCAAACGGGCATTACTGCTGTCAACACACTCTGCCTCATTTTGAGATAAATTCCTAGAGGTGTTTCTCCAAATCAGTTTAAAGGTCCAGTCTTAGCATGCTGGGACATCTTTCTGACATTACGGCAGTGTTTACCGCGGCAGCACTTGAGAGTGAGATTCAAGCAAGAGTGATATCTGAAGTCCACCCTTCAAACAATATTGAGCTGAAAAGAACTGCTTGACAACGGCATCACAAAGCACACCTTGGTGTGCAAACCTGTCAACATAAATCAGAATGTGTGTGTGGCTGCCTAGAAGAATAGTTTGTTAGCTTTTTGCTCTTTCAGTTCGAGTGCTTCCAGAATTCATTACAGTTTCAGGTTCCTTGAAAACGAACGGAGCTCGCTCCACTTGCCATTGGTTGTTCAGCCTGCAGCGAGCCGCAGCTTTCAGACTCCAGGTGTTGATGGGAAGAACGTAGTGGCCAGCTTGTCTGTCCCTCTTTACATGCTTGTGATGTGCAGCAGCAGGTAGACTCGTGAGGCTAAAGCATCCATTGTGTTCAGCAGGCAGTCAAGTCAGGACAGGTCATGGACAGCGCACCTGAAGTGGCCATGAATCATGACTAGAGAATTGTTGGAGAAAAGAGATAGGTAACAGGGCTGCAAGAATTAGTCACTTCAGGTAACTTTTCTCTCTTTGTCTCTCTCTTAGTGTGTTTAAAATAAAAAAAAATAGAGAAGAGGTGTATGACAGGGCTGACAGAATGAACACCTTACACATCTTCTGCAAAGAATTATACAGGACAAATAACAGGGCTTCAGTAGTCGTTCAATTCACATAATGAATTATTTTTACTGTGTGCATATGCATAAGTAAAAAAAGAACACATAAAAAAACCCATATATATATATATTTTTTTTTGCTGTTATTTACATCAAGCCATAACATATGGTATTACATGCTCAAACACACATGCACACTTTTTCTCCATCATGATGTAATGAACAATCCCTCTACTACTTTCCTGCCCTCCTCTACCTCTTGCCTTCCTTATCTCCCCTGTCCTTCCATTTGTCCACAAAGGGCAGAAAGGTTGGGTTTAAGTTGTGATCACTGAAATAAGATGCAATCTTTGTCGACAAGGATTTTTTAAGAAGGGGAGGGGATATAGGATGATGAGTGGAAGGGGGTCGGGGGGGGGGGGGAGAAAAAAAGAAAAAGACAAAAAATACCCACCCAACACGATTGCTGGTGAATCAGTCACTGGTGATTGTGATCAACGTGTTGGCAGTATTTCCTGTGCACCGCTTGCGCTGTCTATAGGTGTTGTTACATATTTCCAGAGCTGTAGTATTGGAGTAGAGTTTTGCTCGTCCAACGGGTTTCAGTTCCAGGTGCAAGTCTGGACTTTGTTGACGTGCGCCAGACTCCACGACCACAGACCATGTTATGAACAACTATGCATCGTGTTGTGACTTACGTGCAGTGCTGTTGTCTGTAGTTGTGTAGCATTTTTCTGTTCCCCTGTTTTCTGTTTTTTTTCTCTGATCGCAGTTCATTTTGATCCCACTTCACGGTTTGCTCACAAACGATGATGACCAACAATTCATTCTTGGCGTCTCTTCCTTCTCTTTCATCACTCATATTTATGTGGAATGTGTGTGCATGACAACAAAATATGTACAAAAATATTAAATATGGAAAAAAAATTACATGTATATGTGTATATGTTTCTGACTAGTCTGTTTACTGCGGTATATCCTTTTAAGTATCAGTTTGTATTCTGATATTCACTTGGACAAACAGAGCAAGACTGCATCGTTTTTAAAAACAATAAATGCCATTTGATGTGAATGTAACAGAAACTGACACCATGCACATCATGTCATTCTACTATTTGGCTGTACTGGCACAACAGCAGGGTGGTATGTTTGGAATCAGAATTCTTCACATAGTCATACAATGGGGAATACCTACAGAGAGGTACAAGATCTTGGTATGATGGTTTGTTCTGTCCCACATTGTTACTTTCATCCTGTATGGAGGAATGAATGAAGGAATCCAATTGGATATGGAAAAAAAAAAGCCCAAGAGGTATTTCTGTATACATGTATAGTTACAGGAAAAAAAATATCTTGTCTTGGAGTTGCTAGAAATTATAGATATTCCTCTATTGAAGGATGCAGGTTGAATAACTCAGTCTTGTCTTGCTTTAGTTTGTGTGTGCGATAGCAGTGGTAGCTTTCTAGACATGAAAGCAGTACAAGTGGTGGAAATGAGTTTTAGGCTTGTATGTGCAATGAAATGGGTGTTTATCTTTGGACAAAAAAAGTTGCTTTTTTGTGTGCAGAATTTTTTCTTTTCTTTACGGGTACCGCACCATTGAATCTGTGAGGTTCAGAGGTCAGAATAAAAACAAACATAGATGAACAGTGAGAGAAAACCAGCTGAAAGGCCCCTTAATTAAAACACTGTTTGTTAGCCACCTGAAGAACACTACATTATCTTCCTCAACACATCCACTCCTCTTTGACAAATTGTAAAGAATATGCATGTTGTATTTCAATGTTATTAACCTTAGAACCACTGTATGTAACTAGATACTGCTTGGTCTGAGTGGCAGCACAACATTACTTATGGGAAGACAAAAACAGAAACCACAACCATTCACAGGGTTCAAACCATTGGATCTTCAGTATGCACTTCCTAGACAGAAGCAAATTTTGGACACAGCGTGTTTGCAGCATCTCATTTTGGACGTCAGAGTTTGGAAAGTTGTGTCAACTGCAAAACAAATGAAGGGGGTGGGGTGTTGAGTACAGATACAAATGCCTGCATCAACTTTCCTGTTACACACACACACACACCGAATGGATGTGGTCACTTTGTTGACTGATAAATACAATGCCTGTCATTCATGATTACATGCAAATATATATGAATAGGCACCAGTGTAACGACTCAAGCATGTGTGTGCACAAACACGTAACTATTTTTACTATTAGAAATTTTTACAGTATATTCTATTTTTGGATCAGCCGACCCAATAACTATCAAATTAACAATGACCTGTGGTAGTGATAATCTTTTACGCATGTCATCCAAATGCAGTGGAAAAAATAATTTGTTGAAGTCCTCTATGTATAATGTTTGCCATTTCTTATTTGTTACTCATATTTTCTGAAGAGTGTTTGACAGACATCGCATTGACCATGTCCACACGTTAGAAAGGTCAAATGGTTTTGGAATGCAAGCGAGAATGCCATGTCTACTGCATCATTCCAGTTGGTATTTTTCGCACAATTTGTTGCATCCTAGAAAGTAGAGTTGAACTTTCTGTGGAGGTACTCAATGTAGTTGGAGTAGAATTGTTTCAGCACTTTTTGATGACTGCATGTTTTTATCTTTCACATTTTCTTCTTGTCATCAACTTGAAATCCTGTTTGCTCATCTGCTCTACAGGATGAGTAGCAATGTACTTAGCAGATTGTTTTGTGTGTGTGTTTTTTTTTAATCTGCATTTTAAAAAGTGTTGCCCTCTAATACGCCAGTTGTATTATATATATGTATGTATGTTAATGGTGCAACGGGCATGTCCATTATTGTAATGTCCTCAGATTGTTGTTGAACGTGTAACACAATTCCAAGTTTTGCTAGAGAGATAGACTGAATGCTGTAGATGCTGAGACTTACTCTTTTTGTGTGTATATCAACCACAATATCACAGAGAATACACACGTGTCCGTGTTGTACGTCTGGCATCCTCATAAAAGTCATGTGCATTCATTCATCAACTGAAGACTTCTTGTAATACCTGTTTGTTTTTTTCCTTTCAATCAACAACTTTTTATTTTCAATTTTTTTTGATGAACATATTCAGTAAAAGACAGGAATAATAAGGAAGTTTGGGAGAGGGATGTGGGAAGCGCACGATCAGAAAGGTTGTGAGTAGTGGGGAGGGGATGAGGAGGAGGATGGGTGGGGATGACATGAAAGATTTTGTTGTTGTTGTTACCATATGAAAAAAAAAAAGGAGGTGCACCGAAATGAACCAACTGTGATTGTGACTGGGCACAAGGTCTCTTGTGGTCTTCAGTTGTCTGTGACTATTTTCACCGAGATAAAGCACGCTGCTCATAATTAGTACATGTACTGTTACGCAATTTGTAATCAAGGCAGGAAGTCTCTCCTGCGTTAAAGATGGAAAAGTCGACTTCCTTTAACAGCCTGCCTAGGCACATGTATCAAAATTGCAACATGTATTTTTTGTTTTGTTTTGTTTACCTTTTGAACAATAAGGAAAACTTACGGAGGTTAAGCATGTGTAAGATCTAGAGACTGCTGTGCTTAATACAATAGATGGGACTGAACTTCTCAAATGTGAAGACCGCAGTTACATGCGTGGATCTGTTACAAGGGATCTGTTACAAGGCAGATCAGTTGTCTCAAGCTTGGCATACGGAAGTGTTTTGTTTGCATCAGAAACAAACAAGTGCAAGTGAATACTGTAGTTGGTGAATCATGCATCCATCAATCACTAGCTGTGGATCAAGCTACAGGAAGAAAGCTGCAAACTATCTGTCACAGTTGGTTAGGTACTCTTATCAAGGTCTCCTGTAAGTATAATGGATGTACTCCATAACTGAAATGATACACATCCAGAACCAGACTGCAGCAGGTGGGTGGGTGGGGGTGGGGGGGGGGTCTAGTGGAGAGAGAGAAAACACTCTCCTTGAACTTATCTACCTTGCATTTGTTGGTGTGAAGGTCACCCATATCTTGGGGAAAATCAGTGATGAAAACAAAGTATGAACCGACCAGCCAACCACTGTGGGAACATTAGACTAGACACTAGCTGTGGCCATTATCGCATACACATCAACTGACAATAAACATAATATAATGCATGCACTAATTTCTCTAATATACCTTACTCACCATATCAGGTTACCAGGTACAGGTTTTAGTGACCTGATACACAACATATGCCAAATCAATGATTAGATCACATCCACAATATATTTATCCCACTGTTCCACCGAGGTGCTCTGTCAAACTACCATTCCATTTTCATGTTCTTGGATGTTTCATTTTCTAAAAACGTTTGTAGCAGATGTATAGAACCTCCCATTTAACTCCTGCTTTGGTAGAATTTCGGACTTCATTTTTCACCTATGTGTGTCAAACATCACTCTGTATCATGCTTGTGTCATTCTAAACAAGTTGCATACTCAGCGTTACCGATTTTTCGTGTTGAAAAGTTGGTCAAACTGCAGTTCTCCATTACCAGCTTGAATTATCCTTAGCTAATTCTTGTCCAGGTACACCCCACCCTCCTTCGTTGTCCCTAAAGTATAGTGATACCACCCAAAACACAAGGAAAACAGATACGCACAAAATAGTGCAATAGATTTTATCATTGCTAGGAACTTTCTGTGTCAGCTTAAAGAGCCTAACGTACAAAACAAAACAAAAAAACAAATTTAAAAAAAATAAAAAAGAGAAAAAAGGAGCCAACATTTCACCCACATCAGTTAACTTGGAGAGGAAAAGCAAAAAGCAATCTTCATGGCCAATATCGTCTCTTCACCCCCCTTCTCCCTTCCCCGACAAATGGAGCCAGTTTGCTTTTTTCCTCTCCAAAGAAGAAGGCGGGAGAAGGCCATTTGATGGTCTTCATTTGTTTACTAATTGTTAGCTTCATTGATAATTTTGCTGAATAATTTGCGTCTGTCTTGTCCTGTTTATTAAAGAAGCATTCACTTTTTGAATCTGTGATGTGTTGGGAGTGTGAGCACTGGGATTCTGACAGACTGGGAGAGTGAACACTGGACTTCTTGACAGGTTGGGAATGTAAACATTGGGCGCTTGACACCAATGCAGTGTGAGTGTTGGGTGTCTGCCAGATTGGGAGTGAGAGCACAGGGAGTCAAATGACTGACACACCTTGATGTCTTCAGAACCTGGATCTGTGATGGGCTGGTGGCTTGTATGAGAACGGTTTGGTTTATTTGCCAAGACATTTGGTCATGAATATTGGAGACACTGACATCACACACACTTATCCAACACCTCAGAAAGACCCATGTCCTTGTGGACACACCCCAAAGATCCAAACCAAGACCATGCTCCAGCACATTGCTAGCCACGCAGGACAACCAAAATATATTGGGTCTGGAGATCGGACCCTGTACTCCACACCATCGATCATTCGTTCTGACAGAACTCGTGAGCTGGGTGTTGTATGCTGCCCTTGAATGGAAACCTCTCAACTCCCGTCACAGTACCATCACCTTGCTTTGCAAATCCATCACCGAGCCCCTAGATCAGATTTGATCCAATGCCAAAATACACCTCTAGACTTTACACACAATGAGGTCATAATGCCACCAGCCAGTCATTCAACAATAGTGGGTTGTCCTATTTGGATCTTTTCCACCTGTCTCTGCATGTTTGCACATCTACTTTTGTAAGTGTACAGTGCCAATATTTTTTTCTCTAGTTTCTCCTTCACTATTGCCCTTGTGGCATTACCTCAGATCACACATACCGACTACACCATACGCAGCACCAGCAGTTCAAAGGGAACAATCGATCAGGTTAAATTAAGGCAACCCACCAGAGTAAACGCTGCGCTGCTGCCATGTCATTTCGGTGGAGTCCCTATTACACCCAAAAAGACGCCCGCCCCAAAAAGACGCCGGTGTCTTTTTGGCCCCCTTCATCACACCCCAAAAAGACGCCCGGAGGACCGGCGTCTTTTTGGGACTGTGCTGTCGATATTTTCATTTCATGACCAACTTTTGACTTATATTTTTATACGAAGCCGTTGTCCCAGTCTACTCCCGTCTGATCGATGATCTCATCAAAATAAAGGCCGTAGCGAAGCTATGGGGTTGATGCCAAAGGCTGAAGAAACGTAAGCCCGAAGGGCTGAGAGAGTGCTCACACATCACTTTCGAGGCGTCTTTTTGGGGTGTGATGTAGCCCCCAAAAGACACCGGCGTCTTTTTGGGGCGAGGCGTCTTTTTGGGGTGTGATGTCGGGGGCCAAAAAGACACCGGCGTCTTTTTGGGGCGGGCGTCTTTTTGGGGTGTAACAGTCCCCGACACATGTTCTGATCCAGTATACACAGAACACCACCTACTAACCCCCTTCGCAGCAATAATGTTCTTAGTAGCAGGGCCAACATGAGAATATCCCCTCCAAAGTGTAGCGCTGCACCCATCCAGCTAAAGCCTTCCATAATCAACTTGCAAATGTTGCTGACTTTCACACAAACCCACCATGGGCAAGGACGCGGACAGGAGATTAAATCTGAGGTCACCACAACATCAAGGTCAGAGACAGGACTGTACTCTCTGGTTCCTTTCATAGTATACTCTTGGTATCAATCAGGCCTAAGATAACCGAGATCTGCAGCTATAGTCAGATAATCTGAACGACACTCTCCGACACATTCATGTCTAGACCATGTGGTTCCAGTCATCCCAGTTTATGGCATGCTCAGCACTGGGTAGGGAAAGTGAAAAATCCCACAAGTAAATGCCTCTAATGGGACAAAGCCAGGCCTGCAACAGTAACCACTACACTGGTAAGCTGCCAGTTTTCTTTGGAGACATCATGACATGATGGACTGTTGGAGCATTTGAAGTGCTTGATTTCAACATACCAAAATGTCAGCTTTTTGACTTATCTGCTGTAACATTAAATGATAATCCGCCTTAACTGTGATTCTTACAAAGACAAATTCAAGTAGAAAAACAAAAACAGCTTCCATTTGCGTAAATTTTGATTCAGGCATTTAAAGATGCATGGGCTGCACGTGAGCCCACATGTATGTATAGAATGACACACAAATAAAAAACTCCCCACAATTTATACACACACACACTGAGAAGAGCACACTCGTACAAATCTAAACAACAAAACGCATAAAACATATTCACAAATTTAATCACATCTCGTACGTCAAAACCACGCATCAACCATACCGGTCCACATCTTGCACTTCCCGACACCCCTGCATCCAGATCTCTGACACTGAATCACATGCACACGTTCCCACCACAAGGACGACGTCAGCGACGGGAGGCCAGCGTCTTCCTCTTTCTGCCGGTGTACTTTGTATCCATGGGAACCTCCCTGCAACAGGCATCCTGTGCTGTAAGACAACATCGTCTGTTTGCCACTCTACATGTCAAGCTTAAACAATGACTGAAATCAGTTAAATCACATCAACCAGTCATGAAAATCCACTCAAATTGCAATGGGGCTCTCATGTTTAGAATTATTTTGTGTTTGCACTCGATTACTTCATGCTTACAAATCGTGTACTCTCTAATCAACAATGATGGTGCCTCTGCTCCATTCATTCACACTGATCATAAGCGATCCTGAGATGGGAGTTGGGTTGATATAAGGGTGGGATGGATGACGGGTTGGGGGGGGGGGGGGAGGACATCTGGCTTCTGTGTTGCACAAAACAATTTATGAGGTTAAGAGTAAATATGCAACTATTCAATTCATGTTGCTTGTAACCCAGCTGACCACAAACGGCCATATCAGGGCTGTCACTTCATTGAAATTGGCTTTCAATATTCATTCTCTCTTTCTCTCACACACACACACACACACACACACACACACACACACACACACTCACACACACGACTCATTAAAATAGATTTTCTAAAAACATGTCGGAATCTCATTTAAAAAAAAAAAAAATTCCTTCCTTAAAATCACAAATCAGATGAAAGATGTTTATCACTTTCAGATATTGAAAAATCACACCCTGTGGAACATATCTGAACAACGTTTTCATGGTGTCCGTTGTAAAGTGTTTATGTCCGACATATGCAAGTCTCAACACCCTATAAGAACATGTTTCACAGTGTGTGGTACATCACAAGGAACGCACTTCAAAGCTACTTCATTGGTCAAAAGCTACGAATGGGAGGAAAAGAAGTGCCTGATGATCAAACAGCACAAGACAATTTCTTCTCTCTGGAACACTGTAAAAACTCTTTTAGGTTTAGTCGGATTTGGAATGGTTCTGTTATCCATCTGCATGTTTCCTTCCTCTAAGCTGAAGACCTAGTTCATTTGAATGGAGTGTCTCAGCATTCATATACAACAAGTACATGATTAAGCATGGACCATATCAAAAGCTTTAAAGTAAAATGGGTCACTTTTATCGCACTTTACTGAAAGGTGAATGTCATGAGGTATTTGTACAAGGAAAAAAGAATTTTACCGTCTCTGATCACAGAAAAAGGGTAGATACAAAAAGTAATTACAAAAAACAACTTACTTCCCCTGTCTGCGCCGCTTTTCTTTCTTCTCCATAATCCAGTCCCGGCTGAATTTGGCAGATTTTTTGTTTCTCCACTGATCCCTGGAAGAAGAATAGAAGCAAATGAAGCAGCAGAATCCACCAGAAATGCTTTGGAATTTTGTACCATGTCAGTTACATGTTATGATGCCTACGTACAGCTATAGCTTGGACCAACATTGCCCAACACACACATTGGTCAAATCCACTTGTAGGGAGGGAATTACACTATACCCAATACACTAGTATATATAAAATTAAATAAAACATACAAAACAGTAAGAGCACAAATCCTGTTCTTTTACACTTCCCTCCATCGACAAAAACTGCCCTTCTTTCAACACACTGCTTTTACTCGTTTGCAAAAGTGGGTTTTCTTTGGCACTGAATCAGTTCTGTCCCAAGAGATGTCAACGTTAAATCTCCTATGGATATTGACCCAACAAATGGCTGCCTTAATGGTGGGATGAAAAACGGTCATGCACACAAAACTCCACTGCCTGTCTATACAGGCAGTGTCCGCAGGAGTATCAGCCTGCGTACGCAGAAAGAAAGAAAGAAAAGACTCAACAAATCACCCCGTGAAACAGGATAAAATCAGCTTCACCTTCTTCCAGTTATCTAATGGAAAGACAATAAGGCAGTGACAACAGAACCCTGCCTCGTAGTGTCGAATTTCCATGCAGGATGAAATTAATATCATCACTCCACATCCACTTTTCCAGGTTTTTATACTCCAAGAATAATGTACGATTCCATTAATGATTTTAATTTTTTTTTTCACCACTAATTTTCATATAACATTTTCCTTTAAAGTTCCTTTGCTGTTTTCTTTGGGAACCCACTGGATTTGGCTTTCAGTCTCATAGGGATGGGGGAATATCACTGAATAATAGGTGGTATGACTCGGTTACATACATACAGTCAGTGGGCCTTCATGGTATGACTCGGTTACATACATACAGTCAGTGGGCCATCATGGTATGACTTGGTTACATACATACAGTCAGTGGGCCATTATGGTATGACTCAATTACATACATACAGTCAGTGGGCCATCATGGTATGACTCGCTTACATACATACAGTCAGTGGGCCATCATGGTATGACTCAATTACATACATAGTCAGTGGGCCATCATGGTATGACTCAATTACATACATATAGTCAGTGGGCCATCATGGTATGACTCAATTACAACATAGTGGGCCATCACGGTATGACTCAATTACATACACACAGTCAGTGGGCCATCATGATATGACTCAATTACATACATACAGTCAGTGGGCCATCATGGTATGACTCAATCACATATGCACAGTCAGTGGGCCATCATGGTATAACTCAATTACATACATAGTTAGTGGGCCATCATGGTATGACTCAATTACATACACACAGTCAGTGGGCCATCATGGTATGACATGTTGACATCTGTTGACATTATCTGTTGACAAACATGTTTTCTGACACACATATCACCCTGACTTGACATCTAACATTCACACATATCTGTTGACAAATGTGTTCTCTCACACACATATCACCCAACACGACATCCTACGTTCACACATATCCGTTGACAAATGTCTTCTCTAATACACATCTCACCCAACATGACATCTAACATTCACACGTATCTGTTGACAAACACGTTCTCTGATACACATATTACCCGACACAACATTCAACGTTCACACGTATCTGTTAAGAAATGTGTTGTCTAATACATGTATCACCTGAGTTGACATTTAATGTTCATATGTATCTGTTGACAAATGTCATCTCCGACACACATATCACCCGACTCAACATCTAATATTCACATATATCAGTTGACAAACGTGTTCTGTGACACATATCATCCAACACGACATCCAACGTTCACACCTATCTGCTGACAAACGTGTTTTCTGACACACATATCACCCTGACTCGACATCTAATGTACACACATATCTGTTGACAAACATGTTCTCCTACACACATATCACCCAACACGATATCCAACATTCACACACATCTGTTGACAAATGTGTTCTCTGACACACATGTCACCCAACACGACCTCCACCATTGCCCTCCCACCGGTCCAAACAAGTGGTGCCACAGACCCACCTGGCAGAGTGGCCGCCTCTGCTCTGATCCCCGAGGCGCGTGGCTGTCCAGACCCTGGGGCAGCGCTGACTGGGGCCCCCCGCAAACAGACACAGGAACATCCTGCCCAACACACAGACAAGTCACATGCACAGGTAGCACAATGATGGCGAGTTACATCCACCGAAATTTTGCTTCTTTCTCTCTATCTGTCTCTGCACTCTGTTATTCTTTTTTGCCTTAAGTTCTTTTCTGCTTCAGAAGCATTTCTGCCACGATCCACGCACCCGCAGTTCACAGACAGGATGAAAATGAAGTCGCCATGAGGCTCGTCAGACTTCAGGTGCACCTGTGCAGTTGGTATCACTGGGGAGGAGGTCAGCACTGCCACTTCTACCTCAACACGCACACAGAGTGCTGTACTAAGCCCTCTCCTCTGATGACAGCAAGTTGAAGGTTTGGTCAGAAAGAATGCTCAAACTGCCCTCTGAGCACACAACTCTACTTGGAGCCTGAACACTTGCCACAGGAATGGTTTTCTTCCCCTGAAATGCTGAACCTGTCAAGATTATCAAGTTTCAGCTTATATGGATCATTCACATAAAGATACACTTTTACAAATGTATATATAGGCCACCACTGAATCATCTCATACAAAATAGCTACATGATATTTCTACTGTACTTGATCATTTCTTCCAATGAAAACATACTAGACCCAAGTGGTTTGGTCTTTCAGGCTAAGAAAACATAACTAAAAAATAAGATTTACTTGATTCTTACCTTTTGCATTATTCAGGCTAGGTTAAAAGACAGAACATTCTCCAGAATCTGTACACATTCACTGAGAAAAACTTGCATGTTCAAAACTGCAATTCCACTCATATGATCTCTCCAGCCTCCTTTGGCCCATCCCCATCCCTCTCCCATTTCCCCAAATCCTCTCTCTCCTCTCCCAATCCCCTATCCCCTTCCTCTCTCTCATCCTCCCCCCACCCCATCCCTCTCCAATTCCCCCCATCCCTCCTCTCCCATTCCCCCATCCTCACCCTCCTCTCCACTCCATTTCCCCCCCCTTCCTCTTCTTATCCCCCCCCCCCCCCCCCCACCCTCCTCCCATCCTCCTCCCATTCCCCTATCCCTCCTCCCATTCCCCCCCATCCTCCCCTCTCCCCTTCCCCTCCATCCCACCCCCTCCTCTCCATTCCCCCCCCCTCTCCCCCATCCCCCCCCATCCTCATCCCCCCTCCTCTCCTTCACCCCCTACCCTCCTCTCCCATTCCCCCCATCCCTCCCTCCCATTCCCCCTCCCTCTCCCCATCCCCCATCCCTCCTCTCCCATTCCCCCCATCCCTCCTCCCATTTCCTCCCCCCCTATTCCCTCCTCCCCCCATCCCCCATCCTCTTCCTCATCCCCCACCCTCCTCCACTCCCATTCCCCCCCTTCGCACACTCTCCATTCCCCCATCCCTCCACTCCCATTCCCCCCATCCTCTCTCCATCCCGCTCTATCCCTCCCTCCATTTCCAAACTCCTCTCCCATCCCCAACCTCTCTCCCATTCCCCTATCACCTCCTCATTCCCCCCACCCCTCATCCCTTCCCCCCATCCATCCCTCTCCATTCCCCCAACCACGATCCTCTCCATTCCCCATCCTCTCCTCTCCCATTCCACCTCCACCCTCCTCTCCCTCCCCATCCTCCTCCATTCCATCTCTCTCCCTTCCATCCCTCTCATTCCCACCTCAACCCTCCTTCATTCCCCATCACCCTCTATCATCCCTCCACCTTTTCCCAATTCCCCCACCCCCTTCCCATTCCCCCCAATCCTCACATTCCCCATCCCACTCCTCCCTTCCCCCATTCTCCTCACCCTTTCCCTCCCCCATCCCCCCCCCCTCTCATTCCCCATCCCTCTCTCACCATTCCCCCCCCCCCTCCCTTCCCCCCACCCCCCCCCCCTTCCCCCCCCCTTCCCCCCCCCCCCTCCTCACCCCTCCTTCCCATTTTTCCCCCCCCCCCCCCCATCCCCCCCACCCCCCCCCCCCAACCCTCCTTCCCCAGCCTAACCCACAAAAACCGACAGCTGTGAAGCAGAGCTGACTTTTTTGGCCTTGTCCCTGTTGGGTAGTCGACCACCAGGTCCCCCCCCCCGTTAAGCAGCCCTTCATGACTGCGTCGTGATCAGCTCCACCTGCCAACAGGTAAGGTCAGTTTATTGCTTTTTAGCTCAGTCAACCACAAATGGCCATATCAGGGCTGTCCACTGCATTGAATTCAACTCACAAGTCATTATTAAAAAAAAAAAACACCAACAACAAAACAAAAAGAAACCCCATTCACACAACTCTTTCCTTCCAAAACACCACACGGAAAAATTTCTTTAAAATCAATAAAAAATGTTAATCACCCTAAGAAGTTCATAACATCACTCAGGATGGACCTCTCTGAACAAGGTTTTCCATGGAGTCTGCTGTAAAGTGGTTATGTCTCACATCATGCAAGTCCCACACTCCGACCACAGGTTATATGAAACATTAGACCAGAGCAAGTGAAAAAGCCTGAACATTTTCACAGGGTTCCCGTGGCCGGACTCCGCAGGTTGGCACTCCAGGGCAATGGGGTGGGCCCCCCCTCAAGGAGTTAGGGGTGAAGCCCCCTAAAAAAGTGGTAGCATTTTTTCTTTTCAGACTTAAATGACTCAATGTGAGACTGGACGTCTATGACTCAATCCATCCTTTATTCCCACAATTCCTTGGGTCTGCTGTCTTGTCAATATTTCTGCAATTCCTTTCTCAGCTCGAAACATTGAGCCCACTGATCTGTTTAACAAACGAATATGGAGGTGCTGGCAGAAGCCTTGACAAAACCAAAACTGGATAAAATAATGGATTGGATTATGAAACTTGACAAAACCTATGATCTTAAAGTCATTCAAACTCACTCGTCCACCTAGCAATCAATAAAGAAAACCCCGATTCAGTTTCAGGGAGGTCTAATCACAGCACAAAGAGGTCTGGGCTTTCCTTCTAATCATGTCAAGCTAGAGACACAGAAGGTTGCTATGTCATTAACCCCTAGAGCCATCAAACTAATGAACCTTTAACTTTTAAAAACCATATGGACTTTTAAAAAAGCAACTGGTTGAAACTGTTAATCCAGATATTCATCACAAGCAATAAAAGAAGAGCTATTCAAATTCGACAAATACAGCTGTATAAATTGGCTCATTCAGTTGTTGCAAATTTATCAAGACCTTGCAATTTCTCAATGATCATTTCAAGGTTCCTGTGTATGTAAACTATAGGTGAAGATCGTAACTCAGATGAGCTTCTATTTAAGTCAGCTTATAAATTCACTGTGATATGTAGTCCTTGGTCTTAACGGCTGTGTCAGGCCAATTGACATAGGCTAGAACACAAAGGCTACATCAAAATGTTTTTATGCTCTGCATATTTATGCGGGATAGTCTTATCAATTGTGACAAGCTCCAAGCATAACATTTATCATCTCAAAATCCCCTGAAGTCGAGTGTGGCTGCCCATGTTGCTGTATCAAAAACAGTCACACGAAATGATACTCATCTCCCCAGCTGATGCATTTGTACCATAGTGTTCAAATGCTTCGGCTGTTTGGATGATCCTGAAGTCTTTTTAGCCAGGGTACGACAAACAACAACAAACAATCACTGTGATATAATTCTTTAGTAAGAATACTGTTTAAACATAGCAGACTATTTTTGTCCCCTGAAACTCTGATGAGCAAGACATCACTGAACTGTGCTACTGCATTTCAACCTGCTGTTTAATAAAAACTTCTTGCCGGCAAACCTATAAGTCTCCATTAATAATTTGAACCCAGAGCTCTCTTCTCACATCTGTCTGCAAAACAAAGCGAACCCCACAGGTCACGAGGACTGTTCCTGGCCAAGGAACCTCAATTCAAACAAGCATTCTACAGCAAACTGGTGTTTATTTTTTTTTTCCCTGCACAATTTAGTCCTTAGAATCGACCTTCCGCCATCATCAGTAATCTCACCACCAATCAACAGTGACCCAACATTTTTGTTCCCATGATAACAATTTGATAGGTTTGGCATAAAGAACTAAAGTTTATTGAAAAAGAGGCCTCCTAAAGTCAGAAGGCCATTGATGAGCAAAATCATTGCTTCGAGACCCCAAAGTTTTTTCAGCTTGTCTTGGTGAGACTAGGAGTGATTACAGATAGGGTACATCCATTATAACCAAGACCAGAACAATAAGGCAAGCAGGCTGAATGAATTACAGCTCACGACAGCTGTGCAGACTATACTGGGTGTGTTGGCACTTGCTTCAAGCTTCAGATGCGTGTGAGAAATGACCAAGAAAGCCTAAGTTTAATTTTGCCCTTATAAAAATGGATTCATGGTTTTCAGAAAGCAGGCGCGCTTGTCCTTACACTCAGCCATGAGGATAAACACCACAGAGGCACACACCAGCTAGGCTGCATCCACTAATGTATTCTAATACAAAATCTCTGAGGGAAATCTGGAGTTTTCCTCCCCCTGGTGTAAAGTGGAGGTATGAGGAGTGGTGGCAGTAATTTCTAAGAAAAAAAAAATAAAAGAAACGCATGTACCTGAATATCATAAGTTCATCTATTGCTCTAAAGAATGAATCATGGAAGTTACATAATTTGTTATGTGAGACAAGGTTATCTAAAGGTTAATATTTTGTATCTGGTGTAGTCTCTGCTCTAACATCCACTACAACTTCTAAGGGAATGGAAGAAGAGGTAGGGGAAGAAAGCTACCATCGCCCACCTGTGAGCAGTTTTCTGGATAGAACATGAACACAGCGCGGCACCTCGACTCTGGTAGACAACAAAAGTGAAAACAGGTAACACACACAACAGAAAGACTGTGGATCAAAAGTTTCATCAAAATCTTAGTATCACGGCTAGTATTCAAGAGCAAGTCCACTTATTTTGACAGAACAGGGGAGTTTACAGCTCGCCCACAACTGCAGAAGGCCAAGCCGTGAATGCAAGTTCAGGGAAAGGGTGTTTTTCTGGCAGGCTTGCTCCCCACCAGCCAACTAACCGGCTGTAACTCGCAAACTGAATGTCATCTGTGTCCAGCCGGTAGGCAACAAAGCAATCGTCATTGACTAGGGCGGCCATTACAATGGGCTGTTAGTTTGATAATTAGTGTTGTGTTCATGAAAAATGTAATATATCTGTGCTATTGAGATGACTGAACATGGCGAATTCCCCAACAATTCTTTTAATACCCAAACTCGACCAAGGTTTTAAATTTCATGTAGATAAATATAGATAACGGTCATGAAAGCTTGTACACAATGTCATGCAATATCAATTACAAAGACAACACACACACAATTGTGCAAAAATGATGTTCATCTCCACTTTCCAGGTAACTAAATTTTTTTATCCTAGTTAACCTAGTACACAATTTGATACATGCCTCTGCTTGGACTACAACAACAAAATTGTTGGATCAGAAAAGGTAAGCTTGTTTGTTTGGCCCTTTAAATCTAAGTGTCCTCCATGTGACGAGTAGAAATAATATATAAAGCTGTGAGTACACACAATGGCCAGACAATTGACACAGAGGTACACATCTTAAAACAAGTTAACACACACAACTGCTATACTGCTTGACACAAATGTACATTACCAGAAATATGGCACAACACACACACACACACCAAACACAAATAAGAACATTAAAAACAATTCAGTACAGTTACATTTATAATGGCACTTCTCATGACTTCACCTCTGGGATTTGTTATGATATGGGAGCCGGAATAGCTCAGTTGGAGAGCGCCGACTTGTGATCCTGGTGCTGCGGGATTCGAATTTCGGTACAAAGGGATTTTTCCCTCTGAGTTAACATTGTTCTGACTCCATTTCCCCAATACTCAGTCCCTTCGAATAGGACTATAAACCGAGGTTTCCATGTGTGAACGCACGCACAACATCTTTGCAGGACACCGAAAAATCCCATCACCAACTTTCGGAGAGAAGGCCAGTTTGGCCGTTGGTATGGATGGACATGTTACAAATAGCATGCAAACCTTCGCCGAAGATGAGTATGCTGCCTTAATGGCGGGATAAAAAAACGGTCATACACACAAAACATCACTGCCTGACTATAACAGGCAGTGTCCGCAGAGACTCATCCTGCGTACGCAGAAAAGAATAAAAAAGAAAAGTTATGGAGATAATCAGTGCTTCTTCTTGTTGCTAACGCCAGACCTTTGCAGGCTGATCCCAAGCAACAAAGAACCACTCAAATAAAGAGTCAAGCAATTCACTATTTTCCTCACACATCTGAAAACCTAAGCTCCAGGCTAAGTCAAAGACCTCTGGCAAGAAAAATGGAACATACAGAGGATAGACAAACTCATACAAAATCCCTTCTGTTTTCTTATACACCAAAGGTGGCCAAAAAGAAGAGTTTTTCTGCCACTAGCCTACACTCCTTTAACCCCTCTTATACTTGGCAATCGGGCAGAATCCGGGAGTTAACTTCAGAGCGCCTGTTCTTTTCTCCGTACCTGGTAGCTAACCGGGATCTGTCGGAAGGAATTTTTCCCATCACGCAGTTAATCACACGTGTGTAGACACGCAGAGTCGCAGACAACATAACTAGTAAGACTCGGCATGGTCCAATCATGAGTTTGCACTATTTTGGGGTATGGAACCGCGCGAGTACATTGGGAAAAGGGGTCAAAACACAGCGAGTAAGTTTGTGAATGAAACCGACCGACTTTCACAATGGCTGCTTTGTGGCGTCTCTACTACGATGAAGAAATGATCGACTACTCGCCTGAGAGGAGTTGGATCAAATTATTGGAGAAGTAGAGAAATTTGAAAGAGAGATGGAGAATGAAAGTGATATTGAAGTAGGTAGTGGTATTGAAGAAGACGGTGAAGTAGAAAAGCGACCCGGCGTACGATGTTCCGCTCGCTGTGCTTTCAAACAACGTGGCGACCAGCGAAACCGTGGCGTGGCAGAAAATGGTCAGTTCAGGAACCCACTGGGCCCGCTCACTCGTTACCCAAACACTGCTACACCACTTGATTTTTTCTTTTTGTTTGTTTCCTCTTGTTTTTAGACTGCTACTGATGAAAGAAACAGGTTACAAGACAAAAACAAGCTGCAAAAGGGCGCACCTGACCCTCTTTTATAGTATTGTGTGTGACTGTGACAAGTTTTGGTATGACATTGGTGGGACAACCAGTGGGACCTGTACTGCCAGGCAGGGATGGTTTACGTCAGGTAGGCCTCAGGTTTCATCTTACACTAACAGCCTGCATCAGCATGGTGATGTGCATGCTTGCATGCTGTAAACTTGATTGTCGTCATAAAATGTCACGTGTCTGGTGAAAAAATTTGGTGACCAGTGACACGACCTATCTCTCTAAGACAGACAAAATAGGAGTTATAAAGTGAAGTGCATGCTCTTCTGAAACTGTCTGCCAATTTTCTTTCTCCTAGCGGTTCACATACATTCCCATAAGTTAATAATCACACATACCCATTTTTAGGCTGAAACCTGTAAAAGAATCTGAAATCTAGGGGAAGTTTTGCAGTCAGGAAACTGAGTACAAGAGGGTTAAACCCCCTTGTGTCTTGTAAAAGGTGTAGAAGCTCCGCAGAGCATTCTGTGTCCCATTCACTACAGAACATGGTTTTAAAGAATGTTGGGATTTACATGATGTCAAAACATAAACACTTTATAGCAGACACCATGAAAACCTCTTTCAGTGATGCGGTACATGATATGATTCCCAAGTACCATAGATATAAAATGTTTCATCTGATCTGGGATTTGAGGAAGAAAGATGATTTAAGCAAATCTAGCATGTTTTTAAAAAAACCTATTTAAAATTCTGCTGAGCTGTGTGTGTACGTAGTTTCTTTTTCCAAAGCACTTAGGGAGAGTTTGCTTTGACAAGGTGACAGCCCTAATGTGAGGAGAGTTCTCCACCTGAAGGGAGAACACAGCAAGGATACGATGACGTAAAAGAACTCACACAAACATGCAGATACGAAGATGCCTTTGGGCGGGAAGGGAATGGGGGAATTTCTAGCACTGCCAGTGCTGGAATTCAAGATATTATCATATTCTGACTTGAGGAAACCCCAGCCAACATTTTCTCATCATGTGACGCACAAAACAGAAACAACAACAATTTAACAACAACAACAAATTCCACACACATACACATGCCTGATTGTCAGCCGCTGGCAGCAAAAAACAGCAAATATTACCCTAAAAAAACGTTAAGGTGGGTACTTCAGCTCATGCAAGTACTTTTCTCAAACAAGCGGCTAAAAAGATAAGGGCACTGTCAAATAACTCAATAGGAAGGTATACGACATGGAAAGAAAAGGGTGATGGGGGTGGGAGGTGGGGGGAGGGGACTATACAAATATGTGTACAGCATGGACAAAAATGAGTAGAGAACTCACCAACAGGAGTACAATGTGAAGAGAAAAAACGTGTACAGCCGTTTCGCAGGTTTGTGGCTTTTTTTGTCTGCATTACACAGCCACTGCAATGCAGATATACTGAAAAACAAAAACAAACAGCATAATGCACAACAAAACACAAATGCAATGACTATGTAATGATAAAGCATAAAACTAAGATGAAAAATGCATGTTTTAATTCATTCTGACGTCTTTGATATTTGGCAGTTTAATTTCTTGCTCATTTTTTCTAACAGGAAGCTGATTTTTCAAATGGAAAATGGAGAAAAAAAACAAGGCTTAACTAATACTACATCTCAATGTTTGGATAATAAAGTCTTCAGATAACCTGTGATCACCTCTTTACTGTTTATACGAAATTAACACAGACAAAATTAATCTGCACTTTTCAAACAACTGTCTTGTCCTAATCAAATCATGAGAATAAAATGAAAGTTCTATGAAGCTCAATATATGAAACAAGCTGCCAAAGATGTCTCTCTTCTGTCCAATTTTCAAATATCCTCTAGCTACAGTATGTTTTTTTTTTTTCTGCACATGATTTTCTGCTAAAAAACAAAAACTGCTTTCAGCGACTATAAGCAGTCTCAGACACATCTGTCACCCTTGATGTTTAAAACACACGTTTACAGTCACTACTGTAGCCAGAAACTGAGCTGGCTATATTTTGTGCCAGCCTCATAATTCTATACTGACTGCCAATTCCCATTGTGCCAAGTAACCTGAATAGAAATAGATTAAAAACACAAATGATACAAAAGATTACAAAATCCATTTGCCGCATCGAGGACATATGACCAGCAGTGTGAGTTAAAAATGCTCAGCACAATCAAGTGAAATTATAGCTGCTACAAATCTGAAACATACATTTGGACTAGGGATGAGGAGGGGGAGGGGGGGGGGTGGCAGGGGGTAGGGACTGGGGGTTGTGGAAGGCATAACAGAGGTTGGAAAGCGGTGTGAGGGACAGCACCTTATTGATTTTTTTTAAACGAGTAACTTGACTGGTTCGATGTCAAAATTGAAATGCACAAACATTACAAGCTAACAAGCCGGAAGCCATATACATCAATTTATAACGTGTCGTGCATGCGTGCCTTTTATGTGCTAAAAATTCATTTTTCAAACCAACTGATCCAGACAGACAAAGGCATGCAGTTTCCAGAGCCAACAGCACAACAGACACCCACCTGATACTCCGTCGAAGGCACCTGGTCTGAAAAGGCTTTCCCTGCCCATGTCACCTTTCCATGACATCCCCCTCTATCTACACTCCCTGTTCACTGGCCACCTCTTCCACCATAAACACACAATGACCATTAAGTAAACATAAGAAAACACCACAACAGGTCACAAAATCAAAGTAAGACCCCACTAATCACCCCCATCTATCTAATGCCCGACGAACACAACCACCATCATTACTTTGGTCATAACCTCATCATATTGTTTTTGGCCTCAGAAAAGGATCCCCAAAGAGGCCCCCCCTCCAACTTGTGTGAAATACGCAATACAGATAATAAAATCAATTAAAACCGCAGTGAAAACCACAAACAAGAGACATATATCAACACAGTGAAAAAAGTCAACAGGAAAAAGGGCAAATACCATATTTTTCTTATGTCCGTTCGATGACAGATTTAAATCTCAAACATAAAACCATGTACTGGAACTCCAGATCAGGTCTCTTTAACAGCAAGCATGTAATTGCTCACAATCAGTTACTTTCAGGAAAAGACCAAACAAATCCCCGCTCTTTCAAGAAGATTTTTTTGTTCAAGAGAACTGTTTGGTTCAACAGTCCATAACAAAGCTCAGCATCTAGCGCGTGGTTTGTTCACTATTACACAACTAAATATTCACTATTACACAATGGTCCTGTCAGTCCACACACATAAAAGTGAAAGAACCAGAGGAAAAATGCACAAACTTTGTAAAAAGAAAAAAAAAAAAGTTTTAACAAATTTTCTGTGCACACAAGCAGGTACAACACACACACACACACACACACTACACAGCACACCACAACACACACACACACACACACACACACACACAACAGCCTGTTCCAGACATCAAGAGAGATTCAATACCTGCTCCATCTCAAAACGGACGCTGGTATTAAACATTTTTTTTTTTTTTGTTACCCAGGAAATTCACAACAACAAAAAGCTGCTGAGAAAACATTATACAATACTTGTACTCTGGTGGACGAAAGTTCTGTGCATGAAGGTTCCTTTTTTTCCTAATGCACTCTCATTCCCAAATGAGCTTTTCAACATGTCAACATTGTTTATCCCTGCACTCAAATAGGAATAATCTCCATCCGGACCGGAGTGCACACCTACAATGTTGGCGTCTCCAAGATTCAGAGCAATGCGTATTGACTGGGGTTTCTTCATATGCACATCATAACTTTGGCTTATGTTATGAACAGGATCAGAATCACATTAAAGAACTGCGTATTTTTGAACCTGACCTAAACTTCAAAATATCTCTGCCCTCTGTTGTGTAATTTTGAAACGCAGTTCTTTGGGATGAAATCCCCTTCTCCCTTGCCGCCCACCCCCAGCGTAAGCTGCCCCCATCTTTTACCTCCGTAAACAAAGATTGGAAAGGAGCCAATGTTCCAAAAAGACTCCTATAAGTCATGAAAACGAAGGTCAGAAGAGACAACATACCTAAACCAAGACTCAAAAACAACAGTAAGAGAACACACAGACAATCCACCCAAACAAAAGACAGACACACTGATAAAGATGTAATGTAACCCCACCTAAAAAACTAAACCCAAGGTACCAAAAAAAAAAAAAGAGGTAAAGATCCAATATAAATACACAAAACCCCCACGGTAAAAAAGAGGAGCAGTACCGACAAAAACAATGCGAAAGCCAAGAGCAGGAAAAGAAGGCAACGTACCCAGCAATGTGAGGACTGATGGTCCATCCCCACCCCAGACCAGGGCCGTTCTCCTGTCAGACACTCCCCCACAGCCGAACCACACCTGTGTTTTGAACACACAGACCAACTACACACTTGTCCGTTGAGCCCATCCACCCCTGTCCCATCTTCCTCACTGAACCATTTGTTTACTATCAGGAGACCTGGTGACACCTGTATTCATATACACACCCCATACACATGCGCCTACACTTGCATACAATCACAAACACAACACACAACACGCACAAAGAGAGAGGGAGAGATAGAAAGAGAGAGAAATATATAAAAAGAAGAGAGACAAGACATACAGACAGACAGACAGACATAGAGAGAGAGAGAAGAGAGAGAGAGAGAGAGAGAGAGAGAGAGAGAGAGAGAGAGAGAGACAGACAGAACAGACAGAAAAAACAGAGACAGAGAGAGAAAAAAGAAAAATGTTGTACACATAACACTGTTGGTTTCTTCTCATCCTATCCTCCCTCATATATACAACAATGACAAATTTGTTTTCTGCTGCAAGCATTTCAATTTAAAGGAAAGGTGGATTTCAAAGCATGGCAACCAGGATAATATTGTTATTACAAAAATTAGAACAGAAGCAGCGAGTTAATCAATTTACAAACAGCAGTGTTTTTTCTTCTCGCTTTATATATATATATGTATATGTATATATGTAGAGAGAGGAGAGGAGAGAGGAGGGAAGAAGGAATGAGAGAGAAAACACGTGCTGTGTGTTTAACTTTATTTACCTGATTTTACTTGCCTACTTTCATCCACTTTGTTGCTGTTTCAATTTGAAATTGTTGCACAAATCATACCTGATTTTCTATCTAACACCATTAAGAACAAAATACCTATTGCCATTCTTCAGTCAAGGAATATTGCATGTCATTGAGAAGAAAAAGTTTGATACACACGAAGAAAAAGTTAAAGGACTTTCTTAACAAATCAAAATCTTAGATTAGTAAGTTTCTCTCTCTCTTCTCACTCCCTCACACACCAACGGATCACACGACCACACAACACACACTCACACACACACACACCACACTCACGCACACACACACATGCACAATATCCAGACACTTTTGATTTTCCCCAAATATACAGTAAATATTATAGAATTGTCCATTCATCCAGTTTTAAAACTGCACATTCAATAACATATTATAAACAAGTAATCTCTTACAAACTTGTTTAGCAACTGTATGCTTTTTTCGTACAAGCATACAGTTTTCAAAAGTGTCAACATTGCAAACCAAAAATAAGATACTCACGACCATGTCTAATAAGTAGCATGGTGTGTCTTCCGGTAGCGCCAGAAGTTTATAGCTCTCTCTGCAGCTTACTCTGAAATCTCTATCATACGAGAGCTGTCAAAAAAGATAACATATTTGCTTAATTGATAACAAGAATAATTAAGAACACAACACACAACAAAGTTTATCAAACTAAGGTGCAAATGCACTTTCATTTAGTAATTCTTATTTAATTACAACATACGAGGCAGGGTAATATAAATAGTTGCACAATTTGAAAGTTTTCCATAGACCAACACATCTAAGCCCACAATACATGACGTTTATAAATCTGTATACCCATGGTAAATAAGCAAGTAAATTAAAACCAGGGTATTTCCTTTTTTTTTTTCTTTTTATCGCAATGATTTATGTAATTTATCTGAATTAATAGATAACTTTTCCAAAACACTCATAACAGTAACCTTTTCACTAGTTTTTTCCAGAAAAATGGATCAAACTTGCAGTTTAAACACGCTACAGCACTTGACAACTGGAGGAAGTTCTTTTCTTTTCTATTGAAAAAAAAAAAGTAATGTTCAGTCTTAAGCACCAACGTTTGCATAAATACCTTGCAATGGACGTAATTTGATGTGATGTCTCTGTCTGTGATAGTTTAAAGTAAAACAAACACAGCCACAAACACCAAATCTGAGCGTCATGAAATCATCCATCATCAGTGTCCACTTTTCAAGTTAAAGTACACAATTGTCTTGTCCTTGTGAATTAGCAACACCTGGCCACAAATAACACAGTCAAGTTAAATTAAACTGCCCTCATAAGTGTTTCACGTTTTGTCGCTGAACTCATTCAACTGACCTTGTCAAAACTAAACATATGGGTTAGAAATATAATTTCTGACATTTTTGCTCATCACTGATGGCAATGCCAATGGTGATGCTAGCAGTTCGCTACACAGTCACATCTCATTTATCTAAATATTCACTTCATCAAAATAACATGAACGAAACCGACAGCAGAACAGGTAAACACGAAGTAGAGAACTGACCAATAATCAAAAGTTTAAAAACCCTGACAAACAGATGAGAAATTGATATGACATGAATGATAAAACTAACTTTGATGTATTAATTTCTTGCTTCCGTACATTGTAAACAGAAAAATAAAGAAACAAACAAGGTAGCATAAACCACAAACAGACATCAAAATAAACATTTAAATTAAAATCATTGTTTATTACTTAATCATATAACTTGTTCCTGGTAAACTCAACTACAAAAGATTGCCAAATAGAAGATTGTACAATCACAAAGACTAGACTGTTGAGATTTGCATAACTAGAAAAATTCAGTTTATGTTCTACTTTCAGCACAAGCCCATAAAGTAGTCTCACACAAACAGTTACATTTGGGGTGAACTCCAAGATCCAGTGGTGCAAACACACATGCAGTTTTCCCCACCCAAACATGTTACTTGTTTCTGTTTTCTGCAATTCTGTGAAAGACGGTTTATTTCACAGATAAGGGTTTTAACAATGGAAGCAAGCCTTGGCTTAAAGGTCTGTGTCAGACCAACTGACATAGGCTAGAACACCAAGTCTACATCAAAATGTTGTTTTACGCTCTGCATAGTTATGCAGATTGTCTTCATCCATTACAAGCTCCTAGCATAACATCACACCGGTCCTCCAAAATCCCACGAAGTTGGAGTTGTGGTGGCCCGCCCATGTGTGAGGGGTAATAAAAATAAAGGCACTACCGCATAATTTCTCATCCTAGCAGAAGCCATTGTACCAAAGTGGTTGAAGTGCTTCAGCTGACGGAAGATCGCATGTAGTCCTTTAGCAGGGTACTACAACAACAACAACAACTGAGGCAAGTACTATAACAAAACAACTCCTCCTCTGGCCACTCCACTTTATCATTTTTCTTTCTTTCTTTTCCATCCATGGGAGAAGAGTCTTCACTTATAAACATAATTCAATCATGTTGAATATATTCTTTAATGATACTACTTTTGAATGATGTATCCAGAGGTTCCACAAGCCTATCAAAACATCCAGTGCATGCTACCCACCGGCAATACAAAAACTTCTGGAGCAATATGTCGAACTGAAAGCAACTGAACTGTCTGAAGGGTCAAACCTAGGTCATGGCGTAAACCTCCTAAGTAGTTTCCCACACAAAATTGCATTATTTCAGACTTCAACTTTACTGTAAATAAATCCTTGGTTTCGTCTTCAAACAGGATAATTTCCCATCTCCATCATTTGATGAAGAGACCTTTTAATTATGTTTTAGTTGGATGTTTCTATTTTGTCCTGTGTATCAACATGTGGCGCTGGCAATGTGTTTCTTATCCGCAATAATACATCCATCTTTGGTACTGACTGTCTAAAAAGGCGTGTGTGTGGTGGAGAGTGTGTGTGTTGTGTGTGTGTGTGTGTGTGTGTGTGTGTTTTGTGTGAGTGGTGTGTGCGTGCGTGCGAGCGCACGGCTCAGTTGTATCAATGTATGTGCATGTGTGTTAGTGTGATTGTGTGTGTGTTGTGTATGTGTGTGTGGGTGTGGTGTGTGTATGAGTGTGTTAGGTGTGTGTTTGTGTGTGTGTGAGTGTGTGTGTGTGTGTATTGTGTATGTGTGTGTGTTTGTGTGTGTGTGTGTGTGGTGTGTGTTAGTGTGGTGTGTGGGTTAGTGTGTGTGTGTGGTTTGTTTTGTATTGCATGTCAGTGAGCGTGTGTGTAGTGTATGTGCATGCTTTGTCCCTGCATGTGTGTATAAAGGCACATTTACACACGAGAAAACAAGATTTGTCCACCTTTGTTTAGAGTACAAGTTATTGCCCACAGTATGTGATTACTGCCTTAGGACCACCAAATTATCAGAAACATGTAAAATTAAGAACTAAAACATGAAAAAAGTTTTTTTTTTTTATTTTGAGCCACGCCTTACAACTCCTCCTAGGCATTCCCTTCTTGCTTCCAATCTGCTAGCCCCCCCGAACCGCTCCTAAACCCAGAGCTGAGTTTGCAGCAGACTCAGTATGGAAGACTGGATCACACGGTCGAGTTTTCATCCACTTAATGGATGCATTTCTGAGAGTGTTGCCAATTTCCTGACCAACACTGCAGGTGCCTTACTCTTTTGGGGGCCTGGTTGATGCGATTATATTAATATGAAAGGAAGCATAGAAACAGCCCTGTCCATGAAGTCTCAGGACTCGAAATGGATATCCATAGGCATCACATCTTAATCATCCTTATTCTCATTCGATCATCATAAAAAAATGGCTCAAATTCTGTTGCCCTTCAAATGCCCCTGCTTTCATTGTGAACCTCAATTTCGATGTCCTTCACCCAACACGTCCGTGGCCTTGGTTAGGTTCTTACGTGCTCACTGGTATCTGCTAGTCTATGGGGGCTGTCGTTGGATGGTGACGTGGTGGTGCCCTCCGGAGAGCACACACACACCAGCTTCGCGACTAAGCACTTATTGTCGTCAAGTAGGGGGCTCAGAGGTGGAGTGTTCTGCGTGTGTAAGATCAGAACAGGTGCCACTGAAATACCATCGAAGTGACTCGGCAGCAGTGCAGTGTCACCTCCGGTGGTGTTTGCCTTCTTGACAAACTTGACATTGACAGCTCCCTGGTGGATTGCCGGTGCCAGGGCCAGCCATGAAGGGCCGACCGCGCAGTGGCTTTTGGACGGTAAGTGGAATGATGTCGGCGTGGGTGCATTGCCTCTGAGGTGGCGCAGAGGTTGTGGACAGAAAAAAAAGATTGTGAGATGTCAAGATAAGGGTGCCGTTATGGTTGTTTTTGTAGTGTTTTTATTTCCCAAACCCAGGCACAAATTTACTAGTAAAAACGCAGCAATAATGCACATTTAATAATAAACACTTGTTATCCAAGAAAACTATCAGCTTTATTGCAATCAAAACCCATTAAGTTTAATCTTATTGCAGGTTTCAGAACGTCGGCACACTCTAAAGATAACTCTTGATAATTTTATGTTGGCAATCTTTCAAGTATTATAAATCAATTTAGTTGTGTGTTTTCAAAATATAACAAGTAAAGGTATTATTTATACACACACACACCCCACAACAAATAAAAAGCAACAACATACATTCCATCCAAAATGTAAGTTAATGAAACTGATATTTAATAAACGTAGCACCCCAGGAGTGGCGGTCAATCTTTATGCCATACCAACAATCAAATATTGAACATCCATTTACATTCATTTTATCCTAGTTCTGTAAGGGCTGTAGAACTTACTGCCGGTACCATCAAGAATTGCCAAAAATGCAGTTCTCTTTTAAAAAATCAAAATTTAGAAGTAGAGATTGTTTCTAACCTCGCAATGACATTGACAAACAAAGCACATGACAAGACACAATGCATTTCAACCACTTGGTCTTCCTTCAGGCGAAAAAAATAAATCACATTTAACATTTGGGGACAGTACAAACAAAAGAACGAAAAATGAAAAAAAGACGAAAGACTCATCGTTGTTGTCCATGTTGTGGGGGAAGAATAGCCGTAGGCGGAAATAGACAATGGGGGATTATGGAGAGGAAAACGAGGGGGGGGTGGGGTGGGGGGTGGGGGGGGGGGGGTTGCGTAACACGGGAAGGGGGGTGTGTGTGATATATAGGGTTGTTGTGTCTAGTTTATTGTGGATGGTGTGATACTATCTTTGGACCGGTTTTGGTAATGGTGGTGATTTATTGATAATAAAGGTTAAGGGGGAAAAAAGTGGGGGGGGGGGGGGGGGGGGGGGGGGGGGGGGGGGGGGGGGGGGGGGGGGGGGGGGGGGGGGGGGGGGGGGGGGGGGGGGGGGGGGGGGGGGGGGGGGGGGGGGGGGGGGGGGGGGGGGGGGGGGGGGGGGGGACTGAAGAGGAAAAATAAAAAAAAAAAAAAAAAAGGCTTAGAGAGTGAATAAAAAAAATGATTTTGTAGGGTGATGAAGAAAAGAGTGTAGTGGTAGTTATGCGTGGGTAGTTGTGAAAGGTGTGTGGTAATCGTTAAGGGAGAGAAGGGGATAGAAGATAAATGGGTGATAAGAAAGATCGGAACGGGGGGGGGGGGGGGGGGGGGGGGGGGGGGGGGGGGGGGGGGGGGGGGGTGGGGGGGGGGGGGGGGGGGGGGTGGGGGGGGGGGGGGGGGTGGGGAGGGGGTGAGGGGGGGGAAAAAAAGAAAAAGGGGGGGGGGGGGGAAGGGGGGGGGGGGGGGGGAAATGGGGGGTGGAAAGGAGGGTAATGTGATTTGTGGGGGGGGGGGGGTGGGGGGGGGGGGGGGGGGGGGACTTCTGGGGGGGGGGGGGGGGGGTGGGGGGGGTGGGGGGGGGGGGGGGGGGGGGGGGGGGGGGAAGGAAGGAGGGAAGGGGGCAAGAAAGGAGAGCTCCATATCTCTTCATTCAAGCCACTATGGGTTGGGGGGTGGGGGTGGAGGTTTGTTTCATTCAATAATAAATGGTGGTGTTGTTTATAAAAAAAGTGATGCCCAGGTGGGTTGGGGGATAGAATAACGACCCACACTCCCCCTCTGCCCACTCGAGCCCTGCCATTGGCATTGTCGTAAGAGGCCGACTAAGGGCAGGACCGACCCTCACTCTTCCTCGCCCCGAGGATAAATGGTTGCAAAGGGGCTAAAACAACCCTGCCTTTAAAAAAGGAAAAGAACCGATTACAGAAGCATTGTTTGACGACAATGAACCAAAGCTTATCACCTGGACAATGAAGAGGTCTCTTCCATCCCGGAGACTTATGACGCAGTGCAGTGACAAAAGCCGAAAGGAAGCTGCAAAGGCGACAATCCCCCTTCAAACAACCCAGGACAAAACAACGAAAGTATCCACATGGAACATCATGACGTATGTTTGAAACAGGAAAAACCCCATACCAAGTTGCGAGAGAGATGAAAAACTACAAGATCTGAGTGCTAGACTTGAATGAGACAAGGTGGCTACCATCAGGAACACAGCTGAGACTTTCAATCGTGAGAACACAGCTGCCTGTACTCATGACAACACAGAGGATGTAGCCCCCACACTGAGGGTGTGGGGCCCTGAATGCAGGCACCGGAGGCACAAGGGCACACAACTTATGGGAACCTGTCAACTCACTCCACACTTAAAACCGTACTGCAACACATAGATATGCCAAAAAACAAGAATCAAAAAACAGCCCACAGAGCCAAGTTTAAACCACAATAAACACGAAGAAGAATGGGAAGGGGACCATCGGCTGAGAACATCATCCAGTGCTAAGCTCCCACCAATGAATATGTCGGAAGAAAGAAAGAAAGATGGACATCTATTCAACCAGCAACTACAGACAACTACAGACAGTGATAGACAAAAGAGGAGCACAAAGACATAAAACCATACTGATGTGGAGATTTTAACGCCAAGACTGAAAGGACAACGACAGGAGGGCTACGAGACATCATGGGGACACATGGTCTGGGCACAACGATGAAACAAATATGAGAGGCGTTTTGCAAGACCTGTTTGATGCGCCTGTGCGCATTGCGCGAACCTGAAAACCAGCTGGTGATAGGATGAACATCTTCCCACACAAGAAGCGCAACCACAAGGACAAGGTCCACAGGAATTATTTTCCCCGAACCCATGTTCAACGGAGAACCAGATTGACACACATCTGCATTAAGCCCAAATTCAGAGATCATGGGCGGGATGTACGAGTGATGAGAGGTGCTGACACCCTGCATCAGAAGAACCACCACCTTCTATTATAAACAACAGTGAGACTTCCGCCTCAAGAGATTCACCCCCAACACCAAGAACAAACCACGTACAAATGGTACAATGTCGACTTGGCTTCCCCGTAACAGAGATGGACACCACAAGCAGCAATTCAGATCAGAACCTAACCAACAGGTTTCCAGCCACCACCCCCCCAAGAGCCGCTACAAAAAAGCAGATAGAAGACTATGTTGTGATCCGGACAATATCGAGTGAAAACAACAGTGTGGAACACTGCTCAAGAACTTCTGGCCAAGACACATTTAAGAGATTCCTTGGCAAGAAGAATGGGGGGCCCAGCACAAAGAATGGATCACTCTCACTCTGGTCCGACAAAACCATCCACAAGTTAGAAGAACCAAGAGAGAGAAGAACGCAGACACTGAACACACTGAACACGAGCCGAACAAGAGCAGAGAGCAGCTAGGCAAAGGCACAGGAAGAGTCATCACAGCAGGGCTAGCAGCGAACGGAGAAGTAAAGAAGACATCAAGAGGACAAGAGGGACTCTACTTTGGAACGACCTGGCCACCAAGCAGAGGCAGGCAGCCGGAAGTGGGAATCTGAAGGACCCCTGTACTCTGGTGCCCAAGAAGCTGACGGGAAATTCCAGCAGACAGACAATCCAGTGAAGGACTAGAACTGAAACCCACTGACAACAAACCGAGGAACATCTGAACCGATGGGCAGAAACACGTTCAGGGACTGCTGAACCCGCCCCCCGCCCCCCTGGAACGCAAACCACCAGACATTCCCAAACCTCCACGCTGCAGAGACAGACCTGCCCCCATCAGCTGTGACAAACCCTCTCAAAGGCATAAGAGATCAAGAAGGCCATCATGACCTCTGAAAAAATGGGAATGCTGCAGACAGGGCCGGACAGATACCAGCAGAAAGCCTCAAAGCAAGACATCGATACAGCAGTCAACATGCTATACCACAAGCCCACTTCTTCCCAGCAAGGATCTGGGAGAAGGAGTAGTTAACCCCACACCGCCACGGCTCAGTGAAAGAAGGAAATCGACATCAAGAGCTGCCGAAGAAAGGAGACCACAGGGACTTGCAGCAAACAACCGAGGGAACATGCTCTCCATTCAACACGCAGGCAAGGTTCACAACAGGGTTCAACAGGGGAGAATGAAAGATGGGCCGACGACCAGCCCAAGCTCCGAGAGACCATCGGCAGGCATGCTTTACCCGCAGAACAAAATCATCGTGTGCCGACCGAAGAATCGCCAGCCTGGCGCATCACGTGAGCAGCAGTCTCTGGAGTAGGAACTCCTCCCACCCCTTTTAAAACATCAACATTCATTAGATTATTAGAAGGCTTTCGACAGATGTGGGACATGAAGAAGAATGCTGTGGAAAGCTGGCTGAGGCATTAAACGGAGTCCACGAGAAGAACATCTCTCATCTTCCCTCACCCGGTGCACACTACCAGGACATGAAATGGCAGGATTTAAATTGATTAGCCCACTCCGGCCACCTTCCCGAAAAGATTTCGAGGTGAAGACCGGAGTTACGGGCAGTGATCCTGCTGTCTGCCGTTCCTCTTCCTTTCCTTCCTCCTGGTCAAAGCTAGGATCAATGAATACCACAACAACATTCAGAAACAACGTATACACCATTGGACCACAGGACGCAGCTCGACGACCTTTGCCCTTCGCTGACTGACCTGGTGCGTGCCTCCTGTCACACAGCCACAGCCAGAAGCAGGGCCAAGACCACCAACAAAGCCTTTCAGCTTGAAGACCGGGGCGGGCGCAAGGGCTTGAGACCACATCAGCAGGCCGGGACAAAAAATGGCTCCAAGATTAACAGGGAAGAGACCGATCTGATGAAAATCACCCCACTTGTTACTGGCCAACTCAACAAACACCCCAGTCACAGGGTCGATGGAGAGCCCCCATCAGAGAGGTGGATCATTCGTCTACCTGGAAGCCCGTGTTGACCCAACAGGGAGGCAACGGAAACCGAGAACGTCACATAACAGCCAGAAATACGGCAAGGGCAAGAGCAGCTTTTCCCGTCTTGCTCAAGAACATCTGCTGGGCATCTGGAGGAATCAAGCATGATGAACCAACTACTCCCCGCATCTTCAAAAACTCCAATGTGATAAGACATTTCATGCTGCTACGATGCGAGACGTGGGCGAACAACCTCAAGCCAGACGAAGCAAACAAAAAAAGATTCAAGACATTTTCCAACACCTGTCTGAGGCGCCTCCACCAAAATCCGATGGCAAAGACAAGGACCAAACGAAGATCTGTGTGAGCGGTGCGGGAGCAGGAACCAGTTGCCAATCAAGATACTGCGAATGAAGTGGGGACTGGAAACGTACCCGACCCTCAGGAAGCCACACATTTCCAGTAACCCACGAAACGACGCCAAGCCTTGACCCTGGAACCCCCGCAGGAAAGAGAAATAGGTAGGCTGTCCTCGAAACAGCTGGAGACCGAGACACTGATGCGGATATGAAACACAAGGGAAAAGGACCAACAGGACCAGAATGGACCCCAGAAACAAAACAACAGGGAACAGGCCCATAACAGAGTGCGATGGCGCAGAGTCCGTTAGATGGTCTAAAATGCTTACCCAGCAAACCGGAGTCGACGGGCACGTAAAAGAATGAAAAAAAAAAGAGAACCAATGCTGTGTTATAAGTACATTTCAAGAACCGTGAAAAATAATGTGTTTGCAAATCAAATATGCTGCTGAGAATGTTGACATAAGATAGCAGTGAACCAAATGAAAAACAAGTGTATCATGTTGTTGCAACACATACACACACAACCACAAACCACCACACACAGCACACACACACAACACACCACACACTACACATACACCACACACACCCACACACCACAAAGGGTGGGGGAATGGGATACCACATCTAAACATTGTTCTGGGTGAGTTTATAGATACTGTGATCATAGTGAGACTAACTATGGAGAGTTTTCTCCCAAAGACACATAATTATTCACAACATACACTCATTCACAACACACACAACACACACACACACACACTTAAAAAAAAAAAATATATAAATAAATAAATAAAAATAAAAAAAAAAAATTATTATCATCAATCAGTCACTGATAGGTGATAATCATTATGAAAACAATGGTAGTTAGGAAGAGATTCATTTATCTCCGTTGCCCCTTAGCTTAGGCAAGAAAAGGTGGAGGTACTGTGGCAAAGGCTTCTGTATGGTGAAGGCCTCTCCCAGTGGTACAATAAAGTTTTTTGCACTCATCATTGTGTTTGGCAGGCCCAAGGATTGTTCTTTTGGTGGTTGTTGGACTGTTCCAAAAAAACAATCCAAAAACCATCCACCGTCATTGGGGGCTGCATGGAAAATTAAAGACCCACCATACAATCTAAGATCTGCATATTGATTGACTTTCCTCCCATTTTAAACTTCCCCAAAAAATTATTAAGGTTACACTAAGCCTTAAAACCTGGGCCATAGCTGATAAAAAAAAAATAAAAATAAAATAAATAAAAAACAAAAAAAACCTAATAAAATATCATGTGGCGACCCCTTGTGTTGCACACATTTAGCTCCAGGGAAGGGGCCAACAGGCTGAGGGAGGGGTCGCATAATTCCTCATTCACTTTTTTATAAAATACTCCACGCTGGGGACCCTAAACTCTACTCATATTTGAGCGCACCAGCTAATAACTAAAACCAAAACTATTATATTTAACAAAAAATAAAAATAACTAATAACTATAAATTAACATAACTTAATAAAACCAACAAAATAATTTAAAATAATAAAATTAAAAAAAACCCCCTGATGCCATGGGCCACTGATCGTGCTTTAAATAAAAAAAATATAAACTAAAAAAAATTATTAAAAAATTATTAAAAAAAAAAAAATATAATTAATTAAATAAACAATATAAAACCGCTTAAGTGCGTTTTTTTGGGGGCCCGCATCTTGCTCAGGACTAGAAAACCCTCGATAAACACCGCCGCAAAAAAAAACATCCGGATTTATGAATCAGGTTCTACGTGACTTGCTAGTACCATTGTGCAACCGGCACAGCGGTGTTCAGTTAGAGTCGGGTTTATCTCACCATATTTTTTGTGCGTTTTGACTGAAATAATGAGTGAATCACAGAAGCGAACCCTAGTTGGGCAGGAGTTGCGTGGAAGTGGCACGAGGGAAGAATTCAGTTTGCGGAAAGAATCATATAGTAAAAAACGAAAGCGAAGCAGGTGAGTTGATAAACTTTATTTACATGGTCCGAGTGATGGAACACCATGCTGTGTGCGGTTATTGGTTATTTTACAATTGTATGTGTCTTGTTTGTCGCGCCCAAGAAGGAAGAGGGATGGAGGGGGAAAGGGTACATGGTTTACCCTCCACAGGATAGAAAGTAGACTTTGGCCTAAATAAATCAAACTAGAAGGTCATTTCTGGTGATTAGGTGTTTTTGAAAGCCTTTAAGAGATGAATTAAAGTGAGATTTGGAAGAGATACAATTTATAACATTTGTTTGATTTTTTTTTAGTTTGGAAACAGTGTGGGTGGGCATGTCATGAGTGGGGAGTGGGGCGGGTCCTTTCCAAATGAAAGCTATAAGCCCAACCTTCCACCACATCCTTATATTCTAGTGGATTCAGATTTATTAGCCATATATATGATTTTAATGCAATTTTATTAATTTGCTATTGACTACTTCATTATTTTCACATAATACAATATAAGTAATGCTGTTCATATTTTTTGTATGTCTTTCCTGTCTGAAAATCAGACTAAATTAGTGGAAACTGAGTCAAGAAGCTCCTCTGTAACAACTCCTCTTGCCACAAACAGCATTTGCAAACCATAATGAACAATAAAATGAACTAGAAACTAGGATATATGTTTTTCTCTTGAGAGATCCAAGTCAGGAAGCCACTACTTGCAGAGGAGAGTGATGCTTGAGATAGAATGATGTTCAAGAAAGATGACTGTGCTGCTGTGCTGGCCAAACCAACGACGTGTGCCCTCTCTTGCTGGAAATAGTTCTGGAAGTGACCGTGGGACTACTGCACCGAGTGCTTTTCCATTTTTCATTTCCTTTCTTCAGCCTTCCACAAAGACAAGGCCCTAACCTAAAAAAAAAAATAACTTTGTTCTGTGTCATTCAGGACAATGATCTCTTGTTTTCTCCTTAATCCGCCTCAAGTTTCGAATTTTTTTGGACATTCAAGCAGGAAAACTTGAGGTGTTTCAAAATACAATGTGGACTGACGTTTTTGGACTTACTTTTTTTTCGCCAGTGATCTCTGGAGTTACTTACACTGTGAATAATATCTTCAGCTGCCATCAGGTACTGTCTTGGTAATTTTTTTTTTTTTTTCCAGATACTCCATAACTTCTAGTTTATACAAAAACATATAGTTTTACCTATCTATCTTCAAGAGAAGCCTGCACAAACCCGTATTTACCAGTGAAATTTGATTGTGTCCGATGCTGAATAAATTAGGTACAAGTCACTTGAGGCATCAATTCATTATACATAGAGCTCATCACAAGGTCAAGACAATTATCATCTTTCCATTTCCCATGTTTCCAACCATCACATATTTGTCTTCATTTATCTCCAGTCTGAAAGAGTAAAGGGTAGTACAGAAGAAAACTACTGAGTCTCACTAACATTTGACTTTATTACTTTTCAAATAAACAGTAAAATCAGAAATTTTCTTTCCTCTTGCTAAATATCTATTTTTGAAGGTCCAGTCTCCAGCAGGAACCACAGTATTTTCAGATTATATCACTAGATTCTAACAACATCCTCTAGTTCCTAGAAAAATGTAGTAGGCCTAGGTTTTGCATATCTAGTTCAGAGTTCCGCAAGACTATAGACTGTTGTGCCGGTACTTGGTACCGACAACAAAACCAAAAATTTTTTTTTTCCGGTACAATTCTTAAATCAAGCCGGTAACCCCCCACCCCAAAAACCCCCCGTGACCCGCTCTGGCTGCCTGCCAATGCACTACCACTCAAACACCGCGATTCTGGGTCACGCGAACGGGCGATAGCGAGCGTGGGTGCCCTGACCGGCACGGAAATCACTTAGCCTAACAAGGCTTGTCAGTGACAAGCCTTCAGGTCAACTGAACTCAAACAGAAAAGTCGACGTAGAGAATTAACATGCAAAAAAATCATAAATAAAACAAAAAGCAAAAACAAAACAAAACCAAACCACACAACCAACCAAACACGTAATTGAAAAAAAAAAACAAACAAACAAACAAACAAACAAAACAAACTTTCACAAACTTCTCACTAACTCACCTTATCTATCCACACGTGCGAAAGAATTCCGTCAGAGTGTTTCTTCATCGAAACCACGAAACTTTGGCTACACGCTAGGGAACCTGGGGATTTCTCAAAGAAAAATGGAACCGTCCATTTTGACGCGAGTGCTGTAGTAAATCAGGCTGTGTCCATTGAAAAAAAAAGGGGGGCAAAAGGTCCTGGGACCTGAAAGGACGGGAAGAGGAGTGATGTCAGATGTAGTTGATGTCGGCATATTTGGGCATTGCTTATTATTCCTGCCTGCCATCAACCCCCTCAACCCACTGACATGTAGGCGGAGAGAAACAGACACAGCAGGGGATAGAAGGAGAGTCAAGAAAGCGCTCAGATGTTCTGCCGGTACAACGGTACCGGCGGCGTTATTAATTTTTTTTTTTTCGGGTACAAGGCAAATATTTACCGATAAAAAAAAAAAAAAAACCGGCATATGCCGGTCTAAAAAACGAAATAAACAAATAAAAATAATAAACGGAACCTCTGTCTAGTGCAAATATGTACGTCGCCATTCTAAAGGCCAAATTCTCAATTGTTGTGTGTGACGAGATTACCCGACCTAGATATAACTGCTTTATTTAAGGTTTAAATTAATAACAGAGCACTGTGAGAGGTTAAGGAATAAGAAGAAAACATAATGCCTTAATTGAATTGTGTGGTAAATAGACGACTATATTTTGCCAAATCCTTAGTGACATAAGGGAGAATAACTCCCACTTTACCGTGACCTCATTCTTTTTATGGACGAGACAGACTCCTTCTCCACGAAAAGAACGACAACGTGGGGAAGAAAGAATCGGGAGGAGATATGTTCTAAAGTGTATTTTAGCCCACGGTGTGGACGATCGCGTAGAGGGCGTTGAAGACCCATGCTGGAATTCAGCATGATATTATTACAAGCAGATGACAAATAATACAGTTTATTGTAGAGTATAAAAAGAAAAAAAATAACGGAATTCATTTTTACGTACAAAATAGAAAAAAACATAGTAATTTTGCCAAAAACCAAAACTTACGATTTCTCTCTTTCTCTAATCTGCGTGGCCATTATGTTCTGGTCTATCGTCTTCCACACTCTCCACTCGCTGCCATGTTGTTTTTTTTTCCTTCGTGGTAGTTTTTGCGCGATATATGAAACTATTTAAATACAAAGGCTAGTTGTGAATGACAGGATGAGAAAAAAAGTTTCAGAAAATGCTACAGAGGAGTGAAATTTTAAAATAATTTTTTTATCATTCACTATTCCAAACTTCTTCTCAATCCTCAGGAATTCTGCCATATTTCACATGAATTTGGTAAAATCAATCTTGAATTATGACTTTAGATTGTTTTACATCTGACTTTAGATTGTTGTACATCTGAGTATAAAGACATTTAAGACACCTGAATGCACTTCCGTTTCCGACGGATGTGCCCTTTCGTAACTTTCATTTTGGGATGCAGTGGAACACATCGTCGACATGAAGAAATGGAGTTGTAGGATGTGTAAACAGGCACAGCATGGTGTAAAATATGGTGCATGGCCAGGTGACACAGAACTCTACCAGACTGGTAAACTGAATTTAGCTGGACGGAGAGGTTCCTCGTCTAGTCGTAGTTTGCGGCTCCGACACCTTGTCTAACCTTGAGCTATGTGATTTTTGGTAGTCCTGTGGGAAGTTTAAGTTCTCATGAACCGGATTACCAGCGCCGCTGTTTTGCTACGAAAGCTAGATCCAGAACGTATTACTATGATTTACTTGGAGTGTCCCCAAAAGCGACTCAAGGGGAAATAAAAAGTGCCTACTACAAACTGTCCAAAGTGTATCACCCGGACATTAATAAACAGGGTGAATCGAAAATGTTCACACAAGATTACAGAAGCCTACGAGATCCTGGGAAACAAGAGGAAACGTAGAATGTATGATCATGGCATCTACTCCAGGAATGAACCATCAGCTGATGAACATGACTATTCTCAGTCTTTCCGCCAGCGAGAAGGTTTTGGGTCTGAGCGTCAGGCTCCACCAACTGGTAGAACAAGCCAGTACAACTTTGATGAGTTTTATCGACAGCATTATGGAAATACTATAAAACAAGAGAAAGCTGACCGAGAGTACAATAGACAAATGCAATATGAGATGGCATTGTATGAAGTAGAGCGCAAGGTACGAATATTTGTGACGGTCGGTGTTGTTATATCGCTGATTGCCATGTTCTCATCAACTCAGAGTCAAGACCACAGAACTTCCAGAAGACAGCAAAGGCAAAGAATTCCAATCCTGTAAAAGACTGATCCCCAGTGTTTCTTGTTGATCACCATGTTATTTTTAAGTGTGATAACCACAAGAATGAAAGTGTGAGAATGATTAGAACTGAAGGTTTACCATTGCAACCATGGTAAACATGGATTGGATAATCACATATTTGAAGAGTATTACTTAACAGAAGTAGGCAGATCAGGCATCTTCATTCCACTAATACACGTCTTGCACAGCTGCTCCAGAGTCTGTCATTCTGCCTCAAGAATTAATTGTTGAGACATGAATCAGGAGAGACATGTATTATTGGATAGAGAAGAGGATCTTTCCAGTAACATTCTAACACAAACAAAAGCCATCTTGGTGTGTTCCTAACAGCACAAGATTTCGCTGTGTGATGTTGTGAGTTTCTCATAAGAGCAAAATGATATAGTAATCAAACACACATACTGTTGACATTACTGACAAAAATGTAGATTTGTGCATGAATGCTATAAAGCTAGTAATATATATTTATATCAGGGATCTGCAGATTTATGAACTGTTCAGTTAAATTTTGTGAATGGTTGTTTAGTTTGATCATGAAATCAAAACTGATCAGAGTGCGAAAACAATAACAAATGTCAGCACCACTATCTATTCTAATATGTCGGAACCATCATTGAGATGATGGCAGAAATTTTAAAGATTCACATTATGTGTGGAATATATATATATATAATGTGTGCATACACACACACAGTAACATTAAGTACACATGATGATCCTGTTGAAAACAGCAGGACATTTCTGACTACCGGAACTGTGCATTGATTCCCCTTATGTGTACAGTACGTAATATTTTATTTATGATGTCGCACAATTGCATCTCGTTAGTCATCATCATGTACACATTATATTGCTAATTATTTACTGTTTTGGGATTTGTAATTTGTTGATGTAAAGAGCTTGGATTATATTCATAATCCGTTAATTTCATTATGCTACTGTTTGAAGTTTCATATTGATCAGTCATAATCCGCTTTCAGTATGATTGTTTCTTTCTCTTTAAACCCCTGTCCCCCCTCCCAACTCTCTCTCTCCCCCCCTCTCTCTCTCTCTCTCTCTCATTGATTGATTTCCCTTATGTGCACAGTACGTAATATTTTATTTATGATGTCGCACAATTGCATCTCGTTAGTCATCGATGATCATCATGTACACATTATATTGCTAATTATTTTACTGTTTGGATTTGTATTTGTTGTTGTGAAGAGCTTGGATTATATTCATAATCCGTTAATTTCATTATCAAGCTACTGTTTGAAGTTTCATATTGATCAGTCATAATCCGCTTTCAGTATGATTGTTTCTTTCTCTTTAACCCCTGCCCCCCTCCCAACTCTCTCCCTCCCTCTCTCTCTCTCTCTCTCTTCTCTCTCTCTCTCTCTCTCACACACACACACACTGTCTTTCTCTCTCTCTCTCTCTCTCTCTCTCTTTGTAATGTCAATGGAGTGATGGTATGGTAGATAATCAAACATCATGATGAACTTGCATCCTTGGGAAACATTGAAAAAATTCCTGTGCCATACCTTGAGCCTCTTAGTCTTACAATGTTATGTTTTTTCTCCCATACCAGTAGACTGATGTAGTTTACATACATGTCAGTCTGAATGCAAGCCTTTTAATGTAAGATGATAACCCAAAGTTTTGTGTACAGTATGCACATAATACAAGATGGTGATACTGATTTATTTATGAGAGATCATTCAGTTACTATCATACTCATTTGTATTATTGTAATGCAGTTACTGAACATGAACAGGATATACTACATGTTACTATATGTTAGTCTGCTGTCGAGTGTTGGCAAGTTATAGCAGTTCTGTGAAGTTTGAACCACTGTAGATGATTGTAAATGTCAAAAAATGAATTTAGACAAAATAACAGCTGTGATATTGCTGATAATAATATCAGTGGTTATTTTATTGGTTGTATGTCTGTAGCTCTTTCGTCTTTCAGTGACGATATGTTTGTGAGGCCTGCACGTTTATATGGGATGCATTGTGTGTGTGTGTGGTGTGTGTGTGTTTGTGTGTGTGTGTGTGTGACTATGACTGTATCAGTACATGAGACTTAAGAGAGTAATTTTTGTTGAACCAGCCTATACCACATGTGGAAGAAAGAGTTTTAAGCGTAGTATATAAATGGTATGGTTTGAATGACTTTGAACACTCAATGTATTTAGAATCAAGTGATGAATCCTAGAACTAGGTAGGTCCAGCCATTTTTTAAACTTGAAAAAATATGGAATGTTTTTGTATTTTTCAAAAGACCCCATTAAAAGTGATATACATGCAAAATTTCAAGGCCATGGGTTTAATAGTTTTTGAGATATTGAGCTTTAAAATTTGGTATAAAAATGGCGTTTTTCACGTTTTGGCCAGAGGGCCATGTTTGGATCCTCATATCTTCTGAACTATTCACCCAATATGCTCTCAGATTGGCAGAGTTAGTATTTGTGATGGATACACTGAGCCTATTTTTTTCCAGAGCTCAGTGATTATTAATTTTTTTAGCTGTGCCTCTTCAAAAATGACTAAAATGCTAATTTGTCAACGTGTCATTTAGTGGCAAACACAGGGTACCGTTACTTAATGACCCATAAATCGGGAATGACACATGCTACAGACAAAGTAGAGGTATCAAAATAATCAGCATTGAAGAAGGAATCTAAAGGTAAAAACATCCATGAGTTTAACCTTCACCTTTATGTACAAAAAACATCAAAGTAAACAAAATCACCCACATTCCACATATATTCTGTCATTATCACGGGACAGAATCAAATGCTCAAGAATTTCACCAAGCAAATATGGTCCAAATAAACAGGCAAATATATGTCCAAATGGAACAGCAAATCACAACTGTCTTAAAAACTTCAAATACCAGAAAAATCAACCCTCTTTCCATGTCCTTGTTTTTCAGTCAGCTCACCATCACGGCAAAACTGGCCATCTCCATTTTGTGCCCCAAATTAACAGTACTTTTTAACATACTGTTTGTATCTTCTGTTCAGGGTTCACCCACTGGGTAAAGTCAATGCTCCAAACTCTGTTCTTTGGTAAAATGTTGAAGTCTGAATAAAAGACATATTTACTTGCAACTTCCCCAATGGAGTCTGACAACGGCCATCTGAATAGGTTTTCTGTTCCTTTCTGGTCCATGAAGGAAATACAAGCAAGGTCAGGTCTAACAATGTCTAGTACTTGACCAATGTAAAATGCATCATCATAGAAAACTGCTACCGACTGTCCCTGGCCTGAGAAATTGAATGGAAAATTCACAGTCTGATTCATCATCTGAAGACTGATGACAAATATTCATTTCATGTTCCAAAAGTGCTGAATTATCTGGCTCTTGTGGTTCTTCTTTGGACCAATTCTCTCGGCAAGCAGCTGGTACTGGTCATCTTCTGAAATTTATTACACACACACACACACACACACACACGCATGCATGCACATGTGATGTGCACACACACACACACACACACACACACACACACACACACACACACAATTTTAAATTGAGCACAGTTAATAACTGGACATTTGTTTTGATCTATCAATGATGAAAATGGAATGATTTGAATTCAGAGACTGTGAATGAAAGTGCATGATAATTTTGAAGAACATGTTTTTTATACCACGTTCTATAATTTATGGATGATTCAACAGTAAAACACACATTGCCTCAATTTTCAACAAGACTTTTAAGTGAATGCTATCAGCTACACACACACACACACACACACACACACATCAGCTAGTCACTTTATAATACATGCTCCAAGATTCCAAATTCAGATTTTCTTGGTCCTATCTTTTAGTTCATAGCCACAATCATACTGCAGCTTCAAGCTAACATTCTCTTAATTAGTTAATGAGTTTATTTTTTATTTACTTTTTAGTTTTTTTTAATTTTCCTTTTATCTCATTTATTTATCAATTTGATTTTATTAATTCATTGATTCATTTTGGTACAACAGCACTGCAATTAGTGCAAATTAAATCAATACATCTGCTACTTTCAATTTTCATTGAGGTCTGAAACCCGAGTTATTGTCCCTGTCGAAGTTACAGTTGCCAAATTTTAATCTTTATTCGTAATTTTCTTCTAGACAAAAATCATAAAGCTTCTAAAATGAAATCTGAACGAGACTGGGGAAAAGTTATTCTATGAAATGTTTTTAAAACTAAAAGGTTGATCACCGATTGCAACCATTAGTACCGATCACGGGAGCTAACAACACACCACTCGACCGAGCACATGTCTCCCGTTGTCCGATGAAAAAAAAATCATTTCTAAAATAATTTCCAGAGTTAAGAAACACGAATTCCTTTTAAATAACAGGGCAAGAGTTTAAACAAATGAATCGTTCGCATACTTACCAAGATCACGCTCAAGACTGTTGAGATCCCATCGGTTTCAACTCGCCACTCGACTCGAACATCGTGTCGGCTTCGTACCCCCCGTTGTCGGAATGCTGAATGCCGATTGGACTACGGGGTATCTCCTTTATCCTGGCCGGAACTTATACACACAGCAGCCTGTGCATCCTTATATACACGAACGAAAGAGCATCGATTTTTCTACAAAACGAGTGGTCCTTTAACATGTTTCGTTCAGAATTACCGATATTGCCATGCTTCTGATGTTTATGCTAGTCTTTCGGCACAAAATTTACGGCACTTAATAAGAAGGAACTATGACGAAATTTATACCATTCGATTCTGCAGGCTTTTCTGTTTCATATGGTACCAACATCGTCGCTGTGCATATAGTTTGTCAAGTTTCCGAACACTTTTCCGGATGTTGTTGTTTGCGGGTCACGGATAGCCCGCGGCGTGAATCGTTGCACAAGGTCGCCGACGCGGTGTTTGGTTTGTGTGTTCAGATCGTTCACAATAAAAGCACACTTCTTTCATACCATAAAAAAACACACAGACTTCATGTTAGAGGTTCATTTTAGATGTGGAGATATTTTTTATTTGACAGTGTTGAGTAGTTGAGGAGTATGCACAAGTTGAAATTGGCAGTTTTCTCCTGTTCTGCTGCCTGTTAGCCGTGGCTACTGTTAGGCTGGACCTACCTACTAGAACACAAGGTAACTGGTATACCACTTAAACCAGGCATTTGAAAGTGTTGATTGTATATTTGTTGTAATAATTGTATGCTAATTGTTGTGAGGAAAACTATGAACTATGAACTATGAATAAGGAGTATAAAGTAATAATTCATAAGAACTAAAGAAGCATGATATACCGCCTCCCCTCCCCCTCTCCCTCTCCCCCCCCCCCCCCCCCAAAAAAAAAGGTTTTTAGTGTTAATGTACATAGATTGTGAAATCACACATAGTTCTCCTTTTTTTTTTTTTTTTTTTTGAAGTTACAGGTTTTTTGTTTGTGTGGATGTTGTTTCCTTATAAATTATGAGATTGTGTCCTCTTATTTTGAGCTTTTCCTTTTTCAGTTCTTAACATGTGTGTGCTTGGTTGATTCAGGGCATTTTTGTTGTTGATGTTCATTTTTTCATTGTTGCTTTGTTTTTTTGTTTAATTACAGTGGGACCTATCCAGTCCATTAATTTATCCATGCAAGTAAAATACCTTCCCTTAGGACATGCTTGGTTGTTTTCTGCAACATTTTCTTGTTCTGTCTTTGTTGAGTTAACTTCCACTATATTCATCTTGCAATAGACTGGAAATCTGCAAGGGAGGTAATATGTATTAGAGATCGCGTTTATGGAGATCCAGCCATTTTCATGAGACAAATGCAACTGGTGGGTACACCAAAGCAATTTTGCCCAATCAGTCAGTTTAACAATATGGGTGCGAAACAGTGCTGCTGTACTGCAGACGTTGGGTATCCATATATGGTAACCATTGCTTGCACTTCAAATAGAGTATTTGATTCTCCAGATCTATGTGCAGGCACTTCAAATAGAGTATTTGATTCTCCAGATCTATGTGCATGACCTTATTCTGAGAAAAGATAAACTCGCTCATTGCATTGGAAAGACTGGTGTTATCTTCTGCACTTTTGTTTTTGTTTAGCAGAATAGTTTTATTAACTTTTACCATATGTGTCAGGTGTTCACTTTTTTTTGCATTGTCCTATAATTTCGTTTTTCATAACAGTTGCTATCAAAACTCATGAGTCAATCTAAACATTTTGATTTTTCAATTTGGAAACAATATCAAACACACAAAGTATTATTTGATGTAGGCAAGCAACTGGCTATATACCTTCATGTGGATCTTTAGTATTGTTCACTGATCAAGCCTGGGCATCAAAATCTCCCACACTAAGCACTTCCAGTTGTTCGACAACTTTGATTACTGGTATTGGCATCAGAGTATACCCATCACTGTGAAGTGTCTGCTCCCATTGGGATGCCAGGGGCTCTCTCAGTATACGTTATATCCCTATTGTAGAATGGAATTTTGGTGCTGGTCATTTCTTCTTTTGTTAAATACTCTCCTTGACTTAAAAAAAAAAAACTTTCTTCAAATACTATCACTGTTTTCCTGTCTTTGTAGCCTCTTCTGTTTTTTAGTGTGTGTTTTTGTTTTGTTTTTGTGTTTCTTGCACTAGTTTTGTCTTGTTACAATTAATAAGTTCAGGGTTTTGTTGTAATCTAGCAAATAGGGTAAGGAAACTGTCAACACTCTCCAGGGTGAAGACTTGCTGTCCATTCTGCAGCTTCTGTTTGCCCATATGGCAGTTTTGTGGCATTTTTTTTTTCTTTTTAAATCTGATTGTGATGTGTTAATTGGACTAGCTAGTGATGAATTAAGAAGATTAGCATGTGCCTTTAGGACTGATTAGATAACGTGTTTCAAGGATGTCATAGCTATAGGCATGTTAGGAATTGACAGAAATTTGTGGATAAATTCATGTGGGTTGGGGGTGGTGGTGTTTGTGTGCATGTGGTGTTGTTTTTTGGCAAGCTTTATTTTAGTAGGACTTCTTTTGGCTGTATAGTGACAACCTCAACAGACCTCTATGTGGTCAGTTTGGAAAGAGCAGAACTCCACAAGTGCCATGTTGCAAGACCAGTATAAGATGTTTGATATGTGGGATGCCGATGGGAAGAATTGCCTCCATTTTGCATTTTGATGGGTCACAAGAAATATGAAAAAAAACTCACCACTAACATGTCAAAAACAAGCACAAAACAATATGCAAGCGCAAAGTGTATGTGTGTGTTCATTAGTTATGTATGTGTTCATTACTCACCAATTTAACTTTTTAAAGACCTTTTGCTACTGCAGGACGCAGTGGAAACCTAGTTGCCTAAATCAGGCGGACAGCAGAATGCTTCTGTAAAGAGCATCCCCTTGGCGAGTCTGTTCTTTCACCCTCTCTCCAAAGCAAAAGGTCCATGAATATAACTCCAAACCCACCTAAGTCATAAATACATATATGCACCCACAAAAACATATGAATACACATTTATATATGTATACATGTGTATACAACACAGATGATTTTGAAGGAGTGATTGTTTGTATGTGTCCAGGATGGGGAAAATCGTGACGGTTTGCTTTAAGGAACTAAGTTGATGTATTAGTCAGGCTTAACACACCAAGGTTTTCTCTGCACTCACCAGCCATTCACCTCTCTCTGAGAATGGAATGTCACACATTCACTATTCTCCTAACACGATTGAGAACAAGAAATACAGTTTCAATGCTACTTGTAGTTACACATGAAAAATTCAAATACACCAAAGGAAAAATCAAAGCATAAGAGATCAATACTTTCTAATCCCGAGTTTATTCTAAAAAGGCTTCTTACCTGGCCAGGTTTCTACACACTACATCACACACACACACACACCACACACACACACACCACACACACACACACACACACACACACACTTGCAGATCATACCACAGTTCTTGAACAAGTTACTTTGAACTGTCTTCGGCACTGGGTGATGGTAATGCCTAAATTGGTTGTCTAGCACCAGGTTTCAGGACTGGGTCTCCGTGGTCATCTCTGGGGACTCGACCTAGTAATCTTCTTTGTCTTTCTCACCCACCTCTGGGTTCTGAACTCAGTCTTTCTTTCTCAGCTTGTCTTTTACAGTTTACACCTAGGATCTTGCTGCCGCTTCTGTCACGGAGACCACGTTTCTTTCGACCGAATCTGTCGTGCTCACTCTTCTCTATCTTATATCGTGTTCTTGCTTGTTGTGCTTCTGTTCTCCTCTCTATCGTGGTGGTGTTCTCCTCCCAAATTTTGGTCTATTTCAGTTTTTAAGGGATGGAAACAAAGGATATCCCTTTGGCCCATGCCTTCATCCATGTTGCTCCTCTACCACCTCGTTCACATGTACACTGAATTCCACTCAAGCTAAGTTCTTCCACACATCAGCATTTCCACACATCCCTACAAAATGGCTTAGCAAACAACCACTTCGCACCAAATGGACACTGAAAATTCCTGCTGACTTCGGGGACCACTTTCACACTGTAATTATCCTACAGAAAGCTATGACAACGACGTCCATATGCGTTCAACTAGCCTGTCAAAGCATTAACGAAGTGCTCCACAGCAATACCGACCGAACAAGCACAAGACTCCTGTTCTTCAAGGTCTGGTTACTAAGCAACTTCAGCTGACTGAGCCTTTAACACTCACTTGATATTCGGATGTCCTAGTCCATAAGTTTGTCTCCCTTTTGTTAAATTGGGAAGGCTCAAACTCGGGTCAGTCCTCCACACCTTGGATGCTAGCTATCACGTGACAATTGGTTACCTGACCACTTCAGCCTCCTTGACACAGTTTGAACATCTGTGCTAGGTGAGAGGGCGCTACTGCTATTCGGCCGATTACCTATTTCTCCACCACGCGTTGAATTCTTTTCCTGTAAAGCGCTTGTTAAGGCTATTTGTGAGAGGTTTCGCTTCCTTGACAGCGTAATTAACTATCCTTAAGGTTTGTAGATGAATGTACGTGTAAAATGCCATCCATCAGTATTTTTGTGAATGTGTACATATTGATTTGTCCATTCATAGCATAGTGCTTGTTGTGGTGTTACGATGATTTTCAAAGCTGCATTCTAAAGATGATTCATTATAATCAGTTCGCCATCAAAGGTTGGCAGGTAGTGCTGACTTGTCAAGTGGTGTAAAAACTGAACAGTTTTTCTGCCATGAGGTAAACTCAAGTTGTTTTTACAAGTTATGACAGTAAAAGCATCAACAGTTGTCAGTATTGTTGATGGTCAGTGATGAATCTGCTGGTGTGCATTTTACTGTTTGCCTCTATGTGTGGATGACAGAATGCAAACATTGCAGATAAAGATAAGGTGCAGGTCATTACAGCCTCATTGTGTGTTTTGCCATAATATTGATTCAGGTGTACATATACATGGTGGTGAAGGGCTTTCTGCTTTGTGAGTCAGTGTGTCACCCTGTCTGTCCATAAGAATTAAGATTAAAGGGGAACACTTAGAGGAATCATCAGATTGTTCAGGTCATTTGTAGGGTTAGTTATTGACAGACAGATGATTCTGTTAACTTAAACCAAAATGCTGGTGAGGAAGGGTAGACAAAAGGGAAAATCTTGTTAACAGGGCTACAACAAAATAAAGAAAAACATGATTTGTCCTTCCTTCAAGCAGCATAAGATATTTTTGACAATTCTTCATAAGAGCTTCCATGTTCCATGCGCACCTGTATTATCATGCATCCTTCAATTCCACCATTTTTGTTTTTAAACAGGCATCAGCAGCATGTAGACTGGCGTCACTGATGACAGTGATGCAGTGAAATTAGAGACAATTCAGTGACTTGTACGACTTTGATATGTGGCACGCATCTGACAGAATTTTTTTGTCTGAGAGGGGTTCCGTGTGCACACGTGCACTCGGCATCAGAGACTTAGGCTGCCGCGCCCCACAAAACAACAAGGTCACCATAGAAGTGTTATGAGGGGTGCAACCAATGCTGTTCACAGTAGTTGAGAGTTGACAGTGGAAAGGGGAGTTAGGGAGAGAGCAAGAGGGCAAAGGTGAGGGTGTACCAAGAAGGGGGGGGGGGGGGGGGGGGGGGGGGGGCAGGTTACAGTCCATCCACTCTTCTTTCTTCCGATAGGGGAAAGACGCCAAGGCTGGGCAAGGACGGTCAGTCACCTCTACTGGCCCCAGCCCTCAGCATGGCAGGGAGAGAGACAGCTCCAAAGCCTGAACTGGCCCACCGACCACTACTACACAGACACATGATGAAAACAAAGAAGGGGGTTCGCAACTACCCTGAGGATGGGGGGATGGTCCAAACAGCGACACTGGCCAGAACAAATCACAGGACTGCCACAAGGTCAAAGGAGCAGCCCACCAACGACCAGGGTCACCAAGGGCAGGACCGTCCACCAGGGTGTCGGTAAAAGCAAGAACACAGACCAGGGTCCAGCATCCCCACTGGACGTAGGGAACCGGCTACAACATTCGTTTCAGCCGTATATTATGAGGTACCGTGTTTAGCTGGAGACTCCTTTCTAACACGAGGACCTAACGTGAAGTGGAGACGTTGAGACCAACATTCAACTTGGTAAAAGGAGATAACTCTACCGTAATCATTGATCATTAAACAGAAAACCAGTCATCATGAAACCCTCATGATGAAAGCACTGTGGGCATGCAAGCTCGAAGAGGAGTCACTCGTCCCCCATCCCCTACCCCCTGTCTCTTTAGAGGTTTGTCTATCCATGACTACATAGTAAAACATTGAAGAGGCTGTTCCATAGAAAACACAATGCAAAGAAAACAAAACAACATAATAACTAAGATGGGAAACAACAAAACAAAAAAGCGTCGGTGCTGTATTCCAAATTCTGTTCAGGGTTTCGTGAGGAGAAAAGCAAGGACTTGAGTGTGCACGTACTTACGTGAGTGGTGTGTGTGTGTGTGTGGCATGCGCGCGTGCGTGCGTGTGTGTGTGTGTGTGCATGCGTGTGTGTATGTGTGTGCGCGTGTGTATGAGAGAGAGAAAATTGTGTATAGCGCACACACACGTGCTCGCACACACACACACCACACACACACACACACATACAGGGAGAGAGACGGAAAGAGAAGAGATTACTTGTGTGTGTATAGTCATTGTCTTTGTTCAAATCAATGAATGTGCATGATTAATTGGTCTTTCAGCAAACGCACACACACAAATGCGTACACACGTCGCATACACATACGCGCTCAAACATGCGCACGTACACATGCACACGCACACACACACGCACTGACCAGGCAGATACCCTGCAGGTGTATGCTCTTTATCATGTCTCTGTTAGGTAAGCTGCAGGTGTTGCGTTTCACACCATTTACACCCTTACCATGCCACACACACACACACACACACACACACAAATGTATGCACACGCGTGTGCGCACACATATGCGTTCAAACATGCGCGCACACGCACACACACACACACACTGACCAGGCAGATGCCCCGCAGGTGGATGCTCTTTATCATTTCTCTGTTACGTACGCTGCAGGTGTATGTTTCACACCATTTACACCCTTACCATGCACGCACACACACACACACAAACGTATACACACACATACGCGCTCAAACATGCGCGCCCACGCGCGCGCGCGCACACACACACACACACGGACCAGGCAGAGCCCCGTAGGTGGATGCTCTTTATCATTTCTCTGTTACGTACGCAGCAGGTGTATGTTTCACACTATACGCACCCTTACCATCCACACACACACACACGCTTGCACGCATGCACACGCGTGTGCGCGCGCGCGCGCGCACACACACACACACACACACACACACACACACTATGACATATACTCCAACAGACATGTACCCAACTTGACACACACCGACTCGCATACACACTACGCCAAACACACACAATGACGCAACACGCGAAAACCAGGTTAAAGTTTTAAAAAAATCGGGTTTTAACATGTTTGTATTTTCTAAGAGTTTAAAGTGCGCAGATTAACATGCAAAAAAACAGATTTGATCCATCTATGATAGTTTCTTTTCTATGATTTTTTTAAAAGTTAATATGTCTGAGGTGAACAAAGGGGAGTAATCGGTTCACCAAAAACAACAACAACAACAACAACTAATATTTCTCAGCCTGTAACTTTTGAACTAGAATTTTCCTGAATACGTGTTTGGTGTCAAATGAATCAGAATCATGCACACTATAAATGTCCAGGGAAAATTCACAATGTCTTTTAGTATTCAATACAAACTTGAGAACAACTTCGTCCGGCGCAACCTGAAGATCGGCAACAAGAAAACAAAGGAAACTGCGTATAAAGCCCTTGTTCGCCCGCTTCTTGAATACGCAGCCACCGTCTGGGATCCCTACACTGCAAACGAGATTAAGGCCCTCTAAAAGATCCAACGAAGAGCAGCAAGATGGGTGTAAAATCGCGACCGCCAAACATCATACGTCGACTGCATCCTTGACTCTCTTAATTGACCTTCCCTACAACAGCGTCGTAAGAAAGCCCGCTTGCAGACTATGTTTTATAAATTGCATCACGGACTCATCTCCATTAACTCCATGTACCTGCCCAAACCATCTGATAGCAGACTGAGCTCTAGAATAAACAATAACCTGAGCTACAACATTCCCACATGCACGACGCGGTACAGGCAGATGGCGTTCTTTCCGAGGACCATACCAGAATGGAACAAGTTGCCTCAGGAGGTTGTGACAGCTGAGTCACTGGACTGCTTCAAGTCCAGGCTGGCCTCCCATCTTTAGAACCTGAAACAACCACCCCCCCCCTCCCCCCCCCTTACCCTCCTCCTGACCACTATTCCCTAAAATCCCCCCCCCCCCCCCACCTCCCCCCTGCTTTTTTTTTCTTCTTTTTTTTTTCCAGTTCCTCATAACAGCGCTATCTTCGGCAATCTCCCCAAATACGACAAAGCCATCAGCAAAATGATGTTGGTCGTACAAAGGAAGAAGAAGACAACTGCCAAGCTTTCCTGGATTTTTGATGAAAGAGAAATCAGTTACTTATATTAAAAAAAAAAAATCCACAATCTCTCTCTCTCTCTCTCTCTCTCTCTCTCTCTTCTCTCTCTCTCTCTCTCTCTCTCTCTCTCACCACACACACACACACACACACACACACACAAATTTGTAATTAAAACACAATACTGGAAAAACAAAAAAAAACAAAAAATAAACCTAATGTACTGCCAACGAAGGTCCAAAACTGACAGCATGTCACCCTTGGTGTGCTGACTTTCCAGTCCATTGATGAAGGCATTTATCCAGACAGAGAGGTTTTGAACACATTTACACCACAGTGAAAATATAATCCATTTTGGTCACAACATTAAGGCCATAGGCCGTAGACGGTAACAACGGCTTTGACAGTACCACTGCTGGGCCTGGTAACGATCCATTTTAACTCCCCTCCACTTTTAACTCCCCCCGGGAGTTAGAATTAGCACGTGCCAATTTTAACTCCCGGGAGTTAAAACAAACCACGCCAGAATGACTCCCCTCCTGTTTTAGATTAACTCCCCAACCCCAAAACATTCAGTTTTATGTGTTAGTCACGATATGAGAAATAAACATTTAAAATACACCCCCTCCCTCCCTCCCTCTCTCTGTCTGCTTGTCTGTCTGTCTGTCTGTCTGTCTGTCTGTCTGTCTGTCTCTCTCTCTCTCTCTCTCTCCTCTCTCTCTCTCTCTCTCCAACTTTCTTTCAGTCTCTCGCCCACTCTCTCACTCTCCTTGCTTGTCTGTCTGCCTTTTTGCTTGTCTGTCTATTTGTCTCTCTTAATCCCTCTCCCTCCAGCCCTGATGTGGCCCTTTGCGGTCGGCTGGGCTATAAGCAACATTATCTTATCCCTCTCCCTCTCTCTTTGCTTGTCTCTCTGTCTGCCTGTCTATTTGTTTATCTATCTCAGTGTCTCTGTCTCTAGTGTCTCCCCCCCCCCACTCCCCCTCTCTCTGTTTTTCTTTCTTTCTTTTACCCCCCCCCCTTCTCTCTCTCTCTCTCTCTCTCTCTCTCTCTTTTCTCTCTCTCTCTCTCTCTCTCTCTCTCTCTCTCTCTCTCTCTCTCTCTCCTCTCCCTCCCTCTCTCTCTCTCTCCTTCTCTCCTCCCCCTCTCTCTCTGCGTGCTTCTAGTCAGCTTTGTTTACTATTATTAGTGTTTATCAAAGACAGATTGGATGAATAGGCTTTTATGTTAGCCTAAGATCTTTATCCTTGTCAAGTAAAGTTTTCAAGCGTCACGTGTCAAGTGCCTCTCTACAATGTGTGTGTTGTGTGTGTGGGGGGGGGGGGGGGGGGGGGAGGGGGCAGTCCTGGCATAAAGCCAGAATGACTCCCCCCATGTATTTTTTTAACTCCCCGAAAGTCAATCTGGATCAACATTTCTTGGAGAGTAAGTTTAGGCACGTGCGTATTTTGACTCTACCCCGGTGGGCGGGGAGGGGGGGGGGGGGAGTTTAAATACGCACGTGCCTAAACTTACTCTCAGGGAGTTAATTTTTATCAAGAAATGTTGATCCAGATTGACTCCCGGGGAGTTAAAAAAATAGAAGGGGGGAGTCATTCTGGCCTTATGCCAGGAATGACCCCCACCCCCCTCACTGCACCAAGAATACTGGCTGCATCTATGGAAAATGAATAAATAATTGAGTAGTTTGTCTTGTATATATTTTCCAAATCTCTGTGTGTGTGTGTGTGTGTGTTTTGTGTGTGGTGCGTGCGTGCGTGCGTGCGTGCGTGCGTGTGTGGTGTGTGTGTGTGTGTGTGTGTGGTGTGTGTGTGTACCTTATGCACGGCCACAGTTCTCTACTGATCAACACCAAATTTGGCATCAAGCATCCTTGGCACCCTTTGAAGGTCATGGCGTCTTTACTTGTTGAATAACCGTCCACCAATGAGCGCGAAGCGCGACTCGAAGCGCGAAGCGCCCGAGTGCGGCCACAATTCTCAGCAGATCGACTTCAAATTTGGTGTCAAGCATCTTTGGCACCCTCGGAAGGTCATGGCGTCCTTACTTTTTGTATAAACCTCCACCAAGGGGTCGAAGCTCGAAGCGATGAGTCGGTCAAAGTGCAGGGTTGAAGCGTTTGAGCGCTATTGTGATATAAGTTTAAAATAGAGACAAATAGTACCTTCACCTTCCGTAAATTATATTTAAGAACCTGACGAAAATCGATTGAAAAAGGACTGAACTATAAGGCCCAGTGCCCTGCAGAGCGGGTGCTGGATGCCCAGGTCATCTACTAAAAGGACGCTAACTTTCAGATCACATTGGCATACTCACACCACTTCTCAAAGCAAAACTGAATTGAATCAGTTGAGAAACAGCTGAGTTATAAGGTCCGTTTTAGACACAGACACAGACACAACACACACACACATTTGCATTGTAATTTTCGTCATCATGGTTGTTGCCGTGCTAGAATGAAAGGAGGGTAGTTGTTGTTGTTGTTGTCGTACCCTGGCTAAAAGACTCCAGGGATCATCCGAACAGCCGAAGTATTTGAACACTATGGCACAAATGCATCAGCTGGGGATGAGAACATTACGTGTGTGACCGTTTTTGATTACCCCGCCACATGGGCAGCCACACTCCGACTTCGGGGGATTTGGGAGACTGTGTTATGCTAGGAGCTTGTCACGACTGAAGACAATCCCCACATAACTATGCAGAGCATAACAACATTTTGATGTAGCCTTGGTGTTCTGGCCTATGTCAATTGGTCTGACACAGCCTTAAGCCAAGGCGTAAAAGGAGGGTAGTGACTTCCCATCTCCTAAGCCTTTTATATTTGTAAGATGTATATAATAGACAGACATGTGAGGGAGAGGGGGGGGGGGGGGGGGGACACACAGACAGAGATGTAGACAACCGGACAGACAGACTAATAGACCACCAGATAGACAGAGAGAGAGAGAGAGAGAGAGAGAGAGAGAGAGAGGGAGGGAGGGAGGGAAGGAGACAGACAGAGAGAGGGGGAGGGAGGGAGGGAGGGATCGAGGGGGTGTATGTTAAATGTTTATTTCTCATATCCTGGCTAACACATAAAACTGAATGTTTTGGGGTGGGGGAGTTAATCTAAAATGGGGGGGGGGGGGGGGGGGGCATTCTGGCATGGATTGTTTTAATCCCGGGTAGTTAAAATTGGCACGTGCTAATTCTAACTCCGGGATTAAAAAGTGGAGGGAGTTAAATGGATCGTACACCGGTATACTGACACGCAAAAAAAAGTTGAAATGTGAGACCTCTTGGCTTGACATAGTTGGTGCCATTGAAGGGCAGGGGAAAGAATCCGACGAAACCCCAAGCCAGGGTTGGGACCAGGTAAGGTGAGTGCGTGTGCGTGAGTGTGCAAGTGCTTAGTATGTAAACGAACTTCTTGGGAAAACACTTTAGGACTTTGGGTAATTTCTGCACACGTTCTAGTCTGATCGTCGGGGGTAAGAGATTGGTGTGTCAGGGGATCTTTTTAATACTTTTTGTCACGTTCTTGCCTTGTTCGAGTTCTGAGTAACTTTTGGTTTTTGCACTTGATGTTTAGATATTCATCGTGGATCTTTGGGTCGTTGAGTTCGTTTTTGTATTAGCGCCAGGAGGGTGATAGGCCTAGTGAGAGTTGTGTCCTGCAAAACCGAAACATGACGTCAATACTCCAGAGGCGCTGAGGCGCTCAATCTACACAAACATAATGTGTGTTAACTAACTCGGCCTTGATTAGGCTACTGCGTATTTTAAGATTTATTTATATTTCACAGATATGAGGTGAGAATCGTTGATAATTTTTTTTCAGATGGACTATACTACTGATCAGGGTTTTTGACTCCTAATTTTATTGATTTTCTTTTTTTCAAGTGGGTAGGCTAAGTCGTTGAGTGCAGAAGACAAAAACGTGCACACATTGAATGATTTTCATTGACCGAACCAAGGTCAGTTGTTTGTCGACAAGCATGAAGCATACACCCAAAAAGCCCTCCATTCTGTGAGCGTATCAAGAACAATTTTTTTTTCTGTTGAACTCATTGGTTGAACTTGAAGACTTTCATCCGTTCTCTGTGATATCAACGCAACGATCTATTGAGTAATGATTCTTCATCATCATGGCCATGACGATGGGGGGAAAAGGCGCGAACAGAAAAATCTAGAGTGTGGCAACGATTCATTCATTTAAAGAGAGAAAAAAAAGGGGGGGGGGGGGAATTTCATTGTGATCATGACCAAAAATGGGGGAGGGGGGGGGGGGGAGGCATAAGCAAACGGAGAGTAAAAATGTGTAGGCCTATCTTGCCAGAAGAAGACCTAAGAGGTCGAAATGCGTCGTGTTTTGCCATGTGAATCGCTTGTCAACGTTTTTTTTTTTTTTGGGGCGGAGCCTTATCAATAATTTTTCAAATTTATTTTAGATTTCTACTAGCAGTCGCCTCACTTTGCAACCCCAGAAAAAAAAAGATCAACAGTCACGGTGTGGTGTCACACAGCAACTGATGCAAATTTTGTTTGGTTATGTGTTACTGTTTGTAGGAAGAGGAAACCCCACCACGTGTGTGTGCAAGAGCATGCACACATGTATGCATTTGCATGTATGCATGCAGGCAAGCACACATGCATGCAAGGACACACAGACTTGGACACCACACACACACACACACACACACGCACACATGCTCGCTCGCTTACTCGCACGCATGTACGCACATACGCATGCAAGCGCGCGTGCACGCATGCAAGCGCGCGTGCACACACACGCACACACACACACATACACACACGCACACACACACACACACACATGTAGGCTTATAACACACACACACACATACACTCACACACACACACACACACACACACACACACACACACACACACACAGACGCCTACCTCGCACACACATGATCACACAATAGGGGATGAATGTTTAAAAAAAAAAATGGAGGGGGAAGGGATAAGATAATGTTGCTTATAGCCCAGCCGACCGCAAAGGGCCACATCAGGGCTGGAGGGGGAAGGGAAGGGAAGGCTTGGTTGGTAATGGTATATAGTAGCATAGGGAAGGGGATGGGCATGTTTAACTAAAATCTACAACTCAAGAGTTAGATGAGGCTAAACAAACCCAGCCAGGACAGAAGGTGCTAGCAAGGAAGAGAGGTTTTTTTTTTTCTCCATCTTTTGTGTCATCTTGATGGCTTTATTCCATGAGTGCTGCTCATTTCTGCTGCCTGATATACATTTTATTCAACCATATATGTTCTGTTGCTCTTATGGTTCCAGCAGAATGTGTTACAGTACCAATGCCAGAACTAATTAAAGACTCTTTACAGGCATCAAAAGTAAGATCACAATTAGTTCAAGATTGAAGGGCTACAAATTTTAACGTTGATAGTAAGGATGAAAGTGATAACCAAGATGATTCTGATGAAGTGTGCTCTGGTTAAACACTGCTTTTTAGAGATTCCTTCATAATCATCCTGGTGTCTACCATGCCAGAGGTATATATTAACAGTATTGGATTGAAATTTGTGCTCAAGATGAATCCCCCTTGAGACAAATTGATTAAGTGGATGAAAGTTAACTGGGTGGACCAATTCTTCCCATCTGAACACATCGCTGCTGTATGGGAAAATTTCATTCCGTGGCAACTTTGCCAGTACCACTTAGTAAAAGTCAGTCCCAGCTCTTCATTTCAGTTTGTTCCATCAACACTGTATGCAAACATAAATGGGCAAACAATGGTAGTAAGTAGCTGCTTGATCTGTCTGCCTTATCCATTCACAAAGATGTTGCAGTCTTGCATACATGAGTACAGTTATTACTAGTAATAGTACTGCGGTAAAAGTCCTGGGACTGATAGATGCTAGAAACCATGCACCTTCTTCCCTTGACTGGTACCTAGGACATATCTGATGGTGATTTCTTTGCAGTGGCAGTCAGCTCGGCAAGTAGCTGTTCCGTTGCAAAAACTCATTCATGTGTGGAGTCGATTGCCTGTGAAATATGTGCCACATCAGCCTTTTCCACAACAGCCAGGCCGAGAAAATGTGTGTAAGGAGGTGCCCTAGACACTATATCAGTGACACAGATGATTGTCTGCCTCACCTTGGCACTGTCTGAAGAAACATCTGATAAGATGCTGAAGAAGTTCAGGTGGCATTCCTCATTTCTTCCCTTAGCCTGTTCCATTCTGCTAGGGCATGTAAACAAACTAAACTTCATGCATTTTGTCAGTCCAGCTTGCATTGTCATTTGGAATCTGAGGAGGGCCTTGCTTTCCTTGCCAAGGTGTGAGCTGTGCTGAACAGGAGTGGCATTTGCTCAGACTGCTTACGCTTCTTAGTCAGGATGGCCAGGAAACGGGCACCATCTGTACATTTCTTGTATTTCTGGGCGTTCTCCTTCTGGCAGCAGTCTTTATGACCAACGCATTATTCACACCAACAAATTTGGGATGAGAATGAAGGACTGCAGCTGCTGTTTGTAGTTTGTAGCCCATTTTCAGTAGGGTTTGCAGTGCATCTCCTTTTGCTCAGCATTGTTAAACAGCCTTGTTCTCTTGTCCTCTGCTCCTGTTCTGTTCCAACATGGCAATCTCTTTCTCTCTACCTTCACATCCTCATATTCTTTGCTGTATTTTTTTTATTTCTTCTGTCATTTTTGCTTGTGGGCCAGAGGCTCGAAAACACCACTCAGAAAATGCTATATGTCTGGCAGCGAAAATCATCTAGTGCAAAGAGAGAGAGAGTGAAAGTAAAGTTAACGGAAATTACCCAGCAACCTGTTTAGGTGCCATTGGTGACTTTGTGACTGTTTAATCCTGTGATTGCGTTTGATAATTATCAGAATATGAAATTTCTGTCCTAGCATTAAGAAAAAAAAATTGTCATGTGGATTCCATATATTATTTGAATTGTTTTCATGAGAAAATTATGAACTACTGGAATGTGTTACACCTCACTCACAATGTATAAATGGTGTTTGTAACACATTCAAGGAGAAATATGACCTTTGATTGCCTTCTTTTTTGCTTGAATTTTTTTTTTTTACAGTATGCAAGATGAATAATTTTGCCAGGTAGTTCCCAAATGTATTCGTAACACAAAACTGAAAAAAATTAACAGTCTGTCACAGTTTAGAAAAGAATTTATAACACCCCTCAGGTTATGACAAGAACTATAAGATACATGACTGCCATGTGCGTTCTTACTTTTTAAGAGAAAAGATGGTAAATTATTTGTTACTCAGGTGAAAAAAAATTCAGGGGAGTGGTATTAGCAGGAAAATTGACTAAAGCAATTGTTCCTTGCCTTGTCTTATGATTAAGATTTGTATAATACATATCATTCTCTTTTCAGCGAGTGGGGCATACTGTAAAACACAAATGTTACTTGTTAGCCTGTTCAGTTTTCTCTTTAACTCAGAAGGTGAAAAGTCCTAGCTGCAGACTGATTTTTGTTATTTTCATATCTGAATTTATACACAAGGAAGCCAATTCAACAGCTGTTGTCTGTCCAATTTAATAAAAATTGATCACTAACTTCAATATTTATAATGGAGATTGCGATTACGAAAGAAATCCAACATATAAACACCGCATGGAAAATTCAAGGCAACACCACGACATTTTTCTTTCTTTTCTTTCTTTCTGTGTACGCAGGCTGATACTCCTGCGGACACTGCCTGTATAGACAGGCAGTGAGGTTTTGTATGTATGACCGTTTTTTAGTTTTTTTATCCCGCCATTAAGGCAGCCATACTCCATCTTTGGGGAAGGTGCATGCTATGTGTAATGTCATCCATACCAACGGCCAAACTGGCCTTCTCTTCCGAAAGTTGGTGATGGGATTTTACGTGTGTGCAAGATGTTGTGCGTGCATTCACACACGGAACCTCGGTTTATAGTCTCATTCGAAAGACTGTATGGGGAATGGAGTCAGAATCAATGTTAAATCTGAGGGAAAAATCCCCCCTGTACCGAAATTTGAATCCACAACCCAGGATCACAAGTCCGGCGCTCTACCAACTGAGCTATTCTGGCCCCCAACATTGATATAATACATGAATTTGTGTGATGTGTTTTGGGTGAAAATTTGGGCAGCAGGTAGTATGTAAGCCCAAACAGGATTTTTTATACTCTTCTGATTGGTATATCATATTTTGTTGCCATCATGTGAGGAAAACAATTAAACAGCGTAGAGTTGCCAGTGTTTTCTGCTAACATGTTATCTAGGCTTCACATTTCTCATTAATTACCAGAACATATTATTTATGTATTTTTAAAAAGTAGAAACAGAATAATAATATTCTGAGTGCATAATGGGTTTCCGTCAATCTGGTGTGCAGTTCATGCCATTTGTGATTCATGACAATGCATCTTGAAACATTCTCTTCTTATTTAGAGCATTGGACTTGACATTATTCTCTCCTCATGACTGGCAGAGACCCGAGGCTATATGTCATGTGGGCAGAGATTTCTGGATCAGTTGCATACACACATCAGCTGAACAAGGTAGCATGCACACAACACACACACACACACACACACACACACAGAGAAAACTAAAGGTGGGGATTTGTGTGCAGGCAGAGAGAGAATATCACAGGGGAGATAACTTGCACAGTCATTGTTAGTGTATCATGCAGTTGTTTCCCTTACTTCAGTTTCCTACTATAATTTTCGACTTCCATGACAATGCTTAATTTGTTATTGAACCAGATCAGGAGATTAGCTTCTTTATCCTTTTGAGTTCACTTTGGAAGAACATATGGGTCAGTATGGGTCTCTTCACAGAAAGAAAAAATGATCAGACAAAGACCATTACAAGTAGAATGATTCTTGATTGTGATTGAGTTAATCAGCCAACAGGAAAACAAAAACAGTTTCTAGTCATAGAGCTGAGAAAATCTTCATTTTTAAAATCTGAAAGATCACAATATGCCAGGTCAATATGTGTGTAAAAGGAAGGATTTTAATGAGCAATTTGCAACAGACTGATTTTATTTTATTTATTAACAAATAACAGAACTCGCACTGATTTCCAGACAGGGTAAGAGCAGCCACAAAGTGAATTTTCCAGTAAGTTTACAAGGAAGGCAAATGATTGATTAATTTTTTTTCTTTCAGATTTTGTATCAGGTTTTAGTGTATTGTAATTTAGGAAATAAATATTCCAAGAACTCAGACCCGGACACATTTTCTTTGGTCGAGGATTGAGATTTTTGGCATCGCCTGTTCTTCCGTCTTGTGCATTTTGAACTAAACCTAACTTACCAGAAAAACAATCAAAATAGGTATTTTTCTAAAGTATATCATGCACATCCGATAATCAGAACACACATACACATGTCTGAAAGTATATGACACTCATTGAGGCTTAGATGCATGCAGCTGAAATAAGATCTGTGCTTATTTGAACTCCCAAACACATAAAGCGAGAGAGAGGGTGAGGGTGGTGTAACGCTTTCACTTTCAGAATAACTTAAAGGAAGCAGGGAGAGGGGCAGGAAGGTATAACAACAATTTTAGAATAACAAACAAAACAAAACAAACAAACCAAAAACAAAACAATCAAGTAAACAAAACGTATTGCTTGTGAAAAACACCCCAAAACCTTGGAAACCAACAGAAAATATGATTATGTACACATTTGTATTATAGCAGCATAAGTAGTAATTATGCAATGATGATGATGATAATGGTGATAGGAACGAGCAATAATTGTGTGCTGAGAAAGCAGATCTGTTATTAACTGTTCAAAAGGTTATAAAAAGTACTGTGACTTCTTCAGGTACTTATGGTGTTCGGCTGCTATATCACAGAATAAATGTCAGGTGAAGTAACATAAAATGTATTGAGTTCCTGGTTATCTATGTAGTAGCAGCATTGAAAAAATGTCAGATGTTGATGCGAAGAAATGTATGTATGAAAGTGTATATGAAGCTTTCAGTCTGGTGTTTGAAATTAAATAAAGTTTATGTTAAAGAGCGTTGGAGATTTTTCTTCAATCTTTTTGGAAATTTGACTGTGAGGGGCAAAAGCATTCCACATTTATGTTCATGAAAAGGCGAATTTGGTTTGGAACATGACTGACTGAGTATATGCAATAGAATACAGTTGTTAAAGACATATATACATGAGACTATAGGGGAGGAGAAGATATCAGGGTGGGTGAGGGGTGGGTGTGGAATAGAGAGGGGCATGGTTGGGATGTATGGGTTATTTGATAATAGATGGATGGTTTCAAAATAACAAAACTATGCCATTTTATGTAGGTGCATAAACAAGATACAAACTTGCAACACCAGACTGTAAACTTGATGCTGTATTGCTACTATCAAGCAAGGCAGAAATTAACCTTAATTTACTTCACTCACATTTTTTTTTGTCTGTTCAGGATTTACAGCAGAAACAGAAACATTGTGATACCTATTTTTCTTCTTTCTGCATTTGACAATGCGTCAGGCACAATGAATTGGACATGGTGACTGTTGAGATGTACTGAGGTGAAAAATGTGAATTTCAGATTTTGCTTCATGTTGTAGTTTTACTGTACACATGGAGTCAAAGATTTCCAAGATAAAGGATTGTTTATTTGGTTAAATTTCTCGTATTTGCAAAGTGAGGTGACTGCAGGCGGAAATTAAATCATTTAAAAAGTATTTTAAATAACCCGCCAGTTAACATGGACAAACAAATTACAAGACAAAGCGTGACGTGTTTCGGCCTCTTAAGTCTTCTTCAGGCAAGATAAACAACACTCAGGATAATGAAAATGCTCGTTCTTCATTTTTGTTCATTTTTGTTGCCCTGAGTGTTGTTTATCTTGCCTGACGAAGACCTAAGAGGTCGAAATGCATCATGTTTTGTCTTGTGATTCGTTTTGTCCATGTTTAGCTGGCAGAGTTCTTTCAAATACCTTTGAAATAAATTTCTCTTGTGCAAAAGATTATTTGTTTGTTTTTTGTTGCCTTGTCTTCCCATGTCCTTAAAGTGGTAGTAGAAATATGCTTGATTATTTGTTTTATCCCTTTTTTTAAAAGTGTTTATAATGATGATGGGTTAACAATACAATTAGTGCTGGAGATCCATTTTGGTCTGAGAGGGCATTGCAGCAGTGTATTCTTTACTTCCTGACAGGTATATCCTAGTGGAAATCAGTCCCAGGAAATACTGATACCTGCAGGGTGATCAGGAGATAGGGGCAATTCTGGAAAAAGTAAATCTTTGAAGCTGATGAAATTAATATGGTCCCAGCCTACCAACATTTGAGTCCACAGCATAAACAGTTTTTTGTGGGGGAACTGGTGAGGGAGAACAATCCCTCAAGATCATGTAGGTGCTCTACATGATAAAACTTTGACCTCTGAATGTTCAGTCTGTGACATAACCATTGCACTAGATAGCTGGTTACAGTGCTACCTCTCATTCAGTGAGACATACAGTGTGTGTGTGTGTGTGTGTGTGTGTGTGTGTGTGTGTGTGTATGGAGAAGAGGGGATAAGATAAGATAATGTTGCTTATAGCCCGGCCTACCGCAAAGGGCCACATCAGAGAAGAGGGGGTAGGAGAAGATGTTTCAAATGAGGTGGAAGTAAAGAAAGAGGAAGCATAAATGTTTGGTGTGAATATCCTCTTGGACAGTCATTTTTTGTTTGTTTACGAGAACAGTAGCATTCTATGTCGATATTTCAGGTTTGGTTGTAATAACAAAAGAGGTTTCTCAGTTCACAACAGGATTGACGAAACAAGCCATCATGTAAAGCAGTGAAGATTTTGACAAACTACCCATCCCTCAAAAGTTTGGGACTTGCCGGGCCAACGCAGTTCCATGGAGAACTCCAATGTCCGCACATGGCCGGGAGGGAGTGTTGGGGGGCAGTCTGCTCGGCAGCGAAGACCCTCTGATGGAGCAGAGTACAGGAACCGACAGCCCAAGTTCTATGTGGATGACATGGCCATGGCGGATATGCTGGATGATCAGGTGAGTTGTTGTTCCTTAAAGAGTAATGATTAAAGGTTTTCAGACAAGATGCTTGTAGGTAGAATGAATCATTTAAACAGTAGTTCTTTTTTGACTCATACTAGAATAAAACATGATATCACCCACAACCGCATTCATATCATGTTCATCCTGTGGCAGCCTCAGTACTTGAGGTCGGCTGGAAGCAATCAGTACAGTATTGCAATCAGGCAGCTCAACTGAGTTGCATTGGTGGTGTTCAGTGGTGCCTGTTCTGTTCCAGGTTATAATAATTACAGAATGCATACGTGCTGAACACTATTTTATGGACAGGCTTTTTTATTGGTTTTGATTTCAGTGTATATATCACATGCACACATATAGATTATACGTAAGCTCACACATGATATGTACATTATCTCCAAATCTGCAATGAGCTCCTGATGAGAATCCAGAGGATTACAAGCTGTTGTTTTACAAAGCTAGCAAGGAAACAGGCTGAAAATAAAATGGAATAGGACATTGTACTGAGCACTGTTGTATGCTATTGTTTGGCAGGCAGATTCATAGTATTGAGAGGGACAGGTTGAAAGCAGTGTAATGAAAAGTTGGTCATGAGCCCTTTACAGACTAAGCCTGTTGGTTATTTGCATAGTCAGTATCTGTTTCCATCTCGCCTCTTCAGGGGCTGCAAAAGCTGTTTATATTTGTAAGTTTATCTTCACGATTCGGCATTTAATCCTGTTTTTTCAATGGTTGTATCTGTTCATACTCTTTTTCCTTTTTTTTTTTTGAATTTTTTTTTCTGGTCCCGATAAGCTAAACATTTTTGCTGTTGCCCTGAGTGAATCTTACAGAAGTGCATGCTGTAAAGAGAACATATGGCAGGTACACACCAAGGTCCATGTGCATTCATACATCTGTGCATACACTTGCAGCTTAGAACCTTATGCACACAAAAAACACACAGTGTACATACACACTCTCTCTCTCTGTCATATTCACATGCACGTTTAGCATGTGTGTGCGCACACACACTTCGGTATATGATCATAGATATGCACACATGCACACGCACATGGAGTATAGAAACACATTCCACTCATTTGATAATGTGTACACATTCACATGCACATTTATACCTGCACAAAAGTCATTTTAGAATTTACGAACGAGCACATATGCATGCATGTACACAATTGCATATGCATCACACATTTTCACACATTGTTTTGTGCATACGAGGGTTGTTCAATTTAAGATGACACTAGGCTTGCCGTTTGAAACGAAGCACCGCACAGAAAAATGTTTATACCAAACACAACTTTAAAGTTTACCTGATTTAGAATTGCAGAAAATAAAGTTGACGTCATGACGCAACTCGGAGTATGACGTAATTACAACTGTGTTTCAAACAGCTGAGCCTGAAAAAAAATGGACGTCACCAATGAGCAATTTCGTTTCTACACTTTCACAAGGCTACAACTTGGTGACGATTGTAGGAGGATACACGCAGATTTGCAAGCTGTTTACGGAACGGATTGTGTGTCTTACCGCACAGTTTGCAGATGGGTCAAACAATTAAGAGCAGGTAGGGCGCCATCTGATTGGGTAATCGTGCAGAGCGAGCTTTACCAGCTCGGAACGAACAAAACATTGCATTTGTGAAAAGACTGATAGAGGAGGATCCACATTCGACTGTGCGGGAATTAAGCGAGGCATGTGAGCTTTCAATTGGCACCATTAACAACATTCTGCACAAAGACCTTCACATGAGAAAACTGGCTGCAAGATGGGTGCCACATCTCTTAAGCGATGATCAGAAGCAGCAGCGGGTGGCATGTTCACGCAAACTGCTCGACGAGTTTGAGCCCAATGGGCCAAAACGACTGTGTGACTTAGTGACGGGAGACGAGAGTTGGCTGACATTCTACGGCATCCCCAACAAACGCTGCAACCGCATGTGGGTTGGCCCTGACGGAGACCGACCAGTTGTTCTTCGCCCAGGATTCCAGAGTCGCAAGCGAATGTTTTCTATTTTTTTCAACACGCAAGGCCTTGTGGCAATTGACATTTTGCCTGAGAAATCAACAATCACTGCCTCCTACTATACCCAAGTTGTGCTCCCAAAAGTTGTAGGAAAAATCCATGAGCAGCGCCCAACCGTCAGCACCCAGAGGACCCTTCTTCTGCATGACAATGCCAGTGTCCATAAGGCGAAGGTCACCACGACCTTCCTGAGCGAGCAAGGAATCCAAGTTTTGGACCACCCACCCTACAGCCCCGACTTGGCCCCATGCGACTTCTGGCTGTTCCCTGCTCTGAAGGAAAAGCTCGCTGGGCGTAAGTTTGACCGGGTACAAGACCTCGCCAAAGCCGTAAGATCAGAGTTGTCCGGTCTGCCTAAAACCGACTACCAGAGGGCGCTTGAGAATTGGCGTAGGAGGCTTGAAATTTGCATTCGAGCCAACGGAGAATACTTCGAGGGGATGTAAAAGTTTCAAGTTGCTGAGATGAGAGGTACGTTTTTTAAGGGGGTGGTGACATCTTAAATTGAACAACCCTCGTACACACATATCTAAACACACATTTTCTGCTTCTCAGAACTAGTGTAAGGAAACTAGAGTGATATTCAGATTTCTTTGCAGTCAGAAACATGTGTAATGCTCCTTTTATTCACTAACAGGAATATTGGTCTCTCATGCCTGTTACAGCATGTGTGCACCATTAAAGCTGTCTGATACAAAGCCAGCCTGGGTACACCAATTGTTGCACTATATACGCAGAACATCAGTGACAGAAATGCCCTAGGTTTGAACTTTGACTGCGTTTGCTACCCAGACATACCTGCAGTGTAGGAAGAATCTGAAGGGCATGTCCCACTCTTCCGTCTCTTGGGTGGAAATGAAAAATGAAGAAAATAAAGTTATGTGCAGTCATAAAATAGAAATGGATGTGACTTAGACTTACTTAATTAGACTTAGATGCTCCCGCGCCTTGCGACGCATGAGGCAGTGAAGGCGCTCCCACTGTGCACGGTCCCCAGCCAGTCTGGTAGTGTCACTCCATCCTCTGTCAACGAGTCAATGGATGGGAGAATGGACGAAAATGAATCTGTGCTTGTATGTCTGGAGATGCAGAGCTGCAAAACTGAGACTTGTGTTCCATTGATTGTTGTGTTTGTTGCAGTCGATATTTCATAAAGTAAAACAGGTTTTAGCCCAACCTGGAATAGAAAGATTGATGAGATCGATACATGAACATGTATTTGTTGCCTTATAGCTGATCATGACCCCATTCATTGTGATTTCCCCCAAGCATATCTGTTTTGTGTGTATATTATTGTTTTCAATGTATGA